>CM075977.1:299646267-299742543 GCA_038087875.1 Malacoraja senta | reverse complement strand
TTGCTGAAGATTAGGGATAGTCAGCATGGTTTTGCACGTGGGAGGTCTTGTCTCACAAATCTGATTGATATTTTTGAAGATGTGACCAAAAAGGTCGATGAGGGCTGAACTGTAGATGTTGTATAAGTGGATTTCAGTAAAGCATTTGACAAGGTTATGCATGGTAGGCTGCTCTGGAAGGTTAGAGTGCATGGGATCCAAGGAGAGATAGCTGAATTGCTAGCAAATTGGCTCCATGGAAGGAAGCAGAGGGTGATGGTGGAAGGTTGCTTCTCGGACTGGAGGCCTGTGACTAGTGGTGTGCCTCAAGGTTCAGTGCTGGGCCCGTTACTGTGTATCATCTACATCAATGATTTGGATGAGAACATACAGGGCAAGATCAACAAGTTTGCTGATGTTACAAAAGTGGGTTGCTTTGCAGATAGTGAAAATGGTTGTGAAAGATTGCAGCAGGATCTGGATCAATTAGCCTATTCTCCCTATTCCCTGCAACTTAAAACATATTCATTTCTGAACTTATACAAATTGTAATGAAAGGTCACTGACTTGAGATATAAACTGTGTCTGTCTCGTGTTGCTTAACCTACAGACTATTTCCATGTTTTCTGTTTTCATTTCAGATTTCCAGTATCTCAGTTTTAACATTTTTGTTATATCTTATTTGTTCAATTTTTTAAAAGTGCCTTGAATGTCCTATTTCAAAAAACAATTTTATAGATATAATTCAGAACATTTAATTTAGTAAAAAGCAATCAGAAATGCACATAACATTCCAAATGTCATTCAGCTGTAAGGCTTCAAGTTATATTAGCGTTCTTTTGCTAAATCAATTACTTGAAAGGGCACTTATAAAATACCAGCATTTTAGAGTTCTGAAAAGGAAAGTGAATAGATAAAAAAAATTCAATGATTCCTGAAATATTTCCTAAGTGTTGCAATCTCTGGCAGAAAGCTTGCATGATGGATCACTATGGAAACCAAGTGCTAAGCATGTATGTCCAGGCAACTCTATGGTTGTTAAGTGACATTGGACAACTGAAAAACGCCTCTTATACAGCGCATTCAGAAAGTATTCAGACCCCTTCACTTTTTCCACATTTTGTTACGTTACAGCCTTATTTTAAAATGGATTAAATACTTTTTTTAATCATCAATCTACACACAATACCCCAGAATGATGTAGTGAAAACAGGTATTTAGACATTTTTGCAAAGTAATTGAAAAGAAATAACTGAAATATCACATTTACATAAGTATTCAGATCCTTTGCTATGACACTCAAAATTGAGCTTAGGTTCATCCTGTTTCAATTGATTATCCTTGAGATGTTTCTACAACTTGACTGGAGTCCACCAGTGGTAAATTAAATTGATTCTACATGATTTGGAAAGACACACACCTGTCTATATAAGGTCCCGCAGTTGACAGTGCATGTCAGAGCAAAAACCAAGCCATGAAGATAAAGGAATTGTCCGTAGACCTCCGAGACAGGATTGTGTCAAGATCTGGGGAAGGGTATAAAACAATTTCTGCAGCATTCCAGGTCCCGAAGAGCACAGTGGCCTCCGTCATTCTTAAATGGCAGAACTTTGGAACCATCAGGACTCTTCATAGAGCTGTCCGCCCGGCCAAACTGAGCAATCGGGGAAAAAGGGCCAGGGAGGTGACCAAGAACCCGATGGTCACTCTGACAGAGCTCCAGAGTTCCTCTGTGGAGATGGGAGAACCTTCCAGAAGGACAACTATACCTGCAGCACTCCATCAATCAGGCCTTTATGGTAGAGTGGCCAGACGGAAGCCACTCCTCAGTAAAAGGCACATAACAGCCCGCTTGGAGTTTGCCAAAAGGCATCTGAACAAGATTCTCTGGTCTGATGAAACCAAGATTGAACTCTTTGGCCTGAATGCCAAGCGTCATGTCTGGAGGAAACCAGGCACCGCTCATCACCTGGCCAATACCATACCTACGGTGAAGCATGGTGGTGGCAGCATCATCATTCAGCGGCAGGAACTGGGAGACTAGTCAGGATTGAGGGCAAGATGAACGGAGCAAAGTACAGAGAGATCCTTGATGAAAACCTGCTCCAGAGCGTTCAGGACCTCAGACTGGGGCGGAGGTTCACCTTCCTACAGGACAACGACCCTAAGCACACAGCCAAGACAACGCAGGAGTGGCTTTGTGACAAGTCTGTGAATGTCCTTGAGTGGCCCAGCCAGAGCCCGGACTTGAACCCAATCGAACATCTCTGGAGGGACCTGAAAATAGCTGTGCATCGACGCTCCTCATCTAACCTGACAGAGCTTGAGAGGATCTGCAGAGAAGACTTACTTAGACTTAGTTCCTCCCACACTGTTGAGTGCATTGGGCAGCAAGCTTTCGCCATTCTGTTCGGTTATGTGCGACGTCTTCCACCCTCGATAAGCTTGCGTCCCGGGCTTCCAAATGCTTCTGGAATGTTGGCCTCCATGTGAGTTTTGGTCGGCCTCTTTTCCTTCTTCCGTCAGGTTGCCATGTGATTGCTATCTTAGGTGCACGTTCTGGTGACATTCTAAGTACATGTCCTGCAAATTTCATCCTGCGTCCCTCTATGTCCTGGCTGAGAGGCTTTGTTGCAGTTTCCCGGTAGATCTCCTCGTTTGTGATGTGGTCTCTGTAGCTTGTCTTCAGGATCTTCCTCAAACAGCGTTGTTAGAATGCATCCAATTTCTTTTTCATCTTCACATTGATTTTCCATGTCTCACTGGCATAGAGTGCTGTAGGGAGGATTACGGACTGGAAGAGCTTGACTTTTAGCATCTTGGGTATCCCGCCACTAGACCATATTGGCTGCATTCGTCTGAAGACTGATGCAGCTTTACCAATTCGGGAGTTGATATCAACCTACTCCATCTACTGTGAACATGCTGCCAAGATAGGTCAATCTTGTGGCGTTTTCCACAGGTTCCCCATTGATTATCAGGGTCTATTGGCTGCTGGTCTCCAGTCTGCATGGTCTTAGTCTTCTGGCAGTTGATCTTTCATCCAACCTTTGATGCATTCTCCTCGGTTGTCATCTCTTGAAGGGTATGTCTCGACTCTGCTAGTAGTGCAATATCATCGGCAAAATCGAGGTCCGTGAGGCATCTTCCTGTTGTCCACGGTATTCCAAATTCATGTTTGTTCATTGTCTTCCGCATAGTCGATTGTGACAATAAACAGTAAGGGGGATAGAAGGCAACCTTGTCTTACCCCTGTGACAATGTTTGCATTGTCTGCAGAGAAGAATGGGAGAAATTACCCAAATACAAGTGTGGCAAGTTTGTAGCGTCATACCCAAGAAGACTTGAGGCTGTAATTGCTGCCAAGGGTGCCTCAACAAAGTACTGAGTAAAGGGTCTGAATACTTATGTAAATGTGATATTTCAGTTATTTAGTTTTAGTTACTTTGCAAAAATGTCTAAACACCTGTTTTCACTTTTTTACTATGTGGTATAGTGTGTAGATTGATGATTCAAAAAATGAATTGAATCCATTTTAGAATAAGGCTGTAACGTAACAAAATGTGGAAAAGGTGAAGGGGTCTGAATACTTTCTGAATGCGCTGTACACTTCTTATAATTCTTTCATTTAATTGAACAATCACCCTAGCACTACACATAATTAAACTAATGGAATATATTCTGTCCTGTCATTAGTGAATACCTTGAAACATTTAACTATTATAACTATATATTAAAACTCATATTATTCAATTATATTCTGCCAAGTATCTTGCGCTGATCTCAGTGAGATCCCGTAAATTATGTGAACTTTTCTCAATCTCTCAGCAAACATATATAAGATAGATGTTGAACCATATATCTTCACTTTTGCCAGCGTGTGTGACATTGTTTGTTTTGTTTCAGCTGATTTTCATCCTGTTTCCCTTTCAGATTTGACTTAAGCAGACCGGGATGCATTCTAAGTCCTGATGCATCACCAATTTCATGCATTGAGTAGTGGAGTGAGGCATTAATCTGAGAACAAAATCAGGGATTTGATGCTTCATAATAAGGCCTGATCCTGTCTTCCTTCATCTGATTCTTTTGTGCCTCTTTCATTGTAAGTGCAGATCTGTTTGGCTGTTTGTTTGATGTTGGATGTTTAGAGATATTGATTTTGCTTTTTGTATACCTTCAATAAATAATTAGTTGCAGTTCACAGGAGTACTTGTCAACTTCTCAATCAGAAGTAAAAACAAACTGAGCTGACATAATCTGGGGCATGATGCAGAAAATGGTGAAACGTTTGCTACGCCTGGCTGTACCTGAGGAAAGGGGAAGAACTTTAACATGTCCTGCACGATTTTTATTTTTTATTTTTTTTATTTTGTTTTTTTTTTAATTAGAAGTAAGTACAATTGTATACAATCATATTTTCATAATGCATATTATGTACAGCTTCTTATTTTTATAATAAAGGAGAAAAAGAAAAATAAGTTAGATAATGAAAAATAGAAAAATGTGAGATATATAGTGTGTGAAAAAGGAAAATAGAGAGTGAAAGAAGAAAGTTAAGAAATAGAAAATAGAAAAAAGAAAATAAAAGAAGAAAAAGACAGAGAAAGAAAAAAAGAAGTAAGGAGATCTTATTTATAATCTTGACCATCCCTCGCCCAGTCACGAGTTAACTTTTACAATTGTGTTGCACCACATGATTCCAAAAAGACGACAAATGGAGACCAACTCGTTGTGAATTGGTCAAATTTATCTATTAGGCGGAATCGCATTTCCTCAAGATGTGCGGTGTCCAACATTTATTTATTTATTTATTTATTTATTTATTTATTCCGAACAAGTAAAGACATTAAAGACATTGATATTAACAAAATCGAAATTATCAAACAATTGAACATTGCAATCAACATTTACAATTGAGAAGAACAAAATCAAGGTTCCAATGTCCAACTCAGAGTCTGTACAAGCTCGAAAAGGAGTGAGAAGAAGAATAACTTATTAAATCTCACCCCTTTTCCCCAACACTTCTATCGTATTTAAAAATCAATTCCTTACTAATAATAGTACTGCCCTAGGCAATTTCCCATAACACATACAGACACTTATATACATTCAACTATTATGTACATACAATCTTCATATTTGAAGTACCCAACATCAGTGAACAATAGTAAACAAGATAAACATCAACAATAGTAACAAGATAAACATCAACGGTTGTAAACAAGATAAACATCAACCCCCACTTGTCAACCATCCCCTCCATCCCTGTACCCCTTGAGCATTATTTTTTTATATATCATTTTAAAATGATTCATGTTTGTGCATTGCTTCAATTCCCCGTTCAATTTGTTCCACACTCCTACTCCACAAACCGAAATGCAAAAGGATTTTCTAGTCGTACGGACTTGTTGTTTCTTAAAGTTAAATATTCCTCTTAAATTGTAACCCCCCACACGCTCGTTAAATAATTTTTGAATGTTTCCAGGTAAATTTTTATTTTTGGCCCTAAACATTATCTGAGCTGTTTTGAATGTGACCAAATCTTCTAATTTTAATAATTTTGACTCTAAAAATAATGGATTCGTATGACCCAGATACTTAGCATTATGGATAATACGAATTGCTCTTTTTTGCATCATGGTTAATGAGTGTATCGAATTTTTATAATTATTTCCCCAGACTTCTGTACAATAATTTAAGTAGGGTAAAATTAATGTACAATAAAGAATACGGAGTGATTTGTAATCCAGAGCTTGCTTGGCTTTGTATAATACAGAGATACTTTTTGATAATTTTAATTTTACATGTTTAATATGTGATTTCCAGCTTATTTTATCGTCAATTATAACCCCAAGAAATTTATTTTCATGCACTCTTTCAACTTCCACCCCATTTATCTTTATACTTACTAGGGGACTTATTCTACAATTACCAAATAACATTATTTTAGTTTTACTCAGATTTAATGAAATTTTATTACTATCAAACCATATTTTCAATTTACCCATTTCTTTTATTATTTTATCCAATAGCCTTTTTAAATTTTCTCCAGAGCAAAAAATATTTGTATCATCTGCAAACAAAACCAGCCTCAAGACATTGGACACATTACAAATATCATTTATGTACATGATAAATAATTTTGGGCCCAGCACTGACCCCTGTGGTACACCACACACAATGTCCAAACATGTAGAATTATGACTACCCAGATTTACAAACTGTTGCCTGTTACTTAAGTAGCTTTTAATCCAGTCCAGTACTATTCCTCTAATTCCATACCTCTCCAATTTTTTAAATAAAATATCATGATTAATTGTATCAAATGCTTTTTTTATGTCAATGAATATCCCAGCTGCATATAATTTCTTATCAATGGCGTTTGTGATGTCTTCAATTAATTCTAGTATTGCAAGTGATGTTGATCTATTTGTTCTGAATCCATATTGACTTTCTGTTAATAATTTATTATTTTCTACAAATTTGTCTAGTCTATTATTAAACATTTTTTCTAATATTTTGGAAAATTGTGGGAGTAAGGAAACAGGTCTATAGTTTGTAAAATGATGCTTGTTCCCTGTTTTGTATATTGGTATTATTTTTGCTATTTTCATTTTAATTGGAAAAGTTCCGGTCTGGAAGGATAAATTACAGATGAATGTTAAAGGTTTGGAGATCCCCTCAATGACCATCTTAACTAGCGACATGTCAATGTCATTGAAATCGGTAGACTTCTTATTTTTACATGTTTTGACAATATCCAGCAGTTCTTTCTCTTCTACTGCCGTAAGAAACATAGAGCAGGGATTTCTTTCCACTAATTTCTCAGGTGTTTCTCCAGATGTCCCTGAATCAGGGATTTGTTTAGCCAGGTCTGGTCCAATATTAACAAAAAAATTATTAAAGCTATTAGCTATATCTTCCATATTGTAAATTTCCTTATCCTTATCAATAAAATACTTCGGGTAATTTGTTCTCCCCGGACCATTTCGGATAATGCTATTAAGTATGCTCCATATTCTTTTTATATTGTCTTTATTGTCATCTAATTTCTTCTTATAATAATCTTTCTTGCTTTCTCTTATGATGTAAGTTAATTTATTTTTATACTTTTTATATTTATTTTCTGTATCTTTAGTTCTCTCTCTTATAAAATCTCTGTATAGGCCATTTTTTTTTTACAAGCATTTTGTAATCCCTTTGTAATCCATGGACATTTAGTATATTTTGATTTTCTATTATATTCTTTAATTGGACAATTTTTATCATATAATAACTTAAACATATCAATAAATGTTTCATAAGCACTATCAATGTCTCTTTTTTGGTATATTATATCCCAGTTTTGTGCCAATAGATCCTTTTTTAGTGCATTGATAGCTTCCTCCGATCTCACTCTTCTATATTCTATTAATCCGCTTGGTTTGTTGTTCCTGTGGACACCATCATAAACTACAAAAACTGGCAGATGGTCACTTATATCATTAATTAATAATCCACTTACTATTTTATTTTCCAAATCATTGTTAAATATATTGTCAATGAGTGTAGCGCAATGGGAAGTAATTCTACTCGGTCTAGTGATTTTCGGAAATAGACTCATGCTGTACATAGTATTAATAAAATCTTCTGTAAGGTTGTGTTGATTAGGATTTAGTAGGTCAATATTGAAATCTCCACATAAAAACACTGATTTACTACCTGTTGTTGAAAACATACTCTCCATCCAGCCCCTGAAGATTTCAATATTTGACCCCGGTGCCCTATATATACAGCTAATGATTACATTTTTATTTCCACCATTACTTATTTCTATAGTTATACATTCATGCAGATTGTCAACCACAGTTGTCATATTATCTACTACCTTATAATTCAGAGTTGTATCCACATATAGTGCTACCCCTCCTCCCCCCTTATTTTTTCTATTGATGTAATTGAAGTCATATCCGTCCATCTCAAAATCAATTCCCTTTTCTTGATTAATCCATGTTTCAGATATTGCGATGACATTGAATGGTTGTGAAAATTTTTGTAAATACTCTTTAATATTATTGAAATTCGTATAGAGGCTCCTGCTATTAAAGTGGATAATAGATAATTTGCCTTTTGTATTAATATTCTGATTATACTGCTCCTCTGTGTAGTAGCAGCAGATATTTTTGTCGTTAGAATTAAAGTAGAAATTATTGTCCGGGTCTATATCGTATTCCAAATCCTGTAAATTGTGTTCTGTATATTCGAATGGTTGTAACTTCGGTTGTTCCTTTTCGCTTATTATTTTAGTTTCTTGACTTCCATTTCCAGATGTTAATGGCTGAATTCCTTCAGTGTTTTCCCGTTTTATGATCATTGGTATGTGTCCAGGTCTGCAATATCTCTGATGACCAGCACTTTGGCTTCCTCTGGTGTTCCATTTAATTTAATAAAGATTTTACAGTTTGCAGTCCAGGTATTTAATATTTTTTTTTGTTTCTTAAGGAATCTTGCTTGTCGGGCTATATCGGCATTTCGTTTTGTTAGGTGCTCATTCATGTATACTTTTGTTCCCTTCAGCTTTCTTCCTTGTTTTAGGAGACTGACTTTATATTTCCTGCTTACAAACCTTATTATGATGGCAGGTTTGTCATCACTATTTTTAACATCTTTCGATTTTTTCCTGGGCAGTGGGTGACAAGCCTCGATGTTATCGCAGTCTACTTGTATACCTTTCGACTGCAGGAAGGCCGCCACCTGTTGCTCCGTGGAGCTTGTGTCCATTTCCCCGGGCTCCCCCCCGTTTTCGTCAGTCACCGCCCGTGCGTATGACCGGGGCTTTATACTGAGCCCGGTAATGATGATGTTGTTCTCTCTGGTGTACTGCTCCAGATCTGCAACTCTGCTCTCCAGGAACACCAGTCTCCGGTCCTTTTCGGCGCTCTGGATCCGAAGAGCCCTTACCTCCGCCACGAGGTCGAGGATGGCTTTCTGCTGTTTTTTGACAGCAGAAATCTCCTCCGACAAGAACTCCAGTGCTCTTTTTATTTCGTCGCTATCCTCCGTTGTTATTACCTTCTTCGGAGGCATGGTCACCAGCTACTCAGGTAAACTCCAGCTACTCAGTTTTTCAATGAAAGCCAAGGTCTAACCTCGGATAATCCTCTCACCACTGCTCACCGCTGCCGCCATTTTCCCGAACATACTTGCAATCCACATTTTAAGCGTTGGTATTGGTGTATTTTTCCAAAATTTCAATATTAATTGTTTTGCTATTATTAAACCATAATTAAAAAATAATTTTTGAGATGGATTCAGTTTATTCCCATCTTCCATTACCCCAAATATAGTCAATTCATTATTAGGTTCCATTTTTATCTTAAATAATTTTGTGAATATTTCAAAAATATCACTCCAAAATCTATGAAGTTTTATACAGGAAACAAAAGAGTGTGTTATAGTTGCATCTTGGGTTAAACATTTATCGCAAGTGGGGGATATATTTGGGTAAAATGTATTTAATCTTATTTTTGAGTAATACAATCTATGTAAAATTTTTAATTGAATTAGATTATGTCTTACATTAATCGAACATTTGTGAATATATGTCAAATACTTTTCCCATGTAACCTTCGTAATTTTTATCGTTAATTCCCGTTCCCACTCTTCCCTAATTACCTCAGTCGCAGGTAAATCTATATTTAAAATACTATTATATAAATATGATATTAATTTTTGTGTATCAGCTTTAATATTCATTACTGCTTCCAATAAATCAGGAATTATTTTTTGATATCCCTGTATATATGTCTTCATGAAATTGCAAATTTGAAAATATTTAAAATAATGATTGTTTTTCAGTTTAAATTTTAATTGTAATTGTTGAAATGATAGTAAATCTCCCATTTCATACATGTCCCCGATCCTTTTAATTCCTAAACTTTCCCATTGATTACATATTTTGTCCATCATAGATGGTTTAAATAAAGGATTATTCACTATCGGTGTTAACAATGATAGGTTTCTTAATTTTAAGGATAATTTTATTTGTTTCCATATTCTTATTGTATCTTGTATAATTGGTTTCTTCTTATATATTGTGTTGTTCATTTTTTTCGGGGAGAAGAGGATCGTTCCTATATTACAAGGGTAACAATCCTCTTTCTCCATTTTTATCCATTCTGTCTGTTGGGTTGAACTATCCAACCAGTAAATTATATTCTTAATATGTATTGCCCAATAGTAATACAGAAAATTCGGGAGTGAAAGTCCCCCGACATCTTTTGGTTTACATAAGTGTTCTATTTTAATTCTATGTGATTTATAGTCCCGAACAAAATTTGTAATATTAGAGTTTAATTTAGAAAAAAAATATTTTGGTACATATACTGGTATAGACTGAAATAGGTATAGTAACGGTGGTAAAAAAAAAAATCATTTTTATAGCGTTTATTCTACCTATTAATGATAAAGGAAGTGTTTTCCAAAATGTAATCATCATATTAAGTTTATTTATTAAAGGTAAAAAATGAGCATTGAATAAAGCTTTATGTTTTCTAGTAATCTGAATACCCAAACATTTAAATTTTTCTGTTGCTATTTTAAAAGGGAACTTCAGTAAGTGTGTGGATTCTTGAGGTTTTAACGTCATGATTTCACTTTTGTTCCAATTTATTCTATATCCAGAAAAGGACCCAAATTCCTCTATTAAGTTTAATAAATTTGGTATGCTCGTTTGTAAGTTTGTTATATATAACAAAATATCGTCTGCATATAATGACATTTTATTATTTGAGTCCCTAGTATTATAACCCTGAATCTTCGGATGACGTCTTATACTTTCAGCCAAAGGTTCTATCATAAGGGCAAATAGCAGGGGTGATAAAGCACATCCCTGCCTATTACCCCTTGATAATTGAAATTTTTGAGATAACATACTATTAGTTAATATTCTTGCCATGTAATAAACTTCTCTCCCACATTAAATTTTTGTAATACTTTGTATAAATACTGCCATTCTACCTGATCAAATGCTTTCTCTGCGTCCAAAGAAATAATTGATATGTCTTCTACCTCTACTTTATGTGAGTACATTATATTAAACAGGCGTCTCAAATTATTAAATGAATATCTTTTAGGTATAAACCCCGTTTGATCAGGATTTATCAATTTACTAATATATTTGCTTAATCTTCTGGCTAAAGTTTTTGCTAAAATTTTCTGATCTGTATTTAGAAGTGATATAGCTCTATATGAGCCCGGTTCCTCTAGATCTTTATCTTTCTTTGGAATAAGCATGATAGTTGATTCTGCTAATGTTTCCGGTAATTTATTTTCTTTAAAACATGAGTATATAAATTAAATAAATAAGGGGTCGTTATCTCATGAAATTTTTTATAAAATTCATTACTAAAACCATCTGGTCCCGGTGTCTTACCATTTTTCAACGATTTTATTGTTTCATCTATTTCTTCAATTGTAATTTGCGCTCCGAGTTCTTCTTGTTCCAAAAGATCAAGTTTTGGTAGATTACAATTATCTAAAAAAAAAATTTTTTTACTATCTTCTTTTTGTAATTTGGAATAATCTTATTACTCTTGCCGAGAGAATTCGATTAAGTTTAAATTTCAGTAATATTATCTTATTATGTTTGTCTATAGTGGAGTCTTTAGCATTATCTAACTCTAACTGTCTTATTTCTTGTTCTAACAACATTTGTTCTATTTTATTCTTTTAATTTTGAAAAATTTCGTATGAGATTATAATTCCTCTAATAAATGCTTTAAAAGTTTCCCATAGTAAAGAAGGTGAGGTATCTGGTGTATCATTTATCTCAAAAAATAATTTCATTTGTTGTTTTAAATATTGATAACCCTGTAAGTCATTTAATATATATGTATTAAATCTCCCAAAACATTTTTTACCCGGCATTCCCTCAAATTTTACTGAAAAATTCAATGGAGAGTGATCAGAAATACTACTAATGTGATATGTTGGATTAATTGCATATGGCATTAATTTCATATCCACTAAAAAATAATCAATTCTTGAATATATTTTATGTACCAAAGAATAAAATGAATATTCCCTTCCTGCTGGATTAGCAGATCTCCATACATCTGTTATATTAGTATTTTTTATATATGCATTTAGAAGTTCACTAGTCTTAGATTTTAAATTACTCCTTTGTTTTGCTGATTTGTCTAAATATGGATCTAAAACACAGTTGAAATCCCCACCTATTATCACATTTTGATAATTAAACTCTAATATTATATCTATAATTTTATCAAAAAATTGAGTGTTATCAAAATTCGGAGCATAAATATTTACCATAGTTATTGGGGTAGCATAAATTTCTCCCGAAACTATGATATACCTTCCCTCTTTATCTGATATAGTATTCTTTAATTTGAAAGGTATACCTTTTCGAATAAGAATAGCCATACCTCTAGATTTAGAAGTAAATGACGAATAATATGTTTGGCCTATCCACTTCGTCTTTAATCTCATTTGTGTTTGCTGTTTCATGTGAGTTTCTTGCAAATAAATTATGTCGCTTTTCAAAGATTTTAGATGAGCAAAAATGTTGCCCCTCTTTATTGGTTCATTGGCACCCCTTATATTCCAACTACAGAATGTGATTCCTCCATTCTTTATTTGTCTATCGTCTTGCATTGTTTATCAAAGTAGTATTCTTGAATCATATGGTGCAAACAAATACCTCAAAATTCTGGGCGTTGGGTGGTCATTCCAAGTTTTTAAGTTTATATTACATCTCCTTCTCCAAAAATGCCTTAGATAAAGCAAAAAAAAATGTAATTTAAAATTAATTACACAAAAACTAAACAAATACAAATTTATATAGTGATTTTAAAAAAAAAGTGAAATTAAGGTATCTAAGAAAAGATACCTTAAAGACGTATAGCCACCGAAGGTGGCGAAAAATTTAATGACTTCCCTTGATGTTGTATTACATTAAACCCCAATCCCTTATTAACACCTCGTAACAAAAACTACAGACCGTCTCATATCTTATTTATTCTGGTTTAAATTTATCAAACTAGCACTAATAATAAGCACAAAAATATTAAAAAGTAAAAAATAAGGTAATAATTTAAAAAAAAACGAATATAAAACCCAACATTCTCAGTTCTATAAGTATTATACCTTTCCAATTTATCTGACCAACTACCATACAAGCAGGTACCGAGGGGTTAACCTCAATCCTGGATCTTTTCCAAGTTTATATTGCATTCCCACACACGAAAAATACGTTAGTAATGTTATAAACATTTTGGTTAATTACAATTTATGAGCAATGATTTATTCATGATTTATTCATATATACTACATGCAATCATTAATCATTAGTATAATTAAATTTGTTAAATTAGTTGGTTAATTATAATTAGAATAATTAGAATATAATAATTAGAAAGTTAGATATTGATATTATCTCAACCATGTCTCATCCATGTCCCTTATACGATATCTTCAACATCCTTTTGTTTATCTTTGAGCTTTTCATTCAAGGTGAAACATGGACAATGTTCTCAAATACACATTCCAGACAGATAAGCTCGGTAGCTGTCTGGAAAACCACCATCTTGACCAGTTCCAGCTCTATCTTAAAAGTTAAAAAATTCATTGTTCCTCCTCTTCGCCCTCTTCTTCCGATGTTTTCGATGCTTTTCTCACAATATCTTCTGCATACTTAAATGCTTTTTCGGGATCCATAAATGAGCGCTCAATTCCGTTATAAGTAATTTTCATTTTTGCTGGGAAAACCACTCCATATCTAACCTTAGAAATACCCCTCAATATGTTTCTTGTCTGTGTAAACAAGTTCATTCTCTGGACAATCTCCAGAGGATAATCACGGAAAAATCGGATATTATCCCCACCGTGTATCAAGTTCACCCCATGAACAATCTTATTCAATATAAATTCCACTGAAGAGATATCAAGAAATGTCACAATTATCTGTCTTGGAGCAGCTTTTATGCCTCTTGAGACACGTCCAACTCGGCGAACAGTATCTATTCTTAATTCTTCCGACAGTTTAAAAACATCTTTGAGTAAGTCAGCAACGAAAGTACGTGTTTCAGATACATGTCCTTCTCGTCCTTCTCTTACTCCCACAATTCTCAAATTCTGCCTTCTCGATCTCGCTTCCAAATCCAAACATTTGTCAGTCATTCTTGCAAGTTTTTCTGCTTCATCTTTCTTTAGTTTTTTCAAACTATTTATTTCCATAATCATCTCTTTCATATCATTTTCCATCTCTTCCATTCTCTCATCATTGTTGTCTATCTTAAGATTTACACCAGCAAATTTCTGATTATAATCATTTTCGATTCTAACAAATTCTGATTTAAGTTTTTTATCAAACTCATTATGTTGTTTCTTTAGCTCCTTTAATTCAGCACAAGCACCATCCATTTTATGAGAAAACATATCCATTTTAGCCTCCATATTGGTCTCCATATTCTGCATCTTAGTCTCCATACTCTGCATCTTTTCCAGTGTAGTATTGATTGTGGCATTCATTTCAAAAAGCATTTGTTTTATCTCCTTCTCCTTCTTTTCTGCTTTTGCAGCCATTTCCAGCCCAGATCCTTGGCTATAAGACTCTCCTTCTGGGCCTTCTTCTGTTGTTTGCAGAGTATCCAAAACTTTTTCGAGTTGAAGACTTATGGTAGGTTTTTTGGGTGCTCGTGTGGTTTCTTCTTTTCTCATTTAAAAGTCCCGATTTTTACCGCAATTTTACCGCGATTTTAGCGTCGTTTCCTGATGATGTCACCTTGTGCAACGCCAAGCAGCTCCGGTGAGTTATTTTTAGATTCAGTCCGGACTTTAAGACGGCTTTTTTGCGATTTTACGGGAGTGGAGCTCAATGCAGCGCCCTAGTGTTCCATGGCGCTACCGGAAGTCCTCCTGCACGATTTGTTGAGTATAACGTTATCATGTTGGCAAAGTGAATACTGATGCACATTTATCTTTATCCAGTTACACCTGAGTCACCCTGCCTTTACCTTGTCAACCTTTTTCCATCACATTATTCATCATATCCACTGGACACTTGATGTACATTTCCATTTAACCATTGACCATTGCCACTTACTCTCACGATTATACAATTCGATACCTCTGCCTGATAGGTATCCTCATCAAGTGCAATTCACCCGTGGAATGTTTGCATGCTACTATAGTCGCTCATAGTTCTGCATTTTCTCCATTTAAAGGAGGAATGAATGGTCTTTCACAAGCATTGATGTTCCCAAGACCTCAGTGTAACTTAATGTCTAAAATAACTGCTAAATATTGTGAATGGGATATTATGAACATTGAGCTGTAAATTCAATAAAGTAAGTGAAGTAGCAGAGAGAAAAGAACCCAGTTGTTTACTGTTCAAAACTTTTGCTGATGGGTGTTGCCTTGTAATTTTATTTTTAAACTTTAATTATATTTTTGAATATATTGTGAGAGACTTGTATTTATCTTTCATCCTTCATATCCCAATGTTCTTTACACTCAATTAACTTATTTCAGACGGTTTTTACTGTTATAATGTAGAAAAGATAGCAGCTTTTTTATTTGCAGCAACATCTCACCAAAAGCAATGTGATAGTGCCAGATAAAGTGATCTGCAATGTTGTAAGATTGGTCAATACTGTCCTTGTTGATTTCTGTTTGGTAGCAATTTTGGAGATCTCATCACTGCATTTCTTGAGATGTTTAATTACTGAAGATACGCAATTTTCTTTGAATACAAAGAAAACCCTAAAAACATCCCCAATCTGAACTCAATCTCTAGTTTATCTTTCAATAAAAATGAATCCACTCTTAAGTACCCAACTGGTTTAGTTTAGTTTAGTTTAGAGGTACAGAGTGGAAACAGGCCCTTCAGCCCACCAAGTCCAGGCCAACCAGAGATTCCTGCACACCAACACCACCCAACACACGCTTCGGACAATTTACAATTTTACCAAGCCAATTAGTCTACAATCCTGTCCAGGCTTTGTTCCTTCCCCAGCTTTCTTTTTCAGCTTTCTCTCGCCTACTACAATCTTTCTGAGGAAGGGTCCCAACCTAAAAATTTGCCTTTCTATTCCTTTCACAGATGCTGCTGACCGGCTGAGTTACTCCAGCACTTTGTGTTTTGCTTATGACTGGTTTATGTTCACTGCAAGCATACTTATAGTTGTACCAAGATGCCTTCTGTTGTGCCTTCTATTGCATGCCAGCATGTGTGTGCTTGATTTTTTTTGTAGGTCCAGGGGTACTCTGAAAACTCCAGAAATCGTCACATTTCTCACCCACGTGGTTTTATTAGAATTTATTGAAAAAAAATAGTGTATTGCTTTGCCTATGGTGACCCCTGCTGGCTCACCTACTTCACTGTAAGCAGCCTTTTTCAGGCAAAATAACTGCAGGGCTGCCAACTCTCACGCTTTGAGCGTGAGAATAACGCATTTCGACAAATTTTCACGCTCTCACGCTGATCACACTCTGTCGTGAGAAATTCTGTGATCAACGAAAATTTCAAAACTCATATCAACTGCATGGGCCATGGACGTTGGAAGCAGAAGCAGCGGCGGGGACAGATGCGGACGGGGAGCGGAGCTGGCGAGTGTTTCCCGGGCTGGAGAGTCGCTCACTGCAGCTCTGGCCATGGAGCGGCCTCAGTGCAAGAGTCCCGGGCTGTCGGAGGCTTCGGAAGCATTGCGCCGCTGCCGTGAGAGTCTCTGTGCCAAATTCACTCAGGTGACCGGCATGGATCAGGCTGCAGCTCGGTGCATCCTGGAGGACAACCAGTGGCTGCTGGAAGTAAGTACCAAGCACTGGGTAGAAACGGTGGTAGATAGTGGACTTCAAATGGGGGTGGTTGGGGAAAGCATCCTGCATGCCTGCTAGATTTTCACTTACTGTAACTGCAGGAAAAATGTTCCCGATGTTGGGGGAGTTCAGAACCAGGGGTCACAGTTTAAGAATAAAGGGTAGGCCAGTTAGGACTGAGATGAGGACAAACTTTCTTCATGCAGAGAGTTGTGAATCTGTGGAATTCTCTGCCACAGAAGGCAGTGGAGGCCAATTCACTGGATGTTTTCAAGAGAGAGTTACATTTAGTTCTTGGGGCTAAGGAAATCAAGGGATATGGGGAAAAAAACCAGGAAAGAGGTACTGATTTTAGATGAATAGCCATGATCATATTGAATGGCAGTGCTGGCTCGAAGGGCCGAATGGCCTATTTCTGCACCTATTTTCTATGTTTCTATGCTTGAGTATATGGCAATAAAACTCGATCACTTGATTTTGAAGCATTCATGCATGGTGGAGGTATAATGTAATCATAGAGTGATACAGTGTGAAAACAGGCCCTTCGGTGCAACTTGCCCACACCCGCCAACATGTCCCAGCTACACTACCTGCTTTTGGTCCATACGTACAATCCTGTCCTATCCATGTATCAGTCTAACTGTTTCTTAAATGTTGGGATAGTCCCTGCCTCAACTACCTCCTCTGGCAGCTTGTTCCATACACCCACCATCCTTTGTGTGGAAAAAGTTACTCCTTAAAAAGTTACCTCTTAAAAATACTTCATACAAAAAACATTGAAATCATACTTCTACATGCACTAAAACATGATTTTAATACATCAAATTAAAAAAAGTCCCTATCCTGGGAGGGGGGACACCCCACTTCCACACCCTCTCCCCACTCGGTTGCTCCACTCCCTCACCGGGCTCAGCCTCCCCACTTTCAAAAACGCTCTGCGGCCCCTGGTTCAGACGGAGAACACTGCCAGATGTGAGCGGGGAACTGAGGCCAGTTGTCGTGATGTCTGGATCCCAATGCTTAGCGCTTCATGTTTTGAAGTTGGCTAATGTTATTGATTTGTAATTAGCCTGATTTGTAATTAGTTGATAAAACCTTAATTTATTCATCTGGAACATCCAGGGGGATGGGATAAGTGTAATATTAAAATGACATGCAAGGTGTCAGGCTGTCTGTCACAACATACAGCCCCGTTAACCCATTATTTCCTTCAGTTAAATATTGGGAAGGTAGCACTATTGTCATTTGCCACTCAACTATTATGTTTGGTGACCTCACTGACTATTTCTAAAGGCCCCCCAATTTCTTTGACAGGTTGAATAGAAATGTCCCTAATCTCGTTGTCTTATTAATTGAACACGTAGATGAACATCCTCAAGGCGTGTAATCAGATGGAAACTGATTCAGATGCGATATTTAAGAGCTTGTTCAAAGAAGGGGCATATTTTAAAGGAGTGACAGAGATACTTTCAGGGGAATGTGTGAGGAGATTATTATTTGTCTTTAGTAGTTTTAGCTTGAACCAGGACATCTGAAGATTCAAAGTTTAATATAGTAATTGTGCTGATACTGACCCCAACCAACCACGTAATGAATATCATCCATTCCGGAGGTTTTACTTTTATGATGCCATTTAAACTTGGATTCCAATCACTTCAATGTAAAAGTAATTGGGAATGGGGAGCATTGGAACAAAAATTTGCCATCGCTACATATTAACTGTAATATAATAATGTATGCATGTTGGTATGTGCAATTTTATCATTGTTGTGTTATGAATACCACAGAAAATTTGATGTACTCTCAAGATCACATTTAATAGAATAATATTGTTTAAATATATAGTTATTGAACTTTGCATTTCGGAAAAGTCCCAGCTGAGACGAAGACAGCAAAATACTGAAAATATTGGGGGTGAAAATGACTTCAGGACAGTTTGTTAGGAAAATGAAAGAAATGGTAACAGAATATTTATATAGCTGAGTGAGTATAATTTTATGGATGAGAAATTGTGTTCAACCAATTGATGACTTCTTTGACAAAGTAACTAGCATGTTAGATAACAAGGAAGCCAATGGATGTAGCAAATTTTGTTATACATAATTTAGTCTGTGAAGTGCCCCATAAAAGATTACCTCATTAGATAAGCACCTGTGGACTTAAACGTAATAGTTTAAGTCCAGGGGGTCAGATATTGGGCTTTATGTGTGGTCCAGATATATTGTCAGTGCAGAGTGGCTAGGAGCAAGGCCAAGTGTGCATCCAGAGTCAAGGTCTGGAATAGTACTAGGTGTGCAGTTAAAGCTGGGTGTAGGTGTAATGCTGGACTCAGGGTCAGGAATGAGAGAAGGTATGCAACTGGAGTCAGGGTCAGGAGTAGTACCAGGTGTGCAGTGAGACCCAGGTTGGTCAACATGGGCTAAGTGTTTGATTATAATCTGATTTCCATACATGAATATACTAAGATCAGTCATGTGCTGCACGTGTTGATCAGAGCCTGGGCTCTACTGTGGAATGTAATTAGGAATGTAATTTAGTCTAACATTCATAGCTAATCCAATTTAAAGCATATATATTGCATTCAAGTGTAAGTTAAAAGACTCGCTACAGTATGCACCATATTGCACAATTTCAAGCTGAAAAATGCAAAAGCTCCGTATCAATGGGTGGGGGACACCCTCCTCCCGCACCCTCCTCCCGCACCCTTGCCCCCCCCCCCCGGTCGCTATGCTCCATCGGGCTTGGTCTCTCGCAATTTCTCACTCCCAACTCTCACCCAATGTTGGCAGCCCTGTAACTAGCTGAGTTACTCCAGCACTTTGTGTTTTGCTTATGACTGGTAAATATTCATTGCAAGCATACTTTCAGTTGTACCAAGATGCATTATTGGTACATAACTGCCAGATGTGATAGACTCCTTTTCATAAGGAGATAACAGTCGAGATTTTCCCCTTGCTGTTGCTATTTTATTTTAGATGTCCCGGCAAGATATGTGCTATTTCTCAGTGCTTATTTTAGCCCTGCTACCATTGTCTTAGTGGACTGCAAGCCCAGAATGGCCTTCCGGAACTCATTGTGGATTACAGAAAAATAGCCCACTCCAGCCAGAACGACTTTTTAGCTTGTTTCATACTCATCACATTACTTGTGTTCTCAAGCACACATTGATGTCACCAACTGTATGCATTACAGCGGCATGCTACAATAATGTGCACAATTGGTGACGTAATGTTCTGGTTGTGTAAACACGGCTTCAGCTTAAATCTTGGAAGATAAATCTTCTGACTTCCCTGAGACCCTAGGGGGGAAATCAATCTCAGTTCAAACATAGGAAGCAGTAGAAATTTAACTGGAACTACTTTGTAAGGACTAAAGTTTGTATATTGCTTGCTTCCAGAGTAATTGCATATTGGATGATAGCCAGCCCTGTGGGAGTAAATCTTCTTGAAGTGGACAAGCACAAATGCATCACATTTACTCCTGGTAATTTCACAGTGCATTCAGCAAAGTGATAGAAGATGCCATTGGCAGTGCTATCAAGTGGGACTTCTTCAGTAACAACCTACTCACTGATGCCAGTTTGGACTTCTCCAGACTTCATCGCAGCCTTGGACCAAAATGGACCAAAGACCTGTTCCAGAGGAGAGGTGAGAATTATTGAGCTTGACATCAAGGCAGCATTTGACTGAATGTGCATCAGAGAGCCCTGGTGAAACTGAAGTTAACGGGCATTGCGTGGGTTTCCGCTGGGTACTCCAGTTCCCTCCCACATCCCAAAGATGTGCCGGTTTGTAGGTTACTTGTTCTCTGTATATTGCCACTAACGTGTAGGGAATGGATGGCAAAGTGGGATAACATGGAACTAGTATGTATGAGTGATCGATAGTTGGCAGAGTTCCTGGTGTACCTAAGAGTCTGTTCCGTTGCTGTATTTCTTAAAACTAAAACTAAATTGATGGAAATCACGTTGTGGGTATGACTGGTCTAAAACACAGATTCCAGAAATAGAGGTCAGAGGACAGGCAAGACATCTACATATTAAGTTGGATTGTAAAAGAGGTTGATGATAAAGGCTGATGCCAAATAAAGATGCATGTTGAGAAAATAGGGAAGGGTTAAACAGAATCTGGACAGTGATCACCATTACTCAGGTTACCTGCCATATTTGTTTGATTAATGGCGTTTGGGGAATTTCAGCTTGAGTATACTTAGCTCACAAAAGAAGCGAGAAGCAAAATTAAGATTTAACTGGTTAATTCAGGCAAAAGAAAGTCAAGTCGTAGGCATCCCATGGATTGTAGCTTTTTCAATGTGCTATAGCCACACACAGCAGGTCTGGAGGTGGCTTGTTCTGGACAGGTATGAGTCTAACAAGGGAAACAGTTCATGAATTCACAGCAAAGTCCAAACATTTTAAAATAGGGGCCCATCAAGTCGACTCCGTCATTCAATCATGGCTGATCTATCTCTCCCTCCTAACCCCATTCTCCTACCTTCTCCCCATAACCCCTGACACCCGTGCTAATCAAATGTTATGTGTAGCTTGCGGTAGAGCATTTTGTAGATGAGAGAACTAAGTAAAAGTTAATTTGTGTCTTGGTACATTTATACTAATTTATATTGTTTATGTATACACTATTTAATAAATGTTTTTTCTGCTGATATAATTAAAGTATGCAGATAGTTGATTTGCTTGCATTTGTAAGTTTTGTTAAAAAGAGGGAGTAGTTCAGTATAATTGAGAATGAGTGTACATTTTAGAACAGCTTGGACCACAAACTAACCATGATAATTTGTTATACCAAACTTTGTTGTTTAATCTGGGAATAGCTGCCTTTGGTGAAGCACGATCTGTTGTTAGTTCTGTCTTATCTGAGTGATAAATTTCCTCTCAACTTCCTCTATTTCAAGAAGGACAATCCCAGCTTTACCACTCTAGGCACATGAATAAATCCCTAGACTTTATAATCATCCTAGTAAATCATATCTGCACCTGAAATGCATTGCCCAGAGCTGGGCACAATTCAGGTAGTTCTGTTACAACACAATAGTTGCAATCCTAAGAAACCTGATGTTATAGAAAACTGTGTCAATGGGGAAAGGGGATTCGGGGCTAGAGTTTCAGACTCGCAATAACAAAGTTCTTTCCCACCGGATTTTCAAAACTAATGGTCTTTTCAAAAGCAATACGTTTATTTTTATTTCTGCAAACTAAACATGCTGTTTTGTTACATTGTTTAACTGAGTATTATTGCACAAGCGCCATTAGAAGTGGTTGCTTGTTAATATCAGTAACCACCCGCGGTTAAAGTAACAGCTTTGTGTTTAAATGCCAGTAGTGTCTGATTACTGCGGGGAGTTTTTTTTCCCTGAGACTGTCAGGAAAGTAATTTTTAAGTGGTTCTCCAGTTCCTGATCGAAATCGTGTTATAACCATTTTGGCCCATGTAAACAAATAGTGTTTCTTTAATTCATCACTCGTGTTATATCCAACTCGTCTTATGCAAACATGTATTAAAGCAAAACTGCAAGTTCTCCATTTAAAATAGAAATGCCAAATTTCTTATTTTATTTTTGGGCAGTCCATATTAAAAACATGAATTTCTGGCTGGAAGAAATGGATCAACAACCAGAATGGTTAAGGATGGAAAAGGAAGACTGTTTACCTTTTGAAATAGGTTTGATTATATTTGCGCCCACAAAACTGCATTAAAAAACCTATAAGGAAAACAATATAATACATAGTGGAATACGAATGTGGAAACAATTTAAAAAAGCTTTAAAACTGAATAATATACCACTATGTCTTCCCATTGTAAATAATCCTCTATTCAAGCCATCCATATTGGATAGAGGTTTTATACAATGGAAAAATTATGATATTAAAAAGATTGGACATCTTTATAGGGAAGGCATCTTTCTGTCATTTCAAGAGTTACAACAGAATCATGGACTACACTCAAATAACTTTTTCAGATATTTACAAATTAGAGATTATGTTAAATCCAATACACAAGATTATAGGACTAGGGAACCAGAAATTCTTGATGAATGTTTGAATAAGCATCCTAACACTGAAAAATTAATAGCTTATATTTATAACACCCTCTTAAATAACGAGGTACCACCGATGGAACTATATAGACACACATGGGAAAATGAGTTAGGTCACCCTATAACGAAAGATATTTGGGACGAAAGTTTACAGCATATACATCAATGCTCGTTAAATGCCAGACATGCTTTTATACAATTTAAAGTCTTACACAGATTACATTACTCCAAAATAAAACTAAATAGAATCTTCCCACATATTTCTCCTATATGTGATAAATGCCTGCATCTAGAGGCCAATTTAACACATACTTTTGCAAATTGTATAAAAATTAAAAATGTCTGGACTGATATTTTCAAAATAATTTCTGAAGTTGTTAATACTAAATTGGCTCCAGACTCAAAATTAATAATACTTGGGATATCAGAACAAAGTTTAACACTCACAACAAGCCAAAGAAACTTCCTCGACCACAGTATAATAACTGGGAAAAAATTAATATTAAAATTTTGGAAAGGCCCTACAACCCCCACAATTAAAATGTGTATTGTGGAAATGTCGGAGACCCTACATCTAGAAAGAATTAGACTTGTCTTAATGGACAAGGAAGAACTTTTTGTTAAAATATGGGCTCCATTCATTACCTATTTGAAGGGATAGATTGACCCAGCACGAAAACCCAACTGAAACTTGAACTCAGGATTAAATGTAATTATATTTCATAACCTACGAACTTATCTCCAATGACGTATTATAAGTAATTCATTCCACCTCTTTTTCTTTTTTGATATTTGTAATTCTTCTTTCTCTCTATTTCTCTTTTTCTATCTATATAATAAAAAAAACCACTAGAAGCAGAATTAATTGACAATTGACAAATTTAATAATGTATGAGTGATTGATGTATATGAAAAGTTTTTTTTCCTATTATAATATGTTACTCTACCTTATAATATGTTTGCTTCTAAAAAAAAATATTTAAATAAAATAAAATAGAAATGATTGTTATTTATAAGAGTTCATCGTGACTGCTTGGCTTTTCTATTCTATTCCTTTATTTGTACATCCCAAGCATCCCATTTACATATTGTCAGTGTTACCCTCTAATTTATGTAACCTCTCCTCAATCTTGTATTTGACTGCATGACATTTCATCTGCTATGTTTGTTATTCCATCAGACTGTCCATATGTTCTTGAGGTCTATTATTACCTGTAGTCTGTATTGCATTTGTATTATTGTGTACCATTTTAAATATTATTTTTATTGATACAAATTCTACATATATCATTCTACAAGATATCCTCGAGTGTACTAGAAGGATTGAGAAAGATACAAAAGCTCGCTGTTTCCAAGCATATAATTTGGCAATGTATACATCTTTGCTTGTACGTATCCAAATCCAAATGATTTATGTTTAGAAAAGCAATAGTCCTGGTACTGATCCTCCAGTCCAAAAAACAAAGTTCAACATGCTTCCTTTCATGGCAGCATGATGGCGCAGCAGGGTTGCTGCCTTACAGCACCAGAGACCCGAGTTCGATCCTGACCACAGGTGCTTGTCTGTACGGAGTTTGTGCATTCTCCCCGTGACCTGTGTGGGTTTTCTCTGAGATCTTCGGTTTCCTCCCACACTCCAAAGACATACAGGTTTGTAGATTAATTGGCTTGATATAAATGTAAATCGTCCCTAGTGTGTGTAGGAAAGTGTTAGTGTGCGGGGATCACTAGTCGGTGCTGACTTGGTGGGCCGAAGGGCCTGTTTCCGTGTTGTATCTCTAAACTAAACTAAACATTCACTTCACCAATTTTCTATTCATGTTGCAACTGCTTCATTTATTCCACAGGTGTCACTGGTGACATGCCTATCGTGTTCACTTTATTAAATGTACATTGTATTCAGTGAAATACTTTTAATTGTTTTAAATGTCCTGGTGTCTCAGCTTTTCCTTTTCTTCAGCTTTTGGTATTTAAATTTTTTTAAAATATTTTTGGATTTTCATATTTTATGTGTTTCTGAGACATATTGAAAACTTCCGAGAGGTTTGATATCAGGGACTATTCCAGGGCTGGAGACAGACCAGCCGATTATTTTCAGCTGTTACTTAGACAGTTTTAGTTTCAGTTTAGTTTAGTTAGTCACATGTACTGAGGTAGTCAAAAGCTTTTGTTACAAGCTAACCAGTCAGCAGAAAGACAGTACATGATTAGAATCAATCCATATACAGTGTATAGATACATGATAAGGGGATAACGTTTAGTGCAAGGTAAAGTCAACAAATTCCAATCAAGGAGAGTCCGAGGGTCATCAAAGAGGTAGTGATCAACAAAGAGGTAGAGACAGTGATCATTTCTGACTCCACATGCGATGGTGTTACAGACACTGCTCCCACTGCAGTGCCACAGCATAGAAGGTCTGGATGGCTATTAGTGAAGTTGATAAATGGAGATTCACAAAAGTTTGTTCTTATCCTCCTGATTGAGTCCTGACACAGGGTCTCGACCTGAAACATTGATCAACACTTTCCCTTCACAGATGCTGTTTAACTCACTGAGTTCCTCCAGCAGTTTGTTTTTGTGCAAAAACTTCCAGTCTCTTGTGTCTCTGTAACTTTCAAGTTGATCAGTGATAAACAATATTTGGCCTTCTGAAGATGCAATTAACTTTGATGTAATTGGTAATTGGTGGTTGCGAGAATCTATGTGTTGATGCTTGTCACAGATAAAAAGATGAAAGAATATGGGAACAAAATAAATGTGATTAGAATTGTTTATTGGCATGAATGATAAATGGATTGGCTAGAATAAATATTTCATGTTTCCAATCCCTCTATTTCTCTGCTCATCTGTTGTTGGAAACAAACTCTCCCTGGTTTGCTAAGGCTGCCTTCTTTCTAAAATATGCACATTCTTTCGGTGATGCAAAAGATCCAATTTTCACCAGTAACTATAATCAACAAATAATTGTCAACTCTTAAGATTTAATATAATAATTATTTAATTAATGTAAAATGTGTTTGCAATTAACAGTCAGAATTATCTCTGGCATAGCTAAGGACATCAAACGTAACACAATTCTTAATATGTAGGCATCATGCTTTTATTTTCTATTATTAACAAAGTGTCATAATTGCTACAAGGTGATTGTATACATGGCTATAGACACATTATAGATTTTAATATATTGCACATTAGATTGAGTCATTCTTTTAATTCAAACAAAATTGAAGAACACACAGTATGGTACTGAAGGCTAAATTTATAGAGCTGGGAGTGACGTTTGTTACAAATCTAAATTGTATCATGTATGTACATGTGCAACAAAATTACTTAATATCATCTATTAAGGGATTAGTAATATTGGCTTTGTTTCCAACCCACAGCTGTTGCCTGACTCACTGAGTATTTCCAACAGTTTTGTTGACGTTTTCTCAAAAATGGTAAGATTTAGCACTGGGAGAATGGCAGTATTCTGCAGTTTATTTGCTAGATTTCTTTGAGAAACATCTTGTGCCAGATAGCACAAGGTCTTTTTTGCGTGAATCCCTCTTTTATGGTTAAAAAATAAATCACTTTTTGTCTCAAGGCAGATGAATGTGAACACTTTCAGTTTCAACATCTGGGGAATTACCTCATGGACTAAATCAGCCTGATTGATTAGCACTCGGGTGACAAAGTCACAACTTGCCTCTGAATTTATGTCATTTGTAGTTGCTTCTTTACACTAAGTCTCACGTATCCTCTACCATACATATTACTAACAAGGCATTGAGTATAAAAGTTGGAAAATCACGTTGCAACTCTACAAAACTTTATTTAGGCTAAATTTGGATTATTGTATGCAGTTCTAGTCACCCCACTACACAATGAATGTAAAACCATTTGGAGAGGGTGCAGAAGAGGTTGCCTGAATTGGAGAGAATTAGCCATAAGGAGAGGTTAGACAAAATTGGATTGGTTTCATTGGAGCATCGGAGACTGAGGAGCAAACTGATAGAAGTTTAGAAAAATACAAAAGGCATGGATGGGGTTGACAGTAAAAGTATTTTTCCCAGTGTGGGCATGTGAAATACTAGATGCAATAGATTTGAGAATTGAGGGAGAAAGTTTAAAGGAGATGTATACGTCAAATATTTTACAGTGGTAAAAACAGATACGATAGCAACGCTTGAGAGGCATTTAGACACACACCTGAACAGGCAGGATATAGACCACATGCAGGCAGATTGGATTAGTTAGATTGGTAATATGGTTGGCACTGTCATGGTGGCCTGAAAGGCCTGTTCCTCTTTTATACTAGTCTATGTTCTAAGGTTTCTGGGTTTTAAAATTGAAATACAAATATTACCAGACAAAACAAAAATGGAAGTCCTTTCAGGTTTCCTCCTACCACTCTTATAGAAAACACTGCCACAATGATAATGGAGATTTGGACTAACCATGGTTATCAATTTCTACCCATTACTTTACAGAATACTTAGATATGAAGTAAGTGAAACGCAGTGATGGAAAAGTTTGACATCACTGGTCCAATGTCAGCGGTCCCTCTCAAGCTGAATCTCTAACTACTTGAGCAGCGTTATTTTCTGATGAAATGATACCAACTGCTTCCATTGTATTATCAGAAAGCCTGTCCCACATAAAGACCAATCTGCTTACAAATATCTGAATGCACCTCCCTTCAGCAAAGTCTCTTGTTCTACTTTTTTACCAAAAATAGTTTGGCTTTTCATAATATTGTCTTACGGAAATCATGTCATATCCTTCAATTTTCAAAACTGAACATGTACAATTTGTTCATTATAATCCAAACTCTGCTTCACCCCGATTGCTAACTTCATTTTCTATAAATTATGTACAACAACTTTTTATATGCATAACTACACCAATAATTTGTATAATGGCAATATTATTATATTGATTCAATACTTTTAGTAGAGATCTGAGTTGCTATCCTGATGATTATTGAGCAATGTTCCTTACGTTTGATAAAAGTTCATTCTTGAATTCTTTCTTTTTCAGACTGAATTCCATCTGAAATTATAATCCACAACTACAGTCAAATTCTATTCCATCATATCTTGTTCAACTTTGGAGTCTGTCAAATATTAGTTAAATGGCATAGTCCACAGAAAGATTGCTTCCATTATTGTGAATTATATGGGTTCTATTGCACTGATTATTTTGAAGACAGAGGAAGCAAGGAATTAATTAAGGGATACTTCTTGAGTAAACAATCTATTACTATATTTAAACTAAATTTTCATCTTTTTGCAAATTTAGCACAGGGACTCTCTATTCCAAGGCAGTTTTAAGGAAATATGTGTGCCATTCTATCTGCATTAGGCTGTGAGCATAATTTACCCATATACCTTTATCAAGTTATAAAAAAACCATGTATATCTTTTTTTATTTATAGGAACTAAAATTTTGAAGGTTCAGCTTATGAAAATTAAATTTAAAATATATTCACGCAAAACACTGCTGGGGAATCCATGAATACTTCCCAAAAGAAAATTCAGAGAAGAATAAAAATAGAAAAAAATGACAAACAGCAAAAATAAAACAAATATTTACAATGGACAGTTGGAGAAAGCAAGGGGAAATATCTTCTCACCAGAAGCATTTATTCCAAAGAATTAATACCAACATTTAAGTTTTCCTTCAATCTCTTTCAGCATTCTAGCTTGACACAAGGCAGCAAAGTCCAAAGAATCTTCGTTTCCTCCTTCTTACAAGTGGATATGAGGTCAGATTAAGGAGACTGCTATCATCTGTACAAGAAATATGTAACATTTAAATCAATTAAAAAATATATTATCCTCACATATTGATTTAATTGATTAAAACACATTAAAAAAATAGTAGGTTCTCTATCAGTGTTTCTGTATGATTGCAATGTTTGTAAATGGAAATTAGTTTGAATGGTTAGTA
The DNA here is from genome assembly GCA_038087875.1 of Malacoraja senta. NCBI lineage: Eukaryota > Metazoa > Chordata > Chondrichthyes > Rajiformes > Rajidae > Malacoraja > Malacoraja senta. The sequence goes on along the minus strand of CM075977.1, from coordinate 299,713,758 downwards.
GAGAGTAGAGTGTTAATTTGTTCATGATATATGTATTTTTACTTCTATTTATTTTTTATTTTTTACTGCACACTGAAATGGACACTGGTTGAGGAACGTTTTTTTGTTTCCTCTGGGTATGTGAATACTCAGGAAATGACAATAAAGATATACAATACAATACAATACAATGGTTGGTGATCAGTCTAAAATAACCATGGGAAATCATTTATCATTCAGATCAGAAACGCATATGTCAGCCAAGCTGCATTTAGAGCCACTTTGTCCCCCTTAGCTGTAGAAGAACCTAGGAGTACGTACAAAGTTCCCTGAATGTGGCATCGCAGGTATACAAGGTGGTGAAGAAAGTTTTTGGCATGCGGATAAATCGGAATGTTTTGTTACAGTTATACAAAAGATTGGTAAGGCCACACTTGGAGTATTGTTTTCAGTTTAGTCACCTAGCTATAGGAATGATACCATTAAGCTGAAAAGAGTGGAGAAAAGATTGACAAAGATGTTGCCTGGATTCAAAGGAGTTACAGGGAGAAATTGGGCAGGCTGGGTCTTTATTCCTTGGAACATAGAGAGTGATGGGATGACCTTATGTCCTGTGCAATACCGTTAGGGTTATTTTCCCATGATTGAGGAATCAAGAATAGAGAGCATAGATTTGAGGTAAATGTAATAGGAACCTGAGGGGCAACTTTTTCACACAGCGAGTGATACTCACAGTATATAGAACAAGCTGCCTGTGTAAGTGGTTCAGTCATGTACAACACCAACATCTAAAACACATTTGGACAGGAACATGGATAGGAAAGTTTAGATGGACATGGGTCAAATGCAGGCAAATGTGTAACACTTGGGGATGGGTAGTCATCATGGGAAAATGATGGCCTGTGTAGTGGGGGAAATGGTTTGGAGTTTAATGTTAAAATAGGAAGCCTCACAAACAAATCATTTTGCCAGGAATAATTTAGATTGAACCCGGGCCTCACAGCATCAGAGGCCCGGGTTCAATCCTGACTATGGAAGCTGTCTGGACAGAGTATATATGTTCTCCCCTTGACCTCCTGGGTTTCCCCGGGTGTTTCGGTTTACTCCCACACTCCAAAGACATACGGGTTTGTAGGTTAATTGTCTCTAGTGTGTAGCATAGTGCTAGTGTACGGGGATCGCTGGTCGGCGCAGACTTGGTGAGCCGAAGGGCCTGATTCCGCGCTGTATCTCTAAACTAAACTAAACTAAAACACTAAGACAGAAACCATGTGGCTAAAGTTATGTCTTTTACTTAACTGTATCGTAAATGTTTTTTTATTGCTGCAGCCAAGCTGAGTGAGTAAAGGTTTGAGGTTGTGGAAATAGTTTGTAAAAAGCACAAAAACCAAGAACCTCTTGAAAACACAAGCATTGATATAACTCCTTTAAAAAAGTATTCTAAGGTTTTCCATGGGTTATTACCAAGCAAATTTGATATCAGGTCAGATCACAAGATATTGGGGCAGCTTACTAAAAGCTTGATCATAGAAGTAGACTTTGAGGAGAATTTTAAAAGAGGAAAATAAGATAGAGCCATGAGAGAATTAATGGTGGGTTGGATTAAAGTTGGGAATTTTGGGGGACATCTGGATCTTGGAACCTTGATAGCTAGAGAGAACATTGCCAGTTGTAGAGGAATTCAAATCTGACATACTGCAGCATTCTGAATCAGAGTAAATGTCTACATCAGTACTTGCCCCAATGTTATAATAGCGACAGACCTGTCCCCATCACGACTGCACTCCAGTGTTATAACAGAGACAGACTTCAGTACTCATCAGTACTGCACACCACGTTGTACAATCTTAGATCCATCTTTATTAGTGAACAATTGAAGTGATATATTTTGAAGTATTTCCACTAACATAGTCAGGAGAATGTAACATTATACTACCCTGGAATTTTAATTATGTTTGACTGAAAAAAGAGAAACCGCAAGCAACTCTCAGTGGAAGATGCAACATATTTGAGAGAATGAATCGTGGGTTAAATGAAGTTAGTGATTTGTTGAGTCATTTTCAAGATACTATGCGGTATATTAAATTAACTGGAATAAACAGGGGACACAATGAATCAAATTGCAGAAGTAACTCAGTAGGTCAGGCAGATACCCCAGCACTTTGTGTCTTTTATTTGTAAACCAGCAGCTGCAGTTCTTTGTTTCTCGAAGAATAAACAGGTCTCAAATGAGCAAAATAAAATTAGTGCATAAGAGCTTAAGAAGGAACCACAGATGCTGGAAAATCGAAGGTAGACAAAAGTGCTGGAGAAACTCAGCGGGTGCAGCAGCATCTATGGAGCGAAGGAAATAGGCAACGTTTTGGGACGAAACCCTTCTTCAGATTGATGTAGGGTGGGGGGGGCGGGGAGAAGAAAGGAGAAAGGAAGAGGAGGAGCCCGAGGGCTGAGGGAGAGCTTTTCGCCACCTCCAACGTGACCCCACCACTCGCCACATCTTCCCATCTCCCCCCTTGTCTGCTTTCCGCAAAGACCGCTCCCTCAGTAACTCCCTGGTCAATTCTTCCCTTCCCTCCCGCACCACCCGCTCCCCAGGATATTCAAGGACCCAAGCAGTCGTTCCATCTCCTCCAACCTCATCTATTGCATCCACTGTTCTAGATGTCAGCTGATCTATATCGGTGAGACCAAGCATAGGCTTGGCGATCGTTTCGCTGAACATCTCCGCTCAGTCCGCATTAGCCAACCTGATCTCCCTGTGGCTCAGCACTTCAACTCCCACTCCCATTCTGAATCCGACCTTTCTGTCCTGGGCCTCCTCCATGGCCAGAGTGAGCACCACCGGCAATTGGAGGAGCAGCACCTCATATTCCACTTGGGCAGTTTGCACCCCAGCGGCTTAAACATTGACTTCTCCAATTTCCGGTAGCCCTTGCTGTCTCCTCCCCTTCTCAGCTCTCCCTCAGCCCTCGGACTCCTCCTCTTCCTTTCTCCTTCCCACCCCCCCCCCCACCTTACATCAGTCTGAAGAAGGGTTTCAGCCCGAAACGTTGCCTATTTCCTTCGCTCCATAGATGCTGCTTCACCCGCTGAGTTTCTCCAGCATTCTTGTCTCCCATAAAATGAGTGCATTTGTATTATCATGGCAATAGTACTACGATACGTAAGAGACATGACATGTGGACATTTCATATTCATGATTCCAGTATTTGTTCCCAGAAACAATAATAACAGTTCACGATAGACAGTGTCAGAGGTTATGGGGAGAAGGCAGGAGAATAGGGTTAGGAGGGAGAGATAGATCAGACATGATTGAATGATAGACTTGATGGGCCGAATGTCCTAATTCTACTCCTATTCCTCATGACCTGATGATGATTGCAATGTTTTCAATGGGCTTGGAGCTATATTTTTGTGTTCTCCTTTCCAAATAGAATGAGGAAAAAATCAAGACAATGTTAAGTAGTTCATGTTGCTCTGCTTTGCCCATGAGCTAGATTCTCCTCTGTGGCTGATATATTTATAGTGAGCAGTTCCCAGCTGTGTTACAGGTCAAATTGTTCCAAGGCCTGGGAAAACTGACAAGCTGCCTATTTCAGCCCACGGGCTGCACTTCTGTTTACTACCAAATATTGCAATGGTGTTCAGTCTGCAGACATCATCAAACTTAGTCTGAAATAAGTGTTAAGAATCGCTTTGAAATATGATCAATAAGGAGTGATACTTGCCTTGGTTCTTTAATGGTAAAGGCATCGTCTCCCTGAGTTTGCTTAGAAGATTTTTCATTTCTCGTATATCCCTGTAAAAAGAGATAATTAAATGAGAAAGTAAATAGAACACATTTCAAAATTAAAATGTTTACTAACCTTTCAGTATTTTCTATATCTGTGGAAACATGCCACGAATACGGTTGAAGATCTTGGAGAGGAGAGGATGGTGTATCTTCTAAAATTGGAGCTTGGGAACTCTCTTCCTTTCTACTGTCTATTACTTTGGGAACCACCAACGCGTCCTTTTCTTTAAAATTAAAAGAAAGGGAAAAGACAGCAGTGATCATAATAAATGCCCACTGTCCACCATCTTTGAAAATTTATCAATTTTATGAAGTTTCTATAAAATAATGGCTCCATAACAGCATTCATCGAAATGTACTGAAGCTAGGGCTCAAATACTGCAGATGAATTTAACTAAGTTTAATAAATAGGGTTATTTCTTGGCAGAACACAAAGTGCTTGAGTAACTGAGTGGATCGGACAAAATCTCTGGTGGACATGGATAGTCAATGTTTTGGATCGGGACCCTTCTTCAGACAGGAGTCTGAAAAAAGGGTCGCGACCCGAATGTTGCCTATCCATGTCCTCCTGCTGAGTTACTCCTGCACTTTGCGCAAGATTCCAGCTCCTTGTGTCTGTATTTTTATTGCCAGATATATTCTCATAAAAGAGAGAAAATGTGTTAATGCACAACATGTCAATTAGGATCTTGTAAGAAAATGGTTGATAATTTGGGAGAGCCTCTGCAACACATTTTAGAATTATATATTTTTTGAGAAAGGTCATTTACCTATTGCTGTTAATTTTCTTCTCAGTTTACATAAGGTCAGAATTAGACCAGTCATGATCATTATTTATTAGACTCAAATTTAAACTTGTTATCTGAGCTTGCAAGTGGTGCTTTTTTGTGGGTCAAAGTTCAATTATACTGCTTTTTCTGTGAAACAATTTTTTGTAACTTCTCTCTGGAATGCTCTGGCTCTGATTTTATGCTCATTATCATAACATACCGGAAGTGGCAGCGCTGCCTAAGCAGCTGCGGCTCCCTAGAGTCCATTTGTCTTTTTTTTGTTGTCTTTTTTTGTCTTGTTAGGAGTATGTTTTTGGTTTATTTTTAGTTGTGTATGTGTGGGGGGCGGGGTGGGGGAAACGTTTTAATCTCTTCCCTGAACGGGGACGCGACCTTTTCCCTGTCGAGTCTCCGTTGTCGTTGGGGCCTAAAATCGTGGAACCGGAATCAGGACTCGACCTGGGGCTCCAGTCGCAGAGCCTGTGGTCTCATCATCGCGGAGCTGGCCGACTTTGGAGCGCGGAGCGCTGTGGTGGCGCGCGGCTGCAACCCGACTTCGGAGCTTTGGAGGCTTCGGCTGCAGGCCCTGTGGACGGTAACATCGGGAGCTCGCAGGTCCCTGGTGGGAGACTACTTTCGGAGCTCCCGCAACGGCAACTTCGCCCGCCCAAATCGAGGGCTTTAAATCTGCCCGGGAGCGGGGCCTTACATCACCCGGCACGGCTTAAACGGCCGCGGGACTTACCATCGCCCGCCGTGGCCTCTAACATCAAGAGCCTCGATCAGCTCGATGGAGCAGTTTGACTGCTTAGAAACATAGAAAATAGGTGCAGGAGGAGGCCATTTGGCCCTTCGAGCCAGCACCGCCATTTAATGTGATCATGGCTGATCGTCCCCTATCAATAACCCGTGCCTGCCTTCTCCCCATATCCCTTGACTCCACTAGCCCCTAGAGCTCTATCTAACTCTCTTAAATCCATCCAGTGATTTGGCCTCCACTGCCCTCTGTGCCAGGGAATTCCATAAATTCACAACTCTGTGGGTGAAAACGTTTTTTCTCACCTCAGTCTTAAATGACCTCCCCTTTATTCTAAGACTGTGACCCCCTGGTTCTGGACTCGCCCAACATTGGGAACATTTTTCCTGCATCTAGCTTGTCCAGTCCTTTTATAATTTTATATGTTTCTATAAGATCCCCCTGTGGGAGAAGAATAAAGAACAGAGAACAGGGAAGAGATAAGACTTTTGCCTTCCATCACAGTGAGGAGGTGTTTGGAGATTCACTGTGATGGATGTTTGTGTGGAATTGTGTTAATTGTGTGTTGTTGTTTTTTTGCTGTTATGACTGTAGGAACGAAATTTTGTTTGAACCTTGTCTGATTAAATGACAATAAATGGCTATCTATCTATCTATCTATCTATCTATCTATCTATCTATCTATCTATCTATCTATCTATCTATCTATCTCTATCTATCTATCTATCTATCTATCTATCTATCTATCTCTATCTATCTATCTATCTATCTATCTATCTATCTATCTATCTATCTATCTATCTATCTATCTATCTATCTATCTATCTATCTATCTATCTATCTATCTATCTATCTATCTATCTATCTATCTATATGCAACTATGTAGATTTCCGTGACTTAACTCAACAAATTAGGTATATTCCAATTACCATGATTTTAATTGTTAGTCAGAGACTAGTAGGTCGATTTTTTTAAATTTCCTTTGACATATCCCTTTTGATTTTTCTTTACAAAATGGAACTTACTGAACCTAACGGTTTATGATATATTGATCCTTTGCCAAAAGTTTATTGGTAAAGCAGAGGCATAGTAAAATAAAAGGGAGAAGTCAAACACAGAGAGTAAACTTGAGCTACAACTGCTGAAGTTGGTTTACAAAAAGACATAAAGTGCCGCAGTAACTCAGTGGGTCATGCAGCATGTCTGGAGAACATGGATAGGTGATGTTTCTGGTCAGGACTCTTCTTCAGACATTGCTTATTATGTAGTTATCTTATTCCTTGAGATTTACCCATTACTATTCTCAAGCAGGTCTTAACCTAGAAGGACAATACATCTTTCAGAAATATGACTCATTAATTGTTACTCAAGAGCTGTGGGTACCAATGGGAGTCCAATGGGTGGGGGGAAATGGGAAATTTTGCATCTTTATCCAGAAATAATGAATAATTTGTGGAGAAGGTAAATCCTCACACCAGTGGTCGCAGATCAGAGAAAAACAGGAGTTCTCCAAATCACCTCAGCACCAAGCTTTCTGTGAAATCAGTTGCCAACCACCTAGATTCTCTAAAGACATTGAAAATTATCTCTTCAATATGGCCTATGCCTGAGGATTAAGGATCTTCTGTTCATATTGCCACTTAAATTGTGCCTTCAAGGATCATGTTAAGAATACAAATTGAGGACAATTATTTGGCACACTATCCTCCTGGATTACATCCATCAGGACAGACACCATATGGGAGGCAAGTATGCCTAACACACTTGTTATTGTAGATGTTGGATAAGCAGTGTTGTCATGGTATTTTAGTAATATGCCATAATTGTATTTTTGTTTTAAAATGGGATGCTTGTTTAATTGCATTAACAGTTGATTCATCTTGATTGCAGGCTGGAATTATTAATACATTGGGACTGGTGTTTACGGGCTAGTTACAGACTCCTTCCTAATGGCTTCAGAAATCAACATGCTATAAGTGAAGATCCCTGACTTCTGCATAGCCAGTGATATGGCCCACCAGCTAACTCAAAGGACAATTTGCCATTTGAAGAGATAAGAAAAGTGTACTGAAGAGAGAACCTATTTTAATGGGATACTTCAATTAACCCAATATAAATTAGTTGGACCCAAGAGATATTGAGACAGGGTTGTTAAAATTAATGCAAAACTACTTAACAGTGTTTATGGAGGCCCACTAGAAGCCATGTTCCCCATGATGTAGTATTCATAACTAACCCAGATAATGAGAAAGAAATGGAGATCATTGCACTCCAGGGGATATTAACTATAGAACAACCAACTATAGAACAACCAAATTTAGCATAATCAGATTATTATATTTAATGCCCCGAGCCAGATTTGTAACTTTAAAAAAAAATTTCAAGGAGCAATGAGAAGAATTAGAAACAAATTCAAGAATGATATTTGGCAATATTTCAGTACCATATAAATTTAATTCCAATGGAAGTGTAATGCTGGAACGTGCAGGACAATTAGCTAAAATCAGTAAACTCAAACTAAACATGCACATTTATAAATTGAGGAATGCAGTGATATTCATGATTATTTTAAACTGTCGCATGGTGCTAAAAAGTCCACCAATTTACTTATTGCAAGCATTAATGATCTCAAATCACTTAGCATCTAAGAAAAATGTTAATTTGGTATCTTTTGAAAATTCCATTATTTCTTCCTCAATCTTATTGAATATTCTATTTTATATAAATGCGGAATAATTTATTTGCATCCCCATTCTTTGCAACTCACAATTAGTTCTGGAGCTAATTGTTCCACAAATGTATCCTTAGCTGTTTTAATTAAACATACAAGAGGCAATGGAAATATTGCTGTATTCTACTTCAATGGAAGTGACTTTTAGAGGCAGAATACAATACATAACCTATATCATATCATGCATCAACCATTAGCATCTGAAGACATATATCCCTTTATATATATTCCAGCTAGTTTAAAGAGTCAGTTTCAAAATGATTACCTGCCCATTTGTTACACAAGTAATTTTCACACCTGCAGAGTCACAGATTATAAATGTCAAACGCACAAGTAAAATCTTAAAGTATTAATACCTTTCCAATGAAGTTGAAGGGATCCTAGTAGACAAACTGATTTCAGCATCTCTGTTGTGTACATCTCCAGGCAGCACTGGAGCTGGATATAAAGTCTGCAGATTTCTGGGTGGATTTCCCCATCTTCAGCCCTGCACCACAGCATACATACGCCATGAATAAATTTTGTTAAAAAAATATCTGAAATATTAATAATGAAAAACTAGGGAGTCCAGAGTGCTAGGCATATTAGGAGAAGAGGAGGGGAGAGGTGGAAGGAGAGAGATGAGGAGGGGGAGAGGTGGAGGGGGGGAGAACAGGAGGGGATGGAGGAGAGGAGAGGGTGGGATGATAGGAGGGGTAGAGGTGGAGGGTGGAGGGGCAGTGGAGGGTGGTAGAGAGGGAGGGGACAGATAGGGAGGGGGTAGATAGGGACGGGGTAGATAGGGAGGGGGGTAGGACAACTTGCTCTATTTTATTGTGCACGCAGGTTGATTGCATTTGTGGGATCACGTGAAGGTTCCAATCACCCGCACCTGTCCCAATGAGATCCATTGTGATTAGACATCTGTGAGACGGCTCTGTGAGTCATGCAGCTGTTTGATTTTAGTGGGCTCACGTGAAGGTTCCAATCTCCTAGCCCTGTCCCACTGTGATGTCATATCATAGGTAAATGAGATCCATTGTGATTGGACATCTGTGAGATGGCCTTGTGACTCATGCAGGAGCTTGATTTTAAATTGTTTTGATGCTTTTTACTAAAAAAGCAGGGAAAGGTTGAACCGAATGTTCTAATTTTACAAACACTAAAAGGAGGAAAAACTCTACCGGAATCTGTAAAAATTGTTTAGTTTTTGCAAATATTGGAGGAGGAGATTCACAAACAGCTTAAACGAATTTTCACGAAATAGAACCCGTACAAACAAACTGACAAACGAGACTTTTAATAGTTAATAGACCAAGTGCAGACCCATTGGGTCTGGACACCGAACGTGCGTTTGCGGGGGGGGGGGGGAGGTGCTGTGGCGTCACACTAACCACCCCCTTTCCTCCAAAGCACGGAATCCTGCACCCACAAACACACACACTCATCACACCCCTTGATATTATATTAATTTTTTAATTTGCTTCTTTTATCCCATCTCCACCCTATCCACTGATCAATAGCCCTCACCTCTCAGGTGCGTCTAGAGGGGGGGGGGGCAGAGATACAAAATTTAATGTTAGATTAAAAAAAATTTGAAGAGTGATGGAGGAGGGGGGAGAGAAAGGTGGGGAGAGAGGAGGGGAGAGAGGAGAGGGGTGTAGAGAGGAAGGAGAGAATGGGGGAGAAAGGTGAAGGGGGGGTTGGAGCGGGCATGCATGAGTCGAGTCGCGGGCTGTGAAGAGAGAAGGGCTGAGAGAGAGAGAGAGAGAGTGGAGAGACAGAGAGACTGGTACACAAAAAAAAGCTGGAGAAACACAGCGTGTGCAGCAGCATCTATGGAGCGAATGAAATAGGCAACACCTTGGGCAGAAGCCCATCCTCAAATTGTTTTTTCCTGAAACGTTGCCTATTTCCTTTGATCCATAGATGCTGCTGCACCCGCTGAGGTTATATAGCTTTTTTTTGTGTACCTTTGATTTTTCAGCATCTGCAGTTCCGTCTTAAAGACAGAGAGACTGTTGGTGGGCTGTTTTCCCAACGTGCGTTTGAGGGAGGGGGTGGGGGCTGTGGCATCACACACACTAACCACCCCCCAAACACACTCTGCGGGAGGGGGGAGAGGAAGACGGGGTGTGGAGAGACGAGGAGAGGGGGAGGGAGGGTAGAGGTGGAGGAGGAAATGGGCGAGATTGGTGAGGTTGAAGAGAGTAGGATGGGGGAGAGGGAGGGGGAGGAGAGTGGGGAGAGGGAGGAGAGCGGGGAGGGCAGGAAGGGGGGAGAGGGGGGGAGGGGATGTTAGAGGTGGAGAGGGGGGATGAGGGGAAGGGGAGAGGAGTAGGTGGAAGAGAGGGAGAGAGGGAGGGGGAGGGAGAGAGGTGTGGGAGGGAGAGGGGAAGATTTAGGAGTGAGGGGTTGCGGGGAGCGGTGCAAGAGAGAGGGGAAGGGGGTGGGGGGGAGATGGGTGTGAAGAGGGGTGGTGGAGGGGTAAGAGAGGGGGTGGGAGGGGAGGGAGGGGGAGAGGAGAGGGGGAAGAGTGGGGAGGAGAGTGGAAGTAGGAGGGGTAGGGACAGTTGGAGTGGGGAGAGAAGAGGGGAGAGGTAGATGGGGTGGGGAGAGAGAGAGGAGCGGGGGAGAGGGGGAGGAGGAAAGGGGAGAGATTGGTGAGTGAGAAGAGAGCAGGGTTGGGAGAGGGAGGGGGGAGGAGAGTGGGGAGTGGTAGGAGAGCGGGGAGGGCAGGAAGGGGGGGAGGGGATGTTAGAGGTGGAGAGAGGGGATGAGGGGAAGGGGAGAGGAGTAGGGGGAAGAGAGGGAGGGGAGGGAGGGGGAGAGGAGAGAGGTGGGGGAGGGAGAGTTGAAGTAGGAGGGGTAGGGACAGTCCATCTGTTTCCCATTCCCTATCACCCCCAATCCTCTTTCTCTATTGCCACACACGTGACGACGCCCTTCGACACAGGCTGCGGGGGTGGGGGGAGGGGGCTGGGGCTGGGGCTGCTGCAAAGGCATATGTAAATGGATCCATTCCGATTGGACATCTGTGAGCATTGTGCATTGTGACATCACACAACGGAATCTTTACTAACATTCTATTGCTGAGCTGTTTTTTTTTAACATTTTGAAATGTTTGGTTTGGGGGGGGAGAGGTATTTTATTTTAAAAAGTGTACATAAACACGACCAAATTTAATCAGGAGTGTCTATTCGTAAAGATAAATGTGATCTCTTTAGAAATGGTAAGAAATATCGGCGTTTCCGCGTGCTGCGTGGGCGTAGGGCGGTATCAAAGGGGCTGCGTGGCACAAGTCAAGCAGGACATTGGACGTACAGACGTACAGACGGATGACAGCCACAGAGTTTTATAGTATAAAAATAGATAGATAGATAAGATGTGTTGTATCTTGACGTGTGTACGACCCGACTCATTACATGGTGTCAAGAAGTGAGTCTTACCTACTCCGTTCATGTTTATCGGGTTTTGTTTTTTATATTTGTTTTATGTGCCTGTTAACTCTATCATGGCAAACTCGTCTCGCCGTCCTAGTCCTCTGATCTTTGACTCTGACATTGCTGAACGCTGGCGCCTTTTCGAGCGCGACTACATTCACTACGTTCGCAGTGTTCATCGCAACGATCCTCCAGATGTACGTGCTTCTGTGTTACTAAACCTGGCTGGTCCTGAGGCAATGAAACATGCGGACAGTTTTACTTTTGAGCCTGCTGTTTTAGACTCAAACAGTCAGATCCAAGGGCCTGCAGAAATGATTGATAACCCTGCTGTCCTACTTGCAAAGTTCAGACAGTTGTGTGACCTCCCCTCGAACTCTATTATCGAACGTAACAAGTTTTTTGCTCGTAAGCAACAAGTTAGCGAGCCAATAGAGTGCTTTATCAGCGATTGAAACACATGGCTGCGCGCTGTCATTTTCAAGATTTATGCGATGAACTGATCCATGACAAACTCGTTGGAGGTATGCTCAGTGACAAGGTGAGAGACGAATTACTTCGTAACACTGAACTGACTCTAAATCAAGCCGAACACATCTGTCGGATTGCTGAGATAACGGCTTCTCACACTAAGTCTGTCATCTCTTGGCAGTGCTCCCAGTATAGTGTTAACCTTACAGACACCTCCTGTCGTAACAAGCATCTGCAGCCTTCCCCTGCCTGGCAGCAGAGAAGGTCTGCTGCTCAACGTCCTAATTGTAACTATTCTCATGCTCTGGGTCGGGAGTTCTGTATTGCTTATGGTAAATATGTAATTTCTGCAAGAAATTCAACCACTTTGCAAATGTTGCTGTTCCCATGCGACTCAATCCGTCCCAAGGATGAGTTTGCACCTGTTCCAACATGAGCTTGCTGATAACGTAAGCTAAGAGCTAGAGGAGCCATCCCCCGCTCAGCTCTCTGCAAATGAAGATAACAGTTCAGCCATCCACTCCCTCCTCCCTTTCTCTAATGAGCAACTTGACCTTGAGGTAACAATGTTTGTGAATAACAAGCCTTTGATTGCTAAGATTGATACTGGAGCGAAATGTAATGTCATCTCGTTATCTGAGTTTACAAAAATACGTAATGCTTAACATGTTGAAAAGGCCTCGGCCACACTACGGGCCTACTGGGATGATGTTCTACACCCGCTTGGAGAAACTGATTTAAACTGCATCATAGACTCACAGTCTCACACCCTGAAGTTTTATATCGTCAAGGGGAATTCTGAAACTCTGCTTGGTATCAAATGCATGCCATGATCTAGGCCTAGTATACTTTGGCCACGCTGTCCATCAACTCTTTCTTGCTGGGGGCCCCACTCAGCAAATACTCTCTCAATATAGAGAACTGTTTAATGATGAGCTTGGACCATGCCTCAAGTACAACATCGCCGTTGAGCCCAAAGTCTCTCCTGTGGTTCGAGCACCACATCGTGTTCCGCATGCCATGCGCGACAGGGTACACAATGAGCTCAAGCGGATGGTCTCTCTGGGTGTCATTGCTGAAGTTACTGACCAATCTGACAGGGTTTCCACCATGGTGGTTGCAACAAAGAAAAACATGGAAAAATCCATATCTGCATCAATCCCAGGGATCTCAACACAGCTATCAAACGCCCACACTACCCTATGCGAATTGTAGAAGAAGTTGCTGCTCAAATAGGCAACGCCATCAGTGTTCCCCGTTCTGGATGCCAAAAGCTCTCGTCCAACCTTACTACGTTCGATACAAATTACAAATTCCTGAGAATGCCCTTTGGCATCAACTCTGCCAGCGAGGTTTTTCAGCGCACGATGGAACAATTGTTTGCGGGGTACCCTTGCACCATCATTGTTGATGACATTCTCGTCTACGGGTGCGACTTGGCTGAGCATGACGCAAATCTGAAGAGAGTGTTGGACCATGTCAAAGACATTCAGCTCAAACTCAATCCCCTGAAGTGCAAGTTTCGAGTCCCGGAAGTTACCTACGTCGGACATGTTTTCACAAGTGATGCTCTCAGACCAGACCCATCAAAAACTGCTGCTATCAACGAGATGCCGGTTCCTACTGATGTTATGAGTCTACAAAGGTTCCTTGGAATGGGCAACTATCTGGGGAAATTTATACACAACCTCAGCGACACATCTGCCCCCCTGCGGGAACAGACACATAAAGACACTGCATGGTCCTGGTATCCGCAGTACCAAAGAGCTTTTGATATCCTCAAGTTGCAGCTGGCCAGCGCACCTACCCTCGCCTATTTCGCTTTCGAGTTAGCAGTAACACTCACATGTGATGCGTCCCAGTATGGACTTGCTTGCCTACAGACCACCAACCGATACTGAACAACGTTATGCCCAGATTGAAAAAGAATTACTTGCAGTGGTTTTCGCCTGCACGAAATTCAAAGACTTAATTTTTGGGAAGTCTGTGACTATAGAAACAGACCACCAGCCGCTGGTCACCATCTTGAATAAACCCATTCACGCTGCTCCAGCTCACCTGCAACGGACGATGATGCAGCTGCAGCGTTTTGATTTCAACATTGTTAACAAAAAAGGCAAGGACATGCACATAGCTGACACGCTATAAAGTGCCCCACGCAAAACCAGCGAACAACAGCCCTCTGAACAGGACCAGTTCTCAGTAATGAAGGTATCGTATGTTCCCACTGATTGCCTAAGCAGCCTGGCAGAGCACACGGCTGCTGACAAGACTTTACAATTGCTGTCCGCAGTCATCCGGCGTGGCTGCCCGGATAAACAACACAGCACCCCACTCGCGATCCGCCCATACTTCCTGGTTCGCGACAGACTGGTGTTACAGGATGGGATTATAGTCAAGGGCCACAAGGCAGTTGTCCCAGCCATCCTCCGGGCCAAGTACTTTGTCACCATCCACAGGGGTCACTCCGGTGTGGAAGCAACCTTACAACGGGCACAGAGCATGTTTAATTGGCCTGGTATGACCAAGTACCTACGTGACAAAACTGAAGTCTGCGCCATCTGCAAAAGCCTAACGCCACACCAGCAGAAGCAAGTCAAGTCAAGTCAGGTTTATTCGTCACATACACATACGAGATGTGCAGTGAAATGAAAAGTGGCAATGCTTGCGGATTGTGCAAAAAAACTACAAAACAGAATGGAACAGAATCACATATTCACATATTACATATTTGTGGGAGGAAAAAAAGAAAAAACAGCAATTTAAAAAAGACAGCACACATCAGTAAATTGGTACAGTAAAGTTAGTCCCTGGTGAGAGGAGTTTACAGTCCTAATGGCCTCTGGGAAGAAACTCCTCCTCATCCTCTCCGTTTTCACAGCATGGCCGCAGCAGCTGGAACAGTCCGGAAGGGGTGGAAGGGGTCTCCTATGATCTTGTTGGCTCTGGAGTTGCACCTCCTGATGTATAGTTCCTGCAGGGGGGCGAGTGTAGTTCCCATAGTGCATTCGGCCAAACGCACTACTCTCTGCAGAGCCTTCTTGTCCTGGGCAGAGCAGTTCCCAAACCAAATCGTGATGTTTCCAGACAAGATGCTTTCCACAGCTGCTGAGTAGAAGCACTGGAGGATCCTCAGAGACACTCTGAATTTCCTCAATTGCCTGAGGTGGTAAAGGCGCTGCCGTGCCTTACTCACCAGTGCTGCAGCGTGTGATGTCCATGTCAGATCCTCTGAGATGTGGACTCCCAGGTATTTAAAGCAGCTCACCCTATCCACAGTGTCCCCATTTATCTTCAATGGTGTGTATGTCCTCGGATGATGTGCCCTCCTAAAGTCCACGATCAGCTCCTTCGTTTTTTTGATATTCAAGAGGAGGCTGTTGTCCTGACACCAGAGTGCCAGATCAGCCACCTCCTCCCGGTAGGCCTTCTCATCGTTATCGGAGATCAGGCCCACCAAGCAGCCCTTACTGCCGCAACCGGTTCCTCCTCTACCATGGTCCACAGTAGCCACCGACATATTTGAATGGCAAGGGAAACACTATCTGGTTCTTGTCGACTCTTATTCGGGCTGGTTTGACATTCATCTTCTCCAAACCATCACGTCTGAAGCAGTTATCTAGAAGTTGCAACGCCATTTCTCCGTGCATGGTTCCCCTGCACGCCTTCTATCCGACAACGGCAGTCAGTTCACCAGCCAGCTTTTCAAAAACTTTGTACAACGATGGGACTTTCGACATATCACCAGCAGCCCTGAGTTTCCGCAGTCCAACTGACTCGCCGAACGGGCCGTCCGAAGCGCAAAACAACTAATGGAGTGTTCATACCTTGCTGAATCTGACATCTACCTGGACCTGCTCAATTTAAGGAACATTGCCAGGGATCCCATACTGGGTTCCCCAGCCCAACGACTGATGTCTTGGGCCAGAGCCAACAAGATCATGGGAGACCCCTTCCACCCCAGCAATGGACTGTTCCAGCTGCTACAGTCAGGCAAACGCCTCCGTTGCCATGCTGTGAAAACGGAGAGGATGAGAAGGAGTTTCTTCCCAGAGGCCATTAGGACTGTAAACTCCTAGCTCACCAGGGACGAACTTTACTGTACCAATTTACTGTTGTGTGATGTGTTAAAGAAGGATCTGCAGATGCTGGAAAATCGAAGGTACACAAAAATGCTGGAGAAACTCAGCGGGTGCAGCAGCATCTATGGAGCGAAGGAAATAGGTAACGTTTCGGGCCGAAACCCTTCTAAAGGGTTTCGGCCCGAAACGTTACCTATTTCCTTCGCTCCATAGATGCTGCTGCACCCGCTGAGTTTCTCCAGCATTTTTGTGTACCTACTGTTGTGTGATGTCTTTTTAAAATTGCTGTTTTTTCTTTTTTTTCCTGGTGTGGCGTCAGGCTTTTGCAGATGGCGCAGACTTCAGTGCTGCCCTGCCTGTACCCCAGCAGCTTCTGCAGCCACAGGTCCGTTCTCCGCCCGCAGTCCAGAAACAACTACAATTCAAGCGCGATGCACAAAATTTTTTTTCCGACAAGTCCAGTAAGCCACTTAAACCTCGCTCCAGTGGACAGGTTGTTCGCCTCCAGACCAACAAGGGCTATGGCCATCTGGGTCACATCCACAACCCTGCCAAAGATCCGCGCTCCTACCTGGTTAGCGTGGACGGGGCCCATTTACAGACACAACCGTCAACATCTTCCTGTGAACGAACCACGTCCTGTGACTCTGTATCCAGAGGTCTCACGGTTTGTATACCCTCCCACTACCGGGCCGGCTGCTCCACTACCAGAGGCTGTGTCTCCCGTGGCCTCTCCACGGCGTTCAGCGCCCAGCTCGTCTATTTCACCACCTATATACGGCGGGTCTCCGGTGCCGTCCCCGGTCACATCCCCGGTCCCCTCCCCAATCACTTCACCGATGAAAGGAGGAGATGCGGATTCGTACCGCACACGCGCCGGACGGGTCAGCAGGCCACCCATTAGATACGGCGATTTTGTGTAACCATTTATACTTCCCCATATGCATTATTAACGTTTCGGCTACTGTATTGTTTAGCCACCATGTTTCCACGTATCTATGCTTTATTTTGTTTCTACAAGGAAAGATGTAGATTGGTTATTTCCTACTAACCAATTGTAGTGCTTGTTAGTAGTAGCTCCGCCGAATATGTGATTTATATTACCAAGAGCTTGCTTACGTAATTCAGTCTGAGTAGCTGCTAGTTACTGTAATGTCCTGCAGACCAATGCTGTAAGTGGACTTTAATAAATATGTCGTATCTTGACGTGTGTACGACTCGACTCATTACACCTCTTCAGAGTAAAATACTCTGTACATTCACCCTATCTATTGGATAACTTTACAGACTCACCTATTCCCCTCTTGATCTTATACACCTCTATAAGATTACCTCTCATTCTCCTGTACTCCACAGCACATAGTCCTAGCCAGTCCAACATCTCCCCTTAGCACAGTCCCTCAATTCCTGGCAACATCCTTGTAAATCTTTTCTGTACTCTTTCCACCTCAGCAACAATCTTCCTATAGCAGGGTGACCAAAGCAAGAAAAAACAAGATACTGTACTCGATAAAAAAATTAATGGAGATTGTATAGGAGCCTTAAGAAGGCTGCATATACGTTGGAGCACCAGAGATTAGTCCTTTTGATTTGAACAATTATATCTCTGTGACATTGAACATAAATGGCAACATGACTCTAACTTTACAAGAATGCATATTGTTGTGAAGAACTACTGTAACTTCCATAATCACATTCCACATATTGTTATCAGTGCCCAGGAATGGGTTTCATCGTCTTTTGGTGCATTAAATGAGCTGTGAATAGAGCTGTCACACAATCAGTACTTGAAATTGGGTAAACATGAGTTAGGCACGTTACAATGGAGGTTTTGCTGAGAGAATCCTGCGCTGAAACGGGACCTGACATATTGTGAGCTGCGTGAAGAGCTTGAAACTGACAAACCTTTACAACATTGAGTACTAGGAAGTGCCGGTACTTCAAATCTTAAAGTAATTTCCCCAAGGCAGCCATAGAACAAATATCTGAAAGGTTTTCATGGTGGTGAACGATTACACAGGTTTGAGGGTACACATTGATCTCCTGTGTGCTTTGACGTCCTCAATGCAATGATCTGCTTCAAGTCCCATACTCCCAAGCTATGGAAATGAGCAGGTTGATGAAAGGGTCAGCATGCAGCCATGACATGATTTGACCAAAGAGTCTATAAATGGTTATGGGAGCAACAATGAATCAGTTTCCATTATCCTGAACATTCAAAGCTGAGACTAACAGATATTGTGTGTAAGGTATCGATATCACAGTGCAGACCCCTAAACTGATGTCTCATTTCTGATCCCTTCAGAATCTGCTTCTTGTTTTGCTTTGAGTGCCCAGTGATGGTGGTAAGTTGCACACAAAACCTAAATTGGCATGGGAGGGCATATGCAGTATGCAAATTGTGATGTCGTTAGGTGTATGACTGAAAACATTGGTTTG
Source organism: Malacoraja senta (assembly GCA_038087875.1). Taxonomy (NCBI): domain Eukaryota; kingdom Metazoa; phylum Chordata; class Chondrichthyes; order Rajiformes; family Rajidae; genus Malacoraja; species Malacoraja senta. The sequence goes on along the minus strand of CM075977.1, from coordinate 299,695,313 downwards.
ATTGATTGATTGATTGATTGATAGAGCACGAAAATAGGCTCTTCGGCCAACCAAGTCCATGTCAACCATCGATCGCCCGTTCACGATAGTTCTGTTTTATTCTACTTTTGTATTCACTACCTACACATGAGGGATCATTTACAGAAGCTAATTAACCTCACAACTGGCAGGTCTTTGAGATGTGGGGGGAAACCGGGCTTGGAGGAAACCAATAAATGGTAGGATCTTAAGGAGTATTGGGGAACAGAGGGACATTGGAGTACCTTTGATCTTTGAAGGTGGCAGCACAGGTAGATTAGAAAGCCATATGGAATACTTGCCTTCATTAGTCAGGGAACTCAACAGAGAAGTAAGAAGCAAGTAAGAAGTAAAGAGGTTATGTTCCAACTTTATAAAATCTTGACCACCCCGGCTGCAATTCTGCATGCATTTCTGATCATCATATTACAGGAAGGATGTGATAGCACTACAGAGGGTGAAGAGGAGACTCACCATGATGTTGCCAGGAATGGAACAGTTCATTTAAGAGGAGAGAGAAGCTACATGTGATTATCCTGTAATGGAGGCGGTTCCAAGGGGACATGTCTGAGATGTATGAAATTATGTGAGGTATAGGCTTTGTGTCTCAATGCAAGGAGCATTCGTAATAAGGTCGATGAGTTGAACGTGCAGATAGCAATTAATGATTATGATATAGTTGGGATCACGGAGACATGGCTCCAGGGTGACCAAGGCTGGGAGCTGAACATCCAGGGATATTCAATATTCAGGAGGGATAGAGAGAAAGGAAAAGGAGGTGGGGTAGCGTTGCTGGTTAGAGAGGAGATTAACGCAGTGGAAAGGAAGGACATTAGCTTGGAGGATGTGGAATCGGTATGGGTAGAGCTACGAAATACTAAGGGGCAGAAAACGCTGGTGGGTGTTGTGTACAGGCCACCTAGCAGTAGTAGTGAAGTTGGGGATGGCATCAAACAGGAAATTAGAAATGCGTGCAACAAAGGCAAAACAGTTATAATGGGTGACTTCAATCTACATATAGATTGGGTGAATCAAATTGGCAGGGGTGCTGAGGAAGAGGATTTCTTGGAATGTATGAGGGATAGTTATCTAAACCAACATGTAGAGGAACCAACGAGAGAGCAGGCTATTCTAGACTGGGTATTGAGTAATGAGGAAGGGTTAGTTAGCAGACTTGTTGTGCGTGCCCCCTTGGGCAAGAGTGACCATAATATGGTTGAGTTCTTCATTAGGATGGAGAGTGACATTGTTAATTCAGAAACAACAGTTCTGAACTTAAAGAAAGGTAACTTTGAGGATATGAGACGTGAATTGGCCAAGATTGACTGGCAATTAGTTCTAAAAGGGTTGACGGTGGATATGCAATGGAAGGCATTTAAAGACTGCATGGATGAATTACAAAAAATGTTCATCCCAGTTTGGCAAAAGAATAAATCAGGGAAGGTAGTGCATCCGTGGATAACAAGGGAAATCAGGGATAGTATCAAAGCAAAAGATGTTGTGTACAAATTAGCCAGAAAAAGCAGCATACCAGAGGACTGGGAGAAATTCAGAGACCAGCAGAGGAGGACAAAGGGCTTAATTAGGAAAGGGAAAATAGATTATGAAAGGAAACTGGCAGGGAACATAAAAACTGACTGCAAAAGTTTTTATAGATATGTGAAGAGAAAGAGATTAGTTAAAACAAATGTAGGTCCCTTGCAGTCAGAAACAGGTGAATTGATCATGGGGAACAAGGATATGGCGGACCAATTGAATAACTACTTTGGTTCCGTCTTCACTAAGGAAGACATAAATGATCTGCCGGAAATAGCAGGGGGCCGCGGGTCAAAGGAGATGGAGGAACTGAGTGAAATCCAGGTTAGTCGGGAAGTGGTGTTGGGTAAATTGAATGGATTAAAGGCCGATAAATCACCAGGGCCAGATAGGCTGCATCCCAGAGTACTTAAGGAAGTAGCTCCAGAAATAGTGGATGCATTAGTGATAATTTTTCAAAATTCTTTAGATTCTGGAGTAGTTCCTGAGGATTGGAGGGTAGCAAACGTAACCCCACTTTTTAAGAAGGGAGGGAGAGAGAAAACGGGGAATTACAGACCAGTTAGTCTAACATCGGTAGTGGGGAAACTGCTAGAGTCAGTTATTAAAGATGGGATAGCAGCACATTTGGAAAGTGGTGAAATCATTGGACAAAGTCAGCATGGATTTACGAAAGGTAAATCGTGTCTGACGAATCTTATAGAATTTTTCGAGGATGTAACTAGTAGAGTGGATAGGGGAGAACCAGTGGATGTGTTGTATCTGGACTTTCAGAAGGCTTTCGACAAGGTACCACATAAGAGATTAGGATACAAGCTTAAATCACACGGTATTGGGGGTTCAGTATTGATGTGGATAGAGAACTGGCTGGCAAACAGGAAGCAAAGAGTAGTAGTAAACGGGTCCTTTTCACAATGGCAGGCAGTGACTAGTGGGGTACCGCAAGGCTCAGTGCTGGGATCCCAGCTATTTACAATTTATATTAATGATCTGGACGAGGGAATTGAAAGCAACATCTCCAAGTTTGCGGATGACACTAAGCTGGGGGGCAGTGTTAGCTGTGAGGAGGATGCTAGGAGACTGCAAGGTGACTTGGATAGGCTGGGGGAGTGGGCAAATGTTTGGCAGATGCAGTATAATGTGGATAAATGTGAGGTTATCCACTTTGGTGGCAAAAACGGGAAGGCAGACTATTATCTAAATGGTGGCCGATTAGGAAATGGGGAGGTGCAGCGAGACCTGGGTGTCATGGTACACCAGTCATTGAAAGTAGGCATGCAGGTGCAGCAGGCAGTGAAAAAAGCGAATGGTATGTTGGCCTTCATAGCAAGAGGATTTGAGTATAGGAGCAGGGAGGTTCTACTGCAGTTGTACAGGGTCTTGGTGAGACCACACCTGGAGTATTGCGTACAGTTTTGGTCTCCAAATCTGAGGAAGGACATTACAGCCATAGAGGGAGTGCAGAGAAGGTTCACCAGACTGATTCCTGGGATGTCAGGACTTTCATATGAAGAAAGGCTGGATAGACTTGGCTTATACTCGCTAGAATTTAGGAGATTGAGAGGGGATCTTATAGAAACGTACAAAATTCTTATGGGGTTGGACAGGCTAGATGCAGGAAGATTGTTCCCGATGTTGGGGAAGTCCAGGACAAGGGGTCACAGCTTAAGGATAAGGGGGAAATCCTTTAAGACCGAGATGAGAAAAAACTTTTTCACACAGAGAGTGGTGAATCTCTGGAACTCTCTGCCACAGAGGGTAGTTGACGCCAGTTCATTGGCTATATTTAAGAGGAAGTTAGATGTGGCCCTTGTGGCTAAAGGGATCAGGGGGTATGGAGAGAAGGCAGGTACGGGATACTGAGTTGGATGATCAGCCATGATCATATTGAATGGCGGTGCAGGCTCGAAGGGCCGAATGGCCTACTCCTGCACCTATTTTCTATGTATCTATGTATCTATGTATAGATAGGGAAGATACTTCCCCATTTCAATGTTAATAAAACTAAAGGATATAGATTTAGGGTAAGGAGGTAGGGATTTAGTATATGACATTCTTCATTCAGAGAGATGCAAGTATCTGGGATGCACTGCCTGAAAGAGTAGTAGAAGTTGTGCGCTTAAGAACTGTCTAGTTATAGAATTGTGTGGACAAAGTGTGGGTGATGGGACTAATACTTAAGGGTGCCCACTGGTTACTCTGAATGAGTTGGGCCAAATGTCCAGTTTCCATGTTGTATGTTTCTACAACTATGTACCTTGCCGGAGATGCGATTGTTTTCTGGATCGTGTCTCCGGTCGCTCTGTGGCCTAACATCTTGGAGCTGGAGGCCTCGCTCGGGACTGACTTTGAGCACCCAACTTACCATCGGAGCCGATCCCTTGCCTGGGATCGCTCCAACCGTGGCCCGCAGACTTTACCATCGAGAGCTCGCAGTCTCGGGAGAGACCGAGTCGTGATTCTCCAACGACGCAGAATGTCCGACAAGCACCGACCCGGGGTGAGATCGCCCGGCGCGGGGGACCTGAGATTCCCCTCCAATGCAGGAGCTGGATCGCCCCGACGCGGAGGGCCCGACCGCTGGCTACGGGAGTAAGATCGTCCCGTCAACGGAAGGCTCAAGGCCCCCGACCGCGGGAGGACAAGGGGAAGAGATTTATCTTTTTTTTCGCCTTCCATCACAGTGAGGAATGTGGAGGAGTCACAGTGGTGGATGTTTATGTTAAAATGTATTTTGTGGGTTCTGTTGCTTTTTATTTGTATGACTAACTTGGCAAATGAAATTCCTCATATGTTGCAAAACATACTTGGCTAATAAAGTAGTATTGTATTGTATTACTCCAAACCCACTCCACGTTACTGGACACATCTGTGGGACTGCCGTTTTTATTATGTAGGCGTTGACTGTCCACGTAATAAAAGTGAACACGTTTTTGGGTTGAGGTGACTAATTGTTAATATGCCAATTTAGAAAGCAGACACCAGATGTTTACAAGGAGAGCATTGCAAAGTTGACTGGGTTGGAAGTGCCTTTACTGTGTGTATTCAGTGGTGGTTTATTCTTTCTCTGCTTGAACAGGGTGGATGGGGCAGGTGAAGGACTTTATAGCTTCATTAGTAGTATGAAAACAGTAGAGAGTTAATAGCAATCCTACCACATACAGTCACAGATGGTGGTGCACAATTAAACAGCTGAAGGGAGGAGTACGATCCAAAGATATTCCCAATCTCAATGATGGCATGGTGCATGCAGCATGCTGGCCACTAATGCTGGATACGGGAATATGCACATTCTCTATCTGACCACATGTGGTTCCCTCTGGTTTCTGTTTTCCTCCCATATTCCTAAAGATGAGCAGATTGGTAGATTAATTAGCCTTAGCTTTGCTGGTAGGAGAATCAGGACAAAATGAATGACATGTGAGAGAGAACGGTTTGCATGGAAATTGGTGGAGGAAGTGGGGTTGATGAGATTGATCGGAAATTTCAATGAGCTGAATGGCCTCCTACTGTTATGTTATAAGGAAATGATATAATCCCTTATGCATATCCCCACACTCTTCATTCCCTATTCCCTTTATTTTTCTCACCTTAGTCTCCATAATTTTCCTTTTGTGCCTTTATTTCTCTTTCTTTCCTTTTCTCCACATTCTCCATGCAGATTAGGTCATTACACAATCCTGACAAGGAGATGTTGAGACAGAAGGAGGGTTAAAAGGCCTATCCCACTTTCACGACTTTACTCACGACCTCTGCCGAATTTGCCCTTGACTCATACTCGCAGCATGGTCATCACGAGGTCGTAGGAGGTCGTAGCAGGTTGTGATGCTAGTCGTAGGTACTCGTGGCATCAAGTAGGTCGGGGCGTTTTTCTAGCCTGATGAAAAATGTCCACGAGTAAAAAAGGTCGTGAATTAGGTTGTGAAAGTGGGACAGGCCCTTTAACCCTCCTTCTGTCTCAACATCTCCTTGTCAGGATTGTGTAATGACCTTATCTGCATGGAGGCATTTTTCAGATCATACCTATGTACATTTGAGCACAGAATTATGTGAAAGAAATCTATACAGATGGCTGCACTGACGAGAGCTCCGAGTCATCTCAGCAAACTTGTGTGTATTTATTACTTGTTCTTTTTGTACATACTGTTCTTTCACACATTCAGTATGATCGACAATCACTTTTGGAGGTAAGAAAGTCAGCCAACGGAGAATTTAAGCCGGTTATTGATATCACGGACGACAGCCTCCCCTAGGTGCTTTGCTTACCTGCACGGCAGCGGCGGAGGAAAGCAAAGAGAGGGAAGCGTGCCGGCGTTCTGTGCAGAAGCCGGCGAAGAAACAACAAACCTCCTCTGCCCAGCATCCTGCCAGCGAATGTGCAATCCCTGGACAATAAACTGGATGAGTTGCGCGCACGGATCGAACACCATCGGGACATTAAGAACTGCTGTGTTCTGGCGTTCACAGAGACGTGGCTGGAGACCAACATACCCGAATGTGCTGTAACTCAGGAGAATTTTTCCGTCTACCGACAAGACAAAACAAAGGAATCAGGCAAGTCAAAAGGAGGGGGAGTATGCTTTATGGTTAACTCTTCGTGGGCCACGGATGTCTGCGTTTTCACGACACACTGCTCCCCGGTTCTGGAGCTGCTGAACATTAAAGCTAGACCTTTCTACCTCCCGAGAGAGTTCAGCTCAGTCCTCCTTACAACTGGCTGATAAATCCCTAGCCCTGGCCGAACTGTATAGGACTGTAAATGAGCTGGAGAACTCCCTCCCTGAGTCTGCGGTCATTGTTCTGGGAGACTTCAAGAGAGCCAACACGAAGAAGGTTCTCCCAAAATATTACCAACATATCACTTTTCCCACCAGGGGAGAGCAGACCCTAGACCATTGTTATACCCCATTCAGAGACTGCTACAAGCCCATCCTCCGCCCTGCTTTTGGGAAGGCAGACCACTGTTCCATCCTACTACTGCCTGCATACAAGCAGAAACTAAAACAGGAACAACCGGTTTCCAGGGACATTTACAAATGGAACAATGAGGCTGATGAGTTCTTGCAGGACTGCTTTGACAAAATTGACTGGCAGATGTTTGAGGATGCAGCAGAAGGCAGCATCAACGAATACACAGTCTCTGTCTTAGGCTACATAAGTAAGTGCATCGATGATGTTGTTCCAAAAGCCACCATCTGCACTTACCCAAATCAGAAACCCTGGGTCAGAGGGGAAATTTGTGCCAAACTCAAAGCACGGACCACTGCCTTCAACTCAGGGGACCCCGACGCCTACAAAGCAGCCAGATTTGACCTCCGGAGGTCCATCAGGAAAGCCAAGAGAGTCTACAGGGACAAAGTGGAATCTAACTACTGTGTTAAAGAAGGAACTGCAGATGCTGGAAAATCGAAGGTACACAAAAATGCTGGAGAAACTCAGCGGGTGCAGCAGCATCTATGGAGCGAAGGAAATAGGTAACGTTTCTGAAGAAGGGTTTCGGCCCGAAACGTTACCTATTTCCTTCGCTCCATAGATGCTTCTGCACCCGCTGAGTTTCTCCAGCATTTTTGTGTACCTTGGAATCTAACTACTACAGCTCTGACCCCAGACGCATGTGGAGTGGATTACGTTGCATCACGGATTACAATTGGAAAACCAGGAGCACTGTCCAGCCTACCGCTTCGCTCCCGGACGAGCTTAACACCTTCTATGCCTGGTTTGATGCAGACAACACAGCGCCCACCATGAGTCCACGGGTGTGCAGGGGGACTACTTCACTGACCCTACAAACGGCAGACGTGAGGCGGTCCTTCAAAAAGGTCAATGCTCCAGGGCCGGATGGTATTCCAGGGCAGGCTCTCAGGGCGTGCGCTGATCAACTGGCAGAGGTGTTCACCAACATCTTCAACCTCTCCCTAAGTCAGTCTGTGGTTCCCACCCACTTCAAAGCATCCATCATTGTTTCTGTTCCAAACAAACCATTAATCGCCTGTTTAAATGACTACCGTCCTGACGGACTGACATCAGTCATCATGAAGTGCTTTGAGCGGCTATTCAAAACTCACATCTGCTCCTCTCTCCCTGACACCTTGGACACTCTTCAGTTTGCGACCAAACAGGGCCACGGACGATGCCATCGCCATGGCAACTCACACTGCGCTCACCCACCTGGACAAAGGGAATACATATTTGAGAATGCTCTTCATTGACTACAGCTCGGCATTCAACACTATCATTCCCTCAAAACTCGTCCCCAAGCTCCTTGATCTTGGACTGGAGACCTCAATCTGCGGCTGAATATTCAACTTCCTGATGGGCAGGCCCCAGGTGGTGAGAATTGGCAGCCACACCTCTTCCTCACTGATCCTCAACACAGGCGCACCACAGGGCTGTGTGCTCAGTCCTCTCCTGTACTCCCTGTTCACGCACGACTGTACTGCTAAGCACAGCTCCAACATCATCTTAAAGTTTGCTGACGACACGACCATCCTGGGCCTCATCACAGACAATAATGAGATGGCCTATAGAGAGGAGGTACTATACAGTTGGTGCCAGGAAAATAACCTCTCTTTCAATGTCAGCAAAACTAAAGAGATGATCGTGGACTACAGGAGGCAGCAGGGGAGTGGACACCTCCCCATCCACATCGGTGATGCTGAGGTTGAAAGGGTCAGCAGCTTCAAGTTCCTCAGTGTGCACATCACTGAGGACCTTTCTTGGACACTGCACACGGACACAATAACTAAGAAAGCCCGCCAGCGGCTCTTTTTCCTGAGAAGACTGAGCAAGTTTGGCATGAACGCCAGCATCCTCACAAACTTCTACAGTTGCACCATCGAGAGTCTGCTGACGGGCTGCATCACAGTCTGGTTCGGGAACTGTTCTGCCCACAGCCGCAAATCACTACAGAGAGTGGTGAAGGCGGCACAGACACATCACTGGCAACTGTCTCCCGGCCATTCAGGACATTTTCCACAGGCGGTGCCTGGAGAAGGCACACAGTATCATCAAGGACCACAGCCACCCAGCGCACAGACTGTTCTCCTTGTTACCGTCAGGCACACGATACAGGAGCAAGGCTGCACGTACCACTAGACTTAAGAACAGTTTTTATCATCATGCCATCAGGCTTCTGAACTCATAAACACATCATATATGTTAATTATTTTATTTATTATTGTCTTTTACCTATCATTGTCACTTTTATCTTATCTTTTTTTTAACCTTAATTTTATCCTTGTAATATCATTGCTGAGGTGACCCGTTGTCTTGTCAATCACATTTCATTGTACCGTTGATCCTGTGTTAACCTACATATGACAAATAAAACTGAACTGAACTGAACTGAACTGAACTAAACGCAGCATGCCTGTGAAATGAATGCGGAATTGTGTTCATGTTCACTGAGACTAAACCGTACATATTATCCAACAGAGGATATTTGAGTCCTGAGAAGCAATGTTTGTGGACTCTGACTGTCCACATAATAAAAAGAAACACATTTTTAGCTGAGGTGACTAATTGTTAATAGCAGCTTAAAAAGCATGAAATTAAAATCCCATTATTCATACAGCATAGAAATTGGCTGATCGGTCCAACTAGTCTACATCAGAATTTATACACAGTACAACCCTATCTTTCTCTTTTTCTATTCCTTCATGTGTTTCTATCATTTTCCCTTAAATGCAACTTTCCTATCCGATTCAACCATTACTTTGGAAATGGGTTCCATCTTCTAACAGTTCACTTATGTGAAGTGGACTAAAATATCCATCCTAAACTCTTCATTTTCCTTCACGAATCTCTTCAGAATCCACCTCCTGACCAAATTTTTGAACCGCACTTTTTGTGTCACCTTTGAACTACCTGACACAGTAAAATAACTATCCGTGCACGTAAAGTACTCCTCACAAATGTCTGGGGTCTAGTGTTTAAATTGGGAGAGTGAATATTGAGGACTCCAGAAGCTACTCCTGCCACCTATATATTGCTGCGCTTGGTGGCTTTCTCTTGCCAACCATAATGGAGCAATCTTTAAGGCATGATTCGATGAGTATGAATATGTCATGCTATTGCTTGGCCAGTGTCTGCTACCAAAAGTACAAATCTTATATGTCCATGGAGAGTAATTGTAATCCCCAAAAGTTCCCTGCTATCCATTTATAGCTCCAATCCAAGATGACTTTGAGTTTTCGAATTTTAGGTAAACCACACCCCTCTGTCTTCTCCTCCAAGACACTCATCTGTCACCTAGTTTTCTTCTCCCTTTGTTTATTATCTTCTCCTTTTGTTTAATTATCTTTCCTTCTTCATCCATCTGGTTCCATTTGCGCATCTACCCCTCACTATTTGGTTATACCTTTTACCCACTGGCCTCTGTCCTATTCCATTCTCTCCTCCTGGTTCCACCTATCCCCCACTCTCCATAACACTGCTCTACACTGGCAAGATTTCCTCTTCCTTCTAGGTCCTAATGTAGAGCTAGACGCAAAATGCTGGCACACACATTTACCTTCCATAGTTGCTCCTTGACCAAAAGTTTTTTTCCAGAATTCTTTCTTTCCATTTTCTAGTATCTGTATTCATTTCATCTGCATCCATTTATTTCTACCCTACCTGTTTTATCTTTGAAATACCTATTATCAACATCATAGTGCAAGTTGTCTTGTTAGTGGGTTGTTATATGTGATGCCCAGGTTCTTTGGGGCATTTGGGGTTCAGTTCAAGCATTGCCAGGAACTTTTAAGCATTAGGTTTGCAAGATCAGAATGTCACAAATCAGATTTCGACCCTCTTAGAGTTACAATAGACAATAGGTGCAGGAGTAGGCCATTCGGCCCTTGAAGCCAGCACCGCCATTCAATGTGATCATAGCTGATCATCCACAATTAGTACCCCGTTCCTACCTTCTCCCCATATCTCCTGACTCCGCTATCTTCAAGAGCCCTATATAGCTCTCTCTTGAAAGTATCCAGAGAATCGTCCTCCACTGCCCTCTGAGGCAGAAAATCTTAGACTCACACCTCTCGGTGTGAAAAAGTGTTTGCTCAGCTCCGTTCTAAATGGCTTACCCCTTACCCCTTATTCTTAAACTGTGGCTCCTGGTTCAGGACTCCCGCATCATCGGGAACATGTTTCCTGCCTCTAGTGTGTCCAAACCCTTAATAATCTCATATGTTTCAATAAGATCCAACTTGACACCATTCAGATAATAATCTGCCTTCCTGTTCTTGCCACCAAAGTGGATAAACTCACATTTAACCACATTAAATGGCATCTGCCATGCATCCCACTCACCCAACCTGTCCAAGTCACCCTGCATCCTCATAGCATCCTCCTCACAGTTCACACTGCCACCCAGCTTTGTGTCATCTGCAAATTTGCTAATGTTACTTTTATTCCCTTCATCTAAATCATTAATGTATATTTAAATAGCTGCGGTCCCAGCATGACCCTTGCGGTACCCCACTAGTCACTGCCTGCCATTCTGAAAGGGACCCGTTAATCCCTACTCTGTTTCCTGTCTGCCAACCGATTTTCTATCCATGTCAATACCCTACCCCCAATACAATGTGCTCTAATTTTGCCCACTAATCTCCTATGTGGGACCTTTGTACATCATCTTTTCTAGTTACCAGAGATATCTTTAGCAATCTACTTAGTATCCAAATTTTCCGGTTGGAGATTGTTGTCTATTATAACAACCCCAAGTCAGCATGCACGTGGAAGTATTTTGAAGTGGCAATCATTTCTTGCCAAGATTTTCTATTGACAAGGTTGCATCCAAGATAACAGAGCAGGCTGTTGATTATAAAGACAGACTTATTAGAATTGTCAGGCTGTGGAAATAGGTCAATTGAAACAAATATGTCCTCAAGGGATCTCTGCACCAATTTAATCTAGTGAGAAATCAATGTGACTAATATTTTTCTAAATCCACAATATCATTCTAAATCCACCCTCAGTATCAAAGGCAAGGAAATTCATGACCATTGATGGATTCAGTAAATTGAATAATAATAATAATAATAATAATAATAATTATAATAATAATAATAATAATAATAATAATAATATCTTTTATTGTCATTGCACATATGTGCAACGAGATTTGGTATGCAGCTTCCATCCAATGTCATAACTTAAACAACTAATTAAAATTTAGATTTAGATACCCCGAGAAACATGATTTATAAAAAGAATAGTAAAACAGTCAAAACAGTCTAAAGTGCAAATGTGTCTGTGCGACGTGACCATCCGAGGGAGACAGTGCATGGGGGTGGAGGGCACTCAGCAGGGCCGGTTCAGAGCAGCTATAGCTCTGGGGATGAAGCTGTTCCTGAGTCTGGAGGTGCGGGCGTAGAAAGCCTTGTAACGTCTGCCGGAAGGTAGGAGTTCCAACAGTCCATTACAAGGGTGTGAGGACTCTTTGTGGATGCTGACGGCCTTCCTGAGGCACCGTGTGTAGTAGATGCCCTCCAAGGCTGGTAGCTGTGTCCCAATAATCTTCTGCGCCCTATGGACGACGCGCTGAAGAGCTCTCCTCTCCACCTCCGTGCAGCTGAGATACCACACAGAGATGCCATACGTTAGTATGCAACTAGGACAAAGATCCCTGTTTTAAGCCTTACTACTTTGCATGGCATTGTGTGAGTGATACCTTGACCTTCTTTGTCTGTGTACCTCTGATGCTGCTGCAAGCAAGATTCCCATTGTATCTGCACTTCATATCACCATCCTTGTGCATATGACAATAAACTTGAATTGACTTCCAAGGATGGACACACAATGCTGGAATAACACAGCAGCTCTGGAGAGTAGGAATGTGCGACGTTTCGGGTTGAGGCCCTTATGAGTTACTCCTGCATCTTGTGTCTATCTTCGGTTTAAACCAGCATCGGCAGTTCCTTCCGACACATTTTGACTTGACTTCCTATGGGTTCCGGTTAGGAGTGAGAAATATTTCTGAAGATCCCCATCCCTGAGCTGGGTCTTGCCATGTGCCCTTGACTGTACCAGAATTCAAAAGCAGCATGTTCCTAGTCCGTTGGATTGTGCATTTTTCCATTTGACTCATTTCGTATTTTCAAAGCTGAAATAGAATTTTTAGACTACAGGGAACCTGTAAGTTCTGAAGATCAAGAAATACAATTGAGTTGAGACAAACAATGAAAGTGGAATGGAATGCCAGAGCAAGAGTCAGGGATGAATGACCTACTCCTGTTTTTATTTCTTATGTTCTTATAGATATTGCACAGAAATTTCCAATGGTAGCTTTAAGGGCCTGTCCCACTTTCCCTAGTTATTCACAAATTCTCCTGAGTTATTCACGAATTCTCCCAAGTTTTCAAACTCGCAGAATGTTCGTAACGAGTCCGTAGGAGGCCGTAGGAGTCCGTGGATATAGCGTAGCGGCCTGTTATGCCAGCCGTAGGTACTCAGGGCTATTTTTTTACTCGTGCACATTTTTCATCAGGCCGAAAAAACGTCCAGACTTACCTGATGCCCCGAGTACCTACGGCTGGCATAACGAGCTGCTACGATATATCCACGGACTCCTACGGACCCGTTACGAACATTCTGTGGGTTTGAAAACTCGGGAGAATTCGTGAATAACTCGGGAAAGTGGGACAGGCCCTTTATAAAAGCTGTTTTGTTTTATATTTATATTTTACATTTAACTTTAACAAGAGGAATGTTTTATAAGACAACTTAGCCACAATAAAAATAATAAGAACTCAAATCTAAATATATAATGTACGACTTCCAGGAAAAGATTGGCTAACTAAATGTCACCCATTCCTTCTCTCCAGAGATGCTGCCTGATCTGCTGAGTTACTCCAGTTTTTTGTGTCTATCTTTGGTTTAAACCAGCATCTCCAGTTCCTTCTTACATATTTGATTACATTGCTTGGTGGAAGACCATGTCACTAATCAACATTTAGCTTCTGGTGATGGGATGGTGGTGGAGGCAGGTATGATAATAGCATTTAAGATGCTTGAAGATGGGCATGTGGATAGGTAGGGAATGGAGGGATATGGATAACGTGTAGGTAGAGGAGATTCGTTCGGCTTGACATCATGTAGAGCACAGACATTGTGTGCCAAATGGCCTGTTCCTGTGCTGTACAGTTCTATGCTCTATAGAAACATAGAACATAGAAAAATAGGTTCAGGAGTAGGCCATTCGGCTCTTCGAGTCAGCACCGCCATTCAATATGATCAGGGCTGATCATCTAGAATCAGTACCCCGTTCCTGCTTTTTCCCCATATCCCCTGATTCCCTCAGCCCTAAGAGCCAAATCTAACTCTCTCTTGAAAATATACAGTGAATTGGCTTCCATTGTACCCGGCCGCGTCACCAGGATCTGTGCGGACCCGCTGGCAGAAGTATTCACAGCCAGCTCACTACTCCATTCTGTGATCCCCACCTGCTTCAGAAGGACCATTATTATCCCGGTGCCAAAGAAAGGTAAGGTGGCTTGACTACCATCCAGTAGGTCTGACAACCACCATAACGAAGTGCTTCGAGAGATTGGTGATGGCGCACATTAACTCCAGCCTCACAGCCGGCCTTGATCCACTGCAGTTTGCTCTCCATGGGATGCGGTGTTATCACCCTGGCCCTAAACTCATGCCTGAGACACCTAGACAACAAGGACTCCAACGATAGACTCCTAATTATCAAATATACCTGTGGCTTCAACACAATAATCCCATCCTAACTCATCTCCAAATTTCGGGACCTAGGAAACAGTACTCGCCTCTGCCACTGGATCCGCGGTTTTCTGACCTACAGACAACAATCAGTGAAGATAGATGACAACAACTCCTCTACAATAACTTTCAACACCGGTGCCCTCCAAGGTTGCATTTTTAGTCTCCTACTATACTCCATTTATACTCACTACATTGTGGCCAAATTAGGCTCTAACTCCATCTACACGTTTGCAGATGATGCCACTGTGATGGGCCAAATCACGAACAATAATGAGGCAGAGTACAGGAAGGAGATAGAGAACTCAGTGATATGGTGTCAGGACAAAAACCTCTCCGCAATGTCAGCAAGATGAAGGAGCTACAGTAGTTATCAACTGTAGGAAGCATAGTGGAGATAGGTTCCAATCAGCATCATTGGTGTGGATGTGGAAATGGTCGAGAGCTTTAAATTCCTTATTGTGAGGGTTGTAAGGTTAACTGGCCACTATAAATTGCTACAAGAGTGTAGGTGAGATAAGAATCTGGGGAAATTGAGAGGCTAATTAAATTGGTTAGGGTAGGATTAGTGAAAAATGGGTATTTGATGGTCAGCAAAGACGATAGGCCTGTTTCCATGTTGTACCTCTCAAACACCCTTTGATCCCCATTTCCAGTCCAGAATTACAGGTAAAATAATTTCTGCTGCATTAGGTCATTTCAGAGACAGCAATTGGTTAAGGAATTTGTCTTTTTTCGTGGAGCTCCCAGATTCTTCGCACCAGAGGTTAAAGAGCACTTGTTTTGCCATTCGACAATTGTGGGAGTAGGGCAAGATTTTAATCTTATGTTCACCAACATATGGGCTAGGGATTGCTTAAAGCCCCTGTCCCACTTTCACGACCTAATTGGCGACCTCTGCTGAGTTTGCCCTTGACTCTTACTCGCAGCATGGTCGCCACGAGGTCTTTGTAACTCTTCCTCATGCTCGTGAGTGGTCCCCGCGTACTCGTGGCCTCAAGTTGGTCGCGGCGTTTTTTCCAGCCTGATAAAAAATTTCCACGAGTAAAAAAAAGGTCGGCATGGAAAAAATGGATACTTTTTACTTGTAGGTAGGTCGTAGGTAGGTCATAGTAGGTCGTGATGGTAGTCGTAGGTAGTTGACTGGCCCGAGAAAAAAAAATGCAAACATGACATCATTTTATCATGTGATCATTTTCCACTCGTAGCTAATCGTAGTTGGTCTTAGGTGTGGAAGACTGAGGTCGAGGGGCTCGTAGGAGGTCATAGACATAGTCGTAGGAGGTCGTAGACATAGTCGTAGGAGGTTCGTAGGAGGTCTTTTACTTCGGCGAGTCAACACGACCTTGACATTTTTTTCAACTCGTCTAGGGTCTTCTAAACTCGTGGATTAGGTCGTCCAAGTGGGACAGACCCTTTAGTTAGTGGGATATTACAAAGGTATTACTTGCAAAATCCAAGCAGAATATGCTTTTTTTACAGAGCAACGATAAATAAATTAGCCTCGAAGACAATAGGTACATAGTTTGTGATTGGGTCATGTGGAGAAGATTCGTAGGGAGAATAACAATTTTTTCCATCCATAACAAAAACCTTTATAAATAATACTTAGATCATTCCACTATAAATTGCACATGGCAGAATCTTCCCCCAGAGAACATTTCACAGTTTATATGTTCCACTTGGCAGTCTGAAATGCATTCTCAAAATTGTCAAATTCTTATATCAAGAATACATTGAATTCAATGCTAACTTAATACTCCACTTACCACTGGACTCAAGAACAGCTTTTCCCCTATGTTATTAGACTTCTGAACTTCCATTCGCGAGGGGAAGGTTCTGATTTTCCAATCTTCTCACTGCAGACATAGCACTCTTTCTCTGGAACGGTTATGCTACAATGCTGAGGAACTATATTCTGCACTCTGGTATTTTTCTCTTCACTCTACCTTTTGTACTTGTGTTTGGCTTGATTGTATTAATTTATAATACTTTCTGATTCGATTGTTTGCATGCAAACAAAAGCTGTCACTCTACCTCAGTACAAGTGACAATAATAAATCTAAACCTAATCCTAAACCTTGTGTTTACATCTTAATATCTGCTGGGTTTCACTAGGAGGTTGAACAAGGTTCCAACAATTCTCTCGATTGCTAAATTTGATTTCCCACATTGATGCAGTAATTAGCCCGTAATGCCGCAGAATCGTATTGCCATGTTAAATCATAACTTTCAGCCAATGCCTTGGATTCATCCATCACAATCCCGAAGCATGTCCTGTCCCACAAGAAATACGAACCTGTCAAAGCTGAAAACGCAATGACTATGTACTCAACAGATAACACCAAATTTGGTGATATATACTACAGTGAGGAAGGATATCTAAGTTTACAACAGATCTAAATGAATTGGAAAGATCAATCAAGGAAGAGCAAACGGAATTTAACTAACAATGATGAGGTACTGTAATTTTGTATGTCAAACTAGGGCAGGACTTACACGGTAAATGGAGAATGGTGTAGCACAGAGAGATCTGGGAGTACATATGCATGGTTCCCTAAAAGTGGGAATTTAGGTGGACAGGGTGGTGATGAAGGCAACTGGCACACCTGCCTTCAATGGGAAGTACTGTATATTGACTGGAAGGCCCTGCCTGCAGCAGTCCGTCTTTTCACTTCTTTTTTTAATTTTTAGTATGTTAAAATAGTGTTTTGTTTTGGAGGGAGGTCTAGTCTTTTTATGTGGGGGGTGGGGTGGGGGGAAGGGGGAAACTGCTTTTCCTAGTCCCTACCTGGTCGGAGAGGCGGCTTTCCTCCGAGCAACATCTTCGACCCGTCTTCGCGGCCTACCATCGGGTCTGGAGCGGCTTTTCCTGAGGGAACTGGCCAGAACCACGGCTTCAGCAGTGGCACAGCGCTGGACCGCAATCGCGGAGCAGGCGATGCCTTGCCCGGGTCGCCGTGCTGGAGCTCCGCAATGCTGAGTCCGCCGATGGAACATCGCGGAGCTGCGGGTCTGTAGAGCAGCCAGCCGCTGGCGGCGGCGCTGACTTTGACATCGCGGAGCCTGGGATCTCTCGCCGAGATCGCTAGTGGTGGAGCTCCGTCCAGTGTGGCCTGTTGGCTTCGGAAGCCGCGGTCTCCGGTAAGGAAGTGGCCGTTCCAGATAGCCCAAGCGCTGAGAGGGTTCTCCCAATGCCGGAGCATCATCACCCGGCGAGAAGGGCCTGAAACATCGGGCCGCCGTAGCGGCGACTGCGGAGGCCTCAATAGGCTCGACTATGGGTGGACAAGGAGATGGGGACTGGACTTTGTGCCTTCCCTCACAGTGGGAACCATTGTGGGGGGATGTTTTTTATGTTTAATGTTACATTCCTTTATAATGTTATGTTGTATTCTTATTAATGTGCTGCAATGGCAACTCAAATTTCACTACACCAATTGGTGTATGTGACAATAAATGAACCTTTGAACCTTTGAAGGTAGACACAAAATGCTGAAGTAACTCAGCGGAACAGGCAGCATCTCTGGAGAGGAATGGGTGGCGATTCAGGTCGAGACCCTTCTTCAGACAGAAATGTCACCCATTCCTTCTCTCCCAAGATGTGGGGATTACTGAGATGTGGCTGCAGGAGGATCGGGCCTGGGAACTTAATATTCAGGGTTATACATCCTATAGAAAGGACAGGCAGGTGGGCAGAGCTCTGCTGGTGAGGGATGGAATTCAGTCCCTTGCGAGGGAAGACATAGGGACTGATGAGGTAGAGTCACTGTGGATTGAGTTGAGGAATTGTAAAGGCAAGAAGACACTAATTGGTGTTATCTACAGACCCCCAAATAGTAGCCCGGATGTAGGGTGTAAGTTGCAGCAGGAGTTAAAACTGGCATGTAACAAAGGTAATGCCACCTCTGCAAACAGCAGCTGAAAGCTCAGGAGAAGAAGCTGATTCTCAAAGGTTACCTTGTGAAATGGCTACGAAGGAGAGACAGATGGAACAAATGGAACAATCGGTAAGAGCTTCAGTTACTAAAGACATTTCTCAAATGATTTCTCAAATGATACTGGATGGGAACATCACATTGGAGAAAAATCTGTCTAAAAAAATTAAACAGGGTAACGATGAAATGATTGAGCAATTTGCTACCCTAAAGAAACGTGTGAAAGAAGTTGAGAAAGAGTTTACTTCAGAAATTAAGCGGGTGGAAAGAGTCTGCAATGAGAAGTTTGATTCTATTCTCAAGACCACTCAAAAATATGACAAGGTTATGGAAGAAATGGAAGATACAATGCGTGAGATGTCTAAGGAAATAGAGAGACTGAGAAAGGCACAAGAAGCTGCTGGGGGGCAACTTGGTAAAATGACTGACAAATGCTTGGACTTGGAAGCGAGATCGAGAAGGCAGAACTTAAGAATTGTTGGAGTAAAGGAAGGGAGGGAGGCTGGAATGCACCCCCGAGAGTTTGCGGCTAACTTAATTAAACAAGTTTTTAAGCTGCCGGAAAACCCGAGAATTGATGTGGCTCACCGGGTTCGTCTTGCTCAGACAAGAACTGACACCCCCCCCCCCCCCCCAAGACAGATTATTGTGAAATTTCTTGACATCTCTGCATTGGAAGATATAATTAAACAGATTCCGTACGGATCGAACCTGACATACGAAGGGGATAATCTTCGTTTTTTTCGCGACTACCCAGCTGAAATCGTCAAAAAAATGAATATGTTTATAAAGTCAAGACATATTTTGAAAGAAATCCCTGGTGTAAAATATGGAATCATGTATCTGGCAAAAATGAGAATTACCTATAACTCTACGGAATGTGCCTTTATAGATCCAGAAGCGGCATTTAAATATGCACAAGATATCGCAAAGGAGAACGTCTGAGAACATTACAGAGGAGAACCGGTGAAGATAAGACCCTTTTTTAAAATATAAAAAAGAACTTGTTCTCATTAAGATGGCGGAATTTTACATGAGGCGTTGGCCAGATATGTTATCTCCCTGGAATGTGAATTCGAGGTCGCAAGCTATGTTTCACCTTGAATGAAGGACTTAAAGAAAAACAAAACAAAGTCGGGGAACATGAAAAACAACCTCGAGCATGAGAACATGGACAATAATACAAATGGACTTGAATATAAAAAAGCTTGATTGCTTTTTAATTTGTTTTTTATGTATAATCAAATAATAACATAAAATAACTAACCAACTCAACTAACTTAACTAACTCAATAATACTAACTACTTTTAATGCACCCCTAATGCTAAGGATAATGAGCTAAAATTATAGATATATACTTACAACAATATTAATTAATTAAAAGTTCATAATAGAACTAGCATAAGTTTTGTATAAATGAGGGGGGAGGAGATTCAGACACTTGGAAGGTAGCCAGGAGTCCGACTCTGTTAACCCCTTGGCACCTGCTGTTGTTTAAAATGAAAGTTTTGGACTTAAGTGGGGAATTGAAGGTAATAAGGGTTGGGGTATAGGTATATATGGGTATATAACTAACATATAGTAAATTTCAGTATATATTCAAGACTAGACCACTTGGAGATGCATATAGATATTTAGAACCCAAGTGTTTGTTTTTTGTCGTTTTTCCCCCCGGTTGGATATATTTTATAGCCTTGAAACGGCCTTTCTTCCTTTTTACAATATTTGGTCAAGGGGGCAGAGCTGAATGTATAATAACAACGACGGAAGTTCACAAATACTTCTTTACCACCGTTAGGTGGTTTCTCTTTGTTAAGGTATCCCTCTTTAGATACTTTAACACCACTTTTTAAAATTATTATTATTATTTTTTCATCACCTAACTCTTTCTTGTTGGTTTTAAGGTTTACTTTGAAAAGGAGATGTCAAATAAATTCAACAGTTCTGGATGACCACCCAACACCTAGAGCTCTGAGGTACTTGGCTGCACCATATGACTTAAGGGTAATAAAATGATTCACAATGCAAGACGATAAACAAAAGAAGATAGGAGGAGTCACGTTTTGTAGTTGGAATATAAGGGGCGCTAATGAACCAATTAAAATGGGCAAGATACTCGCCCAATCACTTAATTCTGACATAATTTTCTTGCAGGAAACACACCTGAAACAACAAACACAGATAAGATTGAAGGCAAATTGGATCGGGAAAACATATTATTCCTCATTTACTTCCAAATCTAGAGGGACGGCTATTATTATTCGTAAAGGTATACCATTTAAATTCAAGAACAGCATATCAGATAAAGAGGGGAGGTATGTCATAGTTATGGGAGAAATTCACTCCACTCCACTTACTGATAAATATTTATGCGCCTAATTTTGACAATCCCCAATTCTTTTATAAAATTCTAGATATGATTTCAGAGGTTAATTATCAAAATGTGATAATAGGGGGGGATTTCAACTGTGTCTTAGATCCATATTTAGATAAATCTGCAACACATAAAAGGAGTAATATAAAATCTAAAACGAGCGAACTCCTAAATACATATATAAAAAATACAAATATAACAGATGTATGGAGAATTGCTAACCCAGTTGGAAGGGAATACTCATTTTACTCATCGGTACATAAATCTTATTCCCGAATTGACTAATTTTTAGTAGACATGAAATTAATTCCGTATACAATCAACTCTAAATATCATAATAGCATTATTTCTGATCACTCTCTGTTAACTTTTTTATTAAAATTAGAAGGAATGATGGACAAAAAATCATTTTGGAGGTTTAACCCTCAAATTCTAAACAATCCACAAGGTAGTATATATTTAAAACAACAGATGAAACTCTTCTTCGAGACCAACGATACAACAGGTATTTCACTGTTATTATGGGAAACGTTCAAGGCATTTATTAGAGGAATTATAATTTCATATCAAGCCTTCCAAAATAAAAAGAATAACACAGAACAATTGCAGTTAGAACAAGAAATTAGACAATTAGACCTAGATAATGCCAAAGACCCAACCATAGACAAACACAATAAGATAACTTTATTGAAATTTAAATTAAATAAAATTTTATCGGCAAGAGTAATAAGATTATTTCAAATTACAAAGGAAAATTTTGAATTTGGCGATAAACCACATAAACTTTTAGCACGTCAGCTGAAAAAACGGTAAAAGGAAAATACAATTACAAAAATTAAATCAGATAAGGGTGAATTATTAACATTACCTAAAGATATTAATAAAAGATTTGCTCAATTTTATCAACATTTATATACATCTAAAACCGCAGCAGATAACATTAAAATTACAAATTTCTTAGATAAGTGTAACCTTCCAAAACTTACTTTGTTGGAACAAGAGGTTAGGAGCTCAGATTACACTTAAAGAAATAGAAGAAACAATAAACTCGTTGAAAAATGGCAAAACACCAGGACCAGATGGTTTTAGTAATGAATTCTACAAATGATTCCACGAGATAATTTCTCCGCGCCTACAAAAATTATATACTCATGCCTTTATAGAAAACACATAATCAGAAACAGTAGCTGAATCAACTATTATACTTATACCAAAAAAAGATAAAGATCTAGAAGAACCAGGTTCATATAGAGCTATAGCACTCTTAAATACAGATCAGAAAATACTAGCAAAGACTTTAGCAAGAAGACTGAGTTAATACGTTAGTAAACTAATAAACCCGGATCAAACGGGGTTTATACCTAAAAGATACTCAGCCAACAATTTGAGACGCTTGTTTAATATAATGTATTCACAAAAAACTGAAGAAGAAGATGTATCAATTATTTCATTGGACGCAGAAAAAACATTTGATCAAGTAGAATGGCAATATCTGTATGAAAGTATTGCAAAAATTTAACATGGGAGAGAATTTTATCTCATGGGTAAAATTATTATATGACAAGCCGACTGCTAGAATACTGACTAACAATATGCTATCTTTAAAATTTCATTTAACAAGGGGCAATAGACAGGGGTGTGCACTATCACCCCTGCTATTTGCCCTTGTGATAGAGCCTTTAGCAGAAAGTATAAGAAGCCATCAGAATATTCGGGGATATAATACCAAAGATTCAAATAATAAAATTTCACTATACGAAGACGACGTATTATTATACATTACAAATTCGCAAGTTAGTATACCAAATATATTATATTTAGTAGAGGAATTTGGCTCCTTTTCAGGATATAGAATAAATTGGAATTAAAAGCGAAATTATGACGTTAAAACCCCAAGACTCGACACACCTGTTAAAATTTCCCTTTAAAATTGCAACAGAAAAATTCAAGTATTTGGGTATCCAAATTACTAGAAAATATAAATCACTATTTAACGCAAATTTTATGCCTTTATTAACTAAATTGAATGAGTTGATTAAATTCTGGAAAACCCTGCCGATGTCATTAATAGGCAGAATAAATGCTATATAAATGATTTTTCTACCACAAATATTATATCTATTTCAATCAATACCAACATACTTACCAAAAAACGTCTTAAAAAAATTAGACTCCAATATTTCAAACTTCATATGGGACTACAGATCGCATAGAATCCAAAGAAAACACCTGTGTAAACCTAAAGAATCTGGAGGATTGACACTCCCGAACATTTTGTACTACTACTGGGCAGTACATATTAAAAACATAATTTATTGGTTGGACAGCTCTGCCCAACAGGTAGAATGGATAAGAATGGAGAAAGAGGATTGCTCTCCTTTTAATATAGGAGTGATCCTCTTCTCCCCGATAAAATTAAACAACACAATATATAAGAAGAATCCAATTATCCACAATACAATTCGAATTTGGAAACAAATAAAACTAACTTTGAAATTAAGAAACTTATCGCTTTTATCTCCAATAGTAAATAATCCCGCATTTAAACCACCTCTCACTGACAAAACGTATACCTATTGGGAAAGATTAGGAATTAAAAGGATTGGAGACTTGTATGAAATGGGAATTTTTTTATCGTTTCAACAATTACAATTAAAATACAACTTGAAAAATAACCAATACTTTAAATACCTTCAAATTAGAGATTATTTGAAAAAACACATACAAAATTTCGAGAGAAACATGGGAAAAATACCTGATATACATACATAAATGTTCGAGTAATGCAAAACATAATTTAATTCAATTTAAAATTTTACATAGCTTATACTACTCGAAAACTAGACTGAACAAATTCTATCCAAATATCTCTCCCATCTGTGATAAATGCTTATCTGAGAATGCCACTATAACACACTCTTTTGTCTCCTGTATAAAACTTCATAAATTCTGGAATGAAAGTTTTGAAATTTTTACAAAACTATTTAATAGAAGAATTGAACCTAATACAGAAAGGATTATCTTTGGATCAATGGAAGATGGGAATAAGCTAAATACGTCTAAAAAATCTCTACTTAATTACGGTCTAATAACGGCAAAAAAACTCAAAATGTGGATTTCAAATATGTCGGAAACGGCATATCTTAAAGAAATGCGACTCCTTTTAGCAGGTAAAGTAGACCAATTCTTATTGATTTGGTCTCCCTTTATCGACTTCTTACAAGCATATGGTGCAACACAACCATAGAAATAAAATGGTTCAGAATCAGGTGACGGGTGGCCAGGAACATTAAATAGATATATCGTTTTCAATCTCCTTTTTCCCTTTTTTTTCCTTTTTTTTTCCCTTCTTCTCTATTTCATCTCTTTTTCTTTCTCTTTCTACTTCTTCTTCTCTCTTCTTTCTTCTCTCGAGCTATCTTTCTATTTCACGCAACACTCTATATCAATCTCTATTTTTCTCCCTTTCTCCCTTACTCTTGCTTTATTATTAAATTAAAAATAAGAAGTTGTATATGAAATGTACATGAAATGCATATGAAATGTAATATGTCAACAAATATTAGGTACTGTGGTACCACATTATTGTACTTACTTCTAACAAAAATAAAAATAAAAAATAATTTAAAAAAACAAAGGTGGGGGATTTCAATATGCAGGTAGACTGGGAAAATCAGGTTGGTTCAGGACCCCAAGAAAGAGTTTGTAGAATGCCTCCGAGATGGATTCTTAGAGCAACTTGCAATGGAGCCGACCAGAGAAAAAGCAATTCTGGATTTAGTGTTGTCCAATGAACCAGATATGATAAGAGAACTCGAGGTAAAGGAACCGCTTGGAGGTAGTGATCATAATATGATTAGTTTTAATCTGCAATTTGAGAAGGAGAAGGTTAAATCGGAAGTGTCAGTGATGCAGTTGAACAAAGGGGACTATGAAGGCATGAGAGGGAAGCCAGTGAAGGTAGACTGGAAAGGGATCCTAGCAGGAATGACGGTGGAACAGCAATGGCAGGGATTTCTGGGCATAAACCGGAAGACGCAGGATCATTTCATTCCAAAAAGGAAGAAAGATTCTAAGGGGAGTAGGAGGCAACCGTGGCTGACAAGAGAAGTTAGTGATAGAATAAAACTAAAAGAAAAGATGTATAACACAGCAAAGAGTAGCCGGAAGCCAGAGGATTGGGAAACTTTCATAGGACAACAGAAGGAAATAAAACGGGCAATACGGGCTGAAAAGATGAAGTACGAAGAGAAGCTGGCCAGCAATATAAAGAAGGACAGTAAAAGCTTATTTAGATATGTTAAGGGATAAAGAGTAGCAAAGTCAAATGTGGGTCCCTTGAAGGCAGACACGGGTGAAATTATTATGGGCAACAAGGAAATGGCAAAAGAGTTGAATAGGTACTTCGGATCTGTCTTCACTAAGGAAGACACAAACAATCTCCCAGATGTACTGGAGGACAGAGGATCTAAGGGGGTAGAGGAACTGAAATAAATTTTCATTAGGCGAGAAATAGTATTGGGTAGGCTAATGGGACAGAAGGATGATAAATCCCCTGGACCTGATGGTCTGCATCCCAGGGTCCTCAGGGAGGTGGCTCTAGAAATAGTGGACGCATTGGTGATCATTTTCCAATGTTCAATAGATTCAGGATCAGTTCCTGTGGATTGGAGGATAGCTAATGTTATTTCACTTTTCAAAAAAGGAGCGAGAGAGAAAACGGGGGAATTACTGACCAGTTAGCCTGACTTCGGTGGTGGGAAAGATGCTGGAGTCAATTATTAAAGAGGTAATAATGGGGCATTTGGATAGCAGTAAAAGGATTAGTCCAAGTCAACATGGATTTATGAAAGGGAAATCATGCTTGACTAATCTTTTGGAATTTTTTGAGGATGTGACAAGTAAAATGGATGATGGGGTGCCAGTGGATGTAGTGTATCTAGACTTTCAGAAAGCCTTTGATAAGGTCCCGCACGGGAGACTGGTGACTAAAATTAGAGCACATGGTATTGGGGGTAGGGTGTTGACATGGATAGAAAATTGGTTGGCAGACCAGAAGCAAAGAGTAGGAGTGAATGGGTCCTTTTCAGAATGGCAGGCAGTGGTGAGTGGAGTGCCGCAAGGCTCGGTGTTGGGGCCGCAACTGTTTACCATATATATTAATGATTTGGAAGAGGGAATTAGGAGCAACACTAGCAAGTTTGCAGATGACACAAAGCTGGGTGGCAGTGTGAACTGTGAAGAGGATGTTAGGAGCTTGCAGGGTGACCTGGACAGGTTGAGTGAGTGGGCAGATGCGTGGCAGATGCAGTATAATATAGATAAATGTGAGGTTATCCACTTTGGCGGCAAAAACACGGGGGCAGATTATTATATCAATGGGTTAGGTTAGGTAAGCGGGAGGTGCAGCAAGACCTGGGCGTCCTTGTACACCGGTCACTGAAAGTTGGCTTACAGGTACAGCAGGCAGTGAAGAAAGCTAATAGAATGTTGGCCTTCATAACAAGAGGATTTCAGTATAGGAGTAAAGAGGTTCTTCTGCAGTTGTATAGGGCTCTGGTGAGACCACATCTGGAATAATGTGTACAGTTTTGGTCTCCTAATTTGAGGAAGGTCATCCTTGTGATTGAGGCAGTGCAGCGTAGGTTCACGAGCTTGATCCCTGGGATGGCGGGACTGTCATATGACGAAGATTAAAAAGACTAGGCTTGTATTCACTGGAATTTAGAAGGATGAGGGGGGATCTTATAGAAACATATAAAATTATAAAAGCTAGACAAGCTAGATGCAGGAAAAATGTTCCAAATGATGGGCGAGTCCAGAACCAGGGGCCACAGTCTTAGAATAAAGGGGAGGTAATTTAAGACTGAGGTGAGAAAAAACGTTTTCACCCAGAGAGTTGTGAATTTATGGAATTCCCTGCCACAGAGGGCAGTGGAGGCCAAGTCACTGGATGGATTTAAGAGAGAGTTAGATAGAGCTCTAGGGGCTAGTGGAGTCAAGGGATATGGGGAGAAGGCAGTCACGGGTTAATGATAGGGGACGATCAGCCATGATCACAATGAATGGCGATGATGGCTCGAAGGGCCGAATGGCCTCCTCCTGCACCTATTTTCTATGTTTCTATATTTCTATGCTGCCTGTCCCAGTGAGTTACTCCAGCATTTTGTGTCTACCTTAGATTTAAACCAGCATCTGCAGTTCTTTCCTACATACAGTGTATTGACTGGATTGTGTATAAGTTAGATTCTAGAACATCGTGATACAGGTGCACAGGTCATTGGTGAGACCCCATGGAGTGCTATGTGCACTCTAGTCACACAACTATAGGAAGGATGTCATTAAGTAGGAAAGGGTGCAGAAGATATTCATCGGGACATGCGTGCTTGAATTATAGGGAAAAGTTGGGTATGTTGGGACTTTTCGTTGGAGGCTGTGGGGTGATCGTTTTGCAGTGTACAAGATCATGTGGGTTAGGGGGTAAAGTGAACACTCTGTCTTTTTCCCAAGGTAAAGGATTCTAAAACTAAAGGGCATGGAATGAGAGAGGGGAGTGATTTATAGTGAAATACTAGACTAAGTGGGATCCGTTGGGTCCCAGCAACACACAGGAGGGCTGGTTCCCCAATGCAATATTCCACCTCTCCACCAATTCCAATATTGGTGGCCAGTGGGGGAGGGGGGGCTTTCTAGAGCACTAGTATGGGTGTTGTGCGCTGAAGGGACTGGTTTCCAGAGGGCTAGTATGGACATTGTGGTCCGAATGGTTTCTTGGGCTGGCGGCTCAGTCACTCAAGCCTGTTGTGCTGGCAACTCATTCACGGCTGGTGGGCTGGCAGTTGACTCATGGCTATTCCTTGAAATTCCATTTCAAGCAGGGTGCAAGGCCACCAAATTCAAGTGCAGTTTCTTACCACTTCAAGCAGGGTGCAAGGCCACCAAATTCAAGTGCAGTTTCATACCATTTCAAGCAGGGTGCAGGGCCACAAAAGACAGCGAGTCGTGACCTCTCCCTCCTCCATCTTGCAGAGACTGAGCCACGCCCACACATCTGGGTTTTATAGTCCCTCCCCATCCCACCAGAAGGGACATGGCCTTCATGGCGTGATTGACAGAAGAGAAAATCTCAACATTTTTTATACACTAATAACTCTTTTATTTTTCATCGATGGGGAAAATCCTCTGCACCTGATGAGTGGAGGGGGACTCTGAGTAAGATGGCCAAAAATCACAGCCGTACGTGGTAACGTTTTTTCTAAAATCAAGGAAGTGGTCAAGATTAGACTTTTAATTATGTAGAAGGCAAGGCAACTTTAATTAGGCACGGCAACTTTAATTAGGCAAGGCAACTTTAATTAGGCAAGGCAACTTTAATTAGGCAAGGCAACTTTAATTAGGCAATACAGCTTTAGCATTTCCAAACCAAAGGCAACACAGCTTTAGCATTTCCAAACCAAAGGCAACACAGCTTTAGCATTTCCAAACCAAAGGCAACACAGCTTTAGCATTTCCAAACCAAAGGCAACGCAGCTTTAGCATTTCCAAACCAAAGGCAACACAGCGTTAGCATTTCCAAACCAAAGGCAACACAGCTTTAGCATTTCCAAACCAAAGGCAACACAGTTTTAGCATTCCAAACTATATTTTCAAACCATATTAAGGGCACTGACAGGTCAGTAAAACCACTCACAGTTTAGTAGACATGTGTTCAGTGTTATTCACTGCTCAGACTGAGAGACTTGACCCTCTCGCTCCCCCATCTTGCAGAGACTGACTGAGGCGCTCAACACTTCTGGGTTTTATAGTCCCTCCAGAAGGGGTGTGGCCTTCAGGAGAGAGAATCTCAACATTTTTTAAACACTAATAACACTTTTATTTTTCATCGATGGGAAATATCCTCTTGTCCTGCGCAGCGGAGGGGGACTCTGAGTAAGATGGCCAAAAATCACAGCCGTAAGTGGCAGCGTTTTTTCTAAAATCAATATACAGAACAACAGGAAGTGGTCAAGATCAGACTTTTAGTAATATAGACAATGAGAGGGGAGAGATTTGAGAGGGACCCCCAGGGGCAATGTTTTTATTTAGGGATAAGTCTGTATCTGGAATGAGCTGCCAGAGGAAGCTGCAGAAACAGATACAATAATAGGTTTTAAAAGATGCTTTGACAGATAATATGGATAGTGTTTCGAGAGATATGGTTCAGATGCAGGCAAATGGGAATAGCCCAGAATTCCAACTTGGTCACCATTGACAAGTGGGGCTGCAGTGCCTGTTTCATGCTATGACTCTAAAGTAATAGAGAGGGTTGAGGAAAATTATGCAGTTGCCTGCCATCTGAAGACTTCTCGACCTGAAATGTCACCTATTCCTCTTCTCCAGAGATGCTGTCTGACCCGCTGAGTTACTACAGCTTTTTGTGTCTATATGCAGTAGACTAAGGTACATATGTGAGAAATTTCAGATGGCTTTTGATAGAGACCCACTAAAAAACTGGTTAGCAAAATTGAAGTCCATGGGATAAACAGGTCAGTGGAAGCACAGATAAGAAATTGGCCTCAGGACAGAAAGCAGAGTGAGGTGATAAATGGTTATATTGTCAGACAGGAGGAAGATGCAATGCTTCTTGAGGGTCAGCACTGAGACGTGCTGCTATTTGTGATGCAGTGCAAACTCAACATGACATGCTTCATTATAATGCAATTTTGGATATACTGTGGGTGTTACCTTATCCTCCACGATTGTGTTCACTTATTTCAGGATCACCGAGTTAGAAATATACGAGCAAGGTGTGCAGACCTTTGCTGAAGAAAGTCACTCTGACAATTCCCAGGATGGAGTAGTACATTCTGGAAAAGTATTGGCAATCCATTGCTCGAAATCTGTTCTACAAATTGGAGCTGTGGGATCCAGTGATAGAAATTCAGTGATGACAATGATGTTGGAAGTTGAGGAAATCTGTTCAGTCT
The DNA here is from genome assembly GCA_038087875.1 of Malacoraja senta. Lineage (NCBI taxonomy): Eukaryota > Metazoa > Chordata > Chondrichthyes > Rajiformes > Rajidae > Malacoraja > Malacoraja senta. The sequence continues at coordinate 299,665,763 of CM075977.1, read as the reverse complement.
GTCCGTCTATATATTGTATCTTATTCTAAAAAGGGCTAGGTAAAATAGGCAAATGTTAATTTCACTTTTCAATATAAATAACTTACAATGCATGTATTAAAGATGCCGTGACACTCATGTGAAATCAAGGTTGTACTGCACATATTAATGACTTAGACATAGGTATGCAGGGTACATTTTCTAAATTTGCAGGTAATGCAACTCCTGAAAGTATGGCAACAATGAACAGGACAGAGGTAGACTGCTGGAATAAGTATATCAGTGGTAAAACAAATTTAATGCAGGGAGGAATACAAATAATGTTAAAATCTTAATAAGCATAAGAGATAGATTAGATACACATATATATCTGTCTTAATAAATGTTGGATGCAAAAAATACTCAGTGTATACCCATCCTCCTCTTTTGCAAATTTGTTATGTTAAGACTATTTACAGCCAACATTAGAAAAAATCTATATATCGGAAGCTTCAAAAAAAAATCAAACATCTTCCCTGCTTGCTCTTAGCATAGCACCTACAGTACCCTACATTCATACAGCATCAAATATAGCACCCACTGGAAATGGTGGAGGGAAGTTGTAAATGATTTCACCAGTTTTCTTTCAATGTATAGAGAGATCAAAGAGGCTGTGAAGTTGGTAGACGGAGTAGGAGGGATGGGATTTGATGATCTAGAAAAATTGAATAAACTGCTTGAGACAAAGGAAGAGGAACCCCTTGACAAAGCCTGTAGGATCTTGTACGAATTGAAAATGATTAGGATGAGGAAGATGAAGTTGACAGTGAAACATGCATTAGGTATCTTCAGAAAATTACTGGCATTTTAAAGCAGCAAAGACATTCACGACAAAAAACAAAGTGCTGGAGGAACTCAGCAGGTCAGGCAGCATCTGTGGAGAAAAATGGACAGGTAGCCTTTTGGGCTGGGTTCTTTTTTCTTACTGATGAAGACTTATGATATATTTTGCTCCAGATTTCCAGTATCTGCAGACTCTTGCGTCTCCAAAGACATTTACTGCTTTGGGAAAAGGAATAGGAATAGTTTATTGTCACATGTGACTAAGCACAGTGAGAATCTTTGCTTGCATACACAGTGTATACAAATAGCAGCCACCTACGGCACTGAGAGTTACAAAGCACACTGGCTCCACCTTTTGTCCCCCCCCCCCCCACCACAGCAGTTCCCCCACGCCGAGTCCTCCATTGTTCTTCCCCTCTCCCCTCACGGTGGTTCTCCATGCTCTCATCGACCATTGACCGCAGGTCGACTTGCGAGGCTTCATCATCGCCGAGGCCCCATCGTCGCGAGGCTTCACCACTGCCGCCGCCGAGGCCTCACCCCTGTCAATGCCCCACTTCACGCCTCCGTGGTGCCGACCTGGGCTCCAGCCACGGGCTCCGTCTGCCGTTTCACCCGACCCAGACTTCTACCCACGAGGCCCCGGCTGGACCCCGACCCGAGCTTCTTCGCGGCGATCTGGGAGGCGTCGAGACCACGGCACCTCGATAAAGGCCTCCAGCTGCATCCCCAGTCCACAGCCGCGGCCCGTCGGGATGCCTTCTGGCCACACGGTCCGTCGGGAAGCCTTTGTTTTTTTAATATGACCCATCAATGGAACGTGGTATTGAAGTGAAATGATAAAACGTTGGTGATCTGGTAACATCGTCAGAGATTCATAAAGAACTAAAATGGAAAGCATATCGGTTGCTCATAAACTATGCCCTTTATCAAGCTATCCCGTGCTTCTACTCATCCGCCAGCCTGAAACCCCACACTAGCCCCCTTTCCTCTTCCTTTCAATCCGCACAATTTATAATTATTACAATTATCATGAAGTGCAAGGAGTTGCAGAAAATAGTTTTGTAAGGTAATCAATCTGAATCAGTCTTTAAACTTCCACTTGTTTCCCAAGTGAGAGAATGTGAAGTGAGCTGAAAAGCATAAAACACAAAAAATTGACATGAGGCTGAAAATTGCTTCCGATTTCCAAACAGATTTTTTTCATTTACTTTACTATTTTTCCTTTCTTATTTTAGCTGGTGTTTCGACTTTGGTGAGTTTGTGAGCAGCAGGAGTCAACGGCTTTTGTTATATCTTGTTCTAATGACTGTAACCTGAGCTCCACTTGCTCCTTATAAAGCAGGTTCATAGACCAGGATAACCACACTCCAGGTTCCTATTTAGTTGTTTCCGAACAAGCACATGTACAGTACCACAATCATCTGAGCATGTGAAATACTGTGTATTTCTGTAGTGTAATGGTGTTGTGTATTGCCTACTCAGGTATTTATCTAAATACTTAACGGGTATTTTTTGCTTTGGCCATCATAGTGGTAGGTTTATTTAGACCCAAATAATATTCATAAAATATGATAATAAGGGGCATGTCTGGAACATATTCCTCATGAGTACTGAGGGACGAGTTGAATATTCATTTTGAGTATTCGGAACTGTATCTACCAAATGAAGGTGTGTGTTGTAATACTATGCATTGCGATGGTTAATATATAAACAGTGCTACATTTGAAAGGGCATGTTGCACTTCAGACATCATATTTTAGTGTTGTTGCTTTCTACATGTAATATTTGGAACACATTTGCACACTCCTGTGCTCAGAAAGATAAAAAACAGATGTAGACCATGTAGCCCTTCAAGGCTGTTCGTCAGTCAACTAGGTCACTACTGATTTGTAACTCGCATCTATTTATCCTTGATATCCATATCCAATAAAAAGCTATTTCAGTCATGGATATTTCAGCTAACCATCTGCAGCCTTCAGATTTCTCCCTTTTTGTGATTTTTTTTTCCAATTTTATATAATTTCAAATTTTCAGGTCATTTTGCAAATGAAGCAGGACTCTATTTGCAAAATTTCCCTCAAAAGGAAAGAGTTTCTCTGTATTCAGCCTGTTAAATTCTTCATCACTTTAAAGATTTTGAGTGAACGACTCCAGTCCTGTTCAAGGTTAAGAATCATGGCCTTGTATGTGGTCATTTAAGGCCCATTGTTATTTTTGACAAATCTTCTGCAATATACAATACTTATTGATAAATTTGTCACTCCTTTGGTTCAGTGCCCATACACAGAACATTGTACACAAGATTGAACCTTACCAAGGCTCTGTGCATCTGAAGCATCATTCTATTCCAAACCTCTTGAGGTAACGCCCAAATCAAAATTCATTTTCATACAACAGGAGCACTGGACACACCAGATTCAGTCAAACATCAATTGAACACAAGAAAAATTATTATTAAGTTATGAAAACAAGCAGTCAGGAAGTGTAGTCAACAGAAGCTACCAATGAAATCGCTCCAGATATTCCCTAAAATCTTCCCGGTTGCCATCTTACTTTTCCATCTAAATTGAGGGATTTCTACTAAACTTATAACTGCACAAGAATATAAGAAATAGGAGCAGGAGTAAACTGTCTAGCCCACGGCTCTGTGTAAAAAAATGGCGTCCTTCAGGTTCCTATTAAATCTTTCTCCTCTCATCTTAAACCTACGTCCTCTGGTTACTGATTCCCCTATTCTGGGTAAAAGACTCTGAACATTCACCCTAGGTAGACACAAAATGCTGAAGTAACTCAGCGGGTGAGGCAGCATCTCTGGAGAGAAGGAATGGGCGACATTTCGGGATGAGACCCTTGTTCAGACTATCACCATATCTATTCCCTTCATGATTTTATACACCTCTATAAGATTACCCCGTCAGCCTCTGGTTCTTTCAAAGACGTACAGGTTTGTAGGTTAATTGGCTTGGTAAATGTAAAAATTGTCCCTAGTAGGATTGTGTTAATGTGCGGGGATCGCTGATCGGCGCGGACCCGGTGGACCGAAGGGCCTGTTTCCATGCTGCATCTCTAAACTAAACTAAACTAAATAGCCCTAGCCTGCCCAATCTCTCCTCATGGCTCAGGGTTTCGAGTCCTGGCAACAGCCTCATAAATCTTCTCTGCACTCTTTCTAGCTTAATTACTTCCTTCCTATAGCAGAGTGATCAAAACTGAACAGAGTATTTCAAATGCGGCCTCACTAACATGTGGTACATCCGAGTTATATGTTTCATCCCAGCAATGACACAGGAATGCCATATTATTTCTAAAACATGATCATGAAGTTTTGAGGGGAATTTAGAGATGATCTTTTTTTCTTGTGCGTTTGCTGTGTTTTTCTTTCTCAATGGAAGAAGTAATTAATTTTAACTGCCATATTGAAAACAGATTTGCAGGAACCATGCATATATCCATATTCATTGCCACAGATGACATTAGGACTCCACAGCCGTCAACTCATTGGAATCTAGACATTGGGTATTTTAAGGTGGAGATTGATAGGTTCTTGATTAGAAACAGTGTCAAAGATTACGGGGAGAAGACGGGAGAATGGGGTTGATGGGGAAAATCATATCAGCCATTGATTGAATGGCAGAGTAGACTCGATAGGCTGAATGGCCTAATACTGCTCCTGCGTCTTATGGTCATATCGCCCTGCCAGGGGAGGCGGACCCCATCATACTTTGTACCAACATCCTGAATTGTTGCTGGAGCTGCCAAATCTTTAATGAGGGAAAATATATTTATATATTGAAACCCAAATTGCCAGTTAATTATTCTTAGGGCATGACATGTGATTTGCAGCCAAGTAAAGTAAGCAAAGAATTGTCCGGCTGCGTGTTTTATGCATGCGTTAAATTTTGAATATACTCTCAGAAAGGAGCTTTATTAGCATAGAGATACACCTTGCATTTGACCACTTCTTCATTATCTACATTTATTAATGCTGCTGCATGATTTTATGGGGTTGTAAGCAAAACAAAGCATTTCATTGTACCTAGGTACATGTGGCAATAAAGTATTGAATTCATTGAATTAATGTATAGAATGATTTGGAATCTTTCTAAATACAATTGTTTTCCATTTGTTTCAAATAAAATGAGAAAGTATTTGCAAACTCGATGTCTACTATGATGCTGAGCTGACTTTTTGACACCATACATTTACCATCGGCAGATCTACCCAGATTCTTACATCCTAAACCATATCGAGAACGGTACGCCTCTTGTGTTGCAGGGACCCAGCTTAGCATTTCGGGCATTGTAAAAGTTGAAGATACTCTATAAATATAGCTTGTTTTTAAACAGTCTTTAAAATGTTAAACTTACAACTTAGAAACTATTCCTTTTTCATTTCCACCAATCACCAGATGGTGGTCTTGGTGTGCCTAAAAGTGAATGCAAGTGTGGGTATGGTAACATAATAGATGTGAACACTTTCATTATTGAACATACGGTGTGTGTGTGTGTGTGTGTGTGTGTGTGTGTGTGTGTGTGTGTGTGTGTGTGTGTGTGTGTGTGTGTGTGTGTGTGTGTGTGTGTGTGTGTGTGTGTGTGTGTGTGTGGTGAGTGTGTGCGTGCGGGGTGTGTGTGTGTGTGTGTGTGTGTGTGTGTGTGTGGGGGGGGGGGGGGGGTGCGTGTGTGTGTGTGCATCAGGTGTGTCAAAAAACAATATAAAGAATGCGGCCTCTGCAGTCCGTCTGTCTTTTAAAAAAAAATTTGTCCTGTTGAGTGTATAGTTTGGTTGTAGTTTGTGTATTGTTTTTAGCTGTGTATATGTGGGGGCGGGGAATTTTTAAATCTCTTCCCTGTACCGGGGACTCGACCTTTTCCCTGTCGGGTCTCCGTTGTCGTTGGGGCCTAGCACCGTGGAGCGGCCTCCAACCGGAACGGCCTGGGGGCTCCAGTCGCGGAGCCTGCGGACTCACCATCGTGGAGCTGGCCGGCTTCGGAGCGTGGAGAGCTGTGGTGGCACACGGCTGCAACCCGACTTCGGAGCTTCAGAGGCTCCAGCCGCAGGCCCGGTGGACGGTGACATCGGGAGCTCGCGGGTCCCTTTCGGAGCTCCCGCAATGGCAACTTCTCCCGCCCGAATTGCGGGGTTGAAAATGACCCGGAGCGGGGCCTTACATTGCCCGGCGTGGCCTTAATGGCCGTGGGACTTGCCATCGCCCGCCGGGGGCTTTAACATCAAGACCCGGAGCAGGGCCTTACTTCGCCCGGCTCGGCTTTAACGGCCGCGGGACTTGCCATCGCCCGCAGGGGGCTTTAACATAGGGAGAAGAATGGAAAACAGGGGAGAGACAATGACTTTGCCTTCCATCACAGTGAGGAGGAGATTCACTGTGATGGATGTTTGTGTAAATTGTGTTAATTGTGTGTCTTGGTTTTTTTTCTTGTTGTGTGACTGCAGAAATCAAATTTCGTTTGAACTTCATTTGAGGTTCAAATGACAATAAACGGTATTGTATTGTATTGTATTGTATTGTAAAATCATTTGCTGCTAACTATGTGATCCAGAGAAATATATTTAAAGCTTTGAAAAGTTATTTTGAGTACTCTAAGAAAAATTACAGTGCATCACTTGTACATAGTAGTGCTATAATTACAGACATTACCAAAGATACAATTTAAAAAATGCAAAATGATACTGAATTTGTTATTTCTTCTCCTCAAGTCAGATGAACAATACCCCAGGGTTCTATCATCTAATACTTCTAGTTTTGATCAGAAACTTAAACTTACTTCTCTACTCTTGACTCTTTAATTTCAAGTTTTTGTGTACCTTGTGTGTTGTGACTGTCGGCAGACCAATTTCCCTCCAGGGTTGATTAAAGTTTTATCGTTTCGTATCGTATCGTATCGAAACTCCACTTAGTTAGCTCAATAGTAATGCTATTTTGAGCTTGTCTTGCATATAGTTTAGTTTAGTTTAGTTTATTATTGTCAGGTGTACCGATGTACAGTGAAAAGCTTTTTGAGGTGTGCTATCCAGTCAAAGAAAATCAAGCCATCCACAGTGTACAGATAAAGGACTTTCTTTGAATATTATCCTAAAAATAGTGTAGTAAACATCCACAAAATTAAATATCCAGTTTGAAAATGTACTTACCATGAGACTGGGTAGTGTACAATTCTGCTTACAAACCAATGTTGTTTTGTGTTTGGCTTTAGAAATCCTCTGTTAATCAGTTTGTGATGATTGTTCTAAAATTCATTGCTTTAAATAATTAAAACTGTGAATTATAACTATGAATGTTACATTAGTTCGATTATGATAATATAATGCAAAAAGGAGCCAGTGGCATTTTTACTTTCATGTTCTCTTTATAAAACAGCACTTATGTATCACTTCCTGATGCTATCTTGAAATTTGTGACTGCACAATTCTTGTTTTAAGTGGATTCTCTTTTATATCAAAGGTTTCCATTATTTAGATCTTGATAAGTGTGACAGTTCTAAGACTTTGTAGAATACAATTAAACTTGATTCTCCTAGTAAGCTATTGCCACTCTACATGATATACTAATTAAATGAATATGCCAAGTGCTTGCAAAGGATGAGAGAAGATGTTGTTCAGCAGGCTAATGATTAGGTTATAGAAAGAAATAGAATGAGATATCAATAATTCAGCTAGAAGGGAAGAGAAAAATAGTGATAAGGCTCTCACTGAAATACGTTTATTTTAAAATCTGATGAAATTACAGACCTGAGCAATTGACGACATTATTTTTTCCCTTTTTTACCTCTTTTCATGCATTTCACAGAGATTCATTGGGCAAGACTGAACTTTACATATGTTAATCACAGTTTTATGCATATTTATATAACATAATTGTGAAAATGCTGCTTCCATATGAAATGAGATGGGTATAGTACTACTTACACTGAAAAGATTAAACCAAACAAAATTAATCTGGGGTTTGATATATCCTAAATTTCATAATGTGCAATAAGACATGATTACTCAACATTTAGGTTTACTTCTGCATGTAATATTGATTAACTCATTGCTGAACTTTACACCCAACATCTAGACATCCTCTAGGATACTTATATATCCCACCATTTCAGATTATTCTTCCACTACAACACCATGATTTTCATCACTTTGAAAATTCTTCAACCAAATATTTTCATCAGGTGTCTTTATCATTCAAATATTTTAACTAATAAAAACTTAGTTCCCAAATGCTCCACTGTGTAGAAGTTTATAATCTTGAGTTTCTATTCCTTGCTAAGAACAATAGCCTCTTCATATTCACATGTAAAATACAATCCTCGTCTAGAACTTCAAACCACTTCACTCTCTTATATTACGTAGTGATCTTTTACCCTATTAGTCCGTGAATCCAATGTTCATTCAGCTGACTATAGATTATGTCTTTACCTGTCACTCCCTCTGTTCCAATAACCCAAGCCAATTATTCGGTTTCAAGAACTCAAAGGTTGTTACCAATGATGAAAGTAAATGAACAAAGACAATATCTAAATGACAGTTCTTACCTGATAGATATCTAAATTATGGAGTATAAATGAATAGTTATTTATGCTTTTATAATTTATCAGGGTGCTGAGCCCAGGACAGATGTTATGTCTGTACTGATAATCTTGTGTCTGATTGCACCTGACCCATTAAGTTCCACAAGCACTTCAGTTTTTGCTCAAGATAGCAGCAACTACAATCTCTTGTGTCTGCATTCTTTTGTGATTGCATCAGGGTGCTGGGTCCGGGACAGATATGCATGTCCAGGGAGCTGAAGCTGATGAATCTCTCCACCACTGTTCCATTCATGGAACCTCTGATTTCCCTGAAGAATTAGCTCCTTGGTCTTGCTAATATGGGAGAAGATAATTGTTCTGGCACCATTCATCAGATTATCAATCTCCCTCCAATACTCTGACTTGTCATTACCTGTTATTCATCCAACAAGAGTGGTACCTTTGGCAAATTTAAAGATGTAATTTGTTATCCCACTTTTTAAGAAAGGTGGGAGAGAGAAAACAGGGAATTATAGACCAGTTAGCCTGACATCGGTGCTGGGGAAGATGCTGGAGACAATTATAAAAGATGAAATAGCCGAACATTGGGATGCAAGCAGAAGCCTCCATGTGGCGCATCCCGGGCAATGCTGACGACAGAAACTGTACTCAAGTGACTGACTGAAGTAGCCAATTCTGCAACCACCGACCGTCAACCGTCACTGACCGACCGGAAAGACATGATATAGAAGATGGCCAGACACGAGGAAGAAGCCGAACATTCCAAGTCAGCATGGATTTACGAAGGGGAAATCATGCTTGACTAATCTTCTGGAATTTTTTGAAGATGTAACTAGGAAAATGGACAAGGGAGACCCAGTGGATGTAGTGTACCTGGACTTTCAGAAAGCATTTGATAAGGTCCCACATAGGAGATTAGTGGGCAAAATTAGGGCACATGGTATTGGGGGTAGAATACTGACATGGATAGAGAAGTGGTTGGCAGACAGGAAACAAAGAGTAGGGATTAACGGGTCCCTTTCAGAATGGCAGGCAGTGACTAGTGCGCAAGGCTGGGAGCTGGGACCGCAGCTATTTACAATTTACATCAATGATTTGGATGAAGGGATTCAAAGTAACATTAGCAAATTTGCAGATGACACAAAGCTGGGTGGCAGTGTGAACTGTGAGGAGGATACTATGCGAATGCAGGGTGACTTGGATAGGTTGGGGGAGTAGGCAGATGCATGGCAGATGAAGTTTAATGCGGATAAATGTGAGGTTATCCACTTTGGTAGCAAAAACAGGAAGGCAGATTACTATCTAAATGGTGTCAAGTTGGGAAAAGGGGAAGTATAACGGGATCTGGGGTTCCTTGTTCATCAGTCTATGAAAGTAAGCATGCAGGTACAGCAGGCAGTGAAGAAAGCGAATGGCATGTTGGCCTTTATAACAAGAAGAATCGAATATAGGAGCAAAGAGGTCCTTCTGCAGTTGTACAGAGCCCTAGTGAGACCACACCTGGAGTATTGTGTGCAGTTTTGGTCCCCTAATTTGAGGAAGGACATTCTTGCTATTGAGGGAGTGCAGCGTAGGTTTACAAGGTTAATTTCCGGGATGGCGGGACTGTCATATGCTGAGAGAATGGAGCAGCTGGGCTTGTACACTCTGGAGTTTAGAAGGATGAGAGGGATTCTCATTGAAACATATAAGATTGTTAAGGGTTTGAACACGCTAGAGGCAGGAAACATGTTCCCGATGTTGGGGGAGCCCAGAACCAGGGGCCACAGTTTAAGAATAAGGAGTAAGCCATTTAGAACGGAGACGAGGAAACACTTTTTCTCACAGAGAGTGGTGAGTCTGTGGAATTCTCTGCCTCAGTGGGCGGTAGAGGCATGTTCTCTGGATGCTTTCAAGAGAGAGCTAGATAGGGCTATTAAAAATAGTGGAGTCAGGGGATACGTGGAGAAGGCAGGAACGGGGTACTGATTGGGGATGATCAGCCATGATCACATTGAATGGCGGTGCTGGCTCAAAGGACCGAATGGCCTACTCCTGCACCTATTGTCTATTGTAATTGGAGCTGTGTGTTTACATAGTCATGGTTGTAGATATTAGAGCAAGGGACTGAGTATACAGCCTTGAGGTGCTCCTGTGCTGATGGGTATCGAGGGGGAAGTGTTGTTGTCAATTTATACTGATTGTGGTCTGCCAATGAGGAAGTCAAGGATCTAATTGCAAATGGACAGGCAGAGATCCAGTTCCCTGAGTTTAACTATAAGTTTAAAAGGGATGATGGTGTCAATGAACTGCTGCAAAACTCTCGTCAGAGAGAGGAGTGTCTATCTTCAGTTTAAACCAGCATCTGCAGTTCCTTCCTACACATTTTGTCTGCTCCACTGCTCGAGGTATGTCTACTTTGAAGTTCTCCTCCTCTCTCCGATGAGAGTTCTGTAACATCCTCTCTCGCTGCTCCTCCTCTGTGATTCCTCCTGATCTTTGACTTTTTTGCATATCTTTCATTCATTGTTCTATATCTCTCTACATTATTGATCGTAGAGGGGGGACCTAATTGAAATACAGAACAGTGAAAGGCTTGGATAGAGTGTGTGTGGAAACGATGTTTCCACTAGTGGGAGAGTCTTGGACTAGAGGTCATAGCCTCAGAATTAAAGGACGATCTTTTAGGAAGGAGATGAGGAGAAATGTCTTTTGTCAGAGGGTGGTGAATCTGTGGAATTCTTTGCCACAGAAGGCTGTGGAGGCCAAGTCAGTGGATATTTTTAAGGCAGAGGTAGATAGATTCTCGATTAGTACAGGTATCAGAGGTTATGGGGAGAAGGGAGCAGAATGGGGTTAGGAGGGAGAGATAGATCAGCCATGATTGAATGGCGGAGTAGACTTGATGGGCCAAAACGTCACCCATTCCTTCTCTCCAGGGATGCTGCCTGTCCCGCTGGGTTACTCCAGATTTTTGTGTCTATCTTCAGTTTAAATCAGCATCTGTAGTTTCTTCATGTACATTTTCTCTGCTCCACTTCAAAATCTCAAGGTATGTCTACTTTGAAGGTTCTCCTTCTCTCTCTGATGAGAGTTCTGCAACATCCTCTCTCACTGCTCCCCCTCTGATTCCTCTTGCTCTTTGACTTTTTTGTCATATATTAGCAATGTTACAAAATTTTGAGATTTTAAAAATAAAGTCTGCAATTTATCCCATCAGATAAAGCATAAAAAGAAGTTTAATTTGACACTTAATTCACTTTCATATCTTCAGTATTAAAAAAGTTATGGCCATTATCATACTCAGAAATTAGCATCTAGTTCCCTATTGCTTTTCCATTGACTTAACACAAAAGCTGTGATCGAGGACAGTTAAAAGCCCATAACTTTCTTAAAAATTATGGTAACTGAAAGAAATTTTCAGGTATTATAGATTGAAGCATTCTAAAACAAATATGAAACAATCTTACTTCGAAGACATGAAAGTAAAGCATATAATTAGTTAGTTACCTAATTGTAGCTAATTACAAAATTCAATTACTAGATCTAAACATCTATCAATTTCTTAAGAATAGATTAACATTTTTAAATAGCCTAAGTGTCCAAATAACATTCACACAATAATTCACAATATAACATAATTTTTAAATCTAATTTTCATGAATTTACAGGCCAAATGGAAGGAATTGAATGTTTAATACCTGTAAATTAATGGGGATTTAATTCATCTTGCGAGTGAGAATTTCTGGAACGCTATCATTTGGAACGTTGATTTGCGGTGAATTTAACCCCGTATTGGCATGAAAAATACTGCCGTTAATTCGGGGAATAAAATCACCGTGTCGCATGAAAAAATGTGAATTAAAGGCTTCTTAAGAAGCACTTTTATACATTTAAAGAAAGCACTTTCGTTTACCTGTCCATTGTGTGAAATCCGTCCCCGTTATCGGCGTTGACGCTTCAGGAGCTGCTTTTAAAATTACTGTAGCGCTGACATTGACGGTTTAATAAAAATAAAAATTCACAAATCGCCGGTAGGAACGATTTTGTCAGCGAAGGTTTGTACTCCAACAAAATATTTCCAGGACAAGGGAGGAGAAACCGCGTTTTAACCCCGCCCCCCCCTTAAAGGCGCCAAAATCGCGCACACGGCCAGTGGCAGAATTACAGCGCGACTGAAGGTAAGTTTTGTAACATACCTACATATATCTCTCTACATTTCATCTATATCTCTGATTTCCCTTTCCCATAACTTTCAGTCTGAAGAAGGGTCTCGACACGATACGTCACCCATTCCTTCTCTCCAGAGATGCTGCCTGTCCCGTTGATTTACTCCAGCTTTTTGTGCCTATATCCAGAGATGATGCCTGACCCACTGAGTTACTCCAACATTTTGAGTTTTTGAAGAGAGTTATTGTTTCAGGTTGAAAACCCTTCATCGGAACTGGGAACGTGAGAAAATAAGTATGTGTTCTTGTTGTTCACGTGTTTGAGTGCAGAATGAAGAGTCAGCGAGATCGCATCCACTGTTGATCTGTCATGGCAGTAGGCAAACTGTAAAGGGTTCAGGTCCATACCAAGGCTGGATTAGATATGTATTATAACCAAAACACTTCATCACCATGGACGTAAGTGACATCGGTCAGTTGTCATTGAAGCATGTCACCCTTCTCTTCTTGGGTATCAGTATTATGGTTGTTCTTTTCAAGCAAGTGGGGACCTTAATCCGTTCAGGTGTTAAGAATATAGCCGGGTATATTATCAGCCCCAGATGCTTTCCAAGGGTTCATTCTCATGAAGTATCTTCTGACATTGGCCTCAGAAACTGATATTATTGTGTGATCGGGGGCAATAAAAGTAAATAGGTTTGGCTCTAGTAAAGCTGAGGGTTTAATATGATTTATATCTGGTCTGCAGTATGCCCCTGTGCTCAATAGTGGATCCAGAGCAGAAGAGTAGAGTGGTGTATGTGAATATGACCCTCTAAGGCATTCCTGACTTCCACACTGCAGTGTGCTGGCATGGAAGTCCAGAATGGGCTGCTGCGCTCCATAACTGGACGGATGTTCTCTATAGGACCACTGACTGAGTGACAGAGTGCTCCAGCCCAAAATCTTAAATGGATTGACAGCTATATTAAGATGAAAAACGGAGAGATGTCATATGAATGTGTCCTATGTGCACCTATTCATGTCACCTATAGTTACATCTGGACAACCACCTTAACAAAAAAGAAATTAATTTGCTGTTTTATTTTACAAATCGTAAAGCTCAATACATCAACCTTTATTTTGTAATATCTTCCTTTTCTGACTCTGTCTCTAATATCTTTGGCAGCATTCTCAAATCTTAGTCACAGGTTGGTATCTTTATCACCATATGTTACAATTTAATGTTGCATTATATATTTGCAGCATAAAATATGAAGAATCATTATGACAGTATTTTCACATTAGTTGGCCACTTTCACATTCCAGAGAATAAATTTGATGATGTCACCCATTTGTGTGTAATTACATATAAATAAAAGTTGCCTGGGAAATGAGCTGGCTCTTGGTGCCTCTTTCTAAAAAAAAGGAATGAACATGAATGCTACTCTTTGTTTTAAATGACCTCTTGAATACCATATGCAGAAAAACCTCTGTCTTTACAAAATCAAAGCTTTTTATAGCATTGGTGTAAAGGTGCAGTGGAGTTGAACCAGGTTAAATTATTCAAGAAATGGGCCACGCTACTTGAATAAACAACAGGTACAGAACGGCTCAAGGTACACACAATTTGCCATGGAGAAGGTGGCAGAAGAGTGGATAAATTTGTTCACAATGTTCTAGCAGAAGTATGTGTCTTGATACTGAAAGACTGAGGTGCTGCACGGGACAATTTTGGCCACAATCAAATTTATAATCCCATCTTATATTATTAACATGGTATTAATTATTAAAGCTGTACTTTCTAATGGGAAGGGGTTCCGTTTTCCAAACAAACACAAGACCTTTGGTTAGTTTAGGAAATCGTTTGTTGATAATTTTGCAGAGCATTCATTAGTAAAATGGTATTTAATCATGACATGGAAAATTGTTTAGAAAAACCTTCAAAGCACAAAATAATTTTTAAAAAGCTACAGTAAAGTATAGTATTAGGTATGACTTTCTTTCTCTCAGATTGCTCATTCAAAATAGAGAAAAATTTACCAACAAAAATCATAACATGAAGCAAATTTACTTACATATGAAATTAACTGGCTCCTCAACATGATGTGCACATTCCTATTACAATTATTTTGCTATTATGACTTTCAGCAGCACATTTTACATTTCTGTTACCAAAGTTGCGTTTCTCACTATAGATGGAGCTCTTACACTTGCAATGCCTTGGATATAGCAACATTGAGACATTCTTTGCATTGAGTTTTACCATATCCTTCACTTCTGTTTGACATTGCAAATCAGCACATTTTTCTTTAAAAGAGCTTCTCATCTATGCACTTAGATTAAAATGCTTTGACTAGTTTTTTTAAATATATGTGTTAGCTTCATGCGGAAATATGTTTGTATGTTGTATTATTCATGTCACTTTTTCAATATACTTCCATGTTTGCCTATATTGATGCTCAATACTCAAAGAATGCAAAGTCTTTTCCTCAAGGATTGACATATGGGTTTGCTCAAAAAGGTTACTGGTGAAAGAATGTACAGGAGTATGGAGGATGATGGATATTGCAAATAATTGGATGGCTTTTTCGTGGTGTGGGCATGAGAAAGATGCTGCCTTGTGAAATACATATCTGAATGCATTCAACCTCTGGATCAGAAATCCACAGACAGCCTTGATGAATCTAGGCACCACTAAGAAGCATGATTCATGCACATTTGAGACCACTGTATTCTCAACATTCATGCTGTAAAAGCATTGGCTGGTTAGCAACACAATCTGAACTTATCCCCAATATTCAAAAGTTCATCTAACTCACCACACATAATTTCCCAACATGGACTCATGGACACCTATTCACAAATGACATTATTGCAGTCATAGAGTCATACAGCATGGAAACAGGGCATTCAGCGCAATTTGCCCATGACATCTGACATACCCATCTGCACTGAACCCACCTGCCCTCTAACTCTTTTGTAGCTACATACCTGTCCAAATGTCTTTTAAATGTTGTTATAGTAGCTGCCTCAACTACCTCCTCTGGCAATTCGTTCGATATACCCAGCACTTTCTGTGGAAAAGATCCTCCTCAGATTCCTATTGTTTTTCCCCTCTCATCTTAAACCTATGTCCTCTGGTTCTTGATTCCACTACTCTGAGTAAGAGACTCTGAGCATTCACCCTATCATGAGTTTACACATCCCTTTAAGGACACCTCTCTCACCTTCCTGTGCTGCAAGGAATAAGTCCAAGCCTGTCCAACCTCTCCCTATAGCTTAGGCCCTTAAGTCCTGCCTATATCCTAGTAAATCTTTTCTGCACCCTTTCCAGCTTAACAACATCCTTCATAGACCAGGGCGAACAAAACAGACAATACCCCAAATGCGGAATCATGATTTATAATGTTCATCCTTTTAGACATTAATCAGCAACACACTTGTCCTTCTATGGCAGGCCAAGTTGGCACATAAAAGGAACCAACTAAGCTATTCAGTGAGAGACAGGCATAGCTGCAAGACCTTATCCCCATTAGTGGAAAGGACATGTCTGAGGCCCTGGTCAACAGCAGAACTATAATAGAAGTAGGAATTATCATATCTCATCCTTCTTCTCACACCACGCTCCTCCTCATTACATAATCTGTTTTAGTTTAAAAGTGGCAGAGTATTCTACCCTTCAATAAAATTATTCCCTCTTGCCTTTCTTTTTCAAATAAATGAGAACTTTAAACTGGCAAGATCGTGTTGGAAGAGCAAGAGTCACACCATTACTAGATTCAAGCCTTCAGAATCATTCAACATTTTTGGTGGATTGTCAGAACTGCAAAAAACCTGTGTGCAACGTCAAGGTGCAGGAAGGAGAATGTCTCCCAATTTGTACCATGTTTGGAGCACCTTATATCTGCTACGGAAATTGAGGGAAATTCTATGAGCATATTTGTGGATTCAATCCCGATCCATTGTACGACAGCCAAGCAGGTCAATTTTATGAAGTAATCTGCATCATCATGGATATATTTATAAAACACTAGACTGTGGGACCCGTTGGGTCCCAGTCACACGGAGGCCTGGTCCCCCAACGCAACCCATTCCCCAACGCAATATTCCACCACTCACCCATTCCCCCAATGCAAACCGTTCCCCCAATGCAATATTCCACCACTCACCCATAGCCCCTAACTATGCAGGCACGGCTCATTTCCCCTCATCCCCGAGCACTTCCCCTCATCCCCGGGGTGTGGGCGGGGGGCGAGGGTGGGCGGGGGAGTGTGGGCGGGGGGGGGGAGCTGGGCAGAAGGGGGAGCAGGGGGGGTTGTGGGGGGGGGAGTTGTGGGGGAGAGGGGTGTGTGGGTGGGGGGGGTGTTGAGGGGGAGAGGGGTGTGTGGGCAGGGGGGAGTGAGCTCGGAGAAAAGATGGGGGAAGAGCCATGGGCGAGAGGGGCATCACGAGGGAGGGGGGGAGGAGCCAGCGAGGGGGACCAGAGGGGTAGTGGCTGGAATTCAGCACAATTTGCCCATGACATCTGACATACCCATCTGCACTAAACCCACCTGCCCTCTAACTCTTTTGTAGCTACATACCTGTCCAAATGTCTTTTAAATGTTGTTATAATTCCTGCCTCAACTACCTCCTCTGGCAACTCGTTCGATATACCCAGCACTTTCTGTGTGGAAAAGATCCTCCTCAGATTCCTATTGTTTTTCCCCTCTCATCTTAAACCTATGTCCTCTGGTTCTTGATTCCACTACTCTGAGTAAGAGACTCTGAGCATTCACCCTATCATGAGTTTACACATCCCTTTAAGGACACCTCTCTCACCTTCCTGTGCTGCAATGAATAAGTCCAAGCCTGTCCAACCTCTCCCTATAGCTTAGGCCCTTAAGTCCTGGCTATATCCTAGTAAATCTTTTCTGCACCCTTTCCAGCTTAACAACATCCTTCATAGACCAGGGCGAACAAAACAGACAATACCCCAAATGCGGAATCATGATTTATAATGTTCATCTTTTTAGACATTAATCAGCAACACACTTGTCCTTCTATGGCAGGCCAAGTTGGCACATAAAAGGAACCAACAAACCTAATCAGTGAGAGACAGGCATAGCTGCAAGACCTTATCCCCATTAGTGGAAAGGACATGTCTGAGGCCCTGGTCAACAGCAGAACTATAATAGAAGTAGGAATTATCGTATCTCATCCTTCTTCTCACACCATGCTCCTCCTCATTACATAATCTGTTTTAGTTTAAAAGTGGCAGAGTATTCTACCCTTCAATAAAATTATTCCCTCTTGCCTTTCTTTTTCAAATAAATGAGTACTTTAACCTGGCAAGATCGTGTTGGAAGAGCAAGAGTCACACCATTATTAGATTCAAGCCTTCAGAATCATTCAACATTTTTGGTGGATTGTCAGAACTGCAAAAAACCTGTGTGCAACGTCAAGGTGCAGGAAGGAGAATGTCTCCCAATTTGTACCATGTTTGCAGCACCTTATATCTGCTACGGAAATTGAGGGAAATTCTATGAGCATATTTGTGGATTCAATCCCGATCCATTGTACGACAGCCAAGCAGGTCAATTTTATGAAGTAATCTGCATCATCATGGATATATTTATAAAACACTAGACCGTGGGACCCGTTGGGTCCCAGTCACACGGAGGCCTGGTCCACCAACGCAACCCATTCTCCAACGCAATATTCCACCACTCACCCGTTCCCCCAACGCAAACCGTTCCCCCAATGCAATATTCCACCACTCACCCATAGCCCCTAACTGTGCAGGCACGGCTCATTTCCCCTCATCCCCGAGCACTTCCCCTCATCCTCGGGGTGTGGGCGGGTGGGCGGGGGTGTGTGGGCGGGGGGGAACTGGGCAGAAGGGGGAGCAGGGGGGGTTGTGGGGGGGGGTTGTTGGGGAGAGGGGTGTGTGGGCGGGGGGGAGGGAGTTGAGGGGGAGAGGGGTGTGTGGGCGGGGGGGAGTGAGCTCGGAGAAAAGATGGGGGAAGAGCCATGGGCGAGAGGGGCATCACGAGGGAGGGGGGAAGGAGCTAGCGAGGGGGACCAGAGGGGTAGTGGCTGGAATTGGCGGTGCGATGGGGACTCACAGTGGGCACTGGTCGCTGGTCATTCTCCTCCACTGGGATCAGAGTCTCCGCTTTCCGTTGGGCGACATCTCCGACTCCGGGCTGGGCTGGGTCTCCCACGCTGGGCTGGGCTGGGCAGGGTCTCCGATGCTGGGTCGGGTCTCTGACGCTGGGCTGGGTCTCCGATGCTGGGCTGCGTCTCCGACGCTGGATCTCCAACGCTGTGCTGCTTGGGGCTGGGCTGCTTCGGGTTCCTCTGAAAATTGTGTCCGGTTGGAAACCTCCGCCGGCCGTCCTCAGCTCCAGTAGAGACGCGATGGCACAGGAAGGGGTGGACCGTCCCGATGAGTGACAGGGGAAGAGACTAATCCGCGCGGCGCTGAACGGCAGGTGAAGAGATCGATCTGCGTACGCGCGGTTTTTAAGATTTATTATACCTCGCTAACTTTAACGACGTTCAACCAATTGGAACGAAACGGTGCAATCACAGCAAAGGAGAACGGTGAGTGAACTAGCGAAAATCGTAGCACTATCGCGAACCGTTTTTGCGAAAATAGAAAGACCGCACAAACCGGAAGATAACAAAATCAGAGTTTTAGTTATGTATAGATATGTACAACTAACTGTGATCTGCACAATAGTGAAAATTAAAACCATTACATCATGGATGCCAACAAGAAAATTATATACAATATCCTGATTTCAGAATAAAAAGATAATTTAACAACATCTGTTCCTATACACATTTGTAAAAATTAAAGCAATTACTTTTTGGGGGTTTTAGTAACATACCCCATGTAACAAAGGAAATGTCTCATATACATATAACAAATTTAAGAATCTCAGAACTTCCAGATATTTGGTGTAGCCATTATTGTAATCATCGAAACTCAATGGCCAATTTACGAACACTAAGTTTACATTCTGTGACCATT
>CM075977.1:299526133-299646067 GCA_038087875.1 Malacoraja senta | reverse complement strand
GAATCTCAGTTTTGAATGGATGTTCAAGCTGAAATACACAGCCATACATGCCTACAGGCTTACCGATGGTCAGACGTATTAACGAGTTTTTAATGTTTGTGAGTGTCAAAAAAATATAATGAAAATTTAACTTTTAACCGATTGAAACATTTAAAATACCAGAGAACATTAAAAACATATGGACAACGTTTAAGGTAGACAAAAATGCTGGAGAAACTCAGCGGGTGAGGCAGCATCTATGGAGCGAAGGAAATAGGCGACGTTTCAGGTCGAGGCCCTTCTTCAGACTGATGTGAGGGTGGGGGGGGGGGGCGGGAAGAAGAAAGGAAGAGGCGGAGACGGTGAGCTGAGGGAGAGCTGGGGTTGGGAGGAGAAACCAGAGACTACCTGAAATTGGAGAAGTCAATGTTCATACCGCTGGGGTGTAAACTGCCCAAGCGAAATATGAGGTGCTGCTTCTCCAATTTACCGTGGGCCTCACTCTGGCCATGAAGGATGCCCAGGACAGAAAGATCGGATTCGGAATGGGAGGGGAAGTTGAAATGCTGAGCTACCGGGAGATCAGGTTGGTTATTGCGAACCAAGCGGAGGTGTTGGGTGTAGCGATCGCCAAGCCTACGCCTGGTCTCACCGATGTAGAGCAGCTGACACCTAGAGCAGCGGATGCAATAGATGAGGTTGGATGAGGTGCAGGTGAACCTCTGCCGCACAACACCTCCGCTTCACACACACACTAACCCCCCCCCCGCCATACACAGGGGGGGGGGAGGTGGGTGAGAGGGGGAGGGACAGGGGGAAGGGGGGGTAAAGGGAGGGGGAGGGGAAAGGTGGATGGGGGAGGGGGCAGAGGGGGAAGGGGGAGAGAGGAGGGGGAGAGAGGTGGGGAAGGGGGGAGAGAGGAGGGGGAGAGGGGGGAGGGAGGATGGAGGATGTAGGGGGGAGGGGAGAGAGGGTGGGGGGAGGGGAGAGAGAGAGAGGAGGGAGGAGAGAGGATGGGGGAGAGGGGAGGGGGAGAGGGGAAGGGGAGGAGGAATGGGAGAGGAGGAGGGGGGAGGAGGAGCCGGGCGGGCGAATGGGCTGCTGGGCCCACGGCGAGCGGGTGGCGGAGACTCGAGGGAGGCCGCGTGCGGGAATGATCTGAGGATGGTCAAAAGCAGCGATGGGCAGGTCGATCGTGGCTTCCGCAAGGGGAAGCCAACCTACCCGCGTGACAGATGATCGGGCGGGGGAGACGGAGAGGAGGTCGTCCCCCGTGATGGCCAGAGATCGCCAGGTGGGATCGGGATCACCAGCGAGGAAAAGGCGTCACGATTCCCCGAGTCCCTGCGGGAGTAATGGCCACCACGGCCTCCTTCCCACCGCGCTGCCCCGCGCCCGGTCAGCGATAACGACCGCCGTCGCCATGTTCTAGAACTTCAAGGAGCCCAGCGGAGCACGCAGCACGACCTGAGCAACAGTTTAAAAACGCTAAGTGACAAATTTAAAGAAGTCAAAGTTAAGAAGCCAAGAAGTACAGAAGACAGAACAGGGATGACGTCACTCGCAGCGCAAGCAGAGGCAGGCAGTCATATCCATTGTGACGTCATCAGCGAGACCATCTAGTTTATTTTCTAAGTTATTGGAAATTTTTGAACATTTTCATAAATAACTAGAGAAATAATGCATGAAATTTTCAGATAAGGCGATTTTTGACATCATGGTATTATGACATCTATCGGAATATGTAAACATTTCATCATTAGCGCGTCGTGTTTTCGAGGAGGTGAAATGCACACGAACATCACACAAATAAACAGAGACTTTAAGACTTTTACCTCCATCACAGTGAGGAGGTGCCTGGTGAACTCACTGTGGTGGATGTTAATTTGTGTTTATTGTGTGTTTTGTCATTTATTATTATATGTATGACTGCAGGCAACGAAATTTCGTTCAGACCGAAAGGTCTGAATGACAAATAAAGGAATCTCTCTCTCTCTAAATATACATCCAAGATCAGAGTTTTATAATTATAGAGATATATATAGAGAGAGAGCATGAACAAAGCAACTATTAAATTAAGACAGAGAAAATGTCATAAGAAGGATAGTGTTTGGCGGAGACCAAAGGGCAGACCAGGGAGTTGTGAATGGAATGGTCCTTGCACAATGCTGAAAGGGGAGGGGAGATGAAGAATCCTGGTGGAAATTGATAGGGCTCATCCACTGAACGCAACGGGTGGTGAGGACCAAGGGTGTGTCTCACAAATCTGATAGTTCTTTGAAGAGGTTACCGAGTGGTTGGATGAGGGCTGGGCAGTGCACGTTGTCCATATGGACTTTAGCAAGGCCTTTGATAAGATCTCTCATGGAAGATTGCATGGAATCCAAAGTGGACTAGCCAATTTGGATTAGTCCAAAGTAGACTAGACACAAAATGCTAGAGCAACTCGGCGGGTCAGTCAGCATTTCTGAAAAAAACTAATAGGTAACGTTTCACAACAAGATCTAGATCAGTTGGACTTCCGGTGGCGCTATGGAGGCTTGAGCCCAGCGTCAACTAGCTCCGTGCTGAAAAATCCGAAAACGGGAGAAAAATCGGGACCTACCTGAGGCGATTGCGAATTGAACTGCTGCCTGCTGCGAGTGACGTCATCAGGCGCGCGACTTTACCGGTATGTCGATACAACATACCCCCCCCAGGGTGACAAAAAAAGCCGGTAAAGCGAGACAACCGACGGAAGAGGTAGGCCCAACCGAGGCCTCGGCCTCAGGTACAACGATGCTCCAGGAAGACCCATCGAAGAAACCAAAGCAAAAAAAATCTGAAATGGAAGAACTTAAAAACTTTATCTCCAATGAGATAAAAAATATTCAAACACAGCTGAAAACCTTTGAAGGAAAGCTGAATTTTAAAGAGGAACTTAAAGAGGAACTTAACTCTTTTAAGGTAGATTTTAAAGCAGAAATGCTCTCTACCGTTCAGGATATAATGGAAATCTGGAAGAGGTCGAGGGACGACGAGGTCAAAGATCAGATGGAAGAGGTGGAAGGCAGGATCGCTTTGGTGGAATCCAGCCTTAAGGGAGAGATTGACCCTATCCTTCAGACACTGAAGCAACATATTATAGCGATAACTGAACTTGAGAAATGTGTGGCGACAAGTGCGGAAACGGTAAATCGACTCCTTACCGAAAATCAACGCCTCTCCGAAATGGTGACTAAATTAAGTGGAAAGTGTATCGACCTGGAGGGGCGTCAAAGACGCCAGAACCTAAGAATTGTAGGTGTGAAAGAAGGAAGTGAGAGGGATATGGGCACTCGGGATTTTGTGGCAGATCTACTACAAAAAGCCTTAAGGTTGGATCAAAAACCTGTACTTGGTCGAGCACATAGAGCGCAGGGGCGTCGTACACGAGATGATGCCTACCCAAGACAAATTATAGTAAAGGTGCAACTTGATCATGAATTTGACGAGATAATGAAGAAAATTGCCCGTACCAGAGACCTCTCTTTTGAAGGAATGAGGATCAGTATCTACAGAGACTACCCCGGTGGAGGTCTTCAAGAAAAGAGCGCTGTTTACTGAGACAAAAAGAATACTGAAGAATATAGCGAATTTGAGATACGGCTTGCTTTATCCCGCAACATTAAGAGTCACCTACATGAGCAAGGAGCAATTTTTTACAGACCATGAAAAAGCACTGGAATTCGCCAAAGGTATCGGGAATGTGACCACAGACTGAACAATATACATCACTCCTCAGGAGTCAAGGAATAACGGGACCTCGCCAGGTCTAAAAGGATCTTTAAAGTACTTTTAAGAGCTTTAAGGACGTTTGAAAATTGAAATGGACATTGGAGAAAACCTGGGTTTTTTTGATTCTCGGTTTAAAAAAAAAAAAAAAAATTCTCCTAATATCTCTAATTTTTTTTTATTATTCATTCTTCACGTTTAGTATAAATTCTAAGAACAATAATATCACAATTATGATCAATTGTTACTAATCACTATTATTATTTAGTATTTTCATATTTAACCATACATGTAACTACTAATACTTATTAAATATCATTATTACTATTGAAATTACTAAATCTATATTATTCATAAATATTTTTACCGTGTATGAATAATAACAATGATTAATAACTAACAGTTTCTGGTTAACGTAGAAATAGATTACATACATATATTCCATAAGAGGTAATTTAGCCCATGTATTAATAAGGGTTGATGGTTCTCCTCTTTATTTTTCAATTAAAAATTAAAAATACATACTTAAAGAAGATATTAATATGGTATTTAGAGAATAATAACGTTGTTAACTTTTACTGTTGTTTACCTTTTTTGGGTTTTTGAAAAGAAAACAAAAATTTTGCAACTCCCAAAGAAGTTATTTGATTGTTAGAAATATCTTTTTTTTTTAAATAAATTTAGGACGGAGCTAGGATTTTTTTCTTTTACAAAGGCTACGGAAGTCTTTAGAATTCTAGCCATGCTAGTGTGGCTAACACTAACTACACTAATTGTAGTTGTAGTTTTTTTTCTTTCACCCTATACTAATCATCTATATCACTTTTTTCACTTTAATTATTGTTATAATTTTACGTTTGAATGGAATTACAAGGTTAATTCAAGGAGATGTGTTTGGAGGAGCGAAGTATGTTATTTAAAATTCATCTATCTGAGGTTCGGGGACAAGGTCAGGTTTTATGTGTTGTACCTTCTGCTCGGCTATAGACCACCCTAGAAACAATATGCAAGATGGTAATATGACAAGAGGGGGTGAAGGAATAACGTTTTGTAGTTGGAATGTTAAGGGAATTAATGAACCAATTAAGAGAGGTAAAGTTTTAACACATTTAAATTCACTCAAGACAGATATAATATTCCTCCAAGAAACACACCTTAAAAAGGAATCACAATATAGACTTAAAGCTAAGTGGATTGCTGAATCGTATCATGCCTCTTTTTCACACAAGTCCAGAGGAGTTGCAATATTAATTCGTAAAGGAATACTTTTTACACATTCATCAACAATAGGGGATATAGATGGTAGATATATTATATTAGTTGGAGAGTTAAATGGGATAAAAGTGATTCTTCTTAATGTATATGGACCTAATTTTGATAATCCTATGTTTTTTAATAAAACATTTAATATAATCCCAGAATTTACACAATATAAATTAATAATTGGAGGAGATTTCAATTGTACATTAGACTCTTATTTAGATAGATCATCAAGGCAAAAAAAAGTAAAATCTCAATCAAGTGTATTTTTAAATTCATTTATTAATACCACTAATATTAAGGATGTCTGGAGAATTGAAAACCCAACTGGACGGGAATACTCATTTTACTCACCGGTACATAAAACATACTCAAGAATAGATTATTTTTTAGTCGACTCCACGTTTATCCCATTTACTTATAACTCAAAATACCATAATATTATAATCTCAGACCACGCACCGGTAACATTTATGATTAAATTAAATGGAATGTCCGAGAAACAAACATATTGGAGATTTAACCCACAAATATTGAATGAAAGATCATGTCAGGAATATCTTATTAAACAGATGCAAACATTTTTCGAGGCAAATGACAACCCTGATACATCTGTCTCTCTTATTTGGGAAACATTTAAAGCGTTTGTCCGAGGCGCATTAATTTCTGCCCAAGTATTTTATAACAAAGAGAACCGGATTAAACAACAAACACTGGAAAGGGAAATAAAGCAACTAGATATAGAAAATGCGAGAATGCCATCTACGTTAAAACATAACAAAATTGCTGTACTGAAATATAAACTAAACAAAATGTATTCAGAACAAGTAATAAAACTTTATCAACATACTAAACAATTACATTTTGAGTTTGGAGACAAACCACAAAAACTATTAGCACGTCAGCTACGAAAAATGGAGGGGGAAAAAATAATTCATAAAATTAGAGCAGATACAGGAGAATCATTAAAATTGCCCAAGGATATAAACGAGAGATTTCTCCAATACTATCATAATCTTTACTCAACTAAAACTGTAGTACAACCAGAAGGAATAGCAGATTTTTTACAAAAATGTAATTTAAAAGGTTTAGATTCAAAAGATAGAGAATTATTAGAAGCGGAGATTACGATAAAAGATATTGAAGAATCTATTGGATCTTTAAAAAATGGTAGAGCAGTAGGACCAGATGGTTTAGGCTCTGAATTCTATAAAAAATGTTATGATTTGCTTTCTCCACGTTTACAAATGCTGTATGAACATATTTATACTCAACAGAAACTTCCAGATACCTTAAATGAATCTATAATAACACTTATTCCTAAAGCTGATAAGGATCCGGAAGATCCAGGATCATACAGAGCAATTGCACTTTTAAATACAGATCAGAAAATACTAACAAAAAATTTAGCGCACAGATTAAGTACAGTGATGAATAAACTAATACACCCTGACCAAACAGGTTTTATTCAGAAGCGGTATTCATATTACAATCTAAGAAGATTATTTAATATAATATATTCAAAGAGAAATATTAATGAAGATCTAGCAATAATCTCACTCGATGCTGAAAAAGCTTTTGATCAGGTGGAATGGCCCTATTTATTTTCGGTGATGGAAAAATTGCAGCTGTGCGAGAAATTTTGTGCATGGATAAAACTGTTATATACAAACCCTACGGCTAGAATATTAACAAACCAAAGGTTATCATCTAAATTTAACCTATCTAGAGGTTGTAGACAAGGATGCCCGTTGTCTCCATTATTATTTGCGCTTGTTATAGAGCCACTCGCAGAAAGAGTCAGGACCCATCCGGAAATATATGGGTATAACACAATGGATACAGTGAATAAAATTTCTTTATACGCAGATGATGTATTAATTTACATTACAAAACCAGAAATTAGTATTCCAAATTTATTAAAGCTAATAACCCAATTTGGTTCACTCTCAGGATACAGAATAAATTGGAATAAAAGTGAAATTATGCCAATAAGGGAACATAATAAACATATAATACAACAATTTCCATTTAAAATAGTAAATGAAAAATTTAAATACCTAGGCATTTATGTTACTAAGATATATACATCATTATTTAAAGCAAACTTTCCCCCATTACTGAATAAACTACATAAGAATATTCAGTATTGGAAAACACTTCCTATTTCAATGGTTGGCAAAATTAATGCCATAAAAATGATTTTCTTACCGCAAATATTATACCCTTTTCAAACAATTCCGATATATTTGTCAAAAAACTTAAAAAAAAAGTTAGATTCCATTGTCAGTGACTTTATCTGGGATTATAAGAATCATAGGATAAGTAAAAAAACATCTGTGCAAATCAAAAATAAATGGAGGTTTGGTTTTACCTAACTTTTTGTTTTATTTTTGGGCAGTTAACATTAAAAATATGAATTTTTGGTTGGAAGAAATAGATCAACAACCAGATTGGTTAAAAATGGAAAAGGAAGATTGCTCACCTTTTGAAATCGGCTCGATACTATTTGCTACTTCTAAATTAAATAAAAAAAATTATAGGGAAAATCCTATAATATATAGTACTATGCGAATTTGGAAACAATTAAAAAAGACATTAAAACTAGATAATTTATCACTTTTTCTTCCAATTGCGAATAACCCTTTGTTTAAGCCCTCATGGTTGGACAAAGGTTTCACACAATGGAAAAACTATGGAATTAAAAAGATGGGACAACTTTATAAGGAAGGCACTTTTCTTTCTTTTCAGGAGTTGCAACAGATTTATGGACTTCAAGTAAATGATTTTTTCAGATATCTCCAACTTAGAGATTACGTAAAAGCAAATACTCGAAATTTTAGAATTAGAAATTCAGAAATTTTTGACGACTGTTGGAATAAACATCCTAATACAGAAAAACTAATATCTTATATATATAATATTTTATTAGACAGTGATATTCCATTGACGGACTTACACAGACAAACTTGGGAAAAATAACTAAATCAAATAATAACGAAAGATACTTGGGAAGAAAGTTTACAACACATACATCAATGTTCATTAAATGCCAGACATTCTCTAATACAATTCAAAGTAATACATAGGTTACATTATTCTAAAACAAAATTAAATAACATTTTCCCACATATCTCACCAATATGTGATAAATGTCAACATTTAGAAGCTAACTTATCTCATATGTTTGCAAATTGCATAAAAATTAAAAATTTCTGGGTAAATATTTTCACAATAATATCTAAAGTGACTAGCATTCAATTGGACCCGGATCCAAAATTGATAATACTTGGAACATTAGAACTAAATCAAACATTTACAACAACTCAAAGAAACTTTATTGATTATAGTATAATAACTGGGAAAAAATTAATTCTAAAATTTTGGAAAGGCCCTATAACCCCCACAATTAAAATGTGGATTATAGAAATGATGGAGACCTTACACTTGCAAAGAATTAGACTTGTCCTGTTGGACAAAGGAACTATTGATCGGAACATGGTCTCCCTTTATTGACTATTTAAAGGGTCAGAATGGTTCAGCACAAGAACCTGACTAACACCCGTGCCAAGGAATAGATGAAAGGTTATACTCTGAAATGTACGAATATATCTCGAATGAAGTTTTTTATCGTAGTAAATTATTCCATTCTTCTTTATTATCTTTTTTTTTTTTTTTCTTCTTCTCTTTTTTCTCTTTCTTTATTTCATCTATATCTTTTTAGTTCTATTTAGTTTTTTAAAAAAATTAAAAAAAAGTATTGGAGACATTGTAATAATAATGGACGATATTAGTAATTTAAAAATGTAAGACTGGTATCGATTTTAATATGATATGTATCTACCTCCAATAAAAAATAATTTCACAAAAAAAAAAAAAGATCTAGATCTGTTGGGAAAGTGGGCTAAGAAATGGCAAATGGAAATGGAATTTTACTCTGACAAGTGTGAGGCTTTGCACTTGGGGATGTCAAACCAGAGCAGGACATACACAGTAAATGGTGGAGCCCTGGAGATTATTGCAGAACAAAGAAATCTCAGAGTACGAGTACACGGTTCCCTAAAAGTGGTGAGCCAGGTAGATAGTGTGGTGAAGAAGGCGTTCAGCACATTTGCCTCCATTAGGAAGGGTATTGTATACACAAATTTTCGACATCATGACACAGCAATGCAAGTTGTTGGTGAGATACATCTAAGAGCAGTGTGCAGTTCCTGGTCGCCCAGCTATAGGAAGTATGTTATTAAGCTGGAAAAGGTCCAAACGAGATTCATCATGATGTTGCCTGGACTTGCATGATTGAGTTAGAGGAATAGGTTGGATAGGCTAGGATTTTTTTCTTTTGAGCATAGGAGGTTGAGAGGTGAACTTATTGAGGTGTACAAGATCACAAGAGACATAGATCAAGCAAACGTTCTTAGTCTTTTGCCCAAGAGAGAATTCAAAAACAAGAGGGTGTAGACTTAAGGTGAGATGTGAGAGATTTAAGTGGGTTCTTAGGGGAAGCAGGGGTAGTCTGCTTCTGAATGAGCTGCCAAGGGAAACGATAGAAGCAGATACAATTATGACTTTTAAAAGACATTTGGACTGATATATGGATAGGAAGGATTTAGAGGGCTATGGTACAAATGCAGGCGAATGGGGCTAACCCAGATTGCCATCTTGTCAGCATGGACAAGATGGGCCGAAGGGCCAGTTTCCCTGCTATACAGCAGTATGGCTATGACAGGGTGTGAGAGCAGAAGTTCAGGAAATAGATGAGATGCAGTCAAATGTTTGGTTAATAATGATAGCTGGAAGTCACATTTCAAGAAGAAGAAAGACATCTCAGGCACTTTTCCATGGAAAGTCTTACTATCTGAGTGAATATGACAAAGATGAACAAAATGGGAGAATTGAATGGAGTCTTTGCAGGAGGCAGCTTGAGGGATGTAGAGCTGTGGTATTTTGTGTAGGAAGGAACTGCAGATGCTGGTTTATACCGAAGATATACACAAAATGCTCATTCTGGCCATCGAGGAGGCCCAGGACAGAAAGGTCGGATTCGGAATAGGAGGGGGAATTGAAGTGCTGAGCCACCGGGAGATCAGGTTAGTTATTGCAAACTGAGTGGAGGTGTTGTGCGAAGCGATCGCCAAGCCTGCGCTTGGTCTCACCGAGGTTGTTCATGTGCTGAATAATCCAACCAGATTTTTGTTTGGAAGTGGAAAGAGAATAGTAGAAATTGCATTAATTGCAATGTGTAAAAAGAGATGAGATACTGTATTGTAATTTTGCTCATGTTTTGATTGGTGAATATATTTAGTTTGTGACTTTATTTGAAGCAGAAATAATATGTGAATGCTTCATTGATCATAATTCAAACTGGTAACTACGCACTTCGTCGGAGCACATTATCGCACGCGTCATGCAAAACGTCTTAAATAACCACCTAAACTGTCATTTGGCAACCTAAAAAGCTGCCGAGGTTGCCCGGCAATGGATGGAGGCAGAAATATCCAGAAAGGGAAGGGAAGAGTCAGAAGAATCCGAGATATGTTTTTGTTTTTCATTTTCTCTCTTCAATCCCATTGCCTAACTGAGCTCTTTTACAGTTTATCTCAGCAAACCTGACCTCATCTTAACAGAGATATTCCCTCATCCTCTCTGTAACTGTAACCAACTTGTTTTCTCTCTTTCCCAGGACTAACAAAGGATATTTGACCTAAACCATTAACTCTGTTTCTCTTTTCATAGACACTGCATGACCTGCTGAGTGCTTACAGGATTTTTTGTGTATGTCCACAGTACCAGCATTTGCAGTTTTTTTGATTTTCACAAATGTATTTGTTTGGTTTTCTTGATTTATTTTATTCCACCAACTCATCAATGTTTTACAGGTTTGCCACAGCATTAAAACAGTTTAAAGCACTAAATCCCCTGATCCTTTTTAGTGGTGACTGTTTAAATCCTTCCCTCCTAAGTACAACTACAAAAGGACGACACATGATACCAATTCTCAATGCTTTTGGAGTACAGTGTGCAGTATTTGGTGAGTAATTTTGTATTATATGTTGATATCTGTTACCTTACTTGATTTTCATATTTCATTCAGATATTATGTTTTCTTCTGATTGAAATTATTTTCAGTAAAATAGATAAATCTAATGACTAGCCATTACTTTTATTTGCTTTAGTTATAGGATTCTATAATTACCATATCAAATTTTATGCAAAAACATATTGCAGAAAGAAACTGCTGCAGATTCCAACATCTGCAGTCTTGTGTATCATCGTTTCAGAATTTATGTGGATTTCTCCATTATTATTGCTGGCATTATTTTGCATTTCACTATGGCTGCATTCAGAAATGGATCAGTACATTTTGTTTACAGGATTTTTTGCTTACAGGAAATCATGAATTTGACTTTGGTGTTGACCTGTTGGAAGAAATAATATCAGAGATGACTTTCCCTTGGTTGCTCAGCAATGTA
Organism: Malacoraja senta; assembly: GCA_038087875.1. Lineage (NCBI taxonomy): Eukaryota > Metazoa > Chordata > Chondrichthyes > Rajiformes > Rajidae > Malacoraja > Malacoraja senta. Next base: position 299,634,605 of record CM075977.1, on the reverse strand, counting down.
TATGACTTATTTACTTCTGAACCACTTGGACATGGTATAGAAAGCAAGATATTGGAATGGAATGGTGTAAAAATTGGTTTGATGGGATTGGTGGAGGAAGAATGGATTGATACTTTACCAACTATCGATAAGACGAATGTGAACTTTATTGATTATGTCGTTGTTGCTAACCAACTTTCTCAAGATCTTCAAACCAAAGGTGCACAACTTCTGATTGCCTTGACACACATGAAATGGAGTAATGATATTAGACTTGCAAGGAATGCTGACGGATTAAACCTGATTCTAGGAGGTCATGATCATGACTATGGCATTAAAGTGATTAATGGAACTCTAATCATCAAAAGTGGATCAGACTTCAGAAGCCTAACCAAAATTGACATTACAAGAACTCTTGAGAATGATTACAAGTACAGCACACAAAAGGTAGACATTATAAAAGATTTGGAAGAAGATACTTTTGTGAGCAACATTGTCCATGAATTTACATATAATTTGGAGGTATGTTGTCCACAGTCTAATGATTTTAACAATGCATTTTTATTCTATCAGTTTGTCTGAATATTGAGTTTGATGGAACATACTTCACTGTTTGATCATATGTATAACTTAATGTTGTTTGTTGACATTGAATTAACAGATAATTAGTAATGCAAAATATTCTTGTTCAAAGCACATACATTCTAAACTATCTTTAACATGAAAAGTGTTATTGTGGTTAAAGAGTATTTATTCCACATTGTCTCCATGAGGTGATCAATTTTGGATTTGCATTAGGTGATTTCCTGCTGTGCAACATTTTAGCTGCTATTTTAATAAAGTGTGAGTTTTTTTTTACATTCTGTGATTTCAAACTTGTAAATATTAATTAATTTTGAAGGGATGTGAAAGCTAGTTCTTGCCAACGTGTTTCCTGGTTTCAAGTTGGTTAAGAGTGGTTCAAAGCTTTTGAGAATAATTCAGTTTTGGGGGTGTCCCTTTATGCAGATCCATGAGTGGCACAACAGCTGATAACAAAGAATGGGGTGCAGAGATAAATGATACAAGAGGATGTGTAGAATGGATTGCAAGTGTTGAAATATAAGGGCTTCATATTAATTGTTTGATTAGATTGGAGAAAGCTCAGAAATGGCATATACTTATATATTCATAGTTAATCCTATTGTCCACAGTTTATATATATATATATATTTGTAATATATGTATTTAAGAATTCCTATGGTGTGTTTTTCCTAACTATAGATCTTGTTCTCTGTTATTGGTGTTTTTGGTGAATGACTGCAATTGTATTCCTAATCACAAGATTAGGTGTTAACTTCAGTATCTTCTTTGTTTGTGTTGCTCAGGATACATTCTTGCTTTAAGTCTACACATCCAGAAACTGAAATACCCTTCCCCTTTCCACTCCTGAATGCACAAACCCTTGCTTTGACAGCGTTTGCCAAAAGTTGGTTGATATCTTCATATCTCTGAGCTGCTGGGGGTTAATATCTCTGACCTGTGATGCAATTTGCCTGGCATCAGATATCTAAAAACATAACAGGTTAACTTGAATCTTTTGTTGGGTCAATTGATCTATTTGTTTGCAGAATTACAGTGTTCATAAAACCTTTTATTATCTTTGAGTAGAAAATTCCTCGAAAGGCATCATGAAATTAAAAATGATACATAAAATAAATTAAAGTTTTTATTGTTTACTTCATAACTTGCAGTTCAGTATTTAGACCCCTCCCACCCCAAAGGACTTGGTAGGTCTTCCACTATGCTGCATATTGTTACTTAGCTGGAGGAGTATTTTGCACCTCTTGATTTCTGATTCATTTTTTGACCACACAGCTTGATCAGAGGACCTTAAAAACATGTGATGCAATTAGTTTGGTTAATATTCAGTACTTAAAATTAGTGGATATATAATCATAATGAACTGAGATCTGGTTTGATGCGGGTACCAGTTGATAATTTACTAGAGTATTCACCATAAATAAAATTAAAAGTTACTTTCATTTTTATCTATACAGCACCTGATGGAAGAAGTGCTTTGTCAGATAGAGGTAGAACTGGATGGCCGTTTCACCACAGTAAGAAAATCAGAAAGCAGTCTAGGGAACCTTGTTACCAATGCCATGCTTGAAGCCACGCATGCTGATGTGGCTTTGCTTAATTCAGGTATATTTTCTTCTATAAATCCTTGTTTTCACTAACTTAGCAGGAACTATCTGACCATTTCTAATAAGGACTTTAGGTTGGATTCAAACATTGAGATCAGTTCTGATCCTTGCTACCTGACCACTCCACAGAATATAGAACAGTTTGATCTTTGATGAAGTTATGACTAGGGATTTCCATGTTTTGAAATTTAAGAGAAACAAAAACACTTTCTTTAATAATTTTCCAAGGATTAGGAGAAAAAATGGTTATAAAGAACCTTTATACTGCTATGAAATAAAAATAAACAACCACGTTTTGCTTATCATTAGGTATCTTGAATTAATGATCTCAGCTATTCAGCTGCCAACCTTCATAGATCATAACAATCCCTGGCAAAAGGGAACTTGTGCAGTCATGTTTTATTTAGGCATTGTAAGAAACAGCAATTAAATCAGTCTCAGTGGTGTTTGAACAAGTCAGGATGAAAGAATATTTGTGATTTACTCTGAAATGAAATGAAGGTGGTAATATAATGTAAGGCTTCCCTCAATAGCACAGTGAGTAAATGCAATATGATGTAATATCGATCAGTAGAAAATGGCAGGCTGTTTCCTGCTCTGAAATAGACAAATAATTAGGTGTTGTTTTTGGCCTTGGTATATTATATTCCATTCCTAATTACAATCTAGTGACTTCTACTGAAAGCTTAATTACTGTATTTAAATAAGTGCAACATTATTTTCAAGTTATTCTGCCTGCGTGGTTACGTATCAAGCTTGTTTGGGAACACTTCGGAAGAATTGGCACTTTATGGAAGTTTACAAGCGTATTTGGAAACACATACCTAAATGTCAATGTCTTCATGGGTGGAAAGGAAAAGGGAAACAATCTCGAAAATAAATCTTAAAAAGTAAGATATTCATAGTCTGTTAATGGCAGAATACAAATCAGATTTGGTATATCCGTTCAACTTCGTGTTTATACAGCAGGAGGCTTTGTGATCTCTGCTGTTTAGTGGAATGGGAATCGTAATATTATTAATTGTACAGATCTGTTGCAAAATTAGAATAATAATGGTTCTTATATCTATATTACTAAAAGTAAGATCTTGACCGCTTTTGACCCACTGCGATGTGATTTCCGAGAGAACGCCACCACTTACGGCTGCCATTTTTGGCCACCTCGCTCAGAGCCGCCCTCCGCCGGACTGGACCAGAGGATTTTTCCCATCGACGAAAAATCAGAGATATTAATGTTTTTTAAAAAATCGCCATTCTCTCTGCTGCCCCTGCTGGTGGGAGGGGGAGGGACTGTAAAACCCGGAAGTGGTGTGCCTCACTCAGTCTCTGCAAGATGGAGGAAGCGAGAGGGTCACGTCTCTCTGAGCTCTGAATAACACAGAATACATGTCTACTCAACTGTGAGTGCCCTTAATGTGGTTTGAAAATGAAAATATGGTTGGTTTGAAGTAAAAAGGCACTGCAAATGGTTGTTTGGGGGTTTTGGGTTGAAGTAAAAAGGCACTGCAAATGGTTGTTTGGGGGGTTTGGGTTGAAGTAAAAAGGCACTGCAAATGGTTTGGGGGTTTTGGGTTGAAGTAAAAAGGCACTGCAAAGGGTTGTTTGGGGGTTTTGGGTTGAAGTAAAAAGGTACTGCAAAGGGTTGTTTGGGGGTTTTGGGTTGAAGTAAAAAGGCACTGCAAAGGGTTGTTTGGGGGTTTTGGGTTGAAGTAAAAAGGCACTGCAAAGGATTGTTTGGGGTTTTTGGGTTGAAGTAAAAAGGCACTGCAAATGGTTGTTTGGGGTTTTTGGGTTGAAGTAAAAAGGCACTGCAAAGGGTTGTTTGGAGGTTTTGGGTTGAAGTAAAAAAGGCACTGCAAAGGGTTGTTTGGGGGCTTTGGGTTGAAGTAAAAAGGCACTGCAAAGGGTTGTTTGTCTAAACTTGACAACTTCCCGTTTGCACTATATTGATTTTAGATAAAATGCTACCACTTACGGCTGTGAATTTTGGCCATCTTACTCAGTCCCCCTCCGCTCATCAGGTGCAGAGGATTCTTCCCATCAATGAAAAATAAGTGTTATTAGTGTTTAAAAAATGTTGAGAATCTCTCTCCTGTCAACCACGCCATTAAGGCCACACCTTTTCGGTGGGAGGAGGAGGGATTATAAAACCCGGAAGTGTGGGTGTGGCTCAGTCTCTGCATGATGGGGGAGGGAGTGGTCACAACTCTGTCTGAGCTGTGAATCAACTGAACACACTGAATGTCTACTGAGGAGTGTGGTGTTTTGTGTGGTTTTATGGTGGTTTCACCCTGCTTGAAATGGTATGAAACTGCATTTGAATGTGGTGGCCTTGCACCCTGCATGAAATGGTATGAAACTGCATTTGAATGTGGTGTCGTTGCACCCTGCATGAAATGGTATGAAATTGCATTTGAATTTGGTGGCCTTGCACCCTCCTTGAAATGGTATGAAACTGCACTTGAATTTGGTGGCCTTGCACCCTGCTTGAAGTGGTATGAAACTGCACTTGAATTTGGTGGCCTTGCACCCTGCTTGAAGTGGTTAGAAACTGCACTTGAATTCGGTGGCCTTGCACCCTGCTTGAAGTGGTAGGAAACAACCTGAATTTTGTGGCCTTGCACCCTGCATGAAATGGAATTTCATGGAATAGCCATGAGTCAACTGCCAGCCCACCAGCCGTGAGTGAGCTGCCAGCACATCAGGCTTGAGGGACTGAGCTGCCACCCCAAGAATCCATTTGGCCCACAATATCAATACTAGCCCTCTGGAGACTAGTGGTCCCTGCAGCCAACAACACCCATACCAGCGCTACAGAAATCCCCTCCATACCAACTCTAGTGTAACCAGGTTTCCCGCTAATGTGACCAGAACTTAATATGCATTATCCAACTGATTTTCTACACAAATCTAGCAATACCTCCCTCATTCTTCTATTCTTTGATCGGCTAATAATGGAAAACACACCAAATTCCTTTTGAGCTACTCTATTCACCTGTTCTGCAACATTTAGATGTCCTTTTGACCTCTCAGTAATACAACAAATTACCAACTTCACTCCCTGATTATTATATAATTATACAGTACGGAAATATACTCTTCGGCCCAACTCATCCATGCTGACCACGATGCTCCATCTAAGCATTTGCCTGTTTTTGGCCCATGTCCCTCCAAACCTTTCCGATCCATATATCTGTCTAAATGTCTTTTAAATGTTATTATTGTAAGTGTCTCATCTATTTCTGCTGGCAGTTCGTTCAAAATACCCACCACCCTCTAGATGAAAAAGTTGGCCCTCAGCTTCCTATTAAATCTTTCACCTCTCACCTTATGCTCTCTAGTTCCCAATTCCTGCATCCTGGGAAAAAGGCTCTGTGCATTCACACTATCTATTTCTATCATGATTTCATACACTTCTGTAAGATCACTTTTCACCTTCCTTCCTCCAAGGTATAAAGTCCTAGTCTGCTCAATCTCTCTCCATAGTCCAGGCTCTGAAGTTGTGGCAACATCCTCATAAATCTTCTCTGCATCCTTTCCAACTTAATGATATCTTTCTATAGCAGGGTATCCAAAGTTGAACACAATACTCCAAGTGCAGTCTCACCAATGTTTTATACATCAAATAGTACATATTTAACAAGAAATAATGTAATTAAAGTAATACCTTGGACTCCATTTGAGAATTTGGACCAAATCTACAAAAGTAAACAATATTTTTGAATTCCTAGGAACTTTGCGCTCAGATCGCTTACATCCACCAGGTAACTTCACCATGCACGATCTATTGTTGGTTTTGCCTATCGTGGATCCACTCTTGGTTGTCCAGGTGACAGCAGGACAACTACTGGAAGCTCTAGAAAATGGTGTCAGCATGTATCCAGAACTTGATGGAAGGTAACTATTTCTGGAACCTTTTTACCATGGGGTACAGTGCATTCAGAAAGTATTCAGACCCCTTCACTTTTTCCATATTTTGTTACGTTATAGCCTTATTCTAAAATGGATTAAATTCTTTTTTTTTATCATCAATCTACACACAATACCCCACAATAAAAAATAAAAAAGCAGGTGTTTAAAATTTTTTGCAAAGTAATTAAAAATAAATAACTGAAATATCACATTTACATAAGCATTCAGACCCTCTACTCAGTACTTTGTTGAGGCACCCTTGGCAGCAATTACAGCCTCAAGTCTTCTTGGGTATGATGCTACAAACTTGGCACACCTGTATTTGGGTAATTTCTCCCATTCTTCTCTGCAGATCCTCTCAAGCTGTGTCAGGTTGGATGCGGAGCGTCGATGCACAGCTATTTTCCGGTCTCTCCAGAGATGTTCGATCGGGTTCAAGTCCGGGCTCTGGCTGGGCCCCTCGGGGACATTCACAGACTTGTAACGAAGCCGCTCCTGTGTTGTCTTGGCTGAGTGCTTTAGGGTCGTTGTCCTTTTGGAAGGTGAACCTCCGCCCCATTCTGAGGTCCAGAACGCTCTGGAGCAGGTTTTCATCAAGGATCTCTTTGTACTTTACTCCGTTCATCTTTCCCTTGATCCTGACTAGTCTCCTTGTCCTTCTGCTGAAAAACATCCCCACAGCATGGTGCTGCCACCACCATGCTTCACCGTAGGTATGGTATTGGCCAGGTGATGAGCAGTGCCTGGTTTCCTCCATTCAGGCCAAAGAGTTCAATCTTGGTTTCATCAGATGAGAGAATCTTGTTTCTCATGGTCTAAGAGTCCTTTAGGTGCTTTTTGGCAAACTCCAAGCGGGCTGGCATGTGCCTTTTACTGAGGAGTGGCTTCCGTCTGGCCATTCTACCATAAAGGCCTTATTGGTGGAGTGTTGCAGATATAGTTGTCCTTCTGGAAGGTTCTCCTATCTCCACAGAGGAACTCTGGAGCTCTGTCAGAGTGACCATCGGTTTCTTGGTCACCTCCCTGACCAAGGCCCTTCTCCCCCGATTGCTCAGTTTGCCTGGGCGGCCAGCTCTATGAAGAGTCCTGGTGGTTCCAAAGTTCTTCCATTTAAGAATGACGGAGGCCACTGTGCTCTTCGGGACCTGCAATGCTGCAGAAATTGTTTTATACCCTTCCCCAGATCTCTGTCCCAACACAATCCTGTTTCGGAGATCTACGGACAATTCCTTTGTCTTCATGGCTTTGTTTTTGCTCTGACATGCACTGTCAACTGTGGGACCTTATAAGGACAGGTGTGTGCCTTTCCAAATCATGTTCAATCAATTTAATTTACCACTGGTGGACTCCAATCAAGTTGTAGAAACATCTCAAGGATAATCAATAGAAACAGAATGAACCTAAGCTTAATTCTGAGTGTCATTGCAAAGTGTCTGAATACTTATGTAAATGTGATATTTCAGGTTAATTCTTTTTCATTACTTTGCAAAAACACCTGTTTTCGCTACTTCATTCTGGGGTATTTTGTGTTGATTGATGATAAATAAAATGTATTTAATCCATTTTAAAATATGGCTGTAACGTAACAAAATGTGGAAAAAGTGAAGTGGTCTGAATACTTTCTGAATGGATTATGAGTAGCTGAGTGGATTATGTCTTCATGACTTTGTTAAGCAAAAATAAAGAAGAACATTTATTTATGAAGAAAATAAATTAGAAGTGATTGTTATTGCAAAATAAAAATTGTAATGCCAAGCGATATAACAATCTCTTGGAATATTACCATATATATTTAGATTAATCGTGAAAATATTTTTCCACTGCCCCGAACATCAGTTCACAAATTTACCTGAATGAAGGTGGAATGTTAATTTCTATAAGATGCTTCTTCTACAACACTATTCAAAAAAGAATAGGGACTTTCTACAGGTTTACAATATCTAAATTTACTTGGGTCATATTTCATTGTAGTTGGTTGACAATCAAGGTAAAAAATTGATTTTATACCTAAATCCTGTCAGCAGTTAAAATCCTTCCTCAAATCTTCTTAGATTTATTCATGTAACTGCTCATCAATATCCAGGATGATAAAATAATTTAAAAAAAATCTTTTTTGAAGTGGGTATTGGGCAACAATCAAGAGTGTTTAATTGTCAGAGCCTTCATGCTGGGTGACTTCACGCTGCCTCAGATAAGCAGCCAACACAATCAAGGACTTGTCCTACCCCATCCATTCCTTCTTCCTGCTTCTGTCTGGCAGGAGGTACAGAAGCTTGAAAGCGCGCACCACCGGACTCAGGAACAGCTTCTAACTGTCCGTTATCAAGCTTCTAAATGCTCTTTCCATATCCTAGAGTGCTGTCTGATTTACCTCTACCTCATTGCAGACATTGGACTTTGTCTCTGGAACTGGTGCTGAGAACTATATTCTGTACTTTTTATCTTTCCCTTTTCTCTATCTATTGTACTTTAATTTGAACTGTTTGTATTCTGGTATGGTATATCTGAACTGTTTGCATAACATGCAAAATAAAGCTTTTCACTGTACCTTGGTACATGTGACAATAATAAACCTAAACCGAAATGTCCGTATACCAGCCCCCTCACATCCATCCGGGGACACCAACAGTCCTTCCAGGTGAGACCATTTGCCTACATTTAGCCCATATCCTTCTCAACCATACCTACCCATGTATCTCTCTAAAGGATGTTCCTTTAGGAAGGAGATTAAGGAGGAATTTATTTAGTCAGAAGGTGGCGAATCTGCAATTCATTGCCACAGAAGGCTGTGGAGGCCAAGTCAATTGATATTTTTAAGGCAGAGATAAATAGATTCTTGATTAGTACGGGTGTCAAGGGTTAAGGGAAAAGGCATGAGAATTGGGTTAAGAGGGAGATATAAATCAGCCATGATTGAATGGCGGATCGACTTGATGGGCCAAATGGCCCAATTCTGCTCCGAACACTTATGAACTTTTAAATGCTCTAATACCTGCCGCTATCACTTCTTCTGGCTGCTTATCCCACATACCTACCCCCCCTTGTATGGAAAAATTGCCAATCAGGTCCCCGGTTAAATATTTCCTCTCATCTTAAATCTGTGCCCTTTAGTTGTAGATTCCTCTATCCTGGGACAAAGACTGAGCATTTACCTTATCTCTGGCTCTAATGATTTCATAAACCTTTACACCATACAGGCTCACCATACAGCCTTCTGTGCTCCAGGGAAAAGACCCATTCTATCCAGTCTCTAATAAGGGAGTTTATGATATGGAGAAAACAACTGTGCATAAGATCTAAATATATATATACTTTTTACATAACTCTTTCAATCTTAATAACTAGTCTGCATTATTTGCATTTTATAGTTTTATTAACGTACTTTTAATGATTTCTGAATCTTGTAAATTGTCAGATTGCTAAGTTGTTAACTGGAGATAAAACAGCGACCTCTTAATTCGATTCACACTTTATGTAGTAAGAATAGCATGTTTTATTTTTCATGTGAAAATTAAATCAGGGTATCATGCAGGAATATTACTTATTTAGTGCTAGGCAACCCCCTCCCCCCAAAAAAACAACAACAACAACTTAGTCATTGAGATGAAAGATTTAAGCTTCTACCTGCTTCTACCTACTTTGAAATTTGTCTTTCTACATCAGTCTACATCGGTGTAGGTGTTCCCATTCTAGCAAAGAAGTTGTTTGTTTTCATCATTTTTTTGCTTTCCTACGTTCGATTGCATGTTAATGCTTTATAATTAGTTTCCTGTCAATGTGTGTATGTCTTCTTACTACTGTAATTGTCATATTTTGTTTATTTTTATTCAAGTATTTGTCATGCTCTCTTATTGTTCCTTTTGCTAGTTTTGTTTTTGGTAAAGACAAAGATTATATTTGATCAGTTTCACTACCTGTTATCTGCACGATTGTCCTCCCCCCAGGACTGTAGTTGGGACTTACATTTTCTCTTGCCGATGGCTTATAAACCTGTGAGACGTGCTGTGATAATTCCTTTATATTAACAAGCATACTTTTAACCATCATAGTTAACATTTTGTGGTTTAAATATTAAACATTAAACATTTTACAGTAATTTGTAACCTAAACCCCTGATCTTAAAATCTGTACCCGGGTCCATTTGTACATTCCTTCTTGTGAAAATCATTTTTCACATATACATCATTCTTTGAATTTGCTAATATCTTGCATGTCACAGAATGGCTTAGAACTAATTGTAAATTGTTGTTTAGTATTACCTACAAATTGTGATGAAATATTTCTCATGTCACAGAATGGCTTAGAATTAATTGTAAATTGTAGTTTAGTATTACCTACAAATTGTGATAAAATATTTCTCATTCCCAAGGCAAGTAACTGATGAAAAACAATTAATTTCACGGTTAACATTTCACATTAGAAGATCTTTATCAGAAATATGAACGATATGAAAAAAATATTGTTTTAAATTGCAGAGAAGGTGGCAAGGCAGATAAATAGGACAAAGAGAATATCTATGTTACTGTGATGGCAGAGTTTTGTGGAGAATAATTCATACAGTCTAATTGGTTAATGCGGGCAGTTAGACCGCATTGTGAATACTAAATCTCATATACAGTAGTAGACTGGAAGAAGTGCAAATGAAATGCTGTTTCATCAGGATCGACTGTTTGGATCAGAAATAAAAGGATAATGGGCAAAGGGGGAGGTATAGCAGACCCAGAAGATATAGTGTGTGTGTGATGGACAGATGGAACCAGGTGGGGGAAGGGGGGAACCTGTGTGGCTATGAATATGTAAGAAAGGAGCACAGGGAGTGCAGATTGCCTGAAATTGAAAAAAATCAATGTTCATACCCTAGGGTTGTAAATTTCCCAGGAAAAATACGTAGTGGTGTTCTTCTAATTTGCTTTTGGCTTTACGCTGGCAACGGGGAAGGCAGAGGACAGACATGTCGAGGTGGAAATGAGGCAGGGAGTTAAAATGGCATGCAACCAGGTACTCCGGATGGTAATCATGGACAAAGTGCAGGCACTCGGCAAAGCAATCTATGCTTGGTCTCGCCAATGTAGGGACCAAGGGGGTCATAGAGAGAGTGGTCCCGGCAGAAAACAGAAAAAAAGTGCAGAGTGGAAGATGTGCACTGATGGTGGGATCCCATTACAGCTGATGGAAATAGCTAAGGATGCTATGCTTGATGTGGAGGCTGGAGATGTGAAAAGTGAGGACCAAAGGAACTCTGTTCTGTCGGGGGGAAGGGATGTGGGTGAGAACAGACATCCGGGAAATGGAGAAAACTCCCTCCTGCTCCATCCTTCCCTCCACCCATGCGACTCCATTTACCCTTTTTCCTCTCTCCTTGTCTGCCTCTACCTATTAACCAACAACCACTGTCTCCCAACTTCATCCCTCCCTCTCCCACTGGCTCCACCTGCCCATTTTCCTTCTCACTTGGTTCTATCTATTGCCTGCCAACCCCTATTTGCCCCTCCCTCTTTATACTGGCTCTCTCCCCTCTGCACTCGGTCCTGACTTTAACAGAAGTGTTGACTATCTCTTTGCCTTCGCTGATGTGCTCGACCTATTGAGTTCTTCCAGCAATTTCTTTGTTTGTTCCAGTTGAGAGTAGTTTTGAACAGTTAAAGAAGGTTCTCTATGTCTTATATACTCATTGAGCACACTGCATATTATTCCAGCTATAGGAATAAAGTCCTCAATTGCTTTCACTTAATGAAATATCAATACCTTTCATTTTGTGCACAACATTATAAAAAAAAATTGCAAAAATACAAAGATGAGCCATGGCAACTTTTATTCTGATTGTCATCACTGTATTTAAAACTATTGACATTCTTGCAGTTCCAATTGTGACATTTTTTTAAATTAATATGAACTGCAACCAAGTTGAATAATTTTGTATACTCCCCTAGTAAAGAGAATGTATATGGTGGCTGACTGGCTTTGTGTATGGGTAGCCTTTGACCTTCCTGAGGCTGAAATATGAGGTGGACCAATTAAAAGTTCAAATGCTTTGGAAACATGCTAGCCCACCCACTTTTGTACATGGATCAAGTATTCTGCATCTGTGGGAAGGTAATATCAACCAGTTCAATAGAGATCTAAAGTTCTGTCAAATGAGAAAATGAAATATGCTCGCCATAAAGTGGGGCTCATTAAGTGAAGTGAATGAATTAATGAGTTGAAAAGAGTCCTGACCCGAAACCCTGACCCTATTCCTTTTCTTCAGAGATGCTGCCCGTCCTGCTGAGTTACTCCAGCATTTTATGTCTACTTTCGGTGTAAACCAGTATCTGCAGTTCCTTCCTATACGAGTGAATAAATAGGACAGCGAAAAATAATGAGAAAAGAGTTTGAGATATTTTGCTTTATGTCTCTACCTTGCCGAATAATCATTCTTCCTTTATTTGTCTCCTCTAAGGGGATACAGCAATGGGGGGGGGGGGGGGGGGGGGGAGGGTAGGGGAGAGGGGAGAGGTAGTGCAGTGCTCCTCTTCAAGCATGTTTTGTTCCTTTCTGTGGGGTGATTCTAATGAATAATCATGCTTGCAGCTACAAGTATAAGTGGTTGAGATGGTCTGTAAACATATCTTCACTGCAAATTGGAGATTTGTGGTGCTTGATTTCCCAATGGGATCTCCCAGTGAGCATCGCTTTTGGCAGAAAATTAGACATCAGACTACAGAGGTAGACTAGAGAGGATTTTGCACATTAACACACCATGCCCATGTAGTAAATGAAAGGATTTGAGCGTGGGTACAAAAAGAAAGCATATGGTTAAAGGAAAATTGATAGAGTCGCTGCACAGTATTCCTCACTCAGCTCTGACAATATTACTTTTCTTCACCTCAGCAGGATGACGCTGATGCACAGGTACAATTAATGACTGATCAATACCTTGAGCAAATTTGTTTTGGATCCTTCACTCTTATCCATAAGACCAGAATGAAGAGCTGATGAATTTTATTTTTTAAATTAAATCCATTTCATGCTCTGTCCTTACCATAACTGCATTCTATCTGTCATCAGCCTGGCATCTCCTTTTTTCTTGAATCTTCTGAATGAAATTTTATAACCAAATGAGAGTATTATTTGAAATATGGTTTGCCTTTTTCAGTCTTTTTCTGAATGTATTTTTTTCACCACATTTTGCTCTTGGGCAAAGGACAGAATTTATGTTTGGAGTCAGAGGATATAGGAGAGGAACTAAATGAGAACTTTGCATTTGTATTCACCAAGGAGGACATGGAGGGTTGTAACATCAGTGAGTGGTATACTAATATGTTAGGCCAATTTAAGATCGAGAAGGAGGTGGTATCAGGTTTCATGAAAAGCAATAAGTTGGTTAAATCCCCAGGGATCTATCCCGGGTTATTGAGAAGAGCAAGAGCGGAGATTGCAGGGGCCTTGACAAAGATCTTTGTATCCTCTCTGGCCACGAGCGAAGAAGTCCCAAACTATTCTCCAAGAGCCAATGTTGTTCCTTTGTTTAAGAAGGAAAATAGAGATAATCCAGAAAATTATAGGGCATTTAGCCTTATATCACTTGTAGGGAAACTGTTGAAGAGGATTTTTTGGGATAGGATTTACTCAGATTTGGAGGAGAATGGGATAATTAGGGACAGTCAGATTGACTTTGTCCACGGCAGGTTATATGTTACTATCTTGATTGAGTTTTTTGAGGTGGTGACAAAGGTGATTGATGAAGGTAGGGCAGTGGATGTTGTCTACATGGATTTTAGCGAGGTATTTGATAAAGTTCCGTATTATAGGCTGATCCAGCAGATTAAAATACATGGGATTCACGGTGACTTGGTGGATTGGATTCAGAACTAGCTTTCCCACAGATGATAGAGGGTAGTGGTGGAAGGGTGTTATTCTGGATGCAGGTTTATGACCCATGATGTTCTGCAGAGATCTGTGCTGGGACCTCTGTCATTTGTGCATTGATGTACAGAGGGATCTTGGGGGTCCGTATCCATAGTACCCTGAAAATGACATCACAACTAGATAGAGTGGTAATGAAGCTGCATGGCATGCTTATCTTCTTTGGTCAGGGCATTGCGTATAAGAATCAGGAAGTCATGATGTAGCTTTATAGGATTTTGGTTAGGCCGTATTTGGAACATTGTGGGCAATTCTGGTTGCCTCATCACATGAAGGATGTGGAGGCTTTGGAGAGTGTACAGACTAGGTTTACCAGAATGCTGCCTCGATTCAAAGGTATTAGCTATGAGGCGAGATTGAATTATTCTCTCGGGGGCATTGGAGTTTGAAGGGAGACCTGATAGAAGTATATAAAATGATGAGAGGCTAAGATGGGGTAGACTTAGTTTCACCTGCAGACCAGCACATCTCCCATGTTTCCAATGCTTCTGATCAGGCCCAGGAGTCAGTGAATGGAGTCAGCCATTCCGTGAGGTGGACGGGTATGTATGGTGGGGTCTGGGAAATATGTGCAATGTCGGGCACTCCAGAGATCGGGTTCTCGGCCTAATGAGGCCTCAATGTAGAGGGCACAAGGCATATAATTAGAATTCAGAAATTATAACCTAGCTTGCATTCCAATATTTAGTTTACAACCATACAAAGAGTCTATGTTTTTTTTTTCAAAATCCATTTGAATATATGTAGAATCCTTTATTTTAATCTATCAAGAATAACTTGATCTGAATGTTGAAAGAATGTTTACATTGAATATGTAAATTTGCCTGACACAGCTAAGCTTTGCATTCTAAAGCTGACTAAATATCTTAATAAAATCTACTTCAATATTTGAAACTTCATTTAGGTTTCGTATTTTAAAGGTTCCCTCAAGTGGCAGGATTAGAATTTGGATTTGATCCAAGTGCAGAGCCTGGACATAGAATTGTTATGGACTCGGTGAAGGTACAGGGACAATACTTGGACAAAAACAGAACATACTTACTTGCAATCAAGGAATACCTAGCCAAGGTAAGTTGCAATGTATAATTTATTTTTATGATTATTTTATTTACCTTAGAAATGCAGAAAACTGTTTAAAAGCTAATAAGTGCTTCAATTTGTTAGTAAAACAATTAACAGAAATGATAATTTGTGCTAATTGCTTTCAAATGCACAACATATCAATAACTCATACGTGGATAGGACAGGTTTGGAGGGATATGGGTCAAACCCGGGCAGGTGGGACTGGTGTAGCTGGGACGTTGGCTGGTGTGGGCAGGTTGGTCCGAAGGGCCTGTTTCTACGCTGTATCAATCTATGACTCTTAAGTCTGCGTATTGTTGTTAATAGAGCCAGTTAATTAATCAATTAATCAATTAACTAATTTTGAGACAATTTTTACCTTGCCATATTATAAAACATCCTTACCAATATGCAGACACAAGAGACTGCAGATGCTGGAATCATAAGCAAAAAACAGAGTGTTGGATGGTCGGGACCCTTCATCAGTTAGGAAATTGAATATCAAGCATGAGGCTCACATTTGATTGGGACATTATGTTAAAGTTGTAGAAGACCTTGGTGAAAGCGCTCTTGGTGTATTGTGCTCAGTTTTGGTCACTGCTATAGGAAAGATGCCATTAAGCTGGAAAGAGTGCAGAGAAGAAAAACAAGGTTTTATGTTTAGATTTATTTTTGTCATGTACACTGAGGTACAGTGGAAAGCTTTGTTTTGCATGCTATCCATGCAGATCAGATAATACTATATATAAATACAATCAAGTCAAACTCAAGTATAATAGGTAGAGCAAAGGGGAAGATACAGAGTGCAGAATATAGTTCTTGGCATTGTAGTGCACCAGTTCCATAGACAAAGTCCAATGTCCGCAATGGGGAAGAGGTGAATTGGAAAGTACCCTAGCATTTGGTACGACTATAGAGAGGCCTGATTACAGAAGAGAAGTAGCTATCCCTGAGCCTGGTGGTGCATGCTTCCAAGCTTCTCTAACTTCTGCCCAACAGGAGGGGGGTGAAGAAAGAATGACTGGGGTGGGACAATTTTTTGATTACGTTAGCTGATTTTCCGAGCAGCATGACGTGTACATGCATTCCATGGTGGGGAGTCTGGTTTGTGTGATGAACTGGGTAACATACACATCTCTCTGCGATTTCTTGCAAATGTTGCCAGATCTTGAGGGTCTGGCGTTTAGAAAGAGATTGGGCAGGCTAGGACTTTTTTTCTTGGTGCAGGAGGTTGAGAGGAGATCTTAGATATATAAAACCATGCGGGAAATAGATTGGGTAAATGCATAGAACAGGGCATTCCCAGGATAGGGGAATCGAGAACTAAAGGGTATAGGTTTAAGTTGAGAGGAAAGATTCAATTGGAACCGGAGGGGCAACAATTTCACACACAGAGTAATGGGTATATCGAATAAGCTGCCAAAGGAAGTAGTTTGCGGATGATGCAAAAATAGGTGGAAGGGCAGGTACTGTAGAGAAAGCAAGAACAGGTTGAGAGAGTGGACAGAGAAGTGGCAGATGGAATATAAAGAAGCAAAATGTGGAGTCATGCATTTTGGTAGTAGGAATAGGCACAGACTAATTTCTAGATGGGGAGAGAATCCAGAAATCAGAGGTGCAAAGGGACTTGGGAGTGCTGGTGTAGGATTTCCAAATCTGCAAGTCGAATTGGTAGTAAAGAAAGCAAACTCAGTACTAGCATTTATTTCAAGAGGGCTTATATACAAAACAGGGATGTAATGCTGAGGTTCTATTAGGCGCTGGTAAGGCCGCATTAGGTATATTGTGAGCAATTTGGGCATGATATCTGAGGAAGGATGTGCTGGCTCTGGAGAAGGTCTAGATGAGGTTTACAAGAATGATCCCAGGAATGAGTAGGTTAATCTATGATCGCTTGTCGGCACTGGGCCTGTACTCGCTGGAGTTTAGAAGAATGAGGGGGGACCTCATTTAAAGATACAGAACAGGGCTCTCGCTTAACTTTTTTTCCCTGTTGCCAGCCGGGCAACCTTGGCAGCTTTTTAGGTTGCCAAATGACAGTTTAGGTGGTCATTTAAGATGGCATGCATGACGCGTGCGATAATGTGCTTGGACGAAGTGCGTAGTTACCAGTCGGAATTATACTCAATGAAGCATTCACATATTATTTCTGCTTCAAAAAAAGTCACAAACTAAACATATTCACCAATCAAGACATGATATATCCCACAATGACATGCAGCAAAATTATAACAGAGAGATTTAGGCCATTTGGAAGAGTGGGCTGAAAGATGGCAGATGGAGTTTAATGCTGACAAATGTGAGGTGCTACATCTCGGCAGGACAAATCAAAATAGGACGTACACGGTAAATGGTAGCGAATTGAGGAATGCAGTTGAACAGAGGGATCTAGGAATAACTGTGCATAGTTCCCTGAAGGTGGAATCTCATGTAGATAGGGTGGTAAAGAAAGCTTTTGGTGTGCTGGCCTTTATAAATCAGAGCATTGAATATAGAAGTTGGGATGTAATGTTAAAATTGTACAAGGCATTGGTGAGGCCAATTCTGGAGTATGGAGTACAATTTTGGTCGCCTAATTATAGGAAGGATGTCAACAAAATAGAGAGAGTACAGAGGAGATTTACTAGAATGTTGCCTGGGTTTCAGCAACTAAGTTACAGAGAAAGGTTGAACAAGTTAGGTCTTTATTCTTTGGAGCGCAGAAGGTTAAGAGGGGACTTGATAGAGGTCTTTAAAATTATGAGCGGGTTAGACAGAGTGGACGTGGATAAGCTTTTCCCATTGAGAGTAGGGAAGATTCAAACAAGGGGACATGACTTGAGAATTAAGGGACAGAAGTTTAGGGGGAACATTAGGGGGAACTTCTTTACTCAGAGAGTGGTAGCTGTGTGGAATGAGCTTCCAGTGGAAGTGGTGGAGGCAGGTTCGATGTTATCCTTTAAAAATAGATTGGATGGGTATATGGACGGGAAAGGAATGGAGGGTTATGGTCTGAGTGCAGGTAGATGGGACTAGGGGGAAGTATTTTATTTTTAATTTAAATTAAAAAAAAAAAAAAAAAAAAAAATTTAAATGTTCGGCACGGACTTGAAGGGCCGAGATGGCCTGTTTCCGTGCTGTTATGGTTATATGGTTATATGGTTATCTCAACTCTTTTTACACATTGCAATTAATGCAATTTCTATTAGTTCTTTCCACTTCCAAACAAAAATGTGTTTGGATTATTCCAGTGTATGATCAACCTGTGTCAATAAATCCTGGACCATGGTAACATATATGCGTACGTATAGTTGTGAATGTTGCTCATTAAATAACTACAGTACTGATATTCCATATTAAGAGCATTGATTTGCCGTTAAAATGAATTCTGTAATATCGTGTCAACGGCAGCAGTGACAATCGAACACTGCGGTTTTAATGTTTCACATGTTCACAATTTAATTAATCCATCTTTATGGATTAAAACAAATAATAACATTGGGAATTAAAACACATTTGATTGCATTCCGTTATCAAACATAGTCAATGTTCGCTCTGAAGACATTTCCAGCACAATAGGGTCAGGGAGGGGGGTGTGTGTGAATCAGTGCGGGGTGGATAGATGGCGTGGGTGGGGGGGGTTAGAAGGCAGTCGGTGCAGAATGGATGGATTGAGGCAGGTGAATTAGTACGTGTTGGTTGGAGTAGGTAAAATTGTGAGGGGAGAGCAGCGGGGATGTCAGTGGTGTTGAATGGGGGGGTTCAGTACGGGATGGATGGGGGTAGACAAAAGTGCTGGAGAAACTCAGCGGGTGAGGCAGCATCTATGGAGCGAAGGAAATAGGCAACGTTTCGGGTCGAGACCCTTCTTCAGACTGTTCCCCCCATTCTTCTTGAATGGGAGGATCAGTACAGGATGGATGGGGGGGGGGGAGATCAGCGCAGGATGAATGGGGGGGGTCAGTACAGTGTGGATTGGAGGGTCTGCAGGATGAATGGAAGATCACTACAGGATGAATGAGGGGAAGGGGGGAAGTTGCAAGGTAAATGGAGGGTGGGTCAGTACGGGATGAATGCGTGGATTAGTACAGGATGGATGGGGGATCAGTACAGGATGGATGGAGGAGAAGTGCAGGATGGATGGAAAAGGGGTAAGTACAGGGTGAATTGGGGAACGAGTGTAGGATGGATGGGGGGGGGGTGGCAGGAGAATCAATGCAAGGTGGATAGGGTGATCAGCGCAGGATGAATAGATGGGGGGGGGTAGATGGAGAGGGGAGCACAGGGGATATCAGTGAGGACTGAATAGAGGCGGGAATGGGGATCAGTGCGGGATGGAATGGAGGGGTCCCAGGATTAAGGGGGGGGGTGGAGGGGGCGTACAAGAGAGAGAGAGAGAGGGAGAGGGGGAGCGAGGTGGGGAGAAAGGAAGGTCGGCGCTCCTCGGACAACATCGCCCCGCTGCCTTGGCCGTTGGGAACTCCTTGCTACGGCCTCCCTCCTCCGCCAGCCAACAGCAAGGTGCGGGGCCAGGCGGTGCAGCTCAGAGATCCTATAGCTATAGGATCTTTGGTGCAGCTGCTTCAGACGCGACGTTTCGTGTCGGCGGCTGTTGTGTGGGGCAAAGATACTAGGTGCGGGGTGAGGAAGAGTCGGAGCGAATGACGGGCCCCGCACAGCGGCAGCAGCGGCCGCGACCAAAGATACTAGAGGAGCTCCTCTAGTATCTTTGGCCGCGACAGCGGCTCCATCTCCTCCTCCTCCCCGCCCACCCTGATAAGGGCCTCTGCTTGTAAATCCGCTAACCACGCTTTCAAAACAAATCCTCCCGCACTCCGAGGCCTCCCCCTCCCTCCCTCCCGGCCTCGGAGCTTTGTTTTCAAAGCGCGGTTAGCGGGTTTACAAGCAAAGGCCCTTATCAGGGCGGGCGGGGGACGGGAGGAGGAGGAGATGGAGCCGCTGTTCGCGGCCGCTGCTGCCGCTGTTCGGGACCCGTCATTCGCTCCGACCCTTCCTCACCTCGCATCTAGTATATTTGCCCCGCAACACAGCCGTCGCCGACACAAAACATCACGTCCTTTTCTCCAGAGATGCTGCCTGACCCGCGGAGTTACTCCAGTTTTTTGTGTCTATCTTCGGTACAAACCAGTATCTGGTTGCCAAGCCGGGCAAAATGACTCGGTGTTTAGGTTGCCCGGCGGCGCTTTGAGTGGTCAGTGGCACCCGGGCAACCGCTAATTTCGAGCCCTGCAGAATAGTGAAAGGCTTGGATAGAGTGGATGTGGAGAGGATGTTTTCACTAGTGGGAGAGTCTAGGACTAGAGGTCATCGCCTCAGAATTAAAGAACGTTCTTTTAGGAAGGAGATGAGGAGACATTTTGTTAGAGGGTGGTGAATCTGCGGAATTCTTTGCCACAGAAGGCTGTGGAGGTCAAGTCAGTGAATATTTTTAAGGCAGAGATGGATAAATTATTGATTAGTACAGGTGTCAGAGATTATGGGGAGAAGGCAGGAGAATGGGGTTAGGAGGGAGCGATAGATCAGCCATGATTGAATGGCGGAGTAGACTTGATGGTCCAAATGGCCTAATTCTACTCCTATTCCTTATTACATTTGTCCAACCGTCTACCTATCAAAAACCTCTCGTCTTTGTTCACTGATTCCCTGACACTTCTATCCTGCTCCTCCTCTCCTCTAGCTTTCTTCCCTCGCACCAATCAGTCTGAAGAAGGGTCGCGACCCAAACCGTTACCTATCCATGTTCTTCAGGGATGCTGCCTGTCCACTGAGTTACTCCAATACTTTGTGTCATTCTTTTTGGAACATCCAGTGTTCCTATCATTGGGTGGTAAGCTGTCCATGCAGAATATGTGCTGCTGTTCTTCCAGTTCGCTTATGTCCAGAGTGTGGGTCAAAGACAGAAAAATCGACATGGGAATGGGAAGGTGACTTAAAATGGAAACTAACCAGGAGCTCGAGCAGGCCTTGGTGGACAGAGCGCATGTGTTCAGCAAAACGATTACCTAGTCTACACTTGGTCTGGCTGATGTAAAAGTGATGATATTAGCAACACATAATGCAGCAGACAAGTTTGAAAGAGGTGCATTTTAACCTCTATCTCCCCTGTAAGGGCTGCTGAGAACCCTGGATCGAGATGAGAGAGGAAGTGTGTGGACAAGGCTTCCTATGCTACATTTGACCATTTGAAATTGATAATCAAAAATCCCTGAGATGCACCTTATCCATTTCCTAATTAGAAATTTGGTGGACTTATTCTGGGTTCTTAGTTTCAAGCAGGTGAGATCATAATAAAGGACTTTATAGTTTTTGTGACACTCTGCTTCAGTATGAACTTTGGACAGAGAAATTAGCTGCATTAGAGTATTTTAAACTCATGACAAGCTTAGCAGATTGTAGTGAGTGGTTCTCTCAACCATTTTCAAGACTAACATTAAGAAATATAAGAGAAAACTCAGTACCTTGGCTGCAACAACCTTTAAGGATTGGCTTGACTGATGCCTCGGCCACTGAGCTCAATAAATATCCACTGCTTCACTTCATTCTGGCCATTGATGATGAATTATTATATCTATTTCAGTTTAAACCACCTCCCAGACTAGTTTATAGGTTCAAAAAGAAGAGAAACGTAAGGGTTTCACAACAATAGGCAGGGATCGTCACTTTTTTAATAAGTTTTTCAATTCAGTCCTTAAAACCAAAGGATTTTTGAGTGCAGAAGAAAACTATTCATTTCCTTGAGGCTGCCCTGGCTTTTGGTTCAAATGATCTAAAACTAATAATTTTCTCTCCATAACTGTATCTCTCTCCTTCAAATATGAACATATTTTGCTTCTAAGGTGCTGCGCTTATAACGTAGAACTGTACAGCACAAAAACAGGCCCTTCACTCACAATGTCTATGCTGAACATGATGCCAAGACATTCTGCTATTCACCTGCACGTAATTCATATCCCTCCATTGCCTGCATATGCCTTTCCACAAGGCTCTTAAATCTCATTATCGTATCTGCCTCAATCACTAACCCCGGCAGCGCCATCCAGGCACTCATCACCCGATGTGTAAATAACTTACCTTGCACATCTCCCTTAAACTTTACCGCTCTTCCTTAAAAGCTATGCCCTCTGGTATTTGATTTTTCCATCCATGGAAAATGTGCTGACTGTCTACCTTATCTATGCCTCATAATTCTATCAGGTCTCACTACAACCTTGGCGTTCCTGAGAAAACAATTCACGACTGTCCAACTTCTCCCTGTAGCAAATAGACCCTAATTCGGGCATCATTCTAGTAAATCTCATCTGTGCCCTCTACAAAGCCTCCACATCATTATTGTAATAGGATGACCAGAACTGTATGCCATATTCCAAATGCGGCCTAACAAATGTCCTATAAAGCTGCACCATGACTTCCTGACTCCATGTCCTGACTTATGAAGGCAAGCATAACATATGCCATGTTTACCACTTTACTACTTGTGTTGCCACTTTAGGATGTTATGAACTTGGACCCCAAGATCCATTTGTACATTAATGCTGTTAGAGGTCTGGCCATTAATTGTATTTTTTCCCCTTACATTCGACCTCCCGTAGTTTAACACCTCACATTTGCTAGGATTAACCTCTATCTGTCATGTCTCGGCCCATCTCTGCAGCTGATCTATATCCCGCTGTATACTTTGACAGCCTTCCACAGTTCAAGACCCCAGCAATTTTCTCCATGTTCTCCCGAGATGCAGCCTGACCCACTGAGTTACTCTAGCACTTTGTGTCTTTACCAGATAATTAATATCAGGCATGGGCTGTTGGAATCCAACAGCCCATGCCTGATATTACATTATGGTAAAGACAATCAAAGAGCTAGAGTAAGTCAGTGGAGTCAGGCTGCTTCTACAGATGACCGAACCTGGAGAATTGTGGGGTGGGGTATTTTGTGTATGGTGAATAGGAGGGAGGAGATATTGGAAATACATGAATTGGAATCAGCTGGGGAATCTTGAGCTTCATGATTTGGCACTTGAGCAACAATAGACATTGCTGCCCTGCATCTATGAGCTTGAGATTTTTATGGATTGAACTTCCGGATATGAGAGGCAATTCTGAGTGGCAGAGAGGAAGTAGTTGACTCCCCGACAGACAAAACAGCAGCAAAGTGGTTCAAGAGAGCCTTAGGACATCTTGCTCTCTAACCAGTATTCAGTGCTGCAAAATGTTGAGGGAGAGGGTTCTCAAAGGGATTTTAGTCATAGCCAAGACCATAGCAGGATGGATGACTCAGTAGTATAGGGAGGAAGGAGAAGAATGATATTTAGATATTAATGCAACATGGCTTAAAAAGATTCAGTTTAAATAATCAGATACAATCAGTTCAAACTCAAATACAATAGATAGAGTAAAAGGAATGATACAGAGTACAGAATATAGTTCTCAGCATTGTAGTGCATCAGTTCCTTAGACAAAGTCCAATGTCCTCAGAGGGATAGAAGTGAATTGAACAGAACAATAGACAATAGACCATAGACGGTACACAAAAATGCTGGAGAAACTCAGCAGGTGCAGCAGCATCGATGGAGCGTGGATATAGGCAACGTTTCGGGCCGAAACCCTTCTTCAGACTGATAGGGGGTGGGGGGAGGAGGGGAGAAGAAAGGAAAAAGGAGGGGGAGGAGCCCGAGGGCTGAGGGAGAGATAGGAAGGGGAGGAGACAGCAAGGGTTAATGGAATTGTGAGAATTCAATGTTCATGCCACCAGGATGCAGACTGCCCAAGCGGAATATGAGGTGCTGTTCCTCCAATTTCTGGTGTTGCGCACTCTGGCCGTGGAGGAGGCCCAGGACAGAGAGGTCGGATACGGAATGGGATGGGGAGTTGAAGTGCTGAGCCACCGGGAGGTCAGGTTGGTTAGTGCGGACCGAGCGGAGGTGTTCGGCGAAACGATCGCCAAGCCTACGCTTGGTCTCACTGATATAGATCAGCTGACATCTAGAGCAGCGGATGCAATAGATGAGGTTGGAGGAGATGCAGGTGAACCTCTGTCGCACCTGGAATGACTGCTTGGGTCCTTGAATGGAGTCGAGGGGGGAGGTAAAGCGACAAGTGTAGCATCTCTTGCGGTTGCAAGGGAAAGTACCCGGGGAAGGGGTGTAGCGGGAGGGAAGGGAAAGAATTGACAAGGCAGTTACGGAGGGAGCGGTCTTTGCGGAAGGCAGACGGGGGGGGAGATGGGAAGATGTGGCGAGTGGTGGGGTCACGTTGGAGGTGGCGAAACAGACGGAGGACTATTTGTTGTATGTGCCGGCTAGTGGGGTGAAAGGTGAGGACCAGGGGGACTCTGCCCTTGTTGCGAGTGGGGGGATGGGGAGAGAGAGCAGTGTTGCGGGGTATGGAGGAGACCCTGGTGCGAGCCTCATCTATAGTGGGGGAGGGGAACCCCGTTCCCTGAAGAATTAGGACATTTGCGATGCCCTGGTGTGGAACACCTCATCCTGGGAGCAGATGCGGCGTAGACGGAGGAATTGGGAATAGGGGATGGAGTCCTTACAGGAAGCAGGGTGGGAGGACGAGTAGTCAAGATAGCCGTGGGAGTCAGTAGGTTTATAGTGGATGTCGGTCAGAAGTCTATCACCTGCGATGGAGATAGTGACGTCAAGGAATGGTAGGGAAGTGTCGGAAATGGTCCAGGTGTATTTGAGTGCCGGATGGAAGTTGGTGGTGAAGCGGATGAAGTCAGTCAGTTGTGTGTGGGTGCAGGAGGTGGCACCAAAGTAGTCGTCGATGTAACGGAGGTAGAGGTCGGGGATGGGGCCCTGGTATGCCTCGAACAAGGATTATTCGACGTACCCGACAAAGAGTCAGGCGTAGCTGGGGCCCATGTGCGTGCCCATAGCTACGCCTTGTTTTTGGAGGAAATGGGAGGAGTCAAACGAGAAGTTATTGAGGGTAAGGACCAACTCCGCTAGGCGGAGGAGAGTATCAGTGGACGGGTATAGGTGGCTCCTCCGGTTGAGGAAGAACCGGAGGGCTTTGAGACCATCCTGTTGGGGGATGGATGTGTAGAATGACTGGACGTCCATGGTGAAGATGAGAGGATGGGGGCCGACGACGGAGAGTGTCTGAGGTGTCTTGAACATAGGTAGGGAGGGATTTAACCAAGGGGGATAGGATGGAGTCAAGGTATGTGGAAATGAGTTCGGTAGGGCACGAACAGGCAGAGACAATGGGCCTACCAGGACAGTCAGGTTTGTGGATTTTGGGGAGAAGGTAAAATCGGGCCGTGCGGGGCTGGGGAACGATGAGGTTGGAGGCTCGGGGGGGCAGGGCATCGGAGTTGATGAAGTCGGTGATGGTGCTAGAGATAGTGGCCTGGTGCTCGTCTGTGGGGTCATGGTCCAGGGGTAAGTAGGAGGAGGTGTCCGAGAGTTGGCGCGTGGCCTCAGCTTTGTAGAGATCGGCGCGCCAGACTACCAAGGCACCTCCCTTGTCGCCGGGTTTGATAACCAAGTCTGGGTTGTTGCGGAGTGAGTTGATGGCAGTACGTTCGGGGGGTGGGGAGAGATTGGAGTGAGACAGGGGAGTGGAGAAGTTGAGGCGGTTGATGTCGCGACGGCAGTTTTGGATAAAAAGTTCTAAAGCCGGAGGACCACGAGAGGGGGTCCACGAGGAGGGGTACGTTGGAGACGGGAAAAGGGATCATCAATGGGGGGCGAGGACGCCTTCCCGTGGAAGAACGCTGTGAGGGGGAGGCGATGGTAGAAGAGCTCCAAGTCGTGGTGGGAGCGGAACTCATTGAGGTGGGGACAGAGGGGGACAAAGGTAAGACCTCTGCTGAGGACCGACCGTTCTGTGTCAGAGAGGGGGAGGTCGGGGGGGATGGTGAACACATGGCAGGGATGGGGGTTGGGTCCGGAGGAAGGCTGGTGAGTGGACTGAGGACGAGGCGATGTGTGGTGGGGCGGTAGAGGGTGGTCATGGGGTGGGGGGGGGGGTATGAGGGCTGTAGTGGGTAGGGAAGACCAGGGGTCACATAGTTTGAGGGGGATGGGGAAGACCCAGTGGAACAGCCACTGAGGTTACCAGGGTTGGGCGGACTAGCACTAGGACCCAGTGCAGTCAAACCCAGGGGAGTGGGAGTTAGCAACGTGGAGGCTTCAGGCCCAGTGCAGAGTCCAGATTGCAGATAAGGCGACGGCTGCGGGCTGCTGGAGGGCAGTGGAGTGGCGAGGGTCGGCATACCCGATGGTGGGAGGTCCCGGTGGGCGGATGGTCGGTGGGGCGGCGCGGTTCGGCCAGCTCGGTGAGGATAGGAGGCGAGTGGGGCACGATGCGGCGGCCATGTTCGGGCTGTCCCGATCCGGCGGCGATGTTCAGTAGGTTGGGTCCGGCGGCGATGTTAGGTAGGCCCGGTGCCTACCTAACATCTTAGATAGATCCGTCTACGCCGCATCTGCTCCCAGGATGAGGTGTTCCACACCAGGGCATCGCAAATGTACTCATTCTTCAGGGAACGGGGGTTCCCCTCCCCCACTATAGATGAGGCTTGCACCAGGGTGTCCTCCATACCCCGCAACACTGCTCTCTCTCCCCATCCCCCCACTCGCAACAAGGGCAGAGTCCCCCTGGTCCTCACCTTTCACCCCACTAGCCGGCACATACAACAAATAGTCCTCCGTCAGTTTCGCCACCTCCAACGTGACCCCACCACTCGCCACACCTTCCCTTCTCCCCCCTGTCTGCCTTCCGCAAAGACCGCTCCCTCCATAATTTCCTTGTCAATTCTTCCCTTCCCTCCCGCTCCACCCCTTCCCCGGGTACTTTCCCTTGCAACCGCAAGAGATGCTACACTTGTCACTTTACCTCCCCCCTCGACTCCATTCAAGGACCCAAGCAGTCATTCCAGGTGCGACAGAGGTTCACCTGCACCTCCTCCAACCTCATCTATTGCATCCGCTGCTCTAAATGTCAGCTGATCTATATCGGTGAGACTAAGCCTAGGCTTGGCGATCGTTTCGCCGAACACCTCAGCTCGGTCCGCACTAACCAACCTGACCTCCCGGTGGCTCAGCACTTCAACTCCCCCTCCCATTCCGTATCCGACCTCTCTGTCCTGGGCCTCCTCCACGGCCAGAGTGAGCAACACCGGAAATTGGAGGAACAGCACCTCATATTCCGCTTGGGATAGTCTGCATCCTGGTGGGATGAACATTGAATTCTCACAATTCCGTTAACCCTTGCTGTCTCCTCCCCTTCCTACCGCTCCCTCAGCTCTCAGGCTCCTCCTCCTCCTTTTTCCTTTCTTCTCCCCGCCTCCCTCCACCCCCATCAGTCTGAAGAAGGGTTTCGGCCCGAAACGTTGCCTATCTCCTTCGCTCCATAGATGCTGCTGCACCCGCTGAGTTTCTCCAGCATTTTTGTGTACCTTTGATTTTCCAGCATCTGCAGTTCCTTCTTTAACTCCTTCAATAGACAATAGACAATAGGTGCAGGAGTAGGCCATTCGGCCCTTCGAACCTAACTTATAGAAAGACTGCTCAGAGATTGATAATGGAGGGGAAGAAGCTGTTCCTGATTTGGGCAGTGTGAACTTTAAGGTAAGATAAAACCAGAGATTAAATTGGAAGTCAAGTGGCAATGGTGGTTAAGGAAACAATCACAGTTTTCAAAAAGGATAATTTGTTTGAAGACAAGATTCAGTGAATGGAGGGGATAACATGAAGGGACCACGGATTGTACATCCATAGATTGTTAAAGATAGCATGTGACTAAAGTAATTAAAAAGTGATGAGATGTTTTTCTTATTAGAAACAGCAGGTCAGGAAGCATCTCTGGAGAACATGAGTTGGTGACATTTCGGGTCGGGACCCTTCTATAGACTGATTTTTGATGTTTACTAGCCAAGAAATGTAATGTAAAAGCAGGAAGATTTTGCTAGAACAGTTTAAAATCCCAGTTAAACAACACCTCAACTACCTTGCAGTTCTCACGACCATATCACAGGAAATGTATGATTGCACTGAAGAGATGTAGATGATATTTGTAGACATTAACAGGAATTGATATAGTTGCTATGAGCTTGGAACAGACGAGGTCATGTGGATTTACTTGAGGTGTATAAAATTAAAGGGGGTCTGGTAGAGTAAATAGGAAGAACGATTCTCCCATAACAGGGTTGCCAGAGAACAGGTGGCATAGATTTAAAGTAAATGGTAGAGGAATAGAGGGATCTTGATGTGCAAGAGCAAAGTTTCAGCGCCGTTAGAAGGCATATGGAATACTGGCTTTCAACATTCAGTCATTGAACACAAGAGCAGGGAAGATATGCCCCAACTTTCTAAAACATTGGTCAGGCATCAGCTGTAGAACTGAATGCTGTTCTGGTCACCACATTATAGGAAGGAATGTGATAGTCTGGAGAAGGTGCCAAGGGAATTCATCAGGATGTTGCCTGGGATGGAGCTGAGATTGTGAAGATGGAACATACTTGAGCTTTGTTAAATTATGAGGTTGTATAGATAGGGTACAGTGCAGGAAACCTTTCCCCATGTCAAAAGCAGATAAAACTAGAGGACATAGATTTAGGATAAAGGGATGAGACCCCCTCCCCCCTCCTTAACCACAGATCAACATGGATGTGACACGTTGAATGGCATATTTTCATGCTTTATGACTTCAGGATAAGGATTTTCTTTTCTGGGTTCTGGAAGTTACTGCCAGATAAAACGAGGTAGAGATGGAAACGCACATTGAAGAGCCGTCACGTAAATTACTGTAGATTTAATGATGGAAAGTAGGATTAGCACCGACTGACTATCCTCCTGCATTGTAAATTTTCAATGCTGTATTATCTTATTTCCCACATTCTCTCCTGTCTGTTTGCCCTTTAATTGTAGAGGTACCTTATTCTGTGGATTTGGAGGTTTTCGTATTGTTTTTCCGTTCTGCGATTCCAATTTTGTTTTATGGTTATACATGAGTGTTCCCAGGAAGAGAATATACTTCTGTTCAGCCCCTCCTTCCCAAAATACAAGGATATGTATCCCATTATGATGGCAGGTGTCATCGTTGGGCAGTTACTGTATGACTGGACAGTCTGGAAATATGACAGCTTATCCAATGAAAACAGGATATTTCCACTCTACCCATTACTACCCTACCAACCTCAGTAAAGTGTTCGGAGGACTCATCAGAGGCCATTGCCGAGTGATAGTTCAATTTCTGCCAGAACCACTGAATACCAGACTGCATAACAGCTTTACTTTAGACATAGCAAAAGCAATGAGCTGCAATTATCTGTTGGGCATGGCGATGAAAAAGTTTTGAATTGTTCGCTGCGTACTACTGGTAATAAAGCTTGTTAAAATATTGGGGTCCGAGAGCGATCTGTAATATTGGGGAAAGGATTTTAACATATACAGTCTTTGTGTTAAGTAAATGTTTTAATTTCTCAATTTGTTGGCTGTCTAGTGTGGTCCTTTTGTTGACTGATAGTTAAATATCAGGAAGATTTAGTTATAGTGAGCACAACCAGCCCACCACCAGTTTAGTTCAATGGAACACCATTTTATGATCATGTTCAAGTTGACATTTATTGTCACATGTACCAATTAAGGTACAGTGATATTTGAGTTACCATACAGCCATACAAGTAAAAAAAGAACGCAATACACAATAATTTTAATATAAACATCCACCACAGTGGAATCAACATTCCTCACTGTGATGGAAGGCAATAAAGTTCAGTCATCTTCCTCCTTTGTTCACCCGTGGTGGTCGGGGTCTTGAACCCTCAGCACTGCCTCTGCCGATGGCCCAATGTTAAAGCCCTCTCGTCGGGATCATGGAGACTCCGGCGTCGGGACGGAACGGAAACACTCCGCGGCATGGAGCTCCCGAGTCTGCCTTTTACCGGAGACCGCTGCATCACAGTGTTAAAGTCCACAAGCCTCGCGGTCGGAGCACTTCCACAGCGATCCTCGGCGAATGATCGCCAGCTCCACGATGGTAAGTCCGCACTGCGCTTTGGGCTTGAAGCTCCAGGCCAGTCTCCAGAAAAGGCCGCACCAATCCAGTTGTTAGACCGCGGGGAGGGGACGGAGACCTGACATGGGGAAAGATCACGTCTCCGTCGAGGTAATTGACTGAAAACGGTTTCCCCCTATTCCCCCCCTCACCCCCCACATAAAAACATACCGAGAAACATTAAAACATACATTTTAGCCACACTAAAAATAACAAAAAAGTAGAAATAACACACAGGCTGCTGGCGAGGCTGCCATCTCGGCACCACCTGATGACTTAAGATGGCAAATAATTATCCTGACATTAGATATATTAAGAACTGAAAGACTAATGTTCATCTCATACATGTATTTTGAATGACAATTTTGGGCTTCATTCTTTCGACCTATAATGAATATGGTTGCCTCTTCCACCTGTTAGGGGATTTAACCTGTTTTATGGGTGAAAATTGGCATATCACCATTGAATTCATAGCCACCGTTCTTGCACCCGAACATAATAACAGACTATAAGATGCTAGAATAAGAAGGGTCCACTGTATCACATTCCCTCCACTCCCTACATCCCCCTCAATGTTCCAGTAGGGAGTCTTCAGGTAACGGGCCGAGTGGCCTCATGCCCTCCCTTCCTCAGTGGAGAATACCCGTGTATTCGCTCCTTGCTTATAACAAAATAATATCTTGCTAACTTCTAGGATGTGCAGAAGTTTGTATACCCTAATAATAACGTTGGCGTACTAAAAACACGCTGCATTGAGTGATCTAAATTATTGTAGAGGAGGAATTTGGCAGGAAGTGTGATGATAATATTCTTAACTGAATGTTCTTCGAAGGACACTGCAGCAACTCCCAATTCCAATATTAGCTGATCGAGTGATTACTCACTCCAGTTTAAGCAAAGAAGTGAGTAATGAGAGCAAACATTTTTGTTTGATGACGGGATCGAGCAACGCAAATAGTCTGCCACGGCTTTCAAGCCTTCTAGTGTCTGTAGCTTGGAGAAATATTAGTTGCTCAGATATTTTTAACAGCTGTGGGAACACTGAAACAGTTCATTTGAAGAAGGAATATGTAGAAACAACGAAT
The DNA here is from genome assembly GCA_038087875.1 of Malacoraja senta. Lineage (NCBI taxonomy): Eukaryota > Metazoa > Chordata > Chondrichthyes > Rajiformes > Rajidae > Malacoraja > Malacoraja senta. Next base: position 299,603,462 of record CM075977.1, on the reverse strand, counting down.
GGCGATATATTGGTTTGCATAAACAGACAGAAAGAGCTGGAGTAACTCAGTGGATCAGGGAGCATTTCTGGCGAGCATGGATAGGTGATGTTTCGGGTCAGGACCCTCCTTCAGACTGATTATGGTGGTGTTGTGGTCCAAATATTCTTAAACAGACAAAAACGCAAATAAAATCAGTAATCAAGCAGTACAATCTTTATTTCTCCAGGCGGGTGTGGTAGGACTCTTACAGTATATAGATTACAGTCTATACAGAGTTCTCATCCCCACACACAGGGGCAGTGATTAAGTACATGTATTTATACTCTAATAATCATTGATTCAGCAATACCTTATCTACAGAGCATAGTACAGCCTCTTGCTTCTTAAGATTGACAGGTTCTTCTGACAGAGGAAGGGTTAGCCATATATGGTTATATGAGAAGGCTATATTTCTGCAGAACAAGCATTTTGTTTTTTTCTATCAATGACGCACATTATAATCTTATAGAGCAAGGGTTAGTGCCAAGAGTCTGAACCTCCTCTAAATGTTTATATTATGGAGGAGACATTCATGAAGCTATGCTTGTTATCTCGCTTACGTTATTGGAAAAGGGTACATCAACATTTTGTTAGCATTATTAGTGTACTGAAAGCCAGGGTTAGTGCCTTTTGCTGGCTTTGCAATTTAATAGGAGGTGACAGCTTGTCTTAGTTTCAGCAGAATCCATTTTGTAAAGTTTAAATCTTTTAACTTCCACATTCCTTCCTCTTTATCAGTTTATGATAACATTCACAGAGCCATAGTGTAATATAGTATTCCAAAGTCCATCAAGCCAACTGAATGGCCAGCATCTCCCATTTTACTTCATTGTACTCATGCATGTCACTGTCAACCTTATGGATTTTCTCAATTTCTTGGGAAATGTGGGTAGCAAGGTCATTTATATTAGAGGACTCATCAGGGATCTAGGCTCAACGCTCTTCTTATTATAATACTGGTTCCTCTTTGTTTTTTATGATCAATACTTACTTCATAGTAAGAACGTTTTTTAATATACAATAATTGTAAAACAGTTAACACGATTACATACAAAGATGATCAAGAATTGAGAATTAAGCTGTCAACTATCTTTATGCAGAGCTTATAATAAAAATAAGCTCCCGCTGCCGTTGTCGCCAATGCGTCCGACGTAATGACGCGCATGCGCCCTGACGGGGTTCTTCACGTAGTCACTCACGTGACTCCGAAGTAAAATTGAGAATTAAGCTGTCAACTATCTTTATGCAGAGCTTATAATAAAAATAAAGAGTAATATTTAGAATTCATACTTCAGTCTGTTACCGTTAACTCTTATACAAATTTCCCCATTTATCCATGACTGTGGGATCTGCAGATTAGTTTTTAGCATCTTCAAGAGATTAACATCCATAAGTTCAAATGTTAAAAGATACCATGAACTTGAAGCATTATGTGTCTGATTGTAATTTTGTTTTGAAACTGTCCTTGAGCTCGTAAGGGGTTATGGCACAAACCCAAAATCCTAATCAGATAAAGAAGCGTGTTTATCTTACAGCAGCTAGTTCACTGCTTAACAATTCTATAATTGTAGTCCTTCGCCATTACAGCACTTGAGCAGGCTGGCATGTTATTCCACCACTGCTGGCAAAGGCACAGGACAATAGGCTATCGGTCTTTATGCAGGGATATGGGGAAAAAGGTCAATTACTTTAAAGGTGTCGGCTTCTGTCGTTATAGATGACAGAATAATATTGGTATCAGGTACTAACGGACTATTTTAAATGGCTCTCAGGTCTTAGACAAAACACCATTCATTACGTCTTCCCACTTTCGGGATCTATTACACAGACTTTACATTTTCACTAATAGTGCTCGTTGCAATAAAGACAATCATGCCAATCATAAAGACTATAGCTATCCCTTCTTCAACCTCCGGGGCCAGTCAATATTGTTTTAATTCATGGCAGCTCCCCTTTTTTATAGTCAGTTTATGTTCAGGGGCTGAATACACTCATCCCACATGATTCTTATGCTTTGCTCATAGTTCGTAGGGTACTTGGACCAGAGCCATAATAGGCAGCTGTTGCTTTTCATCGTGCCCCATTCCTTTCTGACCCATGTGATCTTTCCTTCTGTGTCATTGGCAACTTTAAAACATGAATTGTCTGTTTGTCCTTCAGCCATTTATCATTTTTCCTACTTTTGCTGTTGCTGGAGGTCGAGTAGTTATGATTAAATCTGACTCCGAGGTGTCTCTCATTTCAAATCGATCCCTTTGGTTTTATTCCTAATCCTGGGACCCCAAAGAACAAATAAGGGGGTCACTGTTAATTGTTCAAGTTTATTCAACCAGGGGGAGTCTCGTTCCAAGTATCCGGGATTAGGGAGGCATGTATATAATTCAGTGCAATGCGTTCGCTTATGTTCATGGCTGGTTTTAACAAGATACTGTAAATACTGGCCTTTTTTATTTTTGTGTACGGCTTGCAGGAGGACATTCAAGTTCATACTTCCTTTTTCCAGTTTCCAATTATTTCGCAATAAGTTAGGTGTATCCAACAAGGATTATTTTCGACCTTCACTGTAGGTAGGTGTAGTCAGTAGTACTGGGAAGGGCTCCTTCCACCGTTCTCCCAATTTCCTCCGATCCCAATTTCTTATCAGTTTGTGATCTCCTGGTTGTAAGGATTCGCCGTTATGGTCAGCTGATAGTGGTTTCTGCGTTTCTCTGGTTCAGTGGTTTCTGTAAGACTAACAAGGTTCTGGTCAATTGCTGAACATATGTAATTAATTCACACTAAGATCCTGTCCAGTCTCAGTCAAGGCTTTACTTAAACTCTTTAACTACTTACAAGACAGACCCTTTAAAAATAGGTCATTATAAAGAAAAAAACAATTTAAAAATTATTCCCAATTCTCATCCAACACCTCAATCTGAATTTCACATGGCCAGTGCATAATTCAGATCTCTCTTGAATTCAATTCAAAAGGTAAGAAATAGGAAGAAATCAAACTTAAAATACCGACAAGGTCACCAATCCCAAATCACCAGAAAGAAATCACTCAGCAAAGAAAACGAACAGTCTCTTTGCTGAGCCACATTCCCTGTTTAATAAAAGTTGAGAAGACAGAGAATACACAGTTAATTTCCACATAGATAGCCATTACATTTTCAAAGAGCAAAGAAAAATAAACTAACTTTGTCCCAGGCTCAATGCCCATACAGCTGCAACTTCTTAAAGAAACACTACCTTTTAAAACACATGAGATTCTACAAAGATTTATTACATAAATGAGCAAGCTCATTCAATGACATCCTATTTCATCTTAATTATATGATTAATTCAACATTCACCCAGAACTGGTTCCACAAACAAGTAACAGTCTTTAAACTCACTCACTCGACACCCTCTTTTCTGTGCCATTCACTCACAAATTTCCACACCTCATGCAATATGCTAAATCTCAGATATTCACACACGTTAAAGCAATAAAATTCTCACTCAAGAGTAAAACACAGTATATACTCAGGGTAAAATGTTATTTGTCAGCCAGCGATTTACATAACCTTGAGTTTATACCACTGGAGGATTTCATTTCCTCACGTAATTACAAAATGTGTTTAAACACAGCTAGAAAGTTGCTTTGCTAGCCAAGGTCAGTGCTCCACTAAGTTTACTGACCAAGACATTTATACAAATCATTCACCAAAAATGTTCATACTTGTTCATAAATACAACACATACTAAAGAACGGTCTCAACCCAAAACACACTTTGGACTCTCTCTTAAACATAGGTCATTTCATTAAAAGCTTCAAAGTGTTTAACTTTCCACATTCTCTTCCCTCCTTATCGAAAAATGCATTTGTCTTGATTTACATTTTACACAGAAACCAAATTGAAGCACATTGTTGCTGTTTCTTTACAATTCTCAACAATCCTCAAAACATAATTAATTAACTTTACATTCCCTTGTCTGAAAGAGCCGTTATGTCTACTAGAATCTTTGGTCCACAATTTAATAGGAGAAGGTGACAGCTTGTCTTAGTTTCAGCAGAATCCATTTTGTAAAGTTTAAATCTTTTAACTTCCACAGAGGAGGGAGAGGGTAGAAAACTGGAAGTGTGGAAGGGCATGTCAAAGTCTGGCAAGTAACAGGTGGATACAGGTAAGGGAGTGTTTTGATCGGCGATAGTTGGACAAAGGCCAGACATGAAAAGATAGAAGGTGTGAGACAAAAGGATTGAAGAGTTGTGAATTGTGAAGTTAGAGGAAGGAATGTAGGTGGAAGGGGAGAAATACGTGTGAGTCCAAGAGGAATACAGGGGAGAAGGGGGTGGGGGAAGGAAAGGGAGGAGCTTCCTTTTTCACCCCTCTCTCCCCCATTCCCCACTTGGACTTAAGCCTATTTCATCCTTCACCCCTTCCCTTCTACCTACTTTCCTTCCTTTATCAGAAAAGGGAGGATGGTTGCTGCGGGCCTGATATTTCTTTAAAATTCTATTTTGTTGGCAAGGAAAATCTGGTTCCTGCATGGTTGGAGCTTTATTAATTCACAACCTTGTTTCCTTGGCTCCAAGAATTTTACATATTGTAGCACTCACACTTGCATTAAAAAGATTTATATTTTGTTTACCGAAATCATACTTTAGGTTCTTCTCAATTATTTTTAAGTAAATGGATATCAAAATCAGAACATATGTGGATTCCAATATTCTCTGCTCAATTCCTGGGAAATTGTAACTGTTTTTATTGTTAAAATATCTACAAATAATGTGTTCCAATTAGCAATATCATGTAATATTACTTTATGTGATAGCAGTTTTTAGTTTTCAGTTTTCCAAAACGATTAGAATCATTGCTTTTCTAGAATTTTTTTTTATTACTGCGGAACCTTTGAGAGATTAATTGCTATAGGTTGGCAATAGTTTTCCCATGAAGACAATATATTTTGTTTTTACAGGGGAAAGATGGATATGTGATGTTCCGTAATTGTCAGTGGATGGTTGATACAGAAACGGCTCCCAGTCTTTCCACTGTTGTCGTCAACCACTTTGAATCAGTAAAAATTGTTCAAGGACTTAAAAAATGTAAATCTGGACATCGGATGGGTTTAATCAAAGTCTCACACTCTGCATCCATAACAGGTACTTTATTTTCCTCAGTTAAAAATTTGTTCTTTGGCTTTTGGCAGATCAACAAATATTTTGTTTGAAGTCCCAATGCTGGGAAATTCAGCTGCAGATGGAATCCGAGGCATGGTGTGTTACTGAATAGGACTTACATGCAGAGAAGACTTCTCTTTATACAAATGATAATATATTTAAGTCAGGCACTGAGGGGGCCAGGAATCAGAAGACAGGTGTGATAGCATTGAGTGAAAATGAGGTTTTGGAATGGGAGGGTTTTAGATGTGTAAGTGATATAGGGAGGCATGGGTAGGGCAGAAGTCATGAGGGTGCACTTGTGAATGGCAATTGGTAGTTAGTAATATTGGTTGGTAATCCAGAGTCCCTTCAATATTTGAACATGATTGGTAGTCTTGAATGTGATCTGTGCTCAGGAGCAAGTTGTTACAGGATAATTGGATAAACGTTCTGATCTTTCTTAGGGGCTGTAGTAGGCTAGTGACTGAACGAGACTAGGTAAGCAAACAATTTAAAAGAAACCTGCCTATGGACTACAAATGTTTTAATGACATTTACAGAAATGGTACCCAATCCGTTACATATTACTAGATGCCACTGTGCATGTCCAGGCTCCCGAGCATTAGAGTGGCATATTCATCATGGATCAGAAAGGAAAATTAGCGGTTATGCGGTGGTGTGGTAGTCACATTTAATATTTAATTAAAGATGAATTACATGGTGTATAAAGATGTGAAACTGCTCAATCCACTTTCCAGGCATCTATTCCACTATGTATATTAATATGTTTGTAAAAATCCCTTTTTAAGACACTCCACCACCCCCTTCTTCATTTCAAACTGCACAGGCATATTTGTATATCCTGTACTGATCTCACTATTCTCCATGTCCATCTCTTAATATCCTAGATGGATACAGATTCAAAGTGCTTGTTTAGTACCTCCTTTACATCCTTCAATCCCAAGCATTAATTCCCTCCTTTATCCTTCAGTGGTCCTACCTTCTCCCTAGTTACCCTCATGTTTTTAATGTATGTATAAAAAGCTTTGGGATTTTCTTTAATCTGATTTGCCAATGACATTTCATGGCCCTTTTAATTGCCTGTTTTTGAGTTCTTTCCTGCTTGCTCCATATTCCTCAATGGCCTTGTTTGATTTCATCTTCCTGAACCTTACATATGCTTCCTTTTTCTGTTTGACCAAATTTTCTACCTGCCTGATCTTCCAAGGTTCCCTTAACTTGCCATCCTTATCCCTTCTCCTTACTTGCATTATAGAATACCTGGGGTGCAATTCTGTTTAGCAATAAAGAGGAGAATGCCATTTTTTCCCCCCAATTGGAATTTTGGAATTTTGTTTATGGGTTTATTTCAGGAAAAAGTGGAAAATGTTTGTTTTTCATTCCCCAAAATATTGTTTTTATTATTTCTTAGATTTTGAAAAGAAAGCTGATGACAAAATTGTGGTTGCGCCTGTCCCTGATGTAGAAGGAAGAATATATCATGTAACTGAAGAAATGAAGCCACACCTCAGGCAACTACGTTCTGAACGAGAAATAGGTCAAAAGACATTTCCCTTAGATCTTCGTGGTGCAAATAACTCTCTTGGTTGTGAATTAAAATAGTACAAATAACTTAATCTTTGTATTTTCAGTATTCATTTTACTTGTTATTCCTATGTAAATTCTTTGTAATAAAATAAAACCTTTACTCTATGGATATGAGTAAATGTCATTTCACAGCACTGATTTTGTAACTTAACAAAAATCGTTAACAGATTATTGATGCAAAATCGGCTGAAAAATGTCTTAGTAAAATAAAAGTTTATTATTGATCCATTGTTCTCATTTGTCTTGTCAATCTAAATATAAAAAATAAAAAAACATCTTTTGAGACCAACATCCATGAAAATATGACAATTTCTGAACTCTATCAAGAGCTCACTATTTCTGAGCATTATATTTTTGCACTTTTACTATTTGCTATATTATTGAATTGGCGATAATGCTGGATAATACAAGGAGACAACACAAAACTGATTATAGGGTTATTTATAAGAAAAGTGCATAGCTTTTCATTAAATCTGATGACAACTCAGTATGTCGTGAACATACTTGCACTATTTGGTCTGACAGTGAAATGGCAGACGGGATTTATTTGCCAAAATATGGATCTAGCCCAATTTTTATTTTGCAAAATAAATGGTTTAGTCGTTAGAGACAGCAAATGGGGAAAAACATCCAAATCAGTAATGTGCTTAGTAAAAAAAAAGGAAAATCCAAACAAAAAGCAAACCAGACTGGAACATTAGACAAAAAGATCAGTAATGACTGATAAAATACATCTCTTGATGCTCCTGAACACATCATCAGTGATGTAACCTGGGGTCATTGTAAAACCTATAAAAATAAAACAAAAATTTAGGAAGTGCTTAATATCATTTTTGTTCAAAATTCCATTTAAAATAAAATAAAAATGTATATGGGTAAATCTTGGTTAATCAGACTCCACTTCATAAATAAAAATAGCAAACTACGCATTCTCTTCTGAAGAAGGGCCAGGTGCTGATGCCTACTCCTATAGGGCCTGTCCCACTGTACGAGCTAATTCAAGAGCTCTCCCGAGTTTAAAAAAAAATCTAACTTGTGGTAAGTACGTAGAATGTACGTAGTGGGTACGTCGGAGCTCGGGGCGTCTCTTTGCAGCTCGTAACGCTAATGGCAGGGACTCGGGAAACGCGTAAAGCTCGTGAAGACCCGTGAAGATTTTTCAACATGTTGAAAAATGTCCACGAGAGCCCCGAGTACCTACGAACGGCTATTACAGTAATTCACCGAGTTCGAATCGGGAAACTCGGGAGAACTCTTGAATTAGCTCGTACAGTGGGACAGCCCCTTAACACTACCACAAATTCACAGCAAAATAGTACAAATAATATTAGAGATGTTCAAAGAAACCACTAAAGAATTAAACAATATGTTATAAACTATAATAAAGTACCATGTACTAGTGCATCTTTTAAACTACCAATCTTACACAGGTTTTAATTCTCAACCAACTTAACTTCAAAACTCCATGAAGTGGATTCAGCTCTAACTCTGATTCTGAACACACCTCACTCCGTCTACTTTATTTGCCCAGATTCAGCACCTGTGACAACTGAATGACACAAACCTCTCCCGTTGTGATTGTCCCATCTGTCTGCAATTTATTCCAAGTAAGAGCATGCACCATAACCCAATTAAGTCTCATCGATTTTCACAGAAAGCTTGTTTTAACAAAGCATTGATTATATCACCACTATGTAGAGTTACTACAGCAAGTGAAACAGTAGAAAAATAATGTAAATTGCATCCTCGGATGAATCTTGCTAGTCTTTTCCTTTCAGCTTTTTTCCACTTGCAGCTTTCTCCCCGCCCCCCACTCCCTCCCACCACAATCAGTCTGAATAAGGGTTCCAACCCGAAACATCTACCATGTTCTCCAGATGATGCTGCATGACCTGCTGTTACTCAGGCAATTTGCGTCTTTTTTTCACAAAATCAGCTCTTATCTTTCTAAGTATTCAACATGGGCTGAGCTGGTTGCCAAAGCTCTTTGTAGGTAGACCACCTACAAAGTGCATTGGCAACCAGCTGAGCCCATGTTTCCATGCTTACCGGCTACTAACACCATCAAAATGGTTTACATTTCGTAAATGTTTTTGTTATTCACAAACATTCAGTAGCAGGGAGAATGAAATGGGCGAAGAAATGGCAAATGGAGTTTACTCCTAGCAAGTGTGAGGTCTTGCACTTTGGGAGGTTGAATATAAGGGGAAAGTATACTGTTAATGGCAAAACCCTAAGCAACATAGATGCATAGAGGGATCTTGGGAACCAGGCCATAGCTCCCTAAAAATGACAATACTAGTAGATGGAATGGTAAAGGTGCATGGTATGCTTGCCTTCTTCGGTTGTGGTATTGAGTGTAAGGATTAGGAAGTCATGTTGCAGCTTTATAGGACTTTGGTTAGGCCACATTTAAAATATTGCGGTTTATACTTTACATAGATAGTCAATAGACAATAGGTGCAGGGGTAGGCCATTCGGCCCTTCGAGCCAGCACCGCCATTCAATGTGATCATGGCTGATCATCCCCAATCAATACCCCATTCCTGCCTTCTCCCCATATCCCCTGACTGCTATTTTTACGAGCCCTATCTAGCTCTCTCTTGAAAGCATCCAGAGAACCTGCCTCCACCGCCCTCTGAGGCAGAGAATTCCACACCTGGGTTGGAACCCATCTTGGAATGCTGGACAATGAAAGATGTTGTACAATTACGTGCCTTTCAACTTATCCGAGTTAGTGCCCCAACAGCAATTGTAGCTGCATCAGGTCTTGGGTCTGAATCTCCTGGAAGAAGCATTGAACCAGAAGATGTGTTTAAGAAAGAACTGCAGATGCTGGAAAAATCAAAGGTAGACAAAAATGCTGGAGAAACTCAGCGGGTGAGGCAGCATCTGTGGAGCGAAGGAATAGGCGACGTTTCGGGTCGAGACCCTTCTTCAGACTGATGTGGGGGAGTGGGGGGGGGGGTGGGTGCGGGAAGAAGAAAGGAAGAGGCGGAAACAGTGGACTGTGGGAGAGCTGGGAAAGGGAGGGGAAGGAGGGAGAAGGCAAGGACTACCTGAAATTGGAGAAGTCAATGTTCATACCGCTGGGATGTAAACTAACCCAAGCGAAATATGAGGTGCTGCTCCTCCAATTCAAAAAAACAGATGATGTTGTGAGTGGAAAGGTCTGTAGAAGGGTCTCGACCCGAAACATCACCTATTCCTTTTCTCCGGAGATGCTGCCTGACCCACCGAGTTACACCGGCATTTTGTGTCTATCGTCGATGCAGTGAGTGGAAGTGGATCTAACCAGTATACCAACCTACTCACACTAAGTCAAACCAGATTCATGTGCTGGAGCTTTGAACGTGTTAGGTAACTGTGGCAACACAGTGAGCTGCTGCCTCACAGCGCCAGAGACCCGGGTTCGATCTTGACTCCGGATGCTGTCTGTACGGAGTTTGTACGTTCTCCCCGTGACTGCGTGGGCTTCCTCCGGGTGCCCCAATTTCCTCCCACACTCCAAAGACGTACAGGTTTGTAGGTTAATTGGCTTCTGTAAATTGTCCCTAGTGTGTGTGGGATAGTGCTGGCTTGCGTGCAACGCTGGTGCAACATGAGAGATACAGCATGGAAACAGGCCCTTTGGTGAACCGAGTCCACGCCGACCAGCATTCATTCACCTTGTACACTAGCACTATCCTACACACTAGGGATAATTTATAATTTTACCAAAGCCAATTAACCTACAAACCTATACGTCTTTGGAGTGTGGGAGGAAACCGGATCACCCGGAGAAAACCCACACGGTCACAGAAAGAACATACAAATTCCACACGGACAGCACCCGTAGTCAGGATCGAACCTAGGCCTCCGATGCTGTACATCAGCAACTCTACCCCTGCACCACTTTGCTGCTCTCGGTCTGGTCACCCCATTATAGAATGATGTGAAGGCTTTGGAGTGGGCGCAGTTTACCAGAATGTTGCCTGGATTGGACGTGGTTAGCTATAAGGAGAATTTGGACAAACTTTGATTGTTTTCTCTGGAATGTTGGAATTTAAGGGTAGACCTGATAGAAGTATACACAAATATGATAGACTCGGTATCTTGTTCCTAGGGTGCAGATGTCAAAGTCCACAAGGAATAGTTTTAAGGTGAGAAGCAAAGATTTAAAGATGTGTGGGGCACGTTTTTTCTACACAAAGAGAGTCGGGGGTGTCTGGAATGTAATGCATTATACCTTATAGGATTGACTCTTTGCTGGTGTTTCTGATGGATGGAATAGCAGGGAGAGGAGACCAATAAGACAGGAGAGTGACAAAAGGAGAGAAATAAAAGACAAAAAAGAAAGAAACTAAAATGGAAGGGAAAGAAATCAAGAGCAAGAGACAAATAAGGTAATGGTGCAAAAAATAGCTTACATAGTTAATATTGTTAACGGGACATGTCTAATGGCATTGTACCTTAATGTGTAAGCATATATATGCCATTGCAACGTTGAAACTATTATGGAGATATAGCTGTGAAAGCATCCAAGGAGTATTTAACATTTATGCAGAACAGACAACAAGGGACAATAACAGACAATAAGACAATGGTGGTTTTCGTATAAAGGTCAAAGCAAAAATGAGAGTGGACATTGGCTTGGAAAATCATGATGTGAAATCTGGAGTCAATAAACACATGACGGAAAATTTTAATTATTGGCTGAGGTTGAGGAGATCTGACAGAAGTATATAAAATTATGAAAGGCATAGAGGGGTAGACAATCAAAACTCTAAACTCTTTTCCCAGGCAGATCCTATAGAGACATTAAAGTGGCTTTTAGATAGATTCATGGATATGCAAGGAATGGAGGGAGATGGATTATGTGCAGGCAGATGAGATTAGGTTATCTTGGCATCATGTTCGGAACAGACATTGTGGGTGAAGGGATCTGTTCCTGTGCTGTACGTTTCCATGTATTATGTTCTAATTATTCATTCTTGCTTGGTGCAAAAATAAGACAGAAGAGGGCTTAATCTTGACATGAAGGAAAAAAACAGAATAGTATTCGATCCAAGAAAGGAGACTAGATACAGCTAGGATGTTCCTGATGGCTGGGAAGAGGTTCACTGCTTCTTCACTCAGAGGCAGTGAACCTATGGAATTTACTACCACAAAAGAAAGTGGGGGTAATCATTAAATATATTAAAGATTGTGATCGATATATTCCTTAAAGCCAAAGAGGGGGAGGCAGGAACAGGTAGTAGCCTTGTTGAATGGTTGAGCAGGTCCAAACGATCTAATGGCCTGTGCTTGATACTACATTCTCTGCTTCCAGCACACTATGACATTATTGTGAATAGAAAGATTTGACACTTTGCCGATTTTATCATTCATGTTAATGTAATAAATTGTTGTTTCCTTCACAAATTCTTACTTGGTAATGACTTCACTTCCAATAGCTCTTTAAATACATGAACACATTTATTGCAATAATTCAGAAAAAGGAACTGGCAAATACCCCATCAACATTCATTATTAGAATGTTTTTGGATCCGATTCTTTTATTAATGAAGTCACAATAATTTTTTTAACTTATGAATATTTGGAACATTAACTGTAAGCAAATGCACAAAGGATGTCTCCACGATGGAAATGCAAATTTAATTACTGGAAAGGATATGTTTATAGGTCCATTAGTAAATAACTCCTCAATAGAACTATCCAGATTGTTCTTTCAGACAGCATAATTGTAAGAATGGCTTTTTACTGTGGTATGCAGTTCAATATTTGAATGAAATAATGTAGAATTCAGGACCACAAAGTGTTGGACATTGGCAAAAATTAGTATAAATGATATTAACATGCAGAATTCAATTCAAGAAATGTTAATGAACCATATTCAGTATATAAAGGTATAGTAGACGAAGTGGGACCCGTTGGGTCCCATGTTCACACGGGAGGGCTGGTCCCCCAATGCAATATTCCACCTCTCCACCAATTCCAATATTGGTGGTCAGTGGGGGGCTTTCTGGAGTGCTAGTATGGGTACTGTGGGCTGAAGGGACTGGTTAGTATGGACATTGTGGGTCAAATGGATTCTTGGGGTGGCAGCTTAGTCACTCAAGCCTGATGTGCTGGCAGCTCACTAACGGCTGGTAGGCTAGCAGTTGACTCACGGCTGTTCCTTGAAATTCCATTTCAAGCATGGGTGCAAGGCAACCAAATTCAGATGCAGTTTCCTACCATTTCAAGCAGGGTGCAAGGCCACCAAATTCAAGTGCAGTTTCTTACCACTTCAAGCAGGGTGCAAGGCCACCGAATTCAATTACAGTTTCATACCACTTCAAGCAGGGTGCAAGGCCACCAAATTCAGGTGCAGTTTCCTACCACATCAAGCAGGTAGAAGGCCACCGAATTCAAGTGCAGTTTCCTACCACTTCAAGCAGGGTGCAAGGCCACCGAATTCAAGTGCAGTTTACGACCACTTCAAGCAGGCTGCAAGGGCACCGAATTCAAGTGCAGTTTCATACCACTTCAAGCAGGGTGCAGGGCCACCAAATTCAAGTGCAGTTTCATGCCACTTCAAGCAGGGTGCAAGGCCACCAAATTCAAGTGCCGTTTCATGCCATTTCAAGCAGGGTGCAAGGCCACCAAATTCAAGTGCAGTTTCATACCACTTCAAGCAGGGTGCAAGACAACCAAATTGATGTGCAGTTTCATACCATTTCAAGCAGGGTGCAAGGCCACCACATTCAAATGCAGTTTCATACCATTTCAAGCAGGGTGAAACCACCATAAAACCACACGAAACACCACATAAACCCAACACTCACAGTTCAGTAGACATTCAGTGTGTTCAGTTGATTCATAGCTCGAACAGAGTCGTGACCTCTCTCTCCCCTATCTTGCAGAGACTGAGCCACACCCACACTTACGGGTTTTATAATTCCTCCCCCTCCAACTGGAAGGCGCGTGGCCTTCATGGCGTGATTGACAGGAGAGAGATTCTTAACATTTTTTAAAACACTAATAACACTTTTATTTTACATTGATGGGAAGAATCATCTGCACCTGATGAGTGGCGAGGAAATTAGTAAGATGGCCAAAAATCACAGCCGTAAGTGGTAGCGTTTTATCTAAAATCAATATTTAGTGCAAACAGGAAGTTGTCAAGTTTCCACCAACAGCCTTTTTTTTTGCCGTGCAGCCTTTCAAAGCAGTTACCACCACCAACAACAGCAATGTTTTTTTGCAGTGCAGCCTTTCAAAGCAGTTACCACCACCAACAGCCATATTTTGCAGTGCAGCCTTTCAAAGCAGTTACCACCACAAACAACACCAATTTTTTTTTGCAGTGCAGCCTTTCAAAGCAGTTACCACCACCAACAACACCCATTTTTTTTTTGCAGTGCAGCCTTTCAAAGCAGTTAACACCACCAACAACACCCACATTTTTTGGACTGCAGCCTTTCAATGCAGTTACCACCACCAACAACAGCCACTTTTTTTTTGCAGTGCAGCCTTTCAAAGCAGTTACCACCACCAACAACAGCCATTTTCTTTTGCAGTGCAACCTTTCAAAGCAGTTACCACCACCAACAACAGACATTTTTTTTAGTGCAGCCTTCCAACGCAGTTACCACCACCAACAACCATTTTTTTGCAGTGCAGCCTTTCAAAGCAGTTACCACCAACAGCCATTTTTTTTTGCAGTGCAGCCTTTCAAAACAGTTACCACCGCCAACAGCCATTTTTTTTTGCAGTGCAGCCTTTCAAAGCAGTTACCACCACCAACAACAGCCATATTTTGCAGTGCAGCCTTTCAAAGCAGTTACCACCACAAACAACACCCATTTTTGTTTGCAGTGCAGCCTTTCAAAGCAGTTAACACCACCAACAGCCAATTTTTTTGGACTGCAGCCTTTCAACGCAGTTACCACCACCAACAACAGCCACATTTTTTTTTTGCAGTGCAGCCTTTCAAAGCAGTTACCACCACCAACAACAGCCATTTTCTTTTGCAGTGCAACCTTTCAAAGCAGTTACCACCACCAACAACAGACATTTTTTTTTACAGTGCAGCCTTCCAACGCAGTTACCACCACCAACAACAACCATTTTTTTGCAGTGCAGCCTTTCAAAGCAGTTACCACCAACAACAGACATTTTTTTTGCAGTGCAACCTTTCAAAACAGTTACCACCGCCAACAGCCATTTTTTTTTGCAGTGCAGCCTTTCAAAGCAGTTACCACCACCAACAACAGCCATATTTTGCAGTGCAGCCTTTCAAAGCAGTTACCACCACAAACAACACCCATTTGTTTTTGCAGTGCATCCTTTCAAAGCAGTTACCACCACTAACAACACCCATTTTTTTTTTGCAGTGCAGCCTTTCAAAGCAGTTAACACCACCAACAACAGCCAATTTTTTTGGACTGCAGCCTTTCAACGCAGTTACCACCACCAACAACAGCCATTTTTTTGCAGTGCAGCCTTTCAAAGCAGTTACCACCACTAACAACAGCCATTTTTTTGCAGTGCTGCTTTTCAAAGCAGTTACCACCACCAACAACAGCCATTTTTTTTGCAGTGCAGTCTTTCAAAGCAGTTACCACCGCCAACAACAGCCATTTTTTTTGTTGCAGTACAGCCTTTCAAAGCAGTTACCACCACTAACAACAGCCTTTTTTTGCAGTGCAGCCTTTCAAAGTAGTTACCACCACCAACATCACCCATTTTCTTTTTGCAGTGCAGCCTTTCAAAGCAGTTACCACCACCAACAGCCAATTTTTTTGGACTGCAGCCTTTCAACGCAGTTACCACCACCAACAACAGCCACTTTTTTTTTGCAGTGCAGCCTTTCAAAGCAGTTACCACCACCAACAACAGCCATTTTTTTTGCAGTGCAACCTTTCAAAGCAGTTACCACCACCAACAACAGCCATTTTATTTGCAGTGCAGCCTTTTAAAGCTGTTACCACCACCAACAACAGCCATTTTTTTTGCAGTGCAGCCTTTCAAAGCAGTTACCACCACCACCAACAACAGCCATTTTTTTTTGCAGTGCAGCATTTCAAAGCAACCATATTTTCATTTTCAAACCACATTAAGGGCACTCACAGTTGAGTAGACATATGTTCAGTGTTATTCAGAGCTCAGAGAGACGTGACCCTCTCGCTTCCTCCATCTTGCAGAGAATGAGTGCGGCACACCACTTCCGGGTTTTATAGTCCCTCCCCCTCCCACCAGAAGGGGCAGCAGAGAATGGCGATTTAAAAAAAAACATTATTATCTCTCTGATTTTTCATCGATGGGAAAAATCCTCCAGTCCAGGCCTGCGGACGGGGGCTCTGAGCGAGGTGGCCAAAAATGACGTCTGTAAGTGGCGGCGTTCTCTCGGAAATCACATCGCATGGAGTCAAAAGCAGTCAAGATCTTACTTTTAGTAATATAGATGTCACTCTCATGCAGACCCCATCCAAGGTCAAGAAATTGAATTGAAATTGAATAAAGCAACTTGTCTTTACTCTAATAAAAGATACTTAGCTCAATAGAATTACCCAAACGTATAACAGGGAAAGACATAACAGGGAAAGCACAAAAAAAAGTGCTGGAGAAACCCAGCAGTCCAGGCAACATCTATAAAGGGGATAGTCAGATGACGATCCAGATCGGGCCACTTCTTCAAACCAGACATAGAGGGGAGAAAGCGATGCGGGGTGTGACAAAGCCTGCCGAGTGATAGGTTGATACAGGTGAGGGGGGAAGGGATGATTCACCCATGGGTAAATTGACAAAGGCTAGAGATAAGATTGAGGAAAAGCGGCATTGGATAAGGAAAAACGAGTGAAAAGTAAAGCTGCAGGGGGGAATATGGATGAAAGAGGACAGGGTGGAGAGGAAAGATGGGGAAATCCAGTATCTTCTCAATGCGTCAAGGAGATATGTTTCCACACCGTTTACTGGCAATGAACTTCAGACATTCATCCCTGTTTATTTTCCTTTAGCACCATTTTACAGTCTACCCCATATTCAAGCAATACTTCCCTGCTCAGGGTATTGACCTTAGCACTCATCATTTTATGCACCACAATGAAATTTTCCCTTAACTTCCTATGTAAAAAAAACTGTAGCTCCCAGAGGATTATGCATGGCAGAAGCTCCCGGAGAGCCGCGGACTACTGCCATACCAAGGCAGGCAGCAGGCCTGGCTCGCCCGCCGTGGAACTGGGAACCCGCATGGTGTGGGAGCCTCATCCGAGGCTTATCTGCTCGTCCTCAAAACCGGGAACCGTAGAGAAGGGTCGGGGATGGCAGCAGACGCTAGACAAAGGGCCGGTAAGAAGAACTTGGAATCTTACTTTCTATGCCCTCCAGGTTAACCGCGGGAGGCATCCCTGGGACACCAAGGCTGAAGGCGGCCAGGCGATGAGAGGGACAATGGTTCGCAGGCAATTCGGATCATGGCGACGGCTGCAATGGGCCGTTATTCCCAGCTACTACTGGGGCCTTGAAAATGGCGCTAAAACCTGGTGACATTTGCATATCGACTCATTGGGCTGTTGCTATGCATTCTGTACTAAATCGGAGATTGTACTTAAGTCTGACAAAAACCTAATTGGTCTGAATGCAAAAAAAATAATTGCACTGTACCTTGGTGCATGTGATAATAAAAGAACCTTTGAAACCTTCCAACCTACCTGACAACCAGAGCTTGATTATTTTGGCTTTTATCAATATTAACTGAAAAATACCCTTGAAGGCCTTCTGAAATTTTCTTTTCATTTGGTTGAAAAAAATTAACATGTCCAATCTGTGTTCTTTGTTTAGTTTAGAGACATAGCGCAGAAACAGGCCCTTCGTCCCACCGGGTCCGCGCTGACCAGCGATCCCCGCACTGTATCACCATGAATCTCATGCATCTTAACCTTCTGAACCATGAGGGACCTTATCACAACATGGTGTCAAGAAAATAACCTCTCAGTCAATGTGATCAAGACAAGGAGCTAGTTATGGACTTCAGGAAACAAGGTGCTGTACATGCCCCAATCACGATCAATTGTACCGAAGTCGAGATGGTCAGAAGCTTAAAGTTCTTGGGCACAAATATCACTAACAATATGTCCTGGAATGATCACACTGACGATCAGGCCAAGAAAGCACACCAATGCCTCTACTTACTCCGAAGACTGGGAAAATTTAGCATGTCTCCAATGACAGACACCAAAATAGACACAAAAAGCTGGAGTAACTCAGCGGGACAGGCAGCCTCTCTGGAGAGAAGGAATGGGTGACGTTTCAGATCAAGACCCTTTCTCAGACTCTTGACCCGAGGTCCCTTCCTACACATGTCTTCAATGACTCTTACCAACTTCTACAGATGCACCAGTGAAAGCATACTATCAGGATGCATCATAACTTGATTTGGCAACAATTCTGCCCAAGATCACAATAAATTATAGTTGTGGATGGAGCCCAGTACGTCACCCAAACTAGCTTCCTCCCCTATCGATTCTAGCTACATGTCATGTTGCCTTGGGAAACCAACCAGCATATTCAAGGACATACCATTTACACTTCAGACATTCCCTCTTCGAATCTTTCCCATTTTTTTCTGGCTTGAAAAATATTATCTCACCATTTTCCAGCACAAATTATTTTTGTTGCTTTTCCCTATCCAACTGTTTTTGGAGCCTGTAGTTTTATTATTCACTCATTAACATGACCTGTTTTTTTATATCAAGGTCAAGGACGCTGAGAATATATTTTTCTGAGGGGAGAGGTAGGTAGGGTGAACTGCTGTGTGTAAATCAAGTGAAAAGAAACCTAAAGTAGAGGCAGAGCAAAATACAGTTTGTGGGCAAGTGTTTGAATATTTACCATCCAATGCAATGTTTGAAAAATGTTCAAATGGGCAAACTTGCTTGAAATGAGTATGACAAGAGTTACTATGTAAGGCAAGCTCACATAATTATAGAAAACTATCAAAATAACAAATGGTAATCAAACTCAGTGCTGTATCTTTTACGTTTAGAATCTGGGAAAAGTAAAACGTTGACACATTTAAAGAAATATGGGAAGAAAAACACTGCCATATAGAACTGTGCATTTGATAAGTAGGCCAAGGTTGTATATTTGTAACCTCTGTGTTCTAATTCTCACCTACAACAAACACTAATATAACTTTGTTTCCTCCATTTAATCTCGTATATGACCCATAACTTAATATGACCCATAACTTCATGATGCTATGCATTTAAAAATCTTGCCATATTCTTATTCTTTCAACTCAATAACGTGAGCATATGCAAATAATCCCAATGTCTCTGAACTGCTACCATGCTGATCTGAAAGTAACACATCTGTAACTATACCCATTCTCAAGGACACAATATCTCTGATATGCCCTTTGTAGCTCAGATAGGATCCCTGAACTCATCATCTTTAGGATAACTGGAATAACGGTCTCAAGGAAGCCTCCTCCATTCATCAAACATTCGGATGGTGGAGCTCAGCATCTGTGGAGGGAAATAGACAATCGATGTTTCAAGTCAGTACCCTTCATCTGGACTGAAAGAGTAGAGTGGAGATTGCCAGTATAAATAGGTGAGGGGGGAATCATTCTGGGTTAACAGTCCTTGTTCTAAACATACCCTGGCACCATTCGCCAACTCTTCTCCTTTACATCGACGACTGTATTGGTTCTTCCTCCTGCACCTGTGAAGTACTCATTGACAGCCGTACGATGGCAGCCTCACCAACAGTCTGTCTCGTCCTTTTCTTTCTTTGTTGTGTTTAGTATGTTGTTAAATAGTAAGATTAAACGAGAACTTACCAGTTTGAAGTTTGATCTTTATTTTATGAGGAGTTACGTTGAGGGATTACGTGAAGAGCCCGCCAGCACGCATGCGCGTCAATCTTCAAAGCAGCGGTGTGAGATCACAGATAACAGTTTATTGAACTAAACATAGTAAGATTAGAGAAGACTAGAATACCAGCTGACCTTTATGATAGAGGGTTGGGCGCGGAGGGCACGTAATCCCTCAACATAACTCCTCATAAAATAAAGATCAAACTTCAAACTGGTAAGTTCTCGTTTAATTTTACTATTTTACTTCGGAGTCACGTGAAGATTTCAAAGCTCTGTGATTTCATGTCGTGGAACGAGTCCATGCGTCACATACTGCAATAATTGACCAAGGAGGAGAAACGTATAATGCATTCAGACATGACATGGTTATTCAAACATGCTGATGCTTTTATTAACAAGAAATAATAATGACCCCTAACATTCGGGGTAAATTATAATACAGAATTTAAAATTGAATCTGCAAACACCCCAGGCCTGGCAACGGGTTTGTTATAAAATATCTGAAAAGTTATTTCACTAGACCATCCTGCCGTTGTAAGGATGTGATCCATAGGAACTTCTAACCCTTTCGCTGCCGATGTCGATGCAGCCCTGGTGGAATGAGATTTAAAAATATCAGTGTCCACACCTGCAGCAGCCAAAACCTGTCTAAGCCATCTAGAGATGGTCTGCACTGACACCCTTCTGTGAGGTTTCTTATGACTGATTAATAATGCCATTTCAGTGCCTCTCAGGTTTTTAGTGACCTTGACATAATGAAGTAAATGAGTGACTATACACAGACGAAGGTCTATGGGGTATACTAAGAACTCCAATTTAAGACCGGACGACCCTGGTCTATTCTGTTTAACTAACTCACATATATAGAAAGTTATTTTGTTGGCAGTTATTGCCATAGTGTCCAGTCGCAACTTGTGCAGCGACTGGACCCACTGCGCCGAGACTAGTGCCATAAGCATAACTACTTTATACGTTAGCTTGGCGAGAGACAGGGACATTGCTGGAGCCCAACCCCGAAGCAACGTCAGGACAATGCCAACATCCCAGATCTGGGAGTACTGGGGGGATTAGTGTTAAAAATACCCTTTATAAGTCTCGACACTAGAGGGTGAGACCCGACAGCGTGGTGCCTCGACCCCCGCCACAAGTAAGATGATAGGGCACTTCTTGCATAGTTGATGGCACTGTAGCTCAGACCTTCATCAAAATGAAGGCTGGACAAAAATTCTGGCACATCCGTTACACGAGCCGTGTTGGACGTGATGTTAGCCCGAGTACAGAATATCTCCCATTTCCTAATATATGAGATATATTGTTTTTTGGTGGTATCCCTCCATGCCGCCGTGATCATGTTCAAGGTTCGATCCATCAGTCCAAGTCCCAGGAAAGGTCTCCTCAGACTCTGCAAATTAACAAATTTATCCGGTCATGGCACGGGTGACTCTCGCCTGTCACAGGATGAACCAATAAATCAGGGCGTTTGGAAATGGGCATACATGGTTCTGATATCATACCCAGAACCACAGGGAACCATGGCTGAATAGGCCAGTCGGGTACTACCAAAATACCTGACGCGGAGTCTTGTTGGATTTTTTGCAAGATCCGACTGATGAGGCAGAAGGGAGGAAATGCACAGGAAAACAATCCTCCCCAGTGTAGCGAGAATGCATCCATCGCCACTGCCCCAGGGTCTGGCTCCCATCCAACATATGTTGGCAACTGGTGATTAAGCCTGGATGCGAACAGATCGATATCCGGCGTTCCATACCGAGCTACAATGTCGGGAAACACTTTGTGATCCAACATCTATTCGGTGTTGTCATTGAACTTTCGAGACCTGGTGTCCGCCACTGTATTGAGCTTACCTGGAAGGTAAGTAGCTGATACCCAAATATTTATTTTGATGCACCAGTGCCAAATAGTGTTAGCCAGATTATCACAATAGTGTTAGCCAGATTATCGACTTAATTCCACCCATGTGATTGATATATGCCACCGCAGTGGTGTTGTCAATCTAAAGACGAACATGCAGATGGTGCATGTTTGTGCAGTAAGCCCTTAGCCCATAGAATGCACCCAACATCTCTAAATAATTAATACCAAGTGCCTGAAGCAAAGATGATTCATGTGCATCCCATCTGCCACCGCAACTAGAGATGGTATTAGTAGCACCCCAACCTTGAGCGCTAGCATCAGTCTGTAAAACGACTGAAGGACTGCTGACTACAATGGTATTAGAACAATGCCGAATGTTTAGTATCCACCATTGCAATTCAGAAATAGCTTTAGCTGGTAACTGCATTGGCCTGTCAAAGTGACCAGCATGATTTTTAAATTTTGATAATGCAAAGGTCCAAATTGTGCGGCTGGAAATGCAGCCACTATCTTGCCAATCACCCTGGCTACTTGTCAAATAGATGGTTGACTAACAACAACAAGGCTGTTACAGGCCTCTATCAACTCTGCTATCTTGCCCCCAGGCAAAGTCACAGACATGTGAACCCTAAATAATCCATAACTGTGGATGGTATTAACTTAGATTTATCTGGATGAATGAGAAACCCCAATTTCTCAAACAAGAGTTTGGTGGCTGAAACAGCTAATTTAGCTAATTCCAGAGTTTTTCCAATAATTAAGATATCATCCAGGTATGCCATGACAATATGTTTCTGCGTTCTGAGAAACGCAAGTGCCGGTTTTAGTATTTTAGTAAACAATCGGGGCTGATGTTAACCTATTAGGCAACGCCTTAAACTGCCACAGCTGCCCCATCCAGTTAAATTTCAGATACCTTCGGTGATCCCTGTGCATAGGTACCGAATAGTATGCATCTTTGAGGTCGATGCAAGCCATAAAGTATCCTTTGGAAACCAAATGTTTGGCAGTAACAAAAGTTTCCATTTAAAAATGTATATACTGTACAAATGTATTTACCTGCGTCAAATCAATGATGATGCGGCATCCACCATCTTTCTTTTTCCTTGTAAAAATATTAGATACAAACTCGTGAGAGTCATGTCGGGACTTCTCAATTATCCCTTTTGAATATAACCTCAAAATTTCTGCATGCCCATCCAAACTTTCCTGCTGTGAAAGCACAAACGTTCGGTTAGGTGCATGCTGTACTGGTGGAAAGGAATTATGAAGGAACTCAATTTTATACCCCAGAATACTGTGCAGTATAAATAGGTCAGATGTTATTGAACTCCATGCATTCCAAAACAAGTGTAATCTTCCACCAACTTGTGAACAATTTACACACCCCATGTTCCGGAAGAAACCAGACCCACCTACCTCCATGGTTACCAATGGGTTTGTGTTTACTTCTTCCGTCCCCGAGTCCTGGGGGGTAGAGGAGCTGGAATGTGGGGATGGCGCATTTTCCAAGAAGGCCGTTCTGGGCCTTGGCCTAAAAAAGACCTTTGTCCAGAATGTACGGCCTTCGAGCTTTCACCAGCCTCCGGATAACGTTTCCTGCTGGTGGATGCATAGGGGTGCTGCCGCCGAAGTTGCGAGGTCTTGCCGGTTGACGGCGCCTTTATTAGCCCGACAGCCTTACCCTCCTCATCCAGGTCCTTGACTTGTTTTGACAGGTTCTCCCCGAATAGTAAATTTGGCGGCTGAGTGTTGCTGGCTTTGCACAACCCCGCAAATTTGGGGTTCAGGGCAGGTCGGATCGCACTCTTTCTAAAGCAATTGATCTCAAACTGAGCATTGCATAAAAGTGCCAGCGCATCCTGCTGCTCATCCGACAACAGTGTTCCATCTATGGATCTGGCAAACGCCGTTATACCCGAAGCCAGCAGCTTGAGGATTCTTTGGATCTTGACTTCTTGGGCTCTGATGCCCCCACCAATGTATCCCCAAATCGAATTATTCGCCGCATGAACATTCAAAGAAGCACAGTTCGCAGGCACTAAATATTTAGCAGCTGTGTCAGTCATTACCTGCTCCTGCAGCTGGTTGGATGTAAGGTAATCAATACTAGCAGCCAGCTGTTCTTGTAAAGGCTCTCCTGTTTGCGAGGGTATCACGAATTTGGAGACCATGCCGAGCAGTTTCTGAGCTTCATGCACCCCAAGCACACCAGATGAATCTTCAGCCAAACCCCCGACTTCAGAGCCAGCCCAGGACTGACTCCTTATGCTCCCCTCCGAGGAGAGGGAGACATTGTGCAGCCCTGTACTAGGCGCTGCCGTGGGTGTCCGAGGAGGCCCACGCTGACAAAACTCCGACTGCTGGAGTATGTCACGTTGGAGCATTTGCTCCATTAACTGACTGCCCGCACTCCCGCGGTCCTCCGCAGCCAGTTTCGCCGCGGCCCGCTTAGACTTGGCCCTCATTTTTTCCATTATTCTGGAAATCTCCGTTCTGTAAAGAAATTTCCCAGAACAAAAAACGACCTCAGAATAAGAAAACTTACCTGCAGGCCTTTTTTAACTTACCGGTGGAGGAGCAACGTGCCTCCCAACCAGTCGCTGCGCAATGCATTAGACGATATGACGCGCATGCGTGCTGCCGGGCTCTTCACGTAGTCACTCACGTGACTCCGAAGTAAAATGTATGTTTTAGTGTATCTTTAGCTATGTATTATGTAGGGGGTGTGGGGGGTGGGAAACTTTTTAAA
This sequence comes from Malacoraja senta, assembly GCA_038087875.1. Classification (NCBI taxonomy): domain Eukaryota; kingdom Metazoa; phylum Chordata; class Chondrichthyes; order Rajiformes; family Rajidae; genus Malacoraja; species Malacoraja senta. The sequence continues at coordinate 299,579,231 of CM075977.1, read as the reverse complement.
ATCTCTTTCCTCGACGGAGATGCGATTTTTTTCCGCATCGTATCTCCGTCCACACGGCGGCCTGATATCGTGGAGATGGCGGCCTCTTGCTGGGGATCGACCTTGGGAGCTCCAACTGCAGGAGCCTGCGGATTTAACATCGTGGAGCTTGCGATCCCTTTGTCAGGGATCGACCATGGGAGCTCCAACCACGGGAGCCTGCGGACTTCACATCATGGAGCTCGCCACCCTTGGTTAGGGATCAATTTCGGGAGCTCCAATCGCAAGAGCTTCGACCGCCATGATCACGGGAGCTTCGATCGCCCCGACTGCGGATGGTTCGACTGCCCCGTCCGCGGGAGAATAAGGAGGAAAGAAGATAAGACTTTATTGCCTTCCATCACAGTGAGGAATGTGGGGGAGCCGCTGTGCTGGATATTTATACTTTTATGTAGTTGTGTGTCTTGTTGCTTTTTTCTGGTATGACTGTATGGTAAATCAAATTTCACTGTACCTTAAATGGTACACGTGACAATGAAGGACCATTGGACCATTGAACCATTGATAACATTAACCTTCCTATTAATTTCCACCGTCCTCAAATTCACTTGGACTATCTCTGGCATCTCTCTTCCCTTTCTCGATCTCTCCATCTCCATCACAGTGGACAGACTATAGATTGATTTCTAGTGCAAACTCACCGTCTCCCACAGTTATGACTGGCCCTCTTCCCATTAACCTCTTGCAAGGACATCAGTTACTTTCAATTTCTCCATCTCTCTCACATCTGATCCCAGAGGATACTTTCCACTCTAGGACATCCGAGATGTCATCTTTCTTCAGTAAATGTGGTTCCCAACACTATCTGTTGAGGATGGAGCCCTAAACTATCTCCCCTGTGTCCTGAAGTTCTGCTCTTGCCCCCTTCCCCCACCCTGCAGACAGGGCAAGAGATCATCTTGTTCTTGCCTTCTCATCCAAGACATTATCCTCCGATGTTACCCATGTCCATGCCGACTTTTCTCTCCTTGGTTTCCACCATTTCCAGAATGACGCCTCGTACACAAATATAGTTATAGAGTCCTCTTCAACGCGATCCCCCTGCCAGTCACATCTTCCCGCCTCCACCCCTTTCCACTTTACACAGAGGTTGCTCCCTCCTCATCCCTTCGCACCTAGCCCAGCACCTCCCCAGGTATTATTCCCTGTAATCACAGGAGATGGAACATTTGTCCCTACACAGCCGCTCTCACTTCGATACTCCTACCAAGTGAGACACACGTTCACATGCACCTCCTCTAACCTCATCTACTGCATTCAGTGCTCCCAATGTGGCCAATGTCAGTGAGACCAAGCAAAGTATAGGCGATTGTTTCGCTGAACACTTGCATGATGTCCTCCAAGGCTTGCTGGAGTTTCCAGTTACCAACCAATTTGACTTTCCTTTCATGCCGACTTTTCTCTCCTTGGTCTCCACCATTTCCAGAATGACGCTTCCTACACAGATATAGTTATAGAGTCACACAGCAGAGAAACAGGACTTTTAGCCTAACTCGTCCATGCCGGTCAAGATCCCAATCTAAGCTGATCCCATTTGCCCACTTTTGGTCCACAACCAGTGCAAGTGTCTTTTAAATATCTCCTCCAGCAGCTCATTTCATATACCCACCACCCTCTGTGATTTCTCCCACTACCCTCATCACCCTGCTCCTTTCCCCTCCTTCGTATGTTTATGTCCCATCCCCGAGTCCCACATTTCCATTTTATGCCTTCCCCTTCACCTTCCAACCATATCCTTTCCTACAGCTTTATAGTTCACACTTTTCCTTGTCTGACAACCTCTCGCCTCTAGCCTTAGTCACTTACTCCACTCAGCTGCCAATCATTCACCCACTCCCTCACCTGTATCTGCTTATCAATTATAGGCACATAAAGCTGGAGTAACTCAGTGGGACAGGCAGCTTCACTGGAGAGAAGGAATAGGTGACATTTCGGGTCGAGACGTCACCCATTCCTTCTCTCCAGAGATGCAACCTGTCCCGCTGAGTTACTCTAGTTTTTTGTGTCTATCTTCGGTTTAAACCAGCATCTGGTTCAATCCTACATATTTCGTCCGCTTATCAATTGCCAGGCCTTGTCCCACCCTCGCCTCTCCTTTCTAGATTTTACCTCCTCGACTCGAATCTGTCTGACGAAGGGTCTTGACCTGAAACATCCTGTCTATTTCCCTCCACAAATGTTGTCTGGCCTGCTGAGTTCCTCCAGCACATTGTTTTTTGCTTAATGATAGTAACGGTTTAAGACACTTGTCTGGAACCATATGCAATTCTTGCTTTGTGTGGAATGCATTCTGCACTATTCCCTGTTACTACCCATATTAGCCTGGATATAATATCTTCTTCACAATGAATCAAAACACTAAAAGCCGCATCAATTGAATAAATAAATCATGTTGTGAGCTGGTTACATTTAAGTTTTTGAACTAAGTTCAATTTCAAAAAACAGTACTCGATCAATTGCATTGGCTACACACTGCAGACTCCACTTATGGTAGCTTGAATTTCAATGCTATTGGTTAAAACTACAGAAGGTAATCACAGCTGGAAAGAATACGGTTATTTCAATCCTTCAAGCATTCCTCCATCATATTCCTGGACATTATATAATGTGCAATACTTCAGAAAATCTCTTCTAGGTTACTGATCAACATGGTATGGTTGAATTATTATCATGTTACCAGTCCTATAAAAACCCCATTCAAAATGATGGGAAAAAAAAGTAGCAAAGAAAGCAAAAAATAATGAACCCAATGACCCAGTTGACAGAATAGATATATATGATAACCATGTCCATATCAAATCTCCAGCCACGATTGTCATCTTCAAAATCCAGCCTGTAGGCACCATGAGGGAATTGTCTTCTTGCAACAGGATCTGGACGTCTTCCAAAACCTGCGAGAAAGACAACGTTAATGACAAATGGCTCAGTAGTCTCATACAAATGAGAGCAGTAAATCTGGTACATTAAACAGCAGAGCAGTCTAGGCCTTAAGAGAACAGGCATTTATAAAGCGACAAAAAAATTTAAGAACTGATGCCTCTTAACCAAGTATCAGTGTCCACTCAATAGACCACATGGCCTCTTTCTGCGTGATGCCGATTCAATTATTGTTCATTTTCAATCTGTAACTAAAAACATTACAGAGAAAAACATGGTTAGAAAGTTAAATAACAGCAGAAACTGCAGTAAACACTCATTGGATCAGGCAGCATATGTGGGAGAGCAACAGACAATGTATCAATCTGAAATGTTCATTGTATTGCTTTCCACAGAAACTGCCAGACCAACAAAGTTGGACCCTTGTTCCCCATAATAAAAGGTGAATTTATTATAGGGAACAAGGAAATGGCAGATGAGTTGAACAGGTACTTTGGATCCATCTTCACTACGGAGGATCTGAAGGAAATCCACATTAGGCAGGAAATGGTATTGGGTAGACTGATGGGACTGAAGGCTGATAAATCCCCAGGGCCTGATGGTCTGCATCCCAGGGTACTTAAGGAAGTGGCTCTAGAAATCGTGGACGCATTGGTGATCATTTTCCAATGTTCTATAGATTCAGGATCAGTTCCTGTGGATTGGAAGGTGGCTAATGATATCCCACTTGTTAAGAAAGGCGGGAGTGAGAAAACAGGGAATTATAGACCAGTTAGCCTCACATCGGTGTGAGGAAGATGCTGGAGTCAATCATAAAAGATGAAATAGCGGCACATTTGGATAGCAGTAACACGATTTACGAATGGGAAATTCTGCTTGACTAAACTTCTGGAATTTTTTGAGGATGTAACTCGGAAAATGGACAGGGGAGAGCCAGTGGATGTAGTGTACCTGGACTTTCTGAAAGCATTTGATAAGGTCCCACAAAGGAGATTAGTGGGCAAAATTAGCGCACATGGTATTGGGGTAGAGTGCTGACATGGATAGAAAATTGGTTGGCAGACAGGAAACAAAGAGTAGGGATTAGCGGGTCCCTTTCAGAATGGCAGGCAGTGACTAGTGGGGTACCGCAATACTCGGTGCTGGGACCGCAGCTATTTACAATATACATTAATGATTTAGATGAAGGGATTCAAAGAAACATTAGCAAATTTGCAGATGACACAAGGCTGGGTGGACTGTGAGAAGGATGCTATGAGAATGCAGGGTGATTTGGACAGGTTGGGTGAGTGGGCAAATGCGTGGCAGATGCAGTTTAATGTGTTGGCATGTTGGCCTTCATAACAAGAGGAGTTGAGTATAGGAGCAAAGAGGTCCTTCTGCAGTTGTCAGGGCCCTAGTGAGACCACACCTGGAGTATTGTCTGCAGTTTTGGTCCCCAAATTTGAGGAAGCACATTCTTGCTATTGAGGGAGTGCAGCGTAGTTTTACAAGGTTAATTCCCGGGATGTCTGGGACTGTCATATGCTGAGAGAATGGAGCGGCTGGGCTTGTATACTCTGGAATTTAGAAGGATGAGAGGGAATCTTATTGAAACATATAAGATTATTAATGGTTTTGACACGCTAGAGGCAGGAAACATGTTCCCGATGTGGGGGGAGTCCAGAACAAGGGGCCACCGTTTAAGAATAAGGGGTAAGCCATTTAGAACGGAAATGAGGAAACACTTTTTCACACAGAGAGTTGTGAGTCTGTGGAATTCTCTGCCTCAGAGGCCGGTAGAGGTCCGTTCTCTGGATACTTTCAAGAGAGAGCTAGATAGGACTCTTAAAGATAGCGGAGTCAGGGTATATGGGGAGAAGGCAGGAACGGGGTACTGATTGGGGATGATCAGCCATGATCATATTGAATGGCAGTGTTGGCTCGAAGGGCCGAATGGCCTATTCCTGCACCTATTGTCTATAGAATATTGTCTAACCAGCATTTTCCCTTTTTACTTCAAACTGGATTTACAGATTTAAAAAAATGCTAGTTAGAAAGTTGTTTTAATTATTGTGAACTGAATTTGAAAAATCAACAAGTTAAAATTGTTCTTACTACGTCATTTCATGAATGTTGCCATTTCTCTTTGATCACCCCTCTTTAAAATAATACCTGCTATGTCTTGAAGGCCTCTGGGCCCTGACATTTATTTCCTCTCGAGTGCAGCTGCACCATGGGTGTTTCTGGCTGTTAGTCAGGGTGCAATAAGATGACTGCTAAGACCCAAAGCGTAAATAGAAGGGGTAAGGGTGTTTTATTAGAAACATTGAAAAATAGGTGCAGCAGTAGGCCATTTGGCCCCTTTGAGCTAGCACCACCATTCTATATGATCTGATCAATTAAAATCAGTACCCCTTTCCTGCTTTTTCCCCATATCCCTCAATCAGCCCTAAGAGCTTAATCTAACTCTCTCTTGAAAACATCCAATGAATTGCCCTCCACTGCCTTCTATGGCAGAGAATTCCACAGATTCACAACTCTGTGGATTATACTGTATGTCCCGAAATGGAACAATGAAATTCTTACTTGTAGCAGCACAACAAATGTGTAAAAATAGTACTCTGTAAACACCATTATAAACAACAACAAAAAACATAGATAGAGATATAGAGAAAGATGGAGATATGGGGAGAGAGATATAGGGGGGGGGGGGAGAGGGAGAGAGAGAAGGAGAGAGAGAGAGAGATAGGGAGGGGTGGAGGGAGAGGGGGAGAACGGGAGGGGGGAGAGGGACAGAGAGATAGACAGACAGACAGACAGAGACAGACAGACAGACAGACAGACAGCAGACAGACAGACAGACAGACAGACAGACAGACAGACAGACAGACAGACAGACAGACAGACAGACAGACAGACAGACAGGTAGATTCCTGAACCTGGAAGTTACAGTTTTCAGGCTCCTATACCTTCAGGATCCTATGGCACAGGTGAAATGAGAGCGTGGCCAGGGTACACATATACTGAATTTGATTCCAAACATTGGATGTGGTCTGATATGGCCAGCGGGAATGCTGCCCAACCCACCTCCCCTCACTCATCTGATAGAGATCGTGCCCTTGGATCACAGATCACAAATAACAAAATCCAATTTCACTGATTCAAATCAACAAAAACTTTAAAGTTCTTAATACAATTTCACATCAGAACTGCATCAGTCATTCGAAGGTGTATATTATTCAATATCTACAGAGCACTTCAAAATATTTATTTTCAAAATATGTTGCAATGATGTAAAATGTTTAAGTGCATTGAAAAATGCAGAAATCATTGAAAGACAGCCTATAGAACTTCATGAATCAAATTAGTCGGCAACAAACTCCTGGGGTCTTATGTTCTTCACATAACTTGAGTCACATTAATATAAATTCATTTGCAGGATAAATTATCGTGGCCTTGTCAAACAAGGTTTAGCACTACACGCTACGAATCCCAGTTGTGGAGACACTGGTATCGTTGTCTCGTTGTAGGATATTGATCATTCTTTTTTATTCTGGATTTTAATTCATGTAGGAATGTTACAATACTTACCTTCAGCGGCGCTGCAATTCTGCCACTGGCCGTGTGCGCGATTTTGGCGCCTTTAAGGGGGGGGGCAGGGTTAAAACGCGTGTTTCTCCTACCTTGTCCTGGTTAATATTTCGTTGGAGTGCAAGCGTTTGCTGAAAAATCGTTCCGACAGGCGTTTTGTGTATTTTTTATATTTATTCGATCGACAATGTCAGCGCTGGAGTCATTTTAAAATCAGCATCAAAAGCCATCAACGCCGACAACGGGGACGGATTTCACATACGGGACAGGTAAACGAAAGCCTTTAATTCACATTTTTTAATGCGAAACGGTAATTCTTTTCCCCGAACGGCAGAATTTTTCATGCCGATACGGGGTTAAATTCACCGCAAATCAACGTTCCAATTGATCGCGTTCCAGAAAACCCCATTCGCAAGATTATTTAAATGGCCATTAATTTACAGGTATTAAACATTAAATTCCTTCCATTTGGCCTGTAAATCCATGACAATGAGATTTTAAAATTATGTTATATTGTGAATTCTTGTGTGAATGTTAGGCTATTTAAAAATGTTAATCTATTCTTAAGAAGTTGATAGATGTTTAGATCTAGTAATTGAATTTTGTAATTAGCTACAATTAGGTAACTAACTAATTATATGCTTTAATTTCATGTCATCTAAGTAAGATTGTTTCATATTTGTTTCAGAATGATTCAATCTATAATAACGGAAAATTTCTTTCAGTTCTCTTAATTTTTAAGAATGTTATGGGCTTTTGACTGTCCTCGATCACAGCTTTTGTGTTAAGTCAATGGAAAAGCAATAGGGCACAAGATGCTAATTTCCGAGTATGAAAATGGCCATAACTTTTTTAATACTGAAGATATGAAAGTGAATTAGGTGTCAAATTAAACTTATTTTTATGCTTTATCTGATGGGATAAATTACAGACTTTATTTTTTAAATCTCAAAATTTTGTAACATTGCTAATTCATGTATTGTGTTTTTTTAATATATAATTTATGATGCTTTTATAAGTGATATACTAAGATTTTATATGTATTTTATGATGTTTTTATATGCAATGTATTTTTATGTAATGTTGTCCCTTGTCTGGACCTTGAGTCCGAAATAAAGTTTATTATTATTTATTATGTGGGATAAAAGCATCTTCTAGCTATGTGCTGAAGAAGAGGCCAGAGATTATTATGTTGATTAACGAGGTTGTATTTTATGCACCACAATATAAACCTCCTGGAGATTACAACATATGGTAGCTCCTAGTTGATGAAAAGAGCCTTTGAATTGTGATGCATGAGATTTATTTATTGCCGACTTCAGCACCACCATTGACTTAAACCCGCGTGATAAAATGTCTATAAAAAAATGACAGACAAAACTGAAACAACCAAAGGCGGCAATAAAATCTACAAAGTAGACTGCTCCAACTTGCTGAGGCATTTTGAACAGCGCTTCCCAAACACACATTCTCTCCCCAAAAAAGACAAATGGAAGAAAGGTGTAACAACAACATCTCCTGCACGTCATGTGGTTATTACTTGGAAAAGTATCCCCTCTTTACCATTTCTGTTAGATACAACCAAATAACTCAAAGATAGACACAAAATGCTGGAGTAACTCAGCGGGACAGGCAGCCTCTGGAGTTTCGGGTCGAGACCCTTCTTCAGACTGAAAATCATGGGAAAGGGAAACAAGAGATATAGATGATTATGTAGAGAGGGATAGAACAAATGGATGAAAGATATGCCAAAAAGTGACAATGATAAAGGAAACAGGCCATTGTTAGCTGTGGCTAGATGAGAATGAAAGCTGGAGTGACGGGTGGTGGAGGGATAGAGAGAGAGGGAATGTAGGGGTTAATTGAAGTTGGAGAAATCAATATTCATACCGCTGGGTTGTAAGCTGTCCAAGCGAAATATGAGATGCTGTTCCTCCAATTTGCATTTTGCCTCACTCTGACAATGAGGAGGCCAAGGACAGGAAAGACAGTGTGGGAATGGGAAGGAAAATTTAATTGTTTAGCAACTGGGAGATCAGGTAGGCCATGGCCATGAAGGTGTTCAGCGAAACGATCGCCCAGACTACGTTGGTCTCTCCGATGTATAAGAGTCCACATCTAGAACAAGGGATACTGTAGATGAGGTTGGAGGAGGTACAAGTGAACCTCTGCCTAACCTGGACAGACTCGAGGGAGGAGGTATAGGGACAGGTGTTACATCTCCTGGGGTTACAGGGGAAGGTATCTGGGGAGGTGGTTTGGGTGGGAAGGGATGATGTACCAGGGAGTTGCATAGGGAATGGTCTCTACGGAAGTCGGAAAGGGGTGGAGATGGAAAGATGTGGCTAGTGGTGGGATCCCGTTGGAAATGTTGGGGGAATTATGGTTTAATGGGGTGAAAGGTAAGGACTAGGTGGACTATGTCCCTGTTGCGACAAGGGAGGAGGGAACAAGGGCAGAGCAGCGGGGTACCAAGGAGACACGTGTGAGGGCCTCATCTATGATGAAAGAGGCGAACCCCCGTTCCCTAAAGAATGAGGACATCTCAGATGTCCTGGCATGGAACACCTCATCTTGGGCACAGATGTGGCATAGACAGAGGAATTGGGAGTAGGGGATAGAGTCTTTGCAGGAAGCAGGGTGGGAAGAAGAACCAAATAATTGACTACCCTAAACATTCATTCCATCGACACGGTGACACAGTGGTAGGACTGCTGCCTGGCAGCACCAGAGACCTGGGTTTGATCTTGACTACAGGTGCTGTTTGTAAATTTTCCCTGTGGGTTTTCTCTGGGTGTTCTGGTTTCCTCCCACATTTCAAAGAAGTGCAAGTTCATAGCTTAATTGGCTTCTATAAATTGCCCCTAGTGGTATAACACAGAACTAGTGTACGGGTGATTGATGGTCGGTGACGACTCAGTGGGCCTAAGGGCCTATGCTCTATCTCTAAATTAAACTAAACTAAACCTTAAAGTGACTGCAATGGTGTACTATCTATTAAGTACGTGGCAGTTTGCTGCTCAGTCTACTCTGACAGTTCCTCCCAGACTTGTTATGCCTACCACCATGGGCAATAAGTGCATTGGAACAGGTTTTCTTCCAAGTCTTACACCAGCCTGAAAGCCCTGTTCCACGGTCCGAGTTCATTCGAAGAGCTCTCCCGAGTTTTAAAAAAAATCAAACTCGTGGTAAGCACGGAAAATGAACGTAGCGGGTACGTCGGAGCTCGGGGACGTCTCTTAGCGATAACGGCAGGTACTCGGGAAGACTTGCTAACAGCAGGTAAGCATGGGAAGACTCGTGAAGATTTTTCAACATGATGAAAAATGTCCACGAGAGCCCCGAGTACCGACGAGTGGCCATTACCGTAAATCTCCGAGTTCGAATCAGGGCAAACTCAGGAGAACTCTTGGAATGAACTCGTACCGTGGGACAGGGCTTTTACTCATATAATGAAGGTGCTCCCACTGTGCTGTTTGGAGCACAGTTTTCGCATTTAGACCAAATTACATTGAAAGATGAAATACTTCAAAGTGTCAATGGTGTAATTCAAGAGGGCAGCTCACTATAGTAATCAGGATTATTGAGAGTCTGAATACGGTATTTTCACCTCAGACACTACTTTCCAAATCAATGAATTTCAAAGGAAAATTGAATAATTTGCAAATGCAACTTTTTAATTCAAAAGAGCAGAATTGAATTAGTTCCATCACCTACTGCCACCTCAATGAAACCATTCATTTAGAAATCACTTTCAGTGCTCCAGCTTTTTATTTTCATGGAACAGTGGATTTGCCGATAAATTTGATTGTACTTTTTGGAATTTGGTTTGACAATAATTACGATAGAAAAAATCCAAGTATGAATTGGTATTTAAACAAGATATTCCTTAGAGTTTACTCAACTATCCCCACTGAAGCAACATCCTTCTTTCTTTCAATGAATTTCTTCACTTCATTATCTCAGGCATGAGAAAAATCTGGCACCTCCAGCCATTTTAACAAAGCCAGTTCACCATCAGTTAGTGACACTCTTTATGTAACTGAAAATGGTGTTTAAAACATCATTTAATACCAAATGTTTCATTGGCATACCACTTTCCTCAGTGACTTAATTATTTCTGAGTAGTCAAAAGGCTTTAGAGATGTGCTTCTTGTCGACCTTATACTTAAAAATAATCTTAACTTAGAGAGCACCTGCGCTGACATGAGGTGCTGCCTGTCGAGCATTCTTCCTCGTTTTGATTGCCTGATGGCTGCAAAGCAATTTCAGCCATCCCATTGACTGAGCATTGGCAGACAAGTTATAAATCGGGCTGGTTTTTTTTCAATTTTTGTTTCAGGGGTCACGGTACTGACCAAGAATGTCTGAAGGGATCATGGGGCCAAAAAGGTTAAGAACCACTGATGTAGTCGGAGACAGCAAGACTGGTGTAAGACCTGGGCCTCCTCCATTGCCAGAGTGAGGCCCAGCACAAATTGGAGGAACACCACCTCATATTTCGCATGGGCAGCTTATACCCCAGCGGTATGAACATTGACTAACTTCAAATAGCTCTTGCTATCCCTCTCTCTCCATCCCCTCCCCTTACCCAGTTCTCCTACCAGTCTTACTGTCTCCGACTACATTCTATCTCTGTCCCGCCCACTCCCCTGACATCAGTCTGAAGAAGGGTCTCGACCCGAAAGGTCACCCATTCCTTCTCTCCAGAGAGGCTGCCTATCCCGCTGAGTTACTCCAGCATTTTGTGTCTATCTTCTCCATATAAGCTGCCTGACCCGCTCCAGCACTTTGTGCTTTACGCCAGATTCCAGTATCAGCAATTCCTTGTGTCTGGCATAATTTCATGTTGTCTTATGGACACGATGAATGTCTACAAGTTAACCTAAATATTTTCCTCAGTACCAGAGGACCATTAGATGGGCTACTACAAGAACATTTTAAGTCTACCCATACTTCACACCAAGGGACATTGTATTCAATTTGACACTTTATGTATAAATGCAGTAGCAGCCTGTACCATGGTGAACACTTAAGGCTACCGCATTTCATGCAAACATGTTTTTTTGTTATTGTTGAAGGGTTTAAAATTGTGACAGAATTGCAGCCTTTATATATTCTAGATTACCTGCAATCAATTCACTGAAAAAAAGAAAAAGAAATAAGCCACAAGCTCATGTTTTTCACTCTTGGTCTCCTTTATTTGCTCTATAATGATTTCTTCTTCCAACCATCATTTTTTTGACATAAACACGGATTACCATGCTTGTACTGAGTAACCAAATCTAATTAGCCCATTATGGTAGGTTCACAGGTCATTAGCTTGGAGCTTACTGTCATAAAATGTGTGAGATTTGTCCTTTCTTAGTTAAAATGTGACACAAAATGATCATAAGGTTAGTAACATAAGGATAGCGATCAAATCATCCTACGAAAATAAACTTTTCTTTGTAACTTCTATGTATTAGGGCTCTGTGGACTAAGAATAGGAATAAGTTTGGAGGAAATATCACGGGCCCAAATTATCTGTGGTGTTATCAGGCAATTGAACCAACCTTCAAACAACTATAGAGCAGTCCTGAGCTACTATCTACGTCATTGGAGATCCTCGGACTATTTTTGATCGGACTTTACTGGATTTTATCTTGCACCAAATGTTATTCTCTTTATCATGTATCTGTCCACTGTGGATGGCTTGAATGTAATCAAGTATTGTCTTTCGACTGACTGGTTAGCACACAACAAAAGTTTGTCCATTGTAACTCGGTCTAGTGACAATAAACTAAACACGACTAAACAAAGGTTCCTTTATTGGTGTGTACACCAACCAGCCTGGTTTCTGATTTTAACTGTTGATTTAGTATGCTAGAAGAATGATTCAACAATAACAACTTGATTTATATTGTCCTTTTAAAATACTAAAATAGCCCAAGGTATTTCTGAGGGTTCTAAAAGACAATCTGAACTGAGACACATAAGTATATAATAAAGCAAATGACAGAAAGGTTGATCTGTGGCAGGTATGAAAGGAGGACAGTACAGAAAAATCATTTTACACATGATCACCAGGTTCAAGGATAACGTTTTCCCAACAACCATCAGGCTCTTGAACACTACACAACACAGGCCTCAACTATGACATATGGACTATCTTTGGTTGCACTAAGAACTTCAGGAAATCTTTGCACTGGTGATGAGGTTATTAATTTTGTGTTTTTTTGTTTATTATACACTATCTATGTGTATTGTGTTTATGGGCCAGTTATGTGGCTGCAAATAAACATTTCATTGTTCCACTGACAGTACATGTGGCACTTAAACACTCTTGACTCTTCACACGGAGTGATTCTTGAAATCACTGTGTGGCAGTGGCGGAGAGAGTAAATATGGATGGGTGGGTGCCAATCAAGTGGGTGACCTTGCTCTGGATGTTAGGCTTGTTGAGTGTATTTGTTGAGTGTAATAGACAATAGACAATAGGTGCAGGAGTAGGCCATTCGGCCCCTTGAGGGATGGCGGGACTGTCATATGTTGAAAGAATGGAGCGATTGGGCTTGTCAATTCTATGGATGCTTTCAAGAGAGAGCTAGATAGGGCTCACTGTGATCATGGATAGGTAGGCATTCACTGTGATCATGGCTGATCATCCACAATCAGTACCCTGTTCCTGCCTTCTCCCCATATCCCTTGACTCTGCTATCTTTAAGAGCTCTATCTAACTCTCTCTTAAAAGCATCCATAGAATTGACAAGTCCAATCGCTCCATTCTTTCAACATATGACAGTCCCGCCATCCTGGGAATTAACTTTGTGAACCTACGCTGCACTCCCTCAATAGCATGAATGTCCTTCCACAAATTTGGAGACCAAAACTGCACTCAATACTCCAGGTGTGGTCTCACTGGGGCCCTGTACAACTGTAGAAGTACCTACACAACTCTTGTTATGAAGGTTAACATGCCATCAGCTTTCTTCACTGCCTGCTGTACCTGCATGCTTACTTTCAGTGACTGATGAACAAGGACACCCAGATCACGTTGTACTTTCCCTTTTCCTCACATGACACCATTCAGATAATAATCTGCCTTCCTGTTCTTGCCACCAAAGTGGATAACCTCACATTTATCCACATTAAACTGCATCTGCCATGCATCTGCCCACTCATCCAACCTGTCCAAGTCACCCTGCATCCTCATAACATCCTCCTCACAGTTCACACTGCCACCCAGCTTTGTGTCATCTGCAAATTTGCTAATGTTACTCTTAATCCCTTCATCTAAATCATTAATGTATATTATAAATAGCTGCGGTCCCAGCACCGAGCCTTGCACACACGATTCGAGACGGCCAACATCACCCTAAGCTCGCCGGCTAACAATACCGCCAGCGCGCTGGCTAGCAAGGCTGGAGGGAGGTCAGCGGCTGGGGATGTGCACACATACTCGGTGTCTGAGCATGACGTGTGGAGGGCCCTGACGCGTGTGAACACAAGGAAAGCTGTAGGCCCAGATGGTATATCTAGGCGAGTACTAAAGTCTTGTGCTACTCAGCTTGCTCCAGTGCACACCACAATATTAAACCACTCCCTGGCCAAGTACGTGGTCCCTGCCTGCTTCAAAAGATCCACCATTGTACCAGTGGCAAAGAATGCCTCTCCAGCCTGCTTGAATGACTACCGACCGGTGGCCCTCACCTCGGTAGTCATGAAATGCTTCGAGAGGTTGATCAAGAACCACATCTGTGTCTTCCTCCCTCACAACATGGACCCGCAGCAGTTCGCATACTGTCCAAACAGATCCACAGATGATGTGGTCTCCCAGGTTCTGCACACCTCTCTCTCTCACCTTGGCAGCCGGAAGGGGGCTATGTGAGGATGCTGTTCATTGACTTCAGCTCAGCTTTCAATACGATAGTCCTCACCAGACTGGCTGAGAAGCTACTGGAATTGGGGCTTAACACTCCCTGTGTGCCTGGGTCCTGGACTTTCTCACCGCCAGGCCCCAGGTGGTCAAGATGGGAAGACATACATCCAACCCCTTCACCCTGAACACAGGATCCCCCCAGGGCTGCGTCCTTAGCCCCCTACTGTACTCCCTGTACACACATCACTGTGTGGCCAGGTACAGCTCCATCATCAAGTTTGCTGATGACACTGTGGTGGTGGGCCTGATCTCCGATAACGATGATAAGGCCTACCGGGAGGAGGTGGCTGATCTGGCACTCTGGTGTCAGGACAACAGCCTTCTCTTGAATGTCACAAAAACTAAGGAGCTGATCGTGGACTTTAGGAGGGCACATCATCCGAGGACATACACACCATTGAAGATAAATGGGGATACTGTGGATAGGGTGAGCTGCTTTAAATACCTGGGAGTCCACATCTCAGAGGATCTGACATGGACATCACACGGTGCCGCACTGGTGAGTAAGGCACGGCAGCGCCTTTACCACCTCAGGCAATTGAGGAAATTCAGAGTGTCTCTGAGGATCCTCCAGTGCTTCTACTCAGCAGCTGTGGAATGCATCTTGTCTGGAAACATCACGATTTGGTTTGAGAACTGCTCTGCCCAGGACAAGAAGGCTCTGCAGAGATAATGCGTTCGGCCGAATGCACTATGGGAACTACACTCGCCCCCCTGCAGGACCTATACACCAGGAGGTGCAGATCCAGAGCCAGCAACATTATGGGGGACCCCTACCACCCCAGCAACGGACTGTTCCAGCTGCTACGGTCAGGCAAACGCCTCCGCTGTCATGCTGTGAAAACAGAGAGGATGAGACGGAGTTTCTTCCCACGGGCCATCATGACTTTAAACTCTTATCTCACCAGGGACTAATTTACTGTACTAATTTACTGTTGTGTTGTGTCTTTTGGAAAAAAATATTTTCCAACATGTAAATTCTGTTCTATTCTGTTCTGTAGTTTTTGCACAATCCGCAGGCATTGCCACTTTCATTTCACTGCACATCTTGTATGTATATGTGACAAATAAAGTTGACTTGATTTGACTTGCGGTACCCCACTAGTTACTGCCTGCCATTCTGAAAAGGACCCGTTAATCCCTACTCTTTGCTTCCTGTCTGCCAACCAATTTTCTATCCATGTCAGTACCCTACCCCCAATACTATTTGCTCTAATTTTGCCTACTAATCTCCCGTGTGGGATCTTATCAAAGGCTTTCTGAAAGTCCAGGTACATTACATCCACTGGCTCTCCCATGTCCATTTTCCAAGTTACATCCTCAAAAGTTTCCAGAAGATTAGTCAAGCATGATTTCCCCTTTGTATATCCATGCTGACTCAGTACAATCCTGTTACTGCTATCCAAATATACTGCTATTTCATCTTTTATAATTGACCAGCATCTTCCCCACCACCGATGTTAGGTTAGCTGGTCTATAATTCCCTGTTTTCTCATGAGGCCCAGGGGATTTATCAGCCTTCAGTCCCATCAGTCTACCCAACACCATTTCCTGCCTAATGTGAATTTCCTTCACTTCCTCTGTCATCCAAGGTCCTCTGGCCACTAGTACATCTGGGAGATTGATTGTGTCTTCCTTTGTGAAGACAGATCCAAAGTACCTGTTCAACTCATCTGCCATTTCCTTGTTCCCCATGTTAAATGCAGTCACCCGTGCAAGTGGGGAGTATTTTTCATCATCCTGTTTTACGCCTTGTAAATGGTGGAATGGATTTGAGGATTCTGGAGTAGAAATACTGGGATACCCCAGCCTCTTAACTACTCTTGTAGCCATAGAAGCCCAGTCCTATAGGTCTTTGGTCAATTGCGACCTCAGAGTGTTGATGGTGGGGTATTAAGAGTCAAGAGAGTTTGAGTTAGTTTTGTGTTTTATTGTCATATGTAGCGAAACAGAACAATGAAATTCTTATTTGCAGCAGCAAAACATGTTTGTAATCACAGTACTCAGTAAATAATATAATGAACAAGAAGAATTGCAATAATTAAAAAAACCAATATAGTGCAAAAACAAAACAATGCCTAAAGTCCCCAGTGCAACCAAAGCAATTTCATAAGTTATAAGGTCATGTGACCTTATAGGGGTCAAAGTACCTGTTCAACAAATAAATAGGGGTAGAATTAGGCAATTCGGCCCATCAAGTCTACTCTGCCATTCAATCATTGCTGATCTATCTCTCCCTCCTAACCCCATTCTCCTGCCTTCTCCCCATAATCTCTGATACCTGTACTAATCAAGAATCTACCTATTTCTGCCTTAAAAATATCCACTGACGGCCTCCACAGCCTTCTGATGCAAGGAATTTCACAGATTCACCACCCTCTGACTAAAGAAATTTATCCTCATCTCCTTCCTAAAATGTCTAATTCTGCAGCTATGACCTCTAGTCCTAGACTCTCCCATGAGTGGAAATTACTTCTTCAAAGAATTCAAGCAAATTTGTCAGGCAAGACCTCCCCTTCACAAACCCATGCTGACTCCGGCCTAGTGCAAAGATTCGTTGGAGTTTATAGTGTTCAATAGCCTGGTGGTTGTTTGGAAGAAGCTGTTCATGGACCTGGATGTTAGTTTTCAGACTCCTATACCTTCTTCATAGAATGGTAACAATGTTAAATGTTTGAGATAATAATTACAATATTTTCTTTTCAATGTCTTTATTTTTTGATGAGTTGTGAAACAACTGAATGCTGTGTCATTGTGGAACAATTAAAACAGGTGATGGTCTCAAACCCCAAATTAAAGAATCACAAATCTCTCATATGATTATGGGGCAAGAGGAGATAGAGTGACAAGATGAGACTACAGTTTGATAGAACTTGAACATTTAAAAATATTATTTAACTGGGAGTCCGTTTTTTGTCAGAGAGCATGGGGTGCCAAGTAGGATAAAGGCTACAGTGTTTTGGATGACCTTAAGCCTATGGGCCTAGGCCAATTAAGGGCAGTTAGGAGTGTGAAAACTACTTGTAACGATGACAGATGAAGTTTTCAGTTGACATAAGGGCAAAATCTGTTGGTTATAGATGTTAAATTACTGATGGAATGATGTGATCTGAAGATACACCATATATGCAAATTGTGGCATTCAGCTTCACACAAAGTTCACGGAAAGGAATAGTTAAGATTGCTGGAAAATGGTCTGCAGTAAATAAAGCATTTGTGGAAGTGTTTTCAGTATTAAAATTGAAGTGTATCTTCACTTTTTTTCTGTAAAAGTATATATTTTACTTTATTTTCATTAACTCAATAAAACAGAATTTTTCCTGATTTATTATATTAAATCTTAATGTGGTCATATGCTTGGTGTTGCATTGCAATATATGTCTGTGGTCAACAACTTGTTTATTTGATCTAAAAATCATAACACAAAAACCATTATGAACACTTTTTCTTGATTAGGACCTATGTTGTTTCTTTTCATTGCTTAATTTTTCAAAATAAATGTTCAGTAACTGGATCTAAACTGTGCATATAAACCCAGTTGTTTGTGCAGAAAATGTTGAGACATTGAAACATTTCCTTACCCCCTAAGACTTTGATCAGTCTCCTGCAGCTAGGCAATGGCCACTTTGCACAGCTTGCTTTTTGAAAGCTTTGTCTTCTGACTAAATACTCCTCAGAGAATAAACTTTTCATAGTGGTGTTCAATTCTATAAGCAGAAAAGAAAAAAGGATATTAGAAGTTGTTGTTAATTAAAAGTTATGTATGTTTATATGTCAGTCTCTGAAGTAAAAAGAGTGTTAATTAAAATGTCACCATATCCTCAGCTTCGTTTTGCTGTTGTGGAGAAGTGAGCAATGGAGGAAAGCCACATCCAAAATGATAAAAAGGGAAAAATTAAAGGGAACTTCATCGAAGCTGTTGTCTAGCTTTGCACCATATTTGTGATGGAATGGAAGAGGTTGGTGAAATTGCTTCAGCTCCTAAAGTCGGAGATGGCCAAGGCAACAAGCAGCTGACTGTTGAGAATCTCAAGGTCAATCTGCAGTTTGTCCTAATTAGTAGACAGCAGTTGTGGTTGTGATGGGACATGGCAGTAGGAGTTGACACCAGGAGTAACTGAAAGAATTTGGCCATAGTTCATATTCCCAGTATGAACATGACTTTTGCTGAAGTTTTAGTGAACTGCCGAACAATGAATTTGCCGATAGACAAGAGGGGACAACAATATCTTTATTGTTACATAGTCTGCTGGCCCTCATGCAGGATCATACAGGAAGAATGATCAGGTTGGATTGGTGACTATGCAACCATATAAAACAGTAATCAGGCATTTCACGTGGGGGACGAAGAAGTCAATTTCATTGAAAGAAACAAAAAATTAAAAGTCGCTGCTGATTTGGTTACAGAAGGTTGTCACTGGCATACCACACTCACTGTTGCAATCACAGTGGGTTAAATGTGTCTTTAAATGTAAAGGATAATAAATATTTTCAAGAGTATAGGTTACCTTCTGTATATATTCATATATTCAGTTCCAACGCTCTTGATTGTCAATCCATTCACTATCTTGGATATTCCATTTCTCTATACACTCATAATGTACAGGTATTGGCCTTTTACAACAGCAGCCTACTGAAGCCAGAAAACACTTGGCAAGATCACTTCCAAATTACATATTATCCAGATCTGGAAATATATCGGGGTCTCTCCTTTGGTGTTGGATCAGAATCCTAGAACTTTTCATCTAATAGCACAGTTGGAGGAGCTTTTCCTCCAAAAATGCAAAGAATATAATATTGAGTATAGAATTAAGTATTTATTAAATATAGAAGTTGGGACGTTATACCACAGTTGTACAAGACTTTGGTGAAGCCGAATTTGAAGTATTGTGTTCAGTTTTGGTCACCCTGCTATGTTGGGTGTCATTAAGATGGAAAGAGTGCAGAGAAGATTTATGAAGATGTTCCCAGGATTCGAGGGCCTGAGTTATAGGGAAAGGTTGGGCAGGGAAGAACTTTACTCCTTGGAGCGGTGGAGGATGAGGGGTGATCTTACAGTAGTGTATAAAATCATGAGGGGAATAGATAGGGTGAATGCAGAGTCTTTTAAACAGGGAGGGGGAATCAAAAATCAGAGGTCATGGGTTTAAGGTGAGGGGGATAAAATTTAATACGAACCTGTGGGGCAACTTTTTCACTCAGAAGGGATAGAGAGATATGGGCAAAACGCAGGCAAATGGGTCTATCTTAGATGAGGTATCTAGGTTGTCATGGATGAGTTGGGCCAAAGGGCCTGTTTCTGTGCTATATGAATCTGTGACTGAGCCAAGAAAGCTGCTGTCCACCATTTCCTCAAAGACCATTAGAGGTATCCACCAAATAAGGATCATGTCATTAAGATCTATATCCTAATTTCAAATATTTTATAAAATGCCACATTCTTCAGCTCTTTTCATACTTTCTTCCTTGCACATCATTTTAGAGTTCACTTGTCCACAATTAATTCATGGTGAAAATCAAATTAATATTCTAAATTATGTTAATAGATCCTAATGGCAAGTACATAGATATGATTTAGTATATAAACATTAGGAAGGTGTCCTAAATGACAGATATTGTTTTTAGGTTGGTTTTGGGGCTGTGTAATGTGAATTAATGTGCAAGGTTAATGGAACAATTGACCACTGTTATAAGATCATTCATTTTCTGCAGCCCTGCATCATAGTCTTGCTGATTCATTCCTTGTATTGTTCCAGTCACCTTATTACTTATCACTTCAGACTGACCTGTCTGCAGAAGGGTCTCGACACGAAACATCACCCATTCCATCTATCCCGAGGTGCTGCCTGGCCCTCTGTGTTACTCCGGCATTTTGTGACTATTTTGGGTTTAAACCAGCATCTGCACTTCCTTCCTACGCATTTTTAACTACCCTGCCATTTTTTAAGATTTGTGTATGTAAACTCACTCGCTTCTCTGTTGATACACCCTTTTCAAAGATTTGTATTCCTCATTCTTCTTCTCAAAATTTATTAAATTTCATGTTTCTTTTAATTCTGTTTTATATGTGATAATTAAGTTGGTGGAGGAAACATAAATTCCTGCTAATTTATACCTCCAATTAAAATAATAATTCCGATCAACTTGATATAGACTCTAAGGGCTGCACAGTGGTGCAGTGGTAGAGTGCTGCCTTACAGCGCCAGAGACACGGGTTCGATCCCGACTAAGGGTGGTGTCTGTACGAAGTTTGTACATTTTCTGCGTGGGTTTTCTCTGGGATCTCTGGTTTCCTCCCACACTCCAAAGATGTACAGGTTTGTCTCTAGTGTGTGCAGGATAGTGTTAGTGTGCTGGGATCGCTGGTCAGTGTGGGCTCAGTGGGCCGAAGAGTTTGTTTCCGCACTGTATCTATAAGCTTAAAAAACTTAAACACTGAAAGCCAAACACTTCTGGGATGAGCATGTCAAAAGTTGAATGTTGTGAATTCAAAGTTAGGTTTGAGTGTAAGAACCATTATAATGTAATATGTTAGCTGTTTGATGGTTACAGACTGACCCCACATCAAAACAACTCTCAAAGTCAGTTGGCCATTTGTTTTCTGATGGAAATTAACAGTAATGGGGTAATATTTAAGAGCATTTCACCACTTGAAGTAGCTGTGAAATTTCAGTGATACCTTTGCCAATCACAATTTGTCAATCGTTGCAAATCCTCAAGTAGAAATTTTGTAAATGGCTGTTCAACATGGAAATAAATTCTAATGAAAATGTTAAATTTACGTCAGAGCCTCTCGCAGATATATTTGAAGGTATTAATTCAAAAGTTTAAATGCATTTGGTTTTGGATTAAATTACAACTTATTTGTCTTTTTATTCTTAAATAAACTGATAGAAATTTCTCTGTAAAACAGAAATGCAAGTTTTTTTCAAATTAAAGAAATCTTCCTCACAACCGGAAATTAGATTTAATGTCCTTGACCTCAGCACAGTAATGGAGTAATACATGAAGCTAACTGAAGTGAGGGGTTGTGTGGGCCTGAAAGGTTAGAGAATATTTTGTGGTACATGAGATGGTTGCAGCTGGTATAAAGCATATTTGCAGCAGAGCAAATATCCCAGCCCTATTAAAGAGGTCAGATCTGGGAGGGGAACAAATAATAGCAAACAAACAGCCCACAGGAATGTTCTCTAATGATGTCGTGGATTATTGCAGTCTTTGGAGTAACATCCATGACAATACAAATGAAGATAAATGGGAAAGGCAATTGCTCTGCTGGCTCCAGAAAGGCAGAGTATGGAATAGCCACAGGATGCAAAAGAGATTAAAGAAGCCACAAACTTGTTCCTGGAATAAGAAAGCTCTGCAGTAATGCAGGGATGGCTAATAGGTCTATGAACACAGCTGGGCACCAGATGAAATGTGGCTTTCAATAACAGGTCTGTTGTTTACAATGACCTTTGATAGGATGTGATATTGATTGATTGAATCAAAGCTATGTTTTGTTATGATTGGATACTGACCGGAGGCAGGGTAACTTCTCGGGTTTGTCAAGAGTGATAGCAAAATGTCTTGTTAAGCCAAATGCTCTTCTATGACGCATGACCTTAAAACTGGATGATACAGGCCACGTAACAATACTCAGGGTATAGTAATCACTGCTGACTTATGATCTTTAAGTCAACCCAGAGCTCTGTATATGGGTGCTCAAACAAACCGGTAACCAAACAAAATATTTGAATTCTTTAACTTCATTGTAATCCTGAATATTCTGGCACACTAGGAGCAGTGATCACTCGCATCCATGCAATGCAATCAAACCGGAGGTTTCTTAACATCAATATTTGTTCAATTTCATGGAGACACTGAAAAAAGATTCTATTGCAGACAGTACTTGTAAAAGAAACGGGGAGAAAATTTCTGTGAGGTTTCTCCTACTTACTTGTGCAGGAATGCTTTAACCCATATTTTAAACAATGTATCCATGGTTTCACTGATCTATAGCAAGAGGCTGTGATATTGGAAGAAAAATAATTATCCAAGTCTCTCTCATGGAACATATATTTTGAAATTACAGTTTCTATTTTGTTTTGTACCTGTTTGAAAATAGACTCTTGTGATGATGGTGCGGCACAAAGGGCACGGCGTACTGGTCGGGTTGTCCTTTGCAAGGGTCCGAAGACAGGGTTCACAAAAGATGTGATGGCACGGGTAGCACATGTATGGACTGAACAAAATATCCAGACAGACGGCACAAATGTAGCCTTTCTTCTCCCATTTGATTTCATCATCATCATCTGAAGTGGTTAGACTTGAACTGGAAGCCTGAAAAATGATTTTTTTTTCTTTTAAACGCAACATTAATAATTTCTTGAATGCATTAACATCAAACATACATTTAGCTTAACCAGTGGGCCAGGTTCATTTTTTTTGTTGTTGCTATTAGCTTTGTTTAGTTTTGAGATGCAGCCTGGAAACAGGCCCTTTGGCCCACCAAGTACATACTAACCATCAATCATGTACAATAGTTCTATGTTATCCCACTTTCGCAGTCTGCATACATTAGGGATAATTTACAGAAGCCAATTAACCCACAAACTCACATGTCTTTGCAATGTGGGAGGAGAAAACCCAGTGGTCATAGGGAGAATGTACAAACTCCACATAGAAAGCATCCGTAGTCAGGATTGAACCTGGGTCTCTGGTGCTGTGAGGTTGCAGCTCTGCTGCTGCGTCACTGTGCCGCTTTCTTAATTGAGTGAAAAACCAAAATGGTGGATTCCTAATGCAGAGATCAAACTCCCTTAAACCAAGTTTTTGTTGAAAGGCTTGACACAACAAAGAACTTTATGGGCAATTCTGGGATCAGGCTAAAGCTTATTGATTTTTGGTACAGCCATTTTGATTGAGAGGTGGTAATTCCTATCAGATTCTGTGAAATTGTTCACTTAAGAAACTGTAAATGATTCTCCAGTGTGGTATCCCTAGGAAAACGTTGACATCTGTAGTAACTGAATGGTGCTGCAGAGAACCATGCTATACGAGAGATTTACAGAACAGAAGGAGGGCATATCATTGATTGTCTTTGTGCGGGCCAAAGATGTGCTTTCTGACCTTATCAATTTTTCGTCCATTGGAACATCACATCCCAATCTTTCTCAAACTTCCTAATTTTTAGTTAAATACTAAGGCTCCCATATTTACTATTCTTTAAGGGAGCAAGTTCCAAATGCCCGCTAGCTGAGTGATGGAAAATTCCTCTCGTCTTCCCTCTAATTCTTGTGCAATCACAGTACAGCTATGCACCCGAATAATGACCTCTTGCTAAAAGAATTAGTTAATTTCCATTCACTGTCCATATCCATTATAATTTTATATGTTTCAATTAACTCACCCCAATGCTTCCTCTGCTCTAAAGAAAACGTCGTCTTTTCATTTTTCCTCACAGCTCTAATTCTTTTTTTTAAATAAATATTTTTATTAGAAGCCATGCACAGTAGTATAAACCAAGAATACCATAATACATTTCATGTACAACTTCTTGTTTTAAAATTTAATAATTGAAAAGTAACAGAAGCTCTAATTCTATGGGCAACATTGTTGTATATGTCTTTTGTACACTCTTGCATACTAGCAATTCTGGTAATGTGATGATGACCTATAAGCATTTTGCTAATATTCTACCCCAAAGCCTAACACAAATATAACTTCCTGCTCAAATTTACTAAGGCTCGGCTACTAAAGGGAATTATACAAATGTCTTGTTCAAAGTCAAATAAGCTCTTAAGGCAGACATCAATATTTTTGGATATTTTGAACAGCATAACTGGAAATGCACTCTTCAGTAGAATATCCTGGATGAAATTTTAAATCATGAGAAAGAAGGCTTTGCTCCTCTGCCACATTCTATTAAAATCTTGTTTTCTCAGGATTGTACTCATTTCAAGGATGTGAAGGAGAAACTACTGCAAAGAAACATTCGGATGAAATATGCAAATATATAATTACTCTCTATTTAATGCATTGCTCATGAGAAGAAATGAGAAAAGGTTCTAACTTAAGAACAGTGCAGAGATATGATACATTTATCAAACACTCCAGGCCATACTAACCTATCTAATCTACAATGTATTTTGTTTTCATTGCTCTACCATCATACTTTTTTTTTTACCTGCACAAAAATCATAATGAATTATGGTAATCTAGTCCCTTCCCTTCCCCAGTTGCTGCACTACATAGTGAAATACAGCAGTTGCTGCAAATCTGAAAGTAAAACAAAAAATCCTGTACTAGCAATGTTCAGCAGGTGAGGCAGCATCTGCAGAGAGAAAGAATTTTAATGATTCAGGTTGATGATTTTTCATCGCAACTGTTTTAACTTCAGCTTGGAAAGTGTACTGAAGATTATAACCATGCTTCAGATAAACTTTATTCATCATAATTCACAAGTAGAGGACAGTCAATTGTCACAACAGCGACAGCTATGAAAACAATGAATCTTACGGTAAAATAAGTAACTTCAGACTTTGCACAAAAAAAATTCACAACTTGTCTTTGTTGGTTCAAATTAGGTTAGGTGAAAATAATCACTTTCTAAATGAAATGAGTTTGGGTGATCAGAAGTCAGTTTCCCAGAAGGCAAAAACTCCAGCTAAGAACACTTTTAAAGCCCCAATTAACAGCAGGAAGGCGACATGGCACAATGTAATAATTATAAACGCTCTTTTAGTAGTTAATAGCCTTAAAATGTGGTTGAGATTCATGTGCAAAGGGGAGATGAGATTCGTTAACAAAACAAATAGGTATGTATTGGGAGATTTATGTCTATTTTATGGTCCACATGATTGATGTAGTGTAAACAGGAAATCGCACATGATGCAATTTTGATCTGCTGCACCGAATAGACTAATGTAGAAAGCATATAAAGCATGCAGGGGTGAAATCAATCCTTGTGCTGTGCCCACTTGAGGCCTCCCTTGTGAATTTGATTCATGTTGATGAAATTAACACTCAATAAGGGCCACATTCAGAAAAACAGGTCTGAACAACTGGTGCAATCATTGCACTGGAGCTATTTAAAGAGATCAATTACTTGCAGTTGCCAGGGGAATCATTTGGAGCTGAGCTCACAGGCAAGGACTGGTACTAAAAGTCTTGGAGTGACACTTGTTGAATCTTTAACTGAAAGTTGCTTCTTAAAAAGATTGGAATAATTTATTGGAGAAAATATTCCACTCTCAAGCCTTTTTGAGGATAGATGCAGCTTTTTTTTTTAACCTTAGTGAAGAGACCTATCACTTTTTGCAGTTTACCATCATTGAATTCTCCATGAACAAAGAACCTGGGGGCACCGTAGACCTTCCACTAGTGGGAGAGTCTAGGACTAGAGGTTATATCCTCAGAACTAAAGGATGTTCCTTTAAGAAGGAGGAGGAATTTCTTTAGTCAGAGGGTGGTGAATCTGTGGAATTCTTTGTCACAGAAGGATGTGGAGGCCAAGTCAATGGATATTTTTAAGGCAGAGATAGATAGATTCTTGATTAGTATGAGTCAGGAGTTATGGGGAGAAGGCAGGAGAATGGGGTTAGGAGGGAGAGATAGATCAGCCATGATTGAATAATAATGGTGGAGTAGAGTTGATGGGCTGAAGGGGCCTAATTCTGGTTCTGGTTGATTCTGCTCCTAACACATGATTTTATGATCTCAACTGTGCCTTTGCAATGGCAACGATGTTCTTGCTAGCACCACGCTTAATACCAAATGATGATTAGCAACAAATTTGGTCCAAGTTATATTATCTAATCATTACATAACAATAAACAACGTGAACCCTGTCTTCTCATAAAACATATTAGATGCTCTTTAAAGACCAAACTAATTTTCACAATTGCACAAATCATGAAAGTCAGAAATAAGGAAAGCTAAATTTTAAATATTTTGCATTTTTAATCAGTTCATCAGTTTAGTTTATTGTCACAAGTACCAAGGTACAGTGAAAAGCTTTTGTTGGGTGCTAACCAGTCAGCGGAAAGACAATACATGATAAAGGAATAATGTTTAGTGCAAGATGAAACTCGTAAAGTCTGATCAAGAATAGGAAGGGACTGGGGATGCTGGAGATAGATACAAACTGAAGATAGATACAAAATGCTGGAGTAACTCAGCGGGTCAGGTCGATCAAGTCCGATCAAGGATAGTCCAATGTTCACCAATGAAGTAGTAATAGGTTATAATCATAGCATATGCTCCTGTGCCTTGCCTAAGTTATCGACTTCCAGGAGCGTTTGTATACCTTATTAATCTAGTGCAGTCCTCCCATATTGTCTCCAAAAATTGAGGGTAATTATTCCCATAAATGTAGTGATTGAAGGCAGTTTTTAAAGGAGATGGCCTGGCTTTGGACAGAACTGACTCATCATGAGTGGTGGCAGGCTGTACTGATAACTGACTGGCAATTGTGAGAACAGTGTTGGAGGGGGGGGGGGGAGCATGAATGCTGTCATTCTGAGAGGGCGGACAACTTATTCTCCATGGAACCTATCTGCAACTCCATGGAACAGGGAATCTGATGAACAGTTTGCTGAAGCGGCGAGGTACCCTCAAAGTAACAGTGGAATAGAAGGCTATGATAGCAGAAGTCCAAGCATGTAGTGACGAGTAATGTATTCTCTGCCATCAGACCTTGTACCATGGTAAGTTTATCAATATTGAAATGTCACAGGCCACTATTTTGATGGTGAAAAAAAATTCCACACGTTGTACACAGCCCCATGCTGGATTCCACCATTTCTGAATAAGATTCCACCATTTCTCAAATAAGATTTCGGGTAAACCAAACAATGCCACAAACGTCTTGTGTACATGCTCATCAACTTTCATATTCCTACTTTGAGCTGTTGTTCTGATGAGCGAGCACACTTTCCTTGGCCTGCACTAACTCACAACTTCCAATCTCAACTCTGAACTTCTGTCAGCAAAGTGTCAGGACCTGAGCTTCCGAGTATCAGTTGCATTGACCTTGTTCTTTCCTCTTCCATGCTCTATCTATTGTAGATAGACACAAAATGCTGGAGTAAGTCAGCGGGCCAGGCAGCATATCTGGAGAAAAGGAATAGGTGTCGTTTCGAGTCGAGACCTTTCTTCAGACTGAGAGTCAGGGGAAAGGGAAACTAGAGGCAAGATACAAGATACATTTATTTGTCACATGTACCAATTGGTACAGTGAAATGTGTGGCATGAAAGGTACAAAGAACAAATGGATGACATACAAGCTTTTCACTGTACCTTGATAAACCCTAAACCCATGTTGAAATGGCATCAAGGAAAAACAAATACTCTTCCATACTGTGTCAAGGAAGTTGTTTGTTGCATTTAATCCATATAACATTGTAACTTCATACTTGCATAAGGGAAAACATATTTAGCTGGTGACCTCTTTCCTAAATGTGTCAAAATAATACATCAGAACCTTGAAAGTTGAATTCTTTCCTACAATTTCACCTTCAATGTTTGGTTTAATCAAGGATTACAAGTGTTAAATCTGATCCAAGTACATATCCATCCATCCGTCCGTCCGTCCGTCCGTCCGTCCATCCATCCATCCATCCATCCTTCCATCCATCCATCCATCCATCCATCCATCCATCTATCTATCTATCTATCTATTTAAAAACTCTGTGTGTGTGTGTGTGTGTTTCTTTATTTGTGGGTGTCACATTTGGCCTTTGATCCTTGCTCCGCCAAAACCACACGCGAAAACTCCGAGATTTTTTCCATTTCGCTAGACATTACACTTTTACATACCCTAACACACTCCTTATTAGATTTAGACATTTTTATGTACACATTTTTTAATAAAATCCATCCCCCCTCCCCCCACTCACTCATTTTGTCTCCTCCTGCTGGCCAGCCACCATAACGCTGCTGCCGCCCGGCTCTGCTCCACCAACGCCGCCATTTTTTTTTCTGCTGACTATTTTCACTGCTGCCGCCCGGCTCTCCTCCACTACCCCCCCCCCCCCCCCCCCCCCCCCCCGGGCCGGCTCTCTCACGCTGGCTCAACCCAAACATCGGCTCTTCCCCCTCTGATTTTCGCCGTCCTCTTTCCGAGGACGCCGAAAAAGCAGCGGCGTTACAACCCATCTTAGCCTTCAGCCAGCGTCACAGAGCCGGTGCGTCAACGACCTGTCGGCCCGCAGCCCCATTGAGGGCGTACACAGCGTCTCGAGGTTTGCGGTTTATACATCAAGCGCAGGCAAGTGGGAATAGGGTAGCTGGGACATTGTTGGCCCATGTGGGCACGTTGGGTCAAATGGCCCGTTTCCACACTGTATTACTCTAATGGGCAAACTGCACGCAGAAAGCACTTAAAGTCAGGAGTGAACCTGATCTCTGGCATGTGGCTCTCATACAGTTCATGAGTTAATGGAAGTAGTTAGAGAGCCAGAATATGAACAAGCTCTACAAAATTAAGATAGTTGGCCAATTAATAATATTAATATAATATCAAGGGGGGTGGTTAGTGTGTGTGTGTTTGGGGGGGTGGGGTGGTTAGTGTGTGTGCTGGGGGTGGTCAGTGTGTGTGTTGGGGGATGGTTTGTGTGTGTGTGTGTGGGGGGGGGGGGGGTTAGTGTGTGTGTTGGGGGGTGGTTAGTGTGTGTGCTGGGGTGGTCAGTGTGTGTGTTGGGGGGATGGTGTGTGTGTGTGTGGGGGTGGTTAGTGTGTGTGCGATGCAGCAACCTGCACCCCCCGCAACAGCGTGTTGAATGGATGGGACCCTCTCCCCCTCTCCTCTCTTCCCCCTCCCCACTCTCTCTTCCCCTTCCCCCCTCTTCCCCTCCCCACTCCTCTCTTCCCTTCCCCCCTCTTGCCCTCCCCCTCTGCCCCCCACCCCTCTCCCCTCCTCCACCCCTCCTCCACCCTCCTTCTCCCCTCCTCCAACCCCACTCTCCCCTCCTCCAACCCCCTCTCCCCTGAAACCCTCTCCCCTCCCCTCTACCCCCCTCCCTCCCTCCCCCTCCTCTCTCCCACCTCTCTTACCACCTCCTCTCTCCCCTCTTCCCCCTCCCTCTCCTCCCCCCTCTCTCTCCCCCTCTCTCTCTCCCCTCCTCTCTCTCTGCCCTCTCTCTTCTCTCTCTCTCTCTCTCCCCTTTCTCCCTGTCTCTCTATCCCCTCCTTGTCTCTTTCTCTCCCCTCCTCTCTCTCTCCCCCTTCCCCCACCCACCGCTCCCTCCCCATCCCTCTCTCCCTTCCCCCCTCTCCTCCCCATCCCCAATCTCTCCCCCATCTCCTCCCCCTCTCCTTCGCCCCCTCGCTGTCTCCTCCACCTCCTCCCCCCTGTGTGTGTGGGGGGTGGTTAGTGTGCGTGTGAAGCCGCAGCAACCCCCCCTGCGAACGCGCGTTGGGGAAACAGACCCAACAGGTCTGCACTTGGTCTAGTATACTTTTAAAACTGTGTGTGTGAGTGGGTGTGTGGATGTGTGTGTGTTATTTTGCATGTGAAACATATCTCCTCGAAAACCAGATGCAAAAACGCGGAGATTTTTACCACTTCTCTAGGGATTTACCTTATGAGTTCGGAAATCCACTCCTTGGTCAATTATTTCCCCAGATTTTGAATAAAATTGATCACAAAATTCAATTTTTAAAATCTAAACGGCGCTCACCAGCTGCCGACGTCACAATGCCCACATGGTGACCAATCCAGGCCCACCTGCATCCTGGCCCGGCCCCCCGCCGCTGTGGATTAAAGGCGCAGAGATATCGAGAAAGTTCTGCAGAACAGATTCTACAGCTGCGTTCCGCTGTAGCTTCTTTGTTCCATAGATCTCGGGGGCAGCGACTCCTCACGCGCTGAATCTACTCCTCTCCGCTATAGGATCACGCGCTTAAACTTCTCATCACTGTTGGCTCAGCTCGTCAAGCCCTGCGCGCTCATTCCAGCTGTGGGTTTTCCAGAGTCAGAAGCCGCTTCTCTCCCTCTCTTCATTGGCAGCCCGGCTCTCATCCACTCCCCCCCCCCCCACCCCCCCACTCTTCCTCTCACCTCCTCCCCTCTCCTTCCTTCCTCTCTTCCCTCTCCTCTCTACCAAAGATCCTATACACGGTCGTCTGTCCCCCCCGGCCCGGCTCTGTCACGCTGGCGGAAGCCCCGATCGGCTGGTCCCCCCGCTGCTTTTCACAGCCCTCAGATCGCTCCGTGCCTCGCACTCGGGCTGCCGCCCCGCACCTCCTCTCTCTCTCTCTCTCTCTCTCTCTCAGTACAGTGGGGGGAGGCCTGGAGGGATGGGGGGGGGGGGATCTCCCCGTCCGTCTGCTCCTGGGCCCGCCCAAGGACGGCCACCCGCGGGTCAGGTAGCGGGCAGCCGACGGCCGTAACGGGGTCAACCGCCTGCCCCTCCTCCGGGCCCACGCCCGCGTGTCCCCGCAGAGGGAACATGCGGGGACCCCGGAGACCCTCCGCGAACGCTGGTCGCCGCAGGAGGTCGAGCACTCTGTTGATAAAGTTGACGATACATCAACTCGATGATCGCCTGCCTGCAAACTGTCAACATAGGCAGTCCCTGATTGTGTCAATACTCACACTCCGCAGCACAGCGCAGTGTCCTGCACCCCTCCCCCTCCCTCCTCCCGTCCCCCCCTCTCTCACTTTCCTCTCTCCCCCCCCCTCTCTCTCACCCTCCCCCCCCCCCCCCCCCGTCTCCCGCTCCACCCCTCTGCCCTCCCTCCACCTCACCCCTCTTCCCTCCCCTTCCCTTCCCCCTCTCCCCCAATTCACCCCTCTCTCCCCCTCCTCTTTCCTCCTCTCTCTCTCTCTCCCCCTCCCCTCTGCCCTATCCCCCCACTCTCCCCTCCCCCGCTCCCACTCCATCCCCATCCCACTCCCCTCCCCATCCCACTCCCTCCTCCTCCCTTCCCCCCTCTCTCCCCCTTCCTCCCCTCTCTCCCCCCTTCTCTCCCCCCCATCCCCCCTCCTCTACCCCCTTCCCATCTCCACCCCTCTGCCCTCTCTCCACCCCAACCCTCTCCCTCTCCTCTACACCTCCCCCCCACTCTGCCCACTCCCCCATCTCTCTCCCCTCCTCTCTCTCCCCCCCTTCCTCCCCCTCCGCTCCTCTCTCCCCCCTCCACCCCTCTGCCTCCCCACTCCACTGACCCCTCTCCCCCCTCCCCATCCACCTCCCTCCCCCTCCCCCCCCTGTGTGTGTGAGGGGGTGGTTAGTGTGTGTGTGACGCCGCACCCCCCCCCCGGCAACCGCGCGTTGAGGGGATGGGACCCAACGGGTCCCCCTTGGTCTAGTTACAATATAAAAATGTCCCCCACCAAAGTTTCACCAGGATGAAGCAATTCTGTTGATATTTCTTGTCCAAATCTGGTTAAAATGTCTTTTGTTTCTGCTAACCCAAGGGTTCCCAATATAGAAACCTTCTAATGAGATATCATTAACACTGTGAGGTGTCTATACTGTTATGTTTTTGCTCCATGGATAGAATTGCTTTGTACTATTCTAGGAATTCATCACAGTATGGATGTTATTTCCACATGCATAGATCTGCTTGGGACTGCCAAGCAGTTCTATATATTTTACAATTTGTTGAACTATCTTATCCCAGACAACCTGTTTATTTTTTTTAAATTAAGAAACTAAAATAATCTTAACTGGGATTCAGTATTTACCCAAAGTGGAGATCAGTCTTTAAAGTGCTTTGGTTTCCAATGCAAACTTTAATGAGGCGTTTCTTAGAAATTATTTGATTAGCACATGAATACTCAATAGAATTATTTTGCTGTTATAATGGTAGATATATTAATCTGTTCAAAAGAAATTAGCTGGGACTTGAATAAAAATAGTAAACAAAAAAATATTAAATGAAATTCTTAAGCATTTAAGTTAGAAGCTGGAGCCTTAAGTGCATAAAGCAATTTATTCTTTCTAGGCTGAGCTGCAATAATTTCTTGCAGAAATTGTGCCCATCAGGATATTGCCTGAATATATGTGCCATTCATCTTGGTGCATTGACATTTTTTGGCCTCAGTTATGCATCTAATGGCATCACAAGTTGTACACTGGCCATTTCCACTCACTGCTGGCAGACATTGGAGATCTTGGATACAGCCAATGGCCTTCATCAAAAGCTCACAGAAAACTCAGACACGCTTAGCATTGAGATTGCCAAAGGGGTCTAAGACTCTGCTCTGACTGATAGTTTGCGCACAGCATCTGTCAACCTCAGTTTCCAAAGCACAGGATATTTGAAATCTCATTACTTGCTACTTTATCACTGATTGCAGACTTTTTATACAATTCACATTAGGGCCACTTGCTGCAATCGCTGCTTGGTTGATAAGGCTCACTCACATTGGGATGGGGTCAGCTGCAACATGGGACCTGATCATGGAAATGATTGAATGGCTAGGTATGCTCACGCAAAGAGGATTATTGTGTCTCCTTCACCCCTGCGTCCATCCTCTCCTGAAGGCAGCCTTTTATATAGCTTAGTCAATGGTCAACAAATAAGTGTTTCACTCTGCTTCCTATAGAAACTGCACAGGTCCCATATTAATATGCATGATCCATATGCATGATTGCACTCTGCAATGGTGCCATTCTTAACATAGATATGGCCATTTAAAATGTTTCAATGGGAAGATTTAAAATGTTTAGTTTAGTTTTGAAAATGTAGATTGGCTATTGCATGCTTAGTAATTATAACTCCACCTAATTAAAACAATTAATTAGGTGGAAGGACTCGCCCACTGCCTGCCAGTAGCTGTAGCAGTGTGAACGTGTAATGACCTGCTTACAAGATTATGACCTGAATAATAAAGATGCTTGTGTTTCAAACCTGTGTGAATTTGAGCTCTTTACATGGTGTCAGAAAATCGGGTCTACCCCGCGTCTGTTTACCGCATTTATTTTGTTTACCAGTTTTTATTTGTGAGTGATTTTGCTGACATGGCTCACTTGTGTAGAAAGCCCAGCCCGCTCGTGTTTGAGTCCAATATTGCCGAGCGATGGTGAATGTTTGAGAAGGACTACTCTCATTATATCCGCACCGTTCACCGAAACGATCCCGACGATTTGAAAGCTTCGCTATTGTTGAATTTAGCGGGTCCGGAGGCTATAATCCATGCTGATTCTTTGAATTTGCACCAGCTCAACTGGATGGGAATGGTCTGGTAGTGGTGCCGGCTGAAACTATTGACAACTCGATGGTTCTGCTGAGGAAGTTCAGAGAACTGTGTGACCTGTTGTCTAACAGGATCCTCGAGAGGACGAGATTTTTTGCCCGAATGCAACAGGCTGATGAGCCTGTGGAACGATTTATCAGTGACTTGAGACATATCTGCTCTCGCTGCAGATTTGGTGAGTTGAAAAATGAGCTAGTACGTGATAAAATTGTGGGAGGAATGAGCGACCGCAAGTTAAGAGCCGAACTGCTGCGGAACGCTGAACTGACTTTGGAGCAAGCGATTCATGCATGTCGGATGGCTGAGACTAGCATCACTTGCTGACTTTGAAAGTGTTAACCCTCATCATCAACTTAATGTGAATCTGGATAGCTATTCTCCACAAAGATTTCTCAATGCGTCCCGCAAAGATCAAAATGTGCCTGCCACGAGGTGCTCTAACTGTAACTATTTCCACCCCAGGGGGCGCCAATTTTGCGTAGCCCATGGGAAAGTATGTCATAATTGCAAGAAACTCAACCACTTTGCTAATTGTTGTCGATCTAGTGGGAGTACAGCTTCAAGGACAAAGCTGCACCTGATTCAACAAGACCCATCCGATTCAGATTCCCATGAACACGGCGAATCTTCCCACTGGAACGACTCTGATAACTCAGACGCTGAGTCTACCGTACTTTCCCTAAACCTGCGCACCCCAGGCAAATTGACTGATCCTGCGGTGACCATGATAATCAATAACAAATCCCTGATTGCCAAGGTCGATACCGGTGCCAGGGTAAACGTCATGTCACTCAAAGCGTTCAACAAGATAAGAACCACTGAGCTCATGAGAAAAGACTCCTCCACTCTACATGCTTATGGAGGGGAAATTCTTCTCCTGTTGGGTAAAGCTGATCTGAAGTGTACCATCAACGAGCAGACAAAGAACTTACTCTTTTACATTGTTCAACCAAGCTCAGAAACCCTGCTTGGCATTAATGCATGCCATGACTTGGGTCTGGTTTATTTCGGGAGTGCTGTCCACAAACTCTGTTTGACGGAGGAACCAACACAACAGATGCTGTCCAACTATAAGGACTTGTTTGACGACAAACTCGGCAAGCTACCGACAGTATATAAAATTGTTGACCATACGGTCACCCCGACGTTCACCTCACCGCGTCCCCCACGGCATGCGAGAGAGAATACACGACGAAGTCAAACATTTGGTGTCCATCGGAGTTATTGCCGAGGTCAGCGAACCCTCAGACTGGGTCTCCACCATGGTCGTCACCACCAAGAAAGACAAGAAGGAATTACGCATCTGCATCAATCCTAAAGATTTGAACACAGCAATTAAACGGCAACACTACCCGATGAGAACCACTAAAGACATAGCGGCACAGATCAGTAACGCAACTGTGTTCTCAGTCCCAGATGCCAAAAGTTCCTTTTGGAAAATCCCGTTAGACCGTGCGTCATCTGCACTAACAACTTTCGCCACTCCATTCGGCCGCCACCGATTTCTAAGAATGCCTTTTGGTATCAACTCTGCCAGCGAAGTCTTCCAGCGCGCAATGGATCAGCTGTTCGCAGAATATCCTTGTGCCATCATTGTTGACGGCATCTTAGTATATGGCCGAGACGCAACCGAACACGATGCCAACCTACAAAGGGTGTTGAACCGTGCCAGAGACATCAATTTAAAACTCAACCCTTTGAAATGCAAGTTCACAGTTCCAGAAGTCACCTACGTCGGTCACGTGTTCACCAGCAACGGGTTAAAGCCTGACCCGCTGAAGACTGCAGCGATTAACAAGCTGCCAGTACCAACCGACGTCACCAGCCTACAACGGTTTTTAGGTATGGTCAACTACTTGGGCAAATTCATCCCCAATCTCAGCGAATTGTCAGCCCCACTACGACAATTGACCCACAAGGACAACACCTGGTCCTGGTACCCGACCCATCAACGAGCTTTTGAGACTTTGAAATTGCAGCTCGCCAGTGCTCGCCTGGCATATTTCAACATCAATCTGCCTGTCACAATCACCTGCGATGCATCCCAATACGGACTGTGCGCTGCATGTCTGCAAATTTCCTTTAACGGCGACGTTATGCCCGTGTCCTATGCATCGCGCACCCTAACTGATACTGAGGGGTTAGGTTACGGTACGCACAGATAGAGAAGGAACTGCTTGCCGTAGTTTTCGCCTGTTCTAAATTCAGGGACTTTATTTTTGGCAAAACATTCACAGTAGAAACTGATCATCAACCACTTGTCACCATCCTGAGCAAGCCGATCCATGCTGCCCCAGCCAGGCTTCAACGCATGATGATGCAGCTACAACGGTTCGATTTTCGCATCGTCTACAAAAAAGGTAAAGACATGCACATCGCAGACACTCTATCTAGAGCTCCACGCACCACCAGCGAACAACACCCATTCGAACAGGATAAATTTTCTGTCCTGAAAGTTTTATTTGTTCCCACCGACCGCTTGCGCCGCCTCGCCGAACACACCGCTGCAGATAAAACCTCCCAATTGCTAACTTCCATCATCAAAGGCGGGTGGCCAAACAAACAGTCTAACACTCCTGCTGAATTACGACCTTACTTCCTGGTGCGTGACGAACTGGTACTACAGGATGGAGTGATTGTCAAAGGTCACAAGGTGGTCATCCACTCATCCCTGCGAAACGAGTACTATGAGGAAATCCACAGTGGTCACCTGGGCGTGGACGCTACCTTACAGCGTGCAAAAGAAATGATCTACTGGCCCGGAATGACCAAGTATATTCGGGAGAAAACAGAATCATGCACGATCCAGGTGACCACTGTGGATTTCCTCATAGTACTCTAGGCTTGTATTCACTAGAGTTTAGAAGGATGAGCGGGAATCTTATAGAAACATATAAAATTATAAAAGGACTGGACAAGGTAGATGCAGGAAAAAAGTTCTCAATGTTGGGCGAGTCCAGAATCAGGGGGCCACCGTCTTAGAATAAAGGGGAGGTCATTTAAGACTGAGGTGAGAAAAAATGTTTTCACCCAGAGAGTTGTGAATTTATGGAATTCCCTGCCACAGAGGGCAGTGGAGGCCAAGTCACTGGATGGATTTAAGAGAGAGAGTTAGATAGAGCTCTAGGGGCTAGTGGAGTCAAGGGATATGGGGAGAAGGCAGGCACGGGTTATTGATAGGGGACAATCAGCCATGATCACAATGAATGGTGGTGCTGGCTCGAAGGGCCGAATGGCCTCCTCCTGCACCTATTTTCTATGTTTCTATGTTTCTATGTTTCTATCACGTCAATGCCACCTATCAAGTAGCTTGCATACAAATCCCATTTACCAGAGCCTGTTCTTTAACCTACCCTGCCTTGGCGATTTAAGTGCACACCCAGATGCCTCTTACATTTTATGGGAGTACCTGCCTCACAGGTAGTGTGTTCCATGTTGCAAGCACACTCACACTGATAAAAACAAACACACTGAAAAAATCTTCCTCAAATTCTCTCTAAACTACTTCCCACTCACCTCAAATCTATAATTTCTCACCTTTGGTATCCCTACTGTAGGGAAATTATGTTGATACGCTGGTAAATGGGCAGAGCATTGGTAGGGGAAATTTAATCCTGATATGGGCAGATGGAATTTGATTCCTCACGGATCTTTGGACGTGCATCAAGGTCTCTGATCATCAATTCTCCCTTGGACCTACTGATCATTCTGTACATCTCGCCCTTATTAGGAAAGGCAAGGATTGATATGAAGAAAGTCAGCATGGATTTGTTGATTGGAGATTCGAGGTGACTACTCCAAGAGAGTTTAGAACACAAAATGCATTACCTCCCGCTTACCAGCTTTAAATTCCATCTGCCCATATCAGGATTAAATTCCCCCTGCTGCAGCTCTACCAATTTACCAGCTGCTCAATATCATTCTGTACCCTACTGTCATCCACAAAGAACAAATTTCATGTTATCTGCAATTTACTAATCAAGCCTCCCACATTCATATCCATGTTGTTAATGTAAATAGTAAATAGCAATGGTCTCAGTATTGATTCCTGAAGTACGCTGCTAGTCATAGGCTTCCAATCACAAAAGTAACCCTTCACCATCACCCTCCGGCTCCTGTAACTAAATCAATTTTGAATTCAATTTGTCAATTTTTCTTGGACACCACAAGCCTTCCATGCAGGACTTTGCCAAATATATAAGGGAACTCAAGGTAAAGGAACCACTAGGATGTAGTGACCATAATATGATACATTTTAATCTACAATTTGAGAGGGAGAAGGTTAAATCAGAAGTGTCAGTGTTGCAGTTGAACAAAGGGGACTATGAAGGCATGAGAGAGGAGCTGGCCAAGGTCGACTGGAAAAGGATCGTAGCAGGAATGACGGTGGAACAGCAATGGCAGGAATTTCTGGGCATAATCCAGAAGATGCAGGATCATTTCATTCCAAAGAGGAAGAAAGATTCTAAGGGGAGTAAGAGGCCGACAGGGGAAGTTAAGGATGGAATAAAATTAAAAGAAAATGTGTATAACATAGCAAAGAGTAGCAGGAAGCCAGAGGATTGGGAAACTTTCAAAGGACAACAGAAGGTAACACAAAGGGCAATACGGGGTGAAAAGATAAAGTACGAGGGTAAGCTGGCCAAGAATGTAAAGAAGGATAGTAAAAGCTTCTTTAGGTATGTTAAGAGAAAAAGATTAGTAAAGACAAATGTGGGTCCCTTGAAGGCAGAAACAGGCAAAATTATTATGGGGAACAAGAAAATGGCAGAAGAATTGAACAGATACTTTGGTTCTGTCTTCACGAAGGAAGACACTAACAATCTCCCAGATGTACTAGAAGACAGAGGATCTAGGGAGACAGGAACTGAAAGACATTTGCATTAGGCGAGAAATAGTATTGGGTAAACTGATGGGACTGAAGGCTGATAAATCTCTAGGGCCAGATGGTCTGCATCCCAGGGTACTCAAGGAGGTGGCTCTAGAAATATTGGATGCATTGGTGATCATTTTCCAATGTTCTATAGATTCAGGATCAGTTCCTATGGATTGGAGGGTAGCTAATGTTATCCCACTTTTCAAGAAAGGAATGAGTGAGAAAACAGGGAATTATAGACCAGTTAGCCCGACATTAGTGGTGGGGAAGATGCTGGAGTCAATTACAGCCTATTACAACGGCGCATTTGGATAGCAGTCTAAATCAGCATGGATTTATGAAGGGGAAATCCTGCTTGATTAATCTTCTGGAATTTCTTGAGGATGTGACAAGTAAAATGAATGAAGAAGGGCCACTGGATGTAGTGTATTTGGACTTTCAGAAAGCCTTTGATAAGGTCCCACACAGGAGATTAGTGAGCAAAATTAGAGCACTTGGTATTGGGGGGTATTGACATGGATAGAGAACTGGTTGGCAGACAGGAAACAAAGAGTAGGAATAAACGGGTCCCTGTCAGAATTGCAGGCAGTGGCGAGTGGAATGCCGCAAGGCTCGGTGCTGGGGCCGCAACTATTTACAATATATATTAATAATTTAGATAATGGGATTAAAAGTAACACTAGCAAGTTTGCAGATGACACAAAGCTGGGTGGCAGTGTGAACTGTGAAGAGGATGCTAGGAGGCTGCAGGGTGACTTGGACAGGTTGGGTGAGTGGGCAGATGCATGGCAGATGCAGTATAATGTAGATAAATGTCGGGTTATCCACTTTGGCGGCAAGAACAAGGAGGCAGATTATTATCTCAATGGTGTCAGATTAGGAAAAAGGGAAGTGCAACGAGACCTGGGTGTCCTTGTACACCAGTCACTGAAAGTAAACATGCAGGTACAGCAGGCAGTGAAGAAAGCTAATGGCATGTTGGACTTCATAACAAGAGGATTTGAGTATAGGAGTAAAGAGGTCCTTCTGCAGTTGTACAGGGCCCTGATGAGGCCACATCTGGAGTATTGTGTGCAGTTTTGGTCTCCTAATTTGAAGAAGGACATCCTTGCTATTGACGCCGTGCAGCGTAGGTTCACGAGGTTAATCTCCGGGATGGCGGGACTGTCATATGAGGAAAGATTGGAAAGACTGGGCTTGTGTTCACTGGAATTTAGAAGGATGAGAGGATATCTTATAGAAACGTATACAATTATAAAAAGACTGGATAAGCTAGATGCAGAAAAAATGTCCCCAATGTTGGGAAATCCAAAACCAGGGGCCACAGTCTAAGAATAAAGGGTAGGCCATTTAATACTGAGATGAGAAAACACTTTTTCACCCAGAGAGTTGTGAATTTGTGGAATTCTCTGCCACACAAGGCAGTAGAGGCCAATTCAGTGGATGAATTTAAAAGAGAGTCAGATAGAGCTCTAGGGGCTGGCGGAATCAAGGGATATGGGGAGAAGGCAGGCACGGGTTATTGATTGTGGATGATCAGCCATGAGCACATTGAATGGCGGTGCAGGCTCGAAGGGCCAAATGGCCTCCTCCTGCACCCATTTTCTATGTTTCTATCTTACGGAGGTCCATGAAATGCATGTCAACCTCACTGCCCTCATCAACATCTTTTCTTTTCTTTTCAAACACTCGCTTAAATTAGTCACCCAAGATCTCCAATCAACAAATCCATGCTGACTTTTCCCAGATTACTCCTTTCCAAATTTTTCAGAAATTGTTCCAGTAATTTCCTACAACCGATGTTAGATAAACTAAAATATAATGAATTGGCTTATCCTATTGCCCTTCGTGAATAAAGGTGGGGTTTAGAGCTTGGATTAGTGTTTGGGACTACGATGTTGTGGCCATTGCGGAAACGTGGTTGCGAGAGGGAAACGACTGGCAGCTCAATGTTCCGGGGTTTCATTGTTTCAGTCGTGGTCGAAAGAGAGGCAAAAGAGGTGGAGGAGTTGCATCAGGGAGATTGTCTTACTGGTTATTTGGAGAAGAAACTAGTTGGAGGCTATATGGGTAGAGCTTAGAAATAATAAAGGTGTTAGCACTCTGACAGGATTGTAGTATAGGACCCCCCCAATAGTAAGTAGGAAATAGAGGAACATATATGTTGACAGATTACTGAAAGATGCCAGAGCATCTTAGTTGGTGACATTAACTTCCCTAATATTAACTGGAATTTGCTCAATGCCAAAGGCATAGACGGAGCAGAATTTGTGAGGTGTATCCACGAGGGTTTCTTGATACAGTTTGTGGATAGTCCAACCCGAGAAGGGAACATACTGGACTTTGTGTTGGGAAATGAGCCTGGCCAGGTGACTGGTGCTTAGTTTAGTTTAGAGATACAGCGCAGAAACAGGCCCTTTCGGCGCCCCGGGTCCGCGCCGACCACTTGGAGAAACCCACGCATGTCACGGGTAGAACGTACAAATTCCGTACAGACAGCACCCGTAATCAGGATCGAACCTGGGTCTCTGGAGTTGCATTCGCTGTAAGGCAGCAACTCTACCACTGCGCCACCATGGAAGAGTATTTTGTCGATAGTGATCATACATTTTAACAAGGAATGTCCAAATTTAATAAATCTCAAGAAGGGTCCTGACCCAAAATGTTACCTATCCATTTTCTCCAGAGGTGCTGCCTGACCCGCTGAGTTTCTCCAGCATTTTGTGTCTAGATATAAGTTTTAAGATTGTTTTGAACAGAGAGAAGGCTGGACCTTGCAGGAAGGTACCAAATTGGGATAAGCCAAACTACAACATTATTAGGCAGGAGCTCGGGAGGTACACTGGGAGCGATTGTTATTGGGTAAGTCCACATCTCACATGAGTATGGTTTAAAGAAGTTCAGACAAGGCCTTTGAAGAATATAAATAGAGGAAAGAACTCAAGCAGATGATTATAAGGGCCATAAGGGGTTACAAAATGTTTTTGGCAAGTTGGATTAAAGGAAATCCCAAAGCTTTTTATACCTCAAAGGTTTCACAGGACGGTTTATTGTCACGTGGACCAATTAAGGTTCAGTGAAACTCGATTACCTGCAATAAAAATAAGAAAGTAACCAGGGAGAAGGTAGGATCGCTGAAGGATAAAGAAGGGAATTTGTGCTTGGAGGTCTGGGGATGTAAACGAGTTACTAAATAAGTACTTTGCATCTGCTTTCACCAAGATGGGTATAGAAGGCAGTGAGATCAGTGCTACACCTTATCCTAGGGAGTAGAGCATGTTGATCACTAACAAAAGACTGACACAAAGACTCTCCTGGATGCACTGTAAACATTTATCCCCATCTAATCCTGCTACACTAAGGTAATCCCAATTAATATTATGGAAGTTGAAATCCTCTACTACCATAACCTATTCCTCTTGAGACAAATGTGCTCCTCAATCTGTGGCTGACTGTTAGGAGGCCTTTAGTATAATCCCAGCCAAGTGACTGCCCCACTTCTACGTTCTACCCGTATGGCCTTATTTGAAGAATGTTCTAGGTCATCCTCCTTTGTTACTGCAGTGATGATAATAGACAATAGACAATAGGTGCAGTAGGCCATTCGGCCCTTCGAGCCAGCACCGCCATTTAATGTGATCATGGCTGATCATCCCCAATCAGTACCCCGTTCCTGCATTCTCCCCATATCCCCCGACTCCGCTATTTTTAAGAGCCCTATCTAGCTCTCTTGAAAGCATCCAGAGAACCTGCCTCCACCGCCCTCTGAGGCAGAGAATTCCACAGACTCACAACTTTCTGTGAGAAAAAGTGTTTCCTCGTCTCCGTTCTAAATGGCTTACTCCTTATTCTTAAACTGTGGCCCCTGGTTCTGGACTCCCCCAACATCGGGAACATGTTTCCTGCCTCTAGCGTGTCCAAACCCTTAACAACCTTATATGTTTCAATGAGATTTCCTCTCATCCTTCTAAACTCCAGAGTGTACAAGCCCAGCCGCTCCATTCTCAGCATATGACAGTCCCGCCATCCCGGGAATTAACCTTGTAAACCTATGCTGCACTCCCTCAATTGCAAGAATGTCCTTCCTCTATCCTCTGGCTTCACAGTCAGGCACCTTGCATTAAAAGTGATGCAATTTAATCTTCCAAACATCCCAAGTACCTAATCATACACATGGCTGCTCTGCCTTCTGAACTGACCTAGTTTTGCTTCTACATTTGACTGAACCTTGCTCCAACTGTGTCCCAAGCCCCAGCCAAATTAATTTAAATTCTGCCCAACAGCATGAGCAAACCTCCCAGTGAGAAGATTGGATCTGTTCTGGTTAAGAAAAAACTCCTCATGCTTATGCAGTTACCATCTATCCCAGAAATGTTGCAATGATTCAAAACTCGAAAGCTTTTCTTCCTGCACTATTCCATGAGCACACATTCCTCTGATCTGTATTCCTATTCCTTTACTTAGTAGTTGTGGCACTGGATGTCATCCAGAGAGGACCTGTTTGTTACCTTAGCGGACCTGTTTGTTAGTCTGTTACCCAGCTTGTTAACCTGACCTAATTTATTTATCTAACCATGTTGTTGCTTCTATTTTGTTGTTTATCTTCCTCCTAAAGAATGCTTCACAACAATGCAGTGACTTTTCTAACACTGACATCAGTGAGGCAACATACCAGTCACGTTCATGGCCGTGGAATTGCATGACTGTTCCATTTACACTCGAGTCTGCTTTGACCATAACTCTCCCAGTCCTTTCCTCTCCTATTGTCCAGAAAGCGATGTTGGTGGGTGATAAAGCTGATAGGGGGTGAAATTGGTAAGTGGTGGGTGTGATGATGGTTGGAGAATGGTGTCTTTTGTATGAAAATGGGAAGAGGGAAACCATCCTCAAGAAGAGAAGATAGGTAAAGGAATCTATCTGAGTGGAATTATCACCCTAGCGTTGGCACTGCTCAAGGGGTAGTGCTCTGTGTGTGCCCAATGGCAAAAGCATCACATTATATTGTGACCTGATTTCCTGGACAATGCTCTAACTGAGGGCTATTAATAACGTATGCACAGATCTGGTACATTACTATTTGGGCAGGCATGATCCATGTCCAACAGAGCCCAGACAATTTTCATTTCAACCCAGATATCACGTTCTATTTCAGACAGAATTGATTTTCATACAGATAGTGTGAAAAGTGTGGTGATTCATGTGTCTGTTTCTGGGCACCAATCTCAACCAGTCGAATTACAATCAATGCTGCAACCATGTCTGTTTAGTTCCTCCGTCTACCTTTGAAATGACCACTCTCATAAAGTTCCTCTTTCATTGCAATGTTTGGCAACTCAGGCAATTTATTTTCCTAATTACTGATTAGTTACTTTCTACTGATAAGTTAAATCAGACAGTGTAAATCAGTGGTCATGACATCTGTTTCTTCAACAATGCAGTGGCTAAATCATTGCATATTAGTTTTTCCATGATTTGTAATGGGTTCGAGAAAATTTAGTTTCTTTATATCTTTTACAAGTCTAAACAACAATTAATCTGTGCTAAATACTTCCTCTCACATCAACACCTTTGATTCCCTAGAAAGCACATGAACATTGCTTCCATGTCACATCGTTCACATGCTCTTAGGATTAATTTTCACTTAATTAAAACTGGCTGACTTGTTTTTTTCACACTTCTCTAGTTTCATTGCTGTTCTGTACCAGGACCATTCTTTTACACACATTTCTCTCCTTAAAAATAGGCAGCAATTGATTATTTTAGGTTTAGGTGTATTATTGTCACATGTACCCAGTTATTGCAAAAACCTTTTGTTTGCAA
Organism: Malacoraja senta; assembly: GCA_038087875.1. Lineage (NCBI taxonomy): Eukaryota > Metazoa > Chordata > Chondrichthyes > Rajiformes > Rajidae > Malacoraja > Malacoraja senta. The sequence goes on along the minus strand of CM075977.1, from coordinate 299,534,933 downwards.
GCTATCCAAACAAATCAGATAATATTATACGCAAATACAATCAAGCCAAACACAAATATAAAAGGTAATTCGTAGAGAAAAATACCAGAGTGCAGACTATAGTTTCTCAGCATTGTAGCTTACCAGTTCCAGAGATAAAGACCAATGTCAGCAATGAAGTAGCTTCGAAAAACAGGACTGTACCCAGCTTATGAAAGAACTGTTCAGGTCTGATAACAGTGGGGAACACGCTGTTACTTAGTCTGGTGCTATATGCTTTCAGGCTTCTGTATCTTCTGCCAAATGGGAGCGGGGAGAAGTGGTAATGACCGGGGTTGATAAGGTCCTCGATTATGCTGACTGTTTTCGTGGGACAGTGTGAAGTGTAGATGGAATCAATGGTGGGGATAGACACCATAAGTTGGAGTAACTCAGCGGGTCAGACAGCATCTCTGGAGAAAAGGAATAGTTTCAAGTTCAAATTCCATTTATTGTCACATGCATCAATTGGTACAGTGAGATTTGAGTTACCATACAGACATACAGATAAAAGAACACAATCCACACAATAGGATTTAACATAAACATCACCCACAGCGGAATCAACGTTTCCCACTGTGAGGGAAGGCAATAAAGTTCAGTCATCTTCCCCTTTGTTCACCCGTGGTCGGGGCCTTTGAACCCTCTGCAGTCGCTGCTACGGTGGCCCGATGTTCAAGCCCTCTCGCCGTGATGATCGGCGCTCCGGCAACGGAATGGAAGAACACTCTCAGCGGCTTGGAGTTTCCGAATCGGCCACATCTTACCGGAGACCGCGGCTCCCAAAGTCCACAGGCTGAGCTGGGCAGAGATTCAACGCTGGCAACCCTCGGCAAAAGATCCCAGACCTCTGCGATATTAAAGTCAGTGCCGCGCCCACGGCTGGAAGCTCCGCAGACCACAGCTCCACAGTGTTAATCAGCAGGCCCAACACTCCGGAGCTCCAACACAGCGATCCCCGGTAAGGCATCGTCCCACTCCGTGATGGTAACTCAGTGCTGCGCCGCTGCTGAAGCTCTGGCCGGTCTCTGGCAGGAAAGCCCGTGCCAATCCAGACGGTAGGCCGCGAGGGGGGGCTAAGTTGCGACTCGGAGAAAAGATGCATCCTCAACCAGGAAGTGACTGGGAAACAGTTTCCCCTCTTCCCCTCCCCCACCCCCCCCCCCCACATAAAAAAGACTAAGAAACCTTTTAAAACATACTTTTGACACACTAAAAAATAACAAAAGGGTGAAATGACAGACAAGTTGCTGGCGAGGCTACCGCGCGCGGCGCCACCCGATGACCCTTCTTCAGAGTGATCCATTGAATCCAGAGATGCTGTCTAACCTGCTCACTTACTCCAGCTTTTTGTGTCTATCTTCGGTTTAAACCAGCATCTGCATTTCCTTCTGACGCATCAATGGTGGGAAGTCTGCTCTATGAGATGGACTGGGTTACATCCACAACTCTACAATTGTGTCTTGGGCAGAGTTGTTCTCAAACCTAGCTGTGATGCAACCCAACTTTATAAACACTTATCCTAGGTTTCTTAAATAAATTGTTGTTGTCATAGATCAAAGACCATCTTCCAGATATGACAGAAGTTGCACTGAATTTTAAGCTATTGTCTCATATGTGATGTTAAATTTGAAATAATATTTCCATGTCCAGGTTTTAAATGGGAATGAGAATCAAAGCAAATGGGCTTAGTGCGGTAATGTCTGCTGAGGTAAAAGATCAGTCATGAATAGGGTTGCCAACTTTCTCACTCCCAAATAAGGAACAAAAGGTCAAAGTAAGGGACAAATTCCCGACAGCAATTTGTTGACTGACTCGGCCGTGGCTGGGTGAATGATGAGTTGGCCCGGGTGCTGGACTGCACACAAAGCCCAGCCGGCGGGCCAGCTGAAGAGTTTTGTCCCGGGCACCGGACTTTGCGCGCAAAGTCCAGCACCCCATCCAACTCATGAACCGATGATTGGCCATGAGAAGGAGAGGTGGTGGTGTCGGCGGTAAGCGAAGGTCTGAAGGTCGGACAGCTGGCCGGGCTGCCGACCGACGGGGCCACGGGCAAGGCCCTGCTGCTGCACTCCATGTGCTGCACTACGTCAGGACAAGTAGGCGAGGCCGGACACAGCGTTCTGACCCGACAGTCCCCTCGACCCGAATAGTAGCAGTCAAATACGGGACAAGATCGGTCCCGTATGGGACAAATCAATTTAGCCCAATATACGGGATGTCCCGGCTAATACGGGACAGTTGGCAACCCTAGTCATAAACTTGCAGAATGGTGGAGTAGGAAGGTTGGACTGATTGGCTTATTTGTTTATAACTTTCATTTGTTATTTCCTTAAAGCCCTGTCCCATGGTACGAGTTCATTCCAAGAGTTCTCCCGAGTTTGCCCTGATTCGAACTCGGAGATTTACGGTAATGGCCACTCGTCGGTACTCGGGGCTCTTGTGGACATGTTGAAAAATCTTCACGAGTCTTTCCGTGCTTACCTGCCATTAGCGAGTCTTCCCGAGTACCTGCCGTTAGCGCTAAGAGACGTCCCCGAGCTCTGACGTACCCGCTACGTTCATTTTCCGTGCTTACCACGAGTTTGATTCTTTTTTCAACTCGGGAGAGCTCTTGGAATGAACTCGTACCGTGGGACAGGGCTTTTACAATCATGTGTAATGTTGTTATATTAATCAGAAACTTCTAAAACGCTATTCATGGTGGAACAAAAATCCAAAGACATTCTACAGAAATGCTGAAGAAATTGACAGGTAGATAGGAAGGCCGTTTCAGAAATTTGGAAGGGCTGGATAATGAAGCTTTTTTAGAAGATAATCTCAAGGGGATGGCATGCATACGAATTTAAGTTTCAAACCACAGCACAATAGTGCCTGCCAGTGATTTTGGAGCAAAGCATATCAGAGTTGGAGTAGCAGATGGTACATAATGGAGAGAAGACATTTTATATACTGACAAAACCATGAAAGCCTGCAGCAAATTAAGTGAGAAATTTTATTTTGTGAAACTAATGGCAAACAAGAGCTCTGCTATTCATGTTCTGCTTGGCAGAGGAATGTGAAAAGCAGAGCACATTTCTTGCTGTCGAAGGATAGCTGAAGAGCATCTTATATATAGCGAAGACGTGATTAAATGTGGAAAGGAGCTTGTTGTTAGCAGGTTCTGTCAACCCAAGCAGTGCAATACAGAAGTTAGGGTTCAGTACGTGACCCCCACATTACAGCCATTCTGGTAACAGAAATTTACTCTTAGGAAATTCACAAATCACTATCCATAAATTTGTGATATGGAATAAAATCTGCTCATTTGAAATTCAAGGTGGACGAAAATAAATAAACACAAAATAAACAATAAATGTTGCCTATTTTTAGTTTTAGTTATTCAATACTGTAGGGCAATATGATTTGGATATGACATTACTCAGTCGATTGAGTTGGCAGTCACAAGTGAGTCCCTCCTTTGTCATGTATGCTTCAGTCTGATGTCATGAGAACATACATGGCTGAGTGCAGCACTGCCCTGCGCTTCACCTGGGATGCTCAGAATACAGTGTGGAAACAGGCCCTTCAGCCCAATTTGCTTACACCGACTAACATGCCCCATCTATACTAGCCCCACTTTTCTGCGTTTGGCCCATATCCATCTGAACCTATCCTATCCATGTACCTGTAATTGCTTTTTAAACATTGTGATAGTCCCTGCCTCAACCACCTCCTCCGGCAGCTCATTCTATACACCCACCCCCCTTTCCCTCTTCACCTTAAACCTATGCCCTCTGGTTCTCGATACCCCTACTCTGGGCAAGAGGGTCTGTGCATCAACCTGTTCTATTCCTCTCATGATTTTATACACTGCTGTAAGATCACCCCTCATCCTCTTGCACTCCAGGGAGTCTGAGCCTGCTCAACCTGGAAACCTGGAAACATTGTCAAGCTTGAAAGGATTCAGAGAAGATTTACGAGGATGCTGCCAGGATTAGAGGGTGTGAACTATAAGGGCCTGTCCCACTTATGCAACTTTTCAGCAACTGTCTTCGACTTTCAAGCTCGGGGGGACTCGCCTGAAAAACTGCGAGCTGGATCGACCGTCGGTGATGAAACCACGAGCTGGATCGACCGTCAGCACACACACACACACACACACACACACACACACACACACACAAACACATCGCAAAGGCTGGGGCCAGGGAAAGGGGGGAGCGCTGTCTGAAATTCACATGGTGCAAAGCCAAGGTGATACCCGCGATGAACAGGAAGGTAAAAGACGGCTGGCACAGTGTACGGTAGGTCCTTTAAAAGAGCAGGGGGGGGGGAGAAGGGGGGAGAAGGGGAGAGAAGGGGGGGGGGAAGAAGGAGTGGAGACACTTTTAAGAAGCCAGACAACTTTTAATAAAGTTTAGCGGGCATTTAACAATACCGGTCAGTTTTCCTTGGTTCTGAAAACTCGTGCTTATGTTTTTTTCCCCCATGAGCCAATTAAAATGCATGTTCAGCAAAGGAGATTGCCTACGGCTACCTCGACTACCTATAACTACATGGCGACCCGACTACGAGTTCAAAGGAACCATGTCGACCAGTATTTACTCGGGGAAAATTTTTCAGCATGTTGAAAATTTTTCCTTGACCAAACTGAGGCCGCGAGTATGCAGGAACTTCTCTCGAGCATGAAGGAGAGTTACAGTGACCTCCTAGGACCACATGTCGACCATGCTGCGAGTTTGTGGCGAGCGCAAACTCTTCCAACATTTAAGAAACATTTAGACAGGTACATGGATAGGACAGGTTTGGCGGGATATGGACCAAGCGCAGGCAGGTGGAACTAGTGTAGCTGGGACATGTTGGCCGCTGTGGGCAAGTTGGGCCGAAGGGCCTGCTTCCACAATGTATCACTCTATGACCCTTGAGTTGTGGCAACATCCTTGTAAATCTTCTCTGCACCCTTTCCAATTTGACAACATCTTTTCTATAACATGGTGCTCAGAGCTGAACACAAAACTGCAAATATGGCCTCACAAATGTATAATATAACAGCAACATTATCTCCAAACTTCAAAAAGCAATACTCCGATGAAGGCCAATGTATCAAAAGCCTTTTTGACCGCCCCATCTACCTGTGTTGCACCTTCAAGAAACTATGTACCTGCACTCCTAGATCCCTCTGCTCTACAACACTTCCCAGAGCCTACCATTCAATGAGTAGGTCCTGCCCATGTTAGACTTTCCAAAATGCAACACCTCACATTTCTCTGTATTAAATATCATCAACCATGCCAGTTCCCCTCTCCCTCCCTTATTATCTTCCTGCCCCACATTCCCATATTCAGTGGGAAGATGCATAGGACAACTCCATAGCAGTTTTCTTCATGGGTGGTAGTGACATGATACATATTTCTATCTTAAGACCAGTAATGGAGAGCACCTGGAGCCGCAGGTGTAGTGAGATTTTCTACCACTTATATTAGCCTTCTGCTGTATGGAAGAATATGATTTATAATAAGAGGAAGAATAGATAAAGTGAATGCACAGACTCTTTTAACCAGGGTAGTTTAGTTTAGTTTATTGTCACGTGTACCAAGGTGCAGTGAAAAGCTTTTGTTGTATGTTAACCAGTCAGCAGAATGACAATACATGATTACAATCGATCCATTTACAGCGTGTAGATACATGATGTTGTGTTAAAGAAGGAACTGCAGATGCTGGAAAATCGAAGGTACACAAAAGTGCTGGAGAAACTCAGCGGGTGCAGCAGCATCTATGGAGCGAAGGAAACAGGCAACGTTTCGGGTCTGAAGAAGGGTTTCGGCCCAAAACGTTGCCTGTTTCCTTCGCTCCATAGATGCTGCTGCACCCGCTGAGTTTCTCCAGCACTTTTGTGTACCTTCGTGTAGATACATGATATGGGAAGAACGTTTAGTGTAAGGTAAAGCCAGCAAAGTCTGACCAAGGATAATCCAAGGGTCATCAAAGAGGTAGATAGTAGTTCAGCACTGCTCTGGTTGTGGTAGGATGGTTCAGTTGCCTGATAACAGCTGGGAAGAAACTGTCCCCGAATCTGGTGGTATTTGTTTTCACATTTCTAAACCTTTTGCCTGATGTGATAGGGGTGAAGAGGGAATGGCTAGGGTGCGACTCTTCCTTGATTTATGCCACTGGCCTTGCTGAGGCAGCGTGAGGTATAAATATAGTCAATAGAAGGGACGTTAGTTTGTGCGATGGTCTGGGCTGCTTCCACAATTCACTGCAATTTCTTGTGATCTTGGATGGAGCTGTTCTCAAACCAAGCTGTGATGCATCCTGATAAAATGCTTTCTATGGCGCATCTGTAGAAGTTGGTGAGAGTTGTTGGGGACATGCCAAACATCCTAAGCCTTCTAAGGAAGTAGAGGCGTTGGTGTGCTTTCTTGGTTATTGCGTCAATATGGGTGGTCCAGGAGAAGTTGTGAATCAAAACAAGAGGACATAAGTTTTGAATCAAAACAAGAGTAGGTGAATCAAAACAAGAGGTCATATGTTTAACGTGTGAGGGACAAGATTTCAGTACATATGGAATGAGCTGCCAGAGGAGGTAGCTGAGACAGATACTATAACAACATATGAAAAACAATTGAACAAAGGTTTAGATCAGGGATCGGCAACCTACGGCCACCGGGCCGAATGCGGCCCGTAACCCGAAATCACCCGGCCTGCAGGGTTTTTTTTCCCCGTAATTAACCGGCCCGCAGACTTCCATCATCTCCGGTAACTCCTGGGCCCGAGGCCACGGCGCCCAGGTGTGGTGACGCAAGGAGGTCGCAATGGCGGAGCCGCCGTGCGGATGTTGATCTTAAATTGTGTTTAAGATTAACACAATTTAAGTTGAGATGGACAAGAAATGCCATTCTCGTAGCGACCTGCCATTCGACCATGGAACTGTGTGGTGGGAAGCGGCTGTAAAAGGACAGCGCTGCTGGGGAGGGAAGAATTTCTTTCCACAGCATGTTGGGAGTCTGGCCCGGGTCAGCACGGGTCAAACTTGGCTGGGTTGCCAGGGGTAAAGTTGCGGGGAGGGCAGGAGCATTGAGAAGGAGGGGGTCGGGGATCATGCCACCAACTCATTCTCTCACTCAGTAGCTCGGGCGGCTGTGAGCGACCACCGGGACCGGACAGCGGAACCGGCCGCCACCTCAGCGCCTACTGCCGGCCGGCCGGCAGCCAGCCACGGTGTCCTTCGGCGCAGGCGCAACCGGTGGAAGCGGTGGTTGGCGGGTAGCTATTAGGCAGAAGGCTGGCTGCTCTGTCCTGGGCTCTATCTCTCTCCCCGTTATGTGATCTCCCTGAGCCAGTAAGTCCCCATCCCTCAGACATGAACTGCACAGCACATTGTGGGACAGGCGAAGATGGAGGCTCCCCGGTCCTCATTGCCTCCTTGAAGGAGTTCCACATCTTCCTTTCTACTGAACCAAACCCTTGATCCTGACCCGCCAGCCTTTTTTCAAAATTTAGCAACTCAAAATGGGGGTGCGTCTTCGTCGCCGGGAAATACGGTAACTCAAATTTCACTGGTTAAGTGACAATAAACGCGAAGTTGATCTTGAGGGTTGTTTCAATACCAGTGTCTCAAACTAATTCCTATGTTCAAAGTCAAAGTCAAAGTCAAATTTATTTCACATGCACCTGAGGGTGCAGTGAAATGAATTTGCCAGCAGCGATACATTTAAAAAAAGAACACACATACACAATAGAATTGAACACAAACATCCACCACAGCATTGTTCACTGTGGTGGAAGGCAACAGAGTTCAGTCAGTCCACCCTTGTTCATCCGTGGTCGGGGCCATAACCCTCCGTAGTTGCCGCTAAGGACATCCGGATGTACAGGCCCTCTAGTCGGGATGATCCAAACTCTGATGTTGGGACGGTCAAACACACTCCACAGCTTGGAGTGCCCGAATCGGCACTTTCCTACCGGAGACCGCGGCCCCAAGATGTTATAGGCCGCAAGCCTGCAGTCGTAGCTCTTCTCCGGCGATCCCCGGCAAGGGATCCCAGACATCGGATGGTGAGTCCACTCCACGCCCGCGGCTGGAAGCTCCGCAGACCACAGCCCCACGATTCCAAAGTCACCAGGCCAGCGATCGGAGCACTCCTCTCTGGCGACCCCCGGCGATGGAAAAGTCCACGCTGCGCCCGCTGCTGCAGCTCCGGGCCCGCCTCCGGGAAAGGCTGCTCCAATCCATGTTGTTGGGCCACGAGGGAGGCGACATGGAAAAAGTCACCTCTCCGTCGAGGAGGCCTCCGAAAAACAGTTTCCCCCTTTTCCCCCCCACCGCCCCCACACAAGAAACACCGAGAGACACCTAAACAAACATTTGGACACACCAAAACCCCCCCAAAAAAGTCCAAATAACGAACACGCTGCTGGCAGGGCAGCCGACTCGCAACGCCCCCAACCAACCCCAGTAGACATAATATTTCTTAAATATATAAATATGTCAAACTTTATTAACTACTAGACCAAGTGCAGACCCGTTGGGTCTGCTTCCCCAAAGTGCGTTTGCGGGGGAGGCTGCGGCGTCACACTAACCACCCACCCGTTGGGTCTGTTCCTCCAAAGCACAGTTGTAGGGGGGGAGGGGTTGGGGGGGAGAGGAAGGAGAGGATGGGGAGAGAGGTGAAGGGTGGGGGGTTTGGAGCGGGCGTGCATGAGTCAAGCCGCGGGCTGTGAAGAGAGAAGGGCAGAGAGAGAGAGAGAGAGAGAGAGAGAGGGGAGAGACAGAGAGACTGGTACACCAAAAAAAGCT
>CM075977.1:299398453-299525933 GCA_038087875.1 Malacoraja senta | reverse complement strand
TGTAAACCTTTGTTGCTGCCAAAGCAGAAAGCCACCACTTCCGCTGTTGATGGTTGAGAACATCCGTGGCTTGATTGTATTCATATACGTTTTAATCTGATTTAATTGGATGGCATGCAAGCATGAGCTTTTCACTGTGGAAATAACTGCAGAAGCTGGTTTACAGACGGAGTGCTGGCGTAACTCAGCAGGTAAGGTATCTTTTCCAGCGAACATGGCTAGGTGACGTTTTGGGTTGGTGCCCTTTTTCAGACTGATGGTTGTGGGGGGTGGGGGGGCAGGGTTTGGTAAGAAGGCTGGAAGAGAAGAGGGCCAGGATAAAGCCAGTCTGATAAAGGGTCTCATCCCGAAACGTCACCCATTCCTTTCTCCTCCAGAGATGCTACCTGTCCCGCTCAGTTACTCCAGCTTTTGGTGTCTATCTTAAGTAATAGATGGATTACGTGAGGGGGGTTTTGATGATTAGACATAGGCCAGAAATGAAAAGACAGGGTTCTTCTAGGTGAGACAGAGGTTCACATGCACCTCCTTTCAACTTATTTGCCGTATCCGGTGTTGCCAATGTTCTCCAGCCAGACCAAGCAAAGACTCAGCAACCATTTCGCCGATCATTTGGACTCAGGCCTACTGGAATCTCCCATTTTAACTCCTCTTCTCATTCCCATACTACTCTTCCTGCCGCTGGCCTCCTCCATTGCCAGAGTAAGGCCACACAGAAACTGGGGAAACACCACTCATATTCCACTTGGGATGCTTCAACCCAACAGTTGGAACACTGAATTTTCCAATTTTAGATACTAACCATACCCCCAGCCCCCTTCCTTTCGTTCCCTCCCCTCCACGTACCCCACCTGGACTTGCACCTATTTCTCCCCTCCCTCCTTTTCCACCTGCATTCCTCCCTCTAGTTTCACAATTCTTCAATCCTTTTGACTCATTGCCTTTTCATCTCTAGCCTTTGTCTGATCACCTATTACTTGCCAAGCTTTGTCCTGGCCCTCCTTTCTTCCAGCTTCCTGCGCCGCCCTACCCCTCCCCCGCCCAACTACAATCAGTCTGAAGAAGGGTCTGATCCGAAACGTCACCTATCCATGTTCTGCAGAGAAGCTACCTGACCTGACCGCTGAGTTACTCCAGCACTGTGTCTTTGTTTTATAAACCAGCATCTGTAGTTCCTTGTTTCCATTCCCCAGAGTATACTACACTATCCAATTTTGACATTGGTGATGTAAAATCTCAGATGACTCAAAGCACTATATTTTCATTCCCTGCTGCTTTTGTTTGTTGGCCCATGTAGGCATTCTGAATTCTGGCCCTATCCTCCCTTCCTGCGATTATTCCTGACCTTCCATCTCTCTTTTTGTTGACTTTCAAATGAAAACACAATTCACATTTTAAAGTTAATTTCAAAAGCAAACTGATGGAAACTCAGAAAAATTATGTAACTAATTGAAAACCTTTAAAGTTATTAGGGATGGAGAATAGGGTCCAGTGTATGTTATTTGTGATTTCTGTCTACATGGAAAAACTGCTTCTTTATCATGCGTATTATTCCTATTAACAGGCAGTTCGTGGTAGTCACAGAGAGAGTCATAGATTCATACAATGTGGAAACAGGCCCTTTGGCCCAACTTGCTACATCAACCAACATGTCCCATCTACACAAGTCCCACCTGCCTACATTTGGCCCATATCCCTCCTATCCATGTACTTGTCTAAATGTTTCTTAAACATTGTAATAATATCTGCAAATAGTAGGTACTATGAATAATTTTTAAAAATCAGTGTGTGCAAAGTTCATAGGTTTCCATGAACATATGTCCTAAAATTGCAATTCCCATAACTTCTAATTTTAAAACATTTAAATGCTCACCCTTTCAATTATGTCTTATTATAAGAAAGCTATCCCTAGTGAGGAAATGTGCTACTTGCAATCAGATCAGCTGGCTATGTAGGAAGGATGATAACTCTTCAAATTCCGACCCACTTCTGCACACTTCATATGTAATTTCCACATCACTTAGATACAATCCACATTGTTTATCCCATCATTGGCAGTGTCCCTTTAGCCCTCTTGGCCCTCAGCTTTTGAATGCCATTCCTAAACCTTAACCCACACTGGTAATCTCAGCAGGCCAGTTATGTGGAGAGAGAAACAAACCTAACATGTCAGATTGATGACTCTTCAATAGATGCAGCTATGACTTGATGAATATTTTCCATATTGTTTTTATTATAGCTTTTCTTACTAATTTTAATTGTTGATGCAATTATTCCAATTTTTAGATCTAACACTGTCAAAATAGTTCAATGCCTACCAGTACGACTATTGTTAAAAGAGAGCATTTCAGACATTAGATTTCTATTAGAAAAATACAAAAGCAAATACTGTAAATACTGCAAATCCAATATAAAAGCTGAACATGCTGGAAATACTAATTAGGTCTGGCAGCAGATGTACAACAAAGACAAAGGTAGCAATTCAGGTCATAGAACAAAACCAGTTTGCTGGTCATTGTTCAGTTTCGGTACATTTGACAATAAACACTCGTGACTCTTGAACCTCGGGACTCTATCCCACAGCAAACTCTATTGGGCACGTTTGCTGCCACTTCTGACTAGTAAGATGTCAATAAGGCCATATCCCAGCTAAAATAAAACGAGACTATCCCTGTTGTAATCTTAAAACTCTGCAATGACGAGCTTAGTCATCACCTCCACATCTGGGAAGGGGGGATGAAATAACCAAGGGAGCTCAGGGATGTTATAATCATGAATACAAGGGAGGTAAACCTGACTGTGTCAGAAGGAACTTCAGATGCTGGTTTAAACCGAAGATAGACACAAAAAGCTGGAGTAACTCTGCGGGACAGGCAGCATCTCTGGAGAGAAGAAATGGATGACGTTTCAGGTCGTGACCCTTCTTCAGTACTGGTTAGGGATAAGGGAAATGAGAGATATAGACGGTGATGTGGAGAGATAAAGAACAATGAATGAAAGATATGCAAAAAAGTAATGATGATAAAGGAAACAGGCCATTGTAAGCTGAATAAGGGTCTCGACCCGAAACATCACCCATTCCTTCTCTCCAGAAGTTACACCAGCTTTTTGTATAAACCTGACTGTGTTGTCTACAGATGGGTGTATCTCTAATCACAGGAAAATCATCACGAGGGTTCATCTGACCTGTCTCCACCCAGCAACTGAAGGGATGCTCCGACTCACAGTAGGAATTGTATCTGATGGCACAGTGGACATGTTCTTCATTATGCAACAACTCTAAGAAAAAAATAAGATGCTACATGCGTCCCCCTTTTCAAACTCACTAAAGCTATTGATTCTATTAAATGGAAGAGCTCTGTAACATCCTCCTGAAATCCGACTGCCTGCATAAATTTGTCTCCATCATGTATTTTGCTCCGTGACTGCATTTCAGCCATGATATTAACAAAACTAGTCCACAGCGGTACAGTGGTGCAGTGGTAGAGCTGCTGCCTTTCATCACCAATGACCCAAGTTCAATCTTGACTATGGGTGCTGTCTGTATGGAGTTTATAAGTTCTCCCTGTGACTACGTGGGTTTTCTCCGGCTGCTCCAGTTTCCTCCCACATTTCAAAGATGTGCAGGTTTGTAGGTTAATTGGCTACGGTAAAATTGTAAATCGTCCCTCGTTTGTAGGATAGTGAGAGTGTGCGGGGTGATGGCTGCTCAGAGTGCTCGGTGGCCAAAGGGCCTGTTTTTGCACCGTATCTCTAAAGTCCAAAGTAAAGTCTAAAGTCAGAACCAATCTCCGGGAAACCTGGTGACCACAAGCCTGCATTCTTGCCTCAGTACTTTTCTCAACCTTGCATAACACTTCAAGTAAACTTCACATGGGAATGGAGCTAATGTTGAGGGATAAGGGGAAAATTTTCAACCCATGATGACTACACTCCAGACCATGGGCAACCAAACCGCAGTATTCAAGCTACAGTAAGTGTTTATACTACTCAGGGACTGAGTTCAAGTCATCATCACCTTGTTCAATAAAGTCCATGACAAGATGGGCCTTACATCAACACCTGCAGGACAATGGTCTTCTATCAATCTGCAGAAACAAATAACTGCAAATGCTAGTTAATACTCGAAAGACACAGAAGTGCTGGAGTAACTCGGCAGGTCGGGAAGCACCGCAGGATAACATGGAGAGGTGACGTTTCGGATCGAGACTCTTCTGAAGACCTGCTGAGTTACTCCAGCACTTTGTGTCCTTTTCTACCAACCTGCCACTGCTACACCACACTATCCTATGAGACATGGCAAATCCTTAGACAAAGATATCTTGGGATAAACAGCAGGTAGACATTAATGATGAAATCCACATTGCCTTCATTGTGCCAGCGCAGCTTTTGATCAATTGAGGAAAAGATTATTTGAAAATCAAGACCTCAGAACCTGGTACAAAACTCATGGTCTACTGGGGCAGGAGTGACTCCTGGCCTTCTACAGGCCTCTAAAACTTGGGACTACCTACAACAGGAGTTTCGTTCCCCTACACTGTGGTAACATTATGTACCTTGCTACCACAAGTAGATGAGGTTATCATCAATGTTTACCTATGCCCCAAGATATCTATGTCTAAGGTTTTGCTATGCCTCCTAGGATAGTGTAGTATAGTTGGGGCAGGTTGGTCATTGAGGTTAATAGCAAAGAGGAAGTTAGTTAAACACTTAAGGGGGAAAGGATATGCAGAAAGGGTTAAATTACAGTTTGTTTTTTAAGTGAAGTTAGAAAACATTTCTGCTTTCAGAGGATTGTAGAAGATTGGAAATGTTTCCCCACAAACACCATTTGATACTTTCTCAATTTTAAATCTAAGGTTGATTGACTTTTGTGTTAAAGAAGGAACTGCAGATGCTGGAAAATCGAAGGTACACAAAAATGCTGGAGAAACTCAGCGGGTGCAGTAGCATCTATGGAGCGAAGGAAATAGGTAACGTTTCGGGCCGAAGAAGGGGTTTCGGCCCGAAACGTTACCTATTTTCCTTCGCTCCATAGATGCTGCTGCACCCGCTGAGTTTCTCCAGCATTTTTTGTGTACCGTTGATTGACTTTTGGTTGCCAAAGGGATTAAATGATCAGGGAGCAAAGAAATAGAGTGATAGCTGGTCTAATGTCATAGATCAGCCACTGAATGCCAGAACAATTTTCAGAAGTTAAATGACCCACTTCTGCTCCCATTGACATTGGAGGGGAAGAGGAGGTTTGTGTTCAGAATAAATGCCAACATGGAGCAATTGGGCTAAGTGATGTATTTTTAGTGTTCTGTATTTTAAGAGCCATTGCACTGGGCATAGAGTTTAATGTCTCATCTGTCAGACAAAGGCAGTGCCAGTGTAAAGGGCCTGTCCCACTTAGGTGACTCTTTAGGCGACTGCCAGGGAATAGTTTTTAATGGAATTCACCTATGAGAACCTACGACAACACCTACGTCAACCTACGACAGCATAAATTGCAGCCACTGTCGCCGAAAATTTTTCAACTTGTTGAAAATTTTGCGGCAGTCGCCTGTAGTCGCCCAAAAAATCGCCTAAGTGGGACAGGCCCTTAACACTCCCTCAGTACTACACTGAATTATCAGCTAGAAACACACTGATTTTGTGACTCAGCAAAAATACCACCACTGAGTCTTGTCTGACACTTTAAACCTTTAAGGGCAACTTGATTAGGTAGTGCAAGTTTAATATTCCTTCTGAATACAATCTTTACTTCCATTTCACAAATGTAGATAGCAATAAGTTACAGATAGAAGGCAGGAGAATGAGGATGAGAGGGAAAAAGAGATCAGCCATGATCGAATGGCGGAGCAGACTCGATGGACTAATGGCCTGTCCAACTGTACGAGGTAATTCAAGAGCTCTCCCGAGTAAAAAAAATAATCAAAACTCGTGGTAAGCACGTAGAATGTATGTAGCGGGTACGTCGGAGCTCGGGACGTCTCTTAGCGGCTCGTAACGCTAACGGCAGGTACTCGGGAAAAGCTCATGAAGATTTTTAACATGTTGAAAAATGTCCACGAGAGCCCCGAGTACATACGAGCGGCTATCACCCGTAATTCTCCGAGCTCGAATCAGGGGAAACTTGGGAGAACTCTTGAATTAGCTCGTACACTGGGACAGCCCCTTTACGGTAATAGCCGTTCGTAGGTACTCGGGGCTCCCGTGGACAATCTCCGCACTGCTGAAAAAACTTCACGAGCTTACCGCGTTTCACGAGTACCTGCCGTTAGCGTTACGAGCCACTAAGAGACGTCCCGAGCTCCGACGTACCCGCTAGGTACATTCTACGTACTTACCACGAGTTTGATTTGTTTTTAAACTCGGGAGAGCTCTTGGGTAAACACGTATAGTGGGACAGGCCCTTAATTCTGCTTCAATGTCTTATGGTCTTATAATGATTATGGCTGAAACATGAAAATTCTGTACAAAAGATCATTTTTCAAAGTTATTAATGGATATTCTGTAAGGAATCTATTGGTCTCCCACCAAAACACTTACGGGAACCGTTACAATGTATTGAAAAATGCAGAATGATGAAAATATTCACGACCGAGAAAGGGTCTATCTGATCCTTGAAAATCTTGTCACTTTCCAGCATGTTTGCAGTTATGAAGGTCACCATGTTTTCAGTACACAGCCAGATAGTGTTTAAATGCACTGATTGTGTCTGCCTCCATCACCCTATCGTGTAGTGAGTTTTAAGACTCGCTGAACTCTATGTGTAAAAATGTATCCCCCTTCTCTTCTCTAATCCTTCTACTAATTACTTTAAATCGAAGAAACACGGAGACTGCAGATGCTAGAATCTGGAGCAATAATCACTGATGGAGGAACTCAGTGGGTCGAACAGCATCAGTGAATGGAAAGAAATAGTCCATGTTTTGGGTCGAAACCTTGCATCAGGACCTGGGTTTCTCCAACAGATCGTTTGTTAATTTAAATCTAAGTGACCACATTTTTGATTCTCGTGTTAAGTCAATCTTTCTTGGTTACTCTTTCTAGGCCGCTCTTAATTGGTATATTATGTTATAACATAGTTATACACATTTAAAACAAGTCTTGCTTCAACCTACTTTGATCCAAAGAAAACAATTCTTGCTCATCCAATCTTTCCTCTAAGTTACAATTACCCTGTCCTGACAAGATCTTGCAAATTTACAATACACCCTCTCCAGTGCAATCTCATTTAATGTGAAGACCAGAATTGTATGTTGAAACTGAGCTGTGGTCTAACTAGTTTGGTCTAACGTAATCTTCTTATTCTTTTGCTTGTTGGCAATAAAATAAAAGCATCTTCTGTTTCTTTCTATCTTATTGAAATGCCCTGCTCCTTTGATGGATCTGTAAAGTTCTCCAAGTTATCTTATCTCTATCGCTGAACATCCTTCCCCTTGCCTTGTTTTACCCCACGTGCATCAAATTCCATTTGGCACTCCTCTAGCCAATGGCCCGACCATCTATTCTTCGTAGTCTCAGGATTTCCACTCCACCTGAATCATTTGTCGATCAACCCGTCCATATCTGGATGCATCTGTCACTTGTCAGTGCTTGTCCCGCCCCTCCTCTCACTTCATTTCTATCAGCTATCTCCCCTCTACTCCATCAGGGTGAAGAAGGTCCTGAAATTACATCGATCCATTTCCCCTACTGATGCTGCCTGTTCGCTGAGCTCCCACAACAGTTTCTTTCTGCCAAAGATCCCACCATTGCAGTCTGTTGTGTGTCCTTTCCTCCTCACTGTTAGCCCACAGTCAATTATTGTATCACATTTTGTCCACACATTTAGCTCTCTCATTAATATTTATAAGAAAAGGGGCTGAGTACTGTGCTCTGTGGAAGCTGACTAGTAACAGGGTCATTACTGCTTACCATCTGCTTTCTGTCACTGAGCAAATTTTCCCTTGGATTCCTAATGTCCCTGTCCCACTTAGGAAACCTGAACGGAAACCTCTGGAGACTTTGTGCCACACCCAAGGTTCCGTGCGGTTCCCGGAGGTTTCCGGAGGTTTTTGTCAGTCTCCCTAATGGTCGAAAGTGGTTTCCGCTTCTTCTATGTTCCGCCGATTATTTCAAAAAATTAAAAACCAGCCGCGACTAAAATAGGTTGCCGTTTTAAAAATCGGTAATTTTTTAGTCGAAGCCGGTTGCGATGCTAGTAAGACCTTCCACTATCTGCAACCTCCGGCAACCACCTTCAACTAGCATCGCAACCGGCTTTGACTAAAAAATTACCGAATTTTTAAAATGGCAACCTATTTTTAGTCGCGGCCAGTTTTTAATTTTTTTAAATAATCACCGGAACATAGAAGCATGTACCTGCATGCTTACTTTCATAGACTGATGACAAGGACCCCCCAGATCCCGTTGTACTTCCCCTTTTCCCAGCATCTGCCCACTCCACCAACCTGTCCAAGTCACCCTGCATTCTCATAGCATCCTCCTCACAGTTCACACTGCCACCCAGGTTTGTGTCATCTGCAAATTTGCTAATGTTACTTTTAATCCCTTCATCTAAATCATTGATGTATATTGTAAATAGCTGCGATCCCAGCACCGAGCCTTGCGGTACCCCACTAGTCACTGCCTGCCATTCTGAAAGGGACCCGTTAATCCCTACTCTTTGTTTCCTGTCTGCCAACCACTTCTCTACCCATGTCAGCACTCTACCCCCAATATCATGTGTCCTAATTTGACCCACTAATATCCGATGTGGGACCATATCAAATGCTTTCTGTAAGTCCAGGTACACTACATCCACTGGCTATCCCTTGTCGATTTTCCGAGTTACATCTTCAAAAAATTCCAGAAGATTCGTCAAGCATGATTTCCCCTTCTTCAATCTTAAAAGGGGCGGCCTGCGGCGTCACACACACACTAATCACCCCTCACACACACACTAACCACTCCCCTTGATATTATATTAATATTATTCATTCGCTCCTTTTCCCCATCCCTGCTGTATCCACTCATGCATAGCCCCCAACTCACAGATGCGTCTAGAGCGGGAGAGGGAGGGGGGAGATAGAGAGGGGGCAGAGACACAGAGGGGCAGAGACACAGAGAGGAGCAGAGACACAGATGGGCAGAGACACAGAGAGAGGGGCAGAGAGAGAGAGAGAGAGAGAGAGAGAGAGAGAGAGAGAGAGAGAGAGAGAGAGAGAGAGAGGGGCATAGAGAGAGAGAGAGAGGGGCAGAGAGAGAGATAGAGCGGCAGAGAGAGAGAGAGGGGCAAAGAAAGAGAGCGGGAAGAGGGGGAGGAAGAGGGGGGAGACGGGGGGAAAGAGGGGGGGAGAGGATGGGAGAGGAGATCGGGAGAGAGGGAGAGAGGCTGGGGAAGGGAGGGGAGAGGAGAGGAAGGGGGAGAGGAGGAGGGGGGCAGAGGAGGAGGAGGAGGGGTGGGAGGAGGAGGAGGATGAGGAGGGAGTGGGAGAGGAGGAGGGGGAGAGGAGGAAGAGAGCGGGGAGTGGGGAGCGGGCTTCTAAGTTCTTTCAGATTTTTGAACATTTTGATTAATAACGAGAAATGAAGCATGAATTTTCAGATAAGACGATTTTTGAGTCAACGGGATAAATCTCTACCAGAATATGTAAAAATGTTACCGTTAGAGCGTCATTTTTTCGAGCAGATGGAACACACACACACACACACACACACACACACACACACACACACACACACATTTCAAAAATGGTTTCACAATTCGGTAGTACTGATTTCAGTATTCCAAACCGATATTTGAGAATGCATGAGGTTGCATGCAAAATACTGATTTTCAAAAGTCCAGTTTCTGTGTAGTACGTTCTATTGCATTTATGTGAGAAATACCGATTTCCACAACAAAATACTGATTTTCAGCCATCAAAATACAGAAATGCTCGGTGAAACTCGGCTGCTCTGCAATTATTCACAATCACATTGTGTTTGAGAATTAAAAATGTGATTTGTGATCTTGTTTATGAGTCATCATGGAACTAGAATTTGTTATAATAGTATGACAGTAAAAATAGATTAGTTTGAAAGCGATCATAGTAATGTAAATGCACCATTTAGTTTGACTTCAATTTTCATGATGGAAATTGAAGTCGAACTAAATGTTGTATTCACATCACTATTCCATGTTGAAATTGATGTGATGTGAAGTTGTTAGGTCAGGAGGACCATTAAAGGTGCATTGCACACACTAACACATTCTAACAGTAACAGGCAATCAAATCAACACACAAAACATTTTCTAAAAAAAGGTTTTCTTTCCTGCAAAAATGTACAGTATTTTATTTGCAGTTTTTGCATGTTCCTATATAACATTTTACATAGCATTTTACAACAGTACAACTTGATTATTAAAACAAGGACAACTTCAATTCATGATTTTAAAAAATGTATACAACGATCATCCCATTCCACCCACTCATTACTCTTGACTCAACCAAAATTATTTCTGAAACATTGGGCATAAATTTGGTGCAAAAATGCTCCAAAATAAGGTTCAGGAATGCACTAGAGAGCATCTAAAACCCCAGAGCTTCCAGGGCCCTTAAGCGGAAGAAATGGAGGGCTTTAAGACCCTCCTGGTGGGGGATGGAGGTGTAGAGTGAATGGACATCCATGGTGAAGATGAGGGGAATGGGGGCCTGGAAAACGGAAGTCATGGAGGAGACGAAGAGCGTGTGAGGTGTCTTGGACATAGGTAGGGAGGGATTTAACCAGGGGGGATAGGATGGAATTGAGGTATGTGGAAATAAGTTCGGTGGGACAAGAACAAGCAGAAACAATGGGTCTGCCAGGACAGTCAGGTTTGTGGATTTTGGGGAGAAGTTAAAATCAGGCCATGCGGGCCTGGGGAATGATGAGATTGGAGGCTTGGGAGGGCAGGGAGCCGGAAGTGATGAAGCCAGTGATAGTGTTTTGAGATAGTGGCCTGGTGCTCGTCTGTGGGGTCATGGTCCAAGGATAAGTAGGAGGATGTGTCTGAGAGTTGGCGCCTGGCCTCAGACCGGTAGAGATCAGCGCGCCAGACTACCACGGCACCTCCCTTGTCGGCAGGTTTGATCACCCAGTCTGCGTTGTTGCAGTGTGAGTGGAGGGCTGTATGTTCAGGGGGGAGAGGTTAGAGTGAGACATAGGAGTGGAGAAGTTGAGGCGGTTGATGTCCCGCCGGCAGTTTAAAATAAAAAGGTCTAAAGCAGGTAGATGCTCATGAGGGGGAGTCCAAGAGAAGGGGGTCTGTTGGAGACGGGAGAAGGGGTCATCACTAGGGGGTGAGGACTTCTTCGCATGGCAAAACGCTTGGATGTGGAGGCGACGGAAGAAGAGCTCCACATCGTGGCAGATGCGGAATTCATTGAGGTGGGGATGAAGGGGAACAAAGGTGAGGCCTCTGCTGAGGACAGACCGTTCGGTATCAGAGAGGGGAAGGTCAGGGGGGATGGTGAACACATGGCAAGGGCTGGGGGTTGAGGCCAGAGGAAGGCTGGTGAGTGGACGGAGGCCAAGGCGATCTGGTAGGTGGGTGGTGGGTGGTCAGGGAGATGGGGATATGAGGACTATAGTGTGGGTGGGGTCACATGGTACAAGGGGAAGACCCAGTGGAACACCCACTGAGTTTCCCTGTATTGGGGGGGGGGGGGGGGGAAGCACTAGGATCCAGCACAGCCAGACCCCGTGGTGTGAGAGTCTGTACCATGGAGATTTCAGGCCCGGTGCTGAGTCTAGGACAACGGCAAAATTGATCAACACCCCATACCAAGAGTGGACGAGCTGTTCGTCAAGCTGAAAGGAGTACAGCACTTCTTGAAATTGGACATGTCCAACACGTATCTCGAAGTGGAACTGGACGACGAGACAAAAACCTGCTCGCGATCAACACGCACAAGGGACTGTTCAGATACAACCGATTGCCGTTTGGACCGGTGCCGGCCATCTTCCGCAAACTGGTCGACAATCTGGTTGCCGGGATTCCATACGTAGCCGTCTACCTGGATGACATAATTGTCACCAGCCAGACAGAGGAAGAACACCTGCAGAACATAAAACAGGTCCTCACGGCACTGAACAACTACGGCATGATGTTGCGCATGGACAAGTGCTCATTTTTCCGACAACAGGTCACATATCTCGGACATGTGATCTCGGCAAGTGGTCTAAGCCATCAGAAGAAAGGCTGGACGCCATTGTGAAATTGCTGACGCCCGAAAATGTGAAGCAGCTTGAAAGTTTCATTGGCAAGGTGAACTATTATGGCAAGTTCATACCGGCACTTTCAACTTTGTGCGCACCATTGAACAACCTGCGAAAACAGGACGTCGAATGGCACTGGTCCAAAGAGTGTGACCATGCATTCACCAGGTTGAAGGAGATGCTCGCCCAGAAGACGCATTTGGTCCACTATGATCCATCGAAGCCGATGCATTGCTGTATAGTCTTGGAGCTGTAATCTCACAAACGGCGCCGAATGGCAAGGAAGAACGAATCGTGTTCACATCCAAAACGTTGACGACCGCCGAGAAAAACTACAGCCAAGTGGAGAAAGAAGCACTGGCGATCGTGTTTGGTGTCTGGAAGTTCCACCAATATTTGAGTGGGCGACATTTCCTGCTCATCACCGACCACAAGCCGCTGCTGACTATTTTCAGTCCGGAGAAAGGTTTGCCTGTCATGACGTTGCAGCGTCTACAACGTTGGGCCCTGATCATGATGGGATATGATTACCACATCATTTACCGACAGTCTGCCAAGCATGCCAATGCCGATGCGCTGTCTCATCTACCGACTGGACCCGACCTGACATTCGATAATGAGGAAGAAATTATGGAAATTGAGACGGACGTAAAACTGCTAAACACATGGGTCATCGCCGATTTCCCCGTCTCCGCAAGGACAGTCACCATGCATATGAGCACAGACCCCATTTTGTCGAAGGTACGACATTTTGTCACTCGGAGGTGGCCGAACAGTCCTAAGCTGGACAAGGAATTCCGCTCATTCCAGAATGCGCAAACGGAAATCTCCTCTAAGGATGGCATTCTGCTCTGCAATGGCCGAGTGATCATTCTGACGGAACTGCGATCGCTAATTCTGAAAATGTTGCACAAGACACACATTGGAATTGTGCGAATGAAGGCGCTCGCTCGCATGCATGTGTGGTGGCCGAATATCGAGACCGATATTGCCGACCACTGCAAGGACTGCACAACATGTGCCGAATCTGCCGGAAAAGACCTCCGCATGGCCCGTCCCCGACCAACCATGGCAGCAAATCCACATAGATTTTGCCGGACCGTTCCTGGAGGACATGTGGCTGGTTGTCATGGACGCCCATTCAAAATGGCCACATGTTATCCAAATGAATAAGTATCCAATCACCGAAACAACCACTTCTGCGCTCGATGATTTGTTCGCCATTTGGGGATTTCCCTTAACAATCGTAAGCGACGATGGACCCCAATTTGCCTCGCAAATGTTCGGTGACTGGTGCACACAACACTCAATCGTGCATCTGACATCAGCACCTTTTCATCCGCCCTCAAATGGTGAGCCAGAGCGGCTCGTCAGCGTTTTCAAGCAGGCCATGAAACGTGCTGTAGGAATCAAAAAGAAATCAAAACGATTGGCATTGACTCATTCAGGAATAGAAACGTTCAAACTGAAAAGGGGGAGTGTGATGTTTGGTGGACTGTGTGGGGTGGAAGGACCCGTTACTCCTCCCGTGCAGCAGGTGGCGCTGCACAGGACGAAGGGAGATGTCTTGTATATAGTTTATCCTGCCGGCAGACAGTATGCGGGCAGCCATTGTCACTAGTCTTGCTGCCAGCATTGAGTGAAACATTAAAGACTTCTGTTGTAAACTAAAGACTTTCAAGTTTTGTGCAGACCTAGAAAACGAACATGAAAGTGATGATACTGGTTGCCTTTTTGTGGCAGTGACTCTTGTAGATCCCTTCGATGATGGGGAAGTCAGTAACCCGTGATGGACTGGGCAGTTTCTTCACCACTTTTTGCAATCTTCTTAGTTCTGAGTTACCGAACCAGGCCGTGATTCAACCAGTAAATATGTTCTCTACTGTTCACCATACCGAATCTCCTCAATCTCAGGAAGTAGAGGCATTGATGGACTTTCTTTATGATTGCATCAGTGTTCTGGGTCCAGGACAGATCTTCAGAGATGTGTACACCCAGGAATTTGAAGATTTTGACTCTCTTCACCATTGGTGAAGACAGGTCTGTGGATCCTTGGCCTTCTTCTTCCACAGTCAACAATCAGTTCCTTGGTTTTACTGGCGTTGAGAGCAAGGTTGTTGTTCTGGCACCGTTCGGTCAGTCGATCAATCTCCCTCCTATACTCTGCCTCATCATCATCTGTAATTTGTCCAACAACGATGGTGGTGTTGTCAGCAAATTTGAAGGTGGAGTTGGAACTGTGTGCAGCTACATGGTCATGGGTATGGAGTGAGTAGAGCAGGGGGCTGAGCACACAGCCTTGAGGTGCTCCTGTGCTGATGGTTTTCGATGAGGAAGTGTTGTTGCCAATTCGTACTGATTGTGTTTTGTTGATGAGGAGGTCGAGGACCCCACCATGTGAAATATGTGAAAACGTTGCCTCTCAGATTCCTATTAAATCTTTCTCCTCTCACCTTAAACCTATGTCCTCTGGTTCTTGATTCCCCTACCCTGGGTAAAATACTCTGTGCATTCACTCTTTCTATTCTTCTTCTGATTATGAATCATATTCTTCGATGCAGTGGAAGGCTAACATCCTGTGCAAACCT
Source organism: Malacoraja senta (assembly GCA_038087875.1). NCBI lineage: Eukaryota > Metazoa > Chordata > Chondrichthyes > Rajiformes > Rajidae > Malacoraja > Malacoraja senta. The sequence goes on along the minus strand of CM075977.1, from coordinate 299,511,129 downwards.
TACCAAAAGACTTCTGACAATCTAAAAACACTACATTCCTTGATCCCTCCTTGTTGACTCTACTTGATATATCCTAAAATAATTAAAATTATAATACATATCCTGCTTCTTTGCCTGAAACTAAATACAAAACTGCTCTTGCTCTTCCTGGTCTTGATACATACAATATATCTGAATGCAAGATGGGAATTCTAGAATGTAATACCTTTTACAGTCAATATTAGGGAATTGAATCTCCTACTATTACCAATATAGTGACTTTGCATATGTCAGAAATTGACCTACAACTTTATTCCTCTGTCTCCCTTGGATTTTATGAAGATCAAAAATGCACTCTCAATAGTGTGATTGCTTCATTTTTGTTCTTTTGTGCAATCCACACGGTCTCATTTGATGTTCCTTCTTATATATTGCCTCATCTCAAAGCTGTTTCCACAGAATCCTGTGATTTTGCTGGTCCTCAGTTAGAATTGCATTAAACAAACTTGTGAAAAACAAATGATTTTAAAAAAAAATCTCAACATTGTTGATCCAGTCCTATTGTTGTTTTTAAATAAGTGCTTTCTGCATTGTGTCAAATTGCTGTTGCCACAAGATAGGAATGGAATTCTGTTCAATGAAGGACAACAGGCAGGAATATTCCATTTGACAGAAGCACATGTCCTGCTGATCATCACACGGTGTTGACAGCAACTATGGAGTTATTCTTGATCCAAATGCTCCAGCTGTAAAAGTGAATGCAGTAACAATTGCAGAATGTAATGAGTGAGAAGGTGAAAGAGAATAACTAATCCCACTTTACAGAGGAGTTTTGTAAAATTTACCTGCACTATCATGTTTTCTTTATAACTTTATAAAACTTTACAATGGGAATTTGTTTTTGTCAATTTTCACCGTCTTATATTTTTCTAAACATTTGGATTGTTGGAGGAAATAATATGTTTAATTAATCAATTTAGTTGCCAGATTATCATCAACTACATGTCATTTTTAGCACAAACATGGAAAATTCTGCAAAACCGCACTCGTATTACTTGTACTGCTTCAAATACGGATTAGAATGAAACATGCTTACATTTGGTAATTAGCATATTTTCATTTACATGGCTGATATTACACCAGTTTCACTTTATCAAGTTAATAGTAACTATTAACAATTTTTTAGTTTAGAGATTCGGCATGGAAACAGATTCTTCGGCCCACGCCAACCATCGATTTCTCGTTCATTCTAGTTGTATGTTATTCCCCTTTCGCATCCACTGCCTACAAAGTAGGGCCATTTTAAAAAGAAAGAGGCCAATTAACCTACAAATCCGCATCTTTGGGATGTGGGAGGAAGCCGGAGCACCTGGAGGTAACCCTCATGGTCACAGGGAGAATGTGTAAATTCCACATAGACAGCACCCGAGGTCAAAATCGAACCTAGATCTCTGGTATTGTGAGGCAGCAGCTCTATCAGCTGAGCCACTGTGCTGCCCTTAATGTGATGTGGCAAACATCAACATTCAGCTAAATGATAAATAGTTCAACGTGAAATGGTTCATTTCTCAGACAAGTAGTCAAACTTGTACATTTACTTTGTAGAATATTATACTTTGCAATGCAAAGCTTACTCCCATGACCTTCAAGACATATCATATTATTTCAGATACTAGAAATGAGGTCGATTCTAAAATAATACAGCAGCCCATCTATCAATGTGAGTAAACAATAACTCAATGTTTGCCTTGATCCAAAAACGAAGTCACTGAAGCACAGCTACACCCTTCACCATGTAGCAACCATTGTGATTAATCTGCCAGAAACATTCCACTGCAGCTAATTTAACTGATATGGAAAGACAGAAACTTCATTTCAAAAACAGTACAAAGATTTATGAACTGTCAGTTCTGACACCTCAAACAGATTTCGTGAAAAGAGTACTTACAATATAAAACACAACTATTTACTGATGTGCCTTTTCCCCTTAATGCTAATTAGTAGAGCCAGGATTTTGCCGTAAATGCCATGTGCCTTGTTATGCCTTTTTTTGATGATTTCACCAGGATAATGTCTTTTTCACGATCGAGTGCCTAAATCAACCTTTTTCTGCCGTTTTGCTAAAAGGTCATGCTATTTTCTCTAGTTGTACCGTGATTACAATGCCGTTTGCTATGTTAACACGTTAATATTAATGTTATTATTAACGTGTTAACATAGTATAACTTACAAGAAAACTTTCACCACAGGGGCAAAACCGGGGGCGCCACCGTCGGTCATTCATTCGTTCATGTCGCTGCCCACTGGTTCAGTTTTCTCCAAGATCTATTTGAGAAAGAACTGCAGATGCTGAAAAAAATCAAAGGTAGACAAAAAATGCTGGAGAAACAGTGGGTGAAGCAGCATCTACGGAGAGAAGGAACAGGCGACGTTTCGGGTCGAGACTCTTCTTCAGACTGATGTGGGGAGGGGGAGGCCGCCACAGCCTTCTGTGGCAAAGAATTGACTAAATAAATTCCTTCTAATCTTCTTCCTAAAGGAACATCCTTAAATCCTGAGGCTATGACCTCTAGTCCTAGACTCTCTCACTAGTGGAAACATCCTCTCCACATGCACTCTATCCCAGCCTTTCACTATTCGGTACATTTCAATGAGGTCCCCCCTCATTCTTCTAAACTCCAGCGAGTACAGGCAAAGTAAGTTAACCTACTCATTCCTGGGATCATTCTTGTAAACCTCCTCTGGACCCTCTCCAGGGCCAGCACAACCTTCCTCAGATATGGTGTCCAAAATTGCTCACAATACTCCAACTGCGGCCTGACCAGACCCTCAGCATTACATCCCTGTTTTTGTATACAAGCCTTCTTGAAATAAATGCTAGAATTGCGTTTGCTTTCTTTACTACCGATTCGACTTGCAGATTAAATTTTTGGAAATCCCACACTAGCACTCTCAAGTCCCTTTGCACCTCAGATTTCTGGATTTTCTCCACATTTGGGAAATAGTCTACGCCTTTATTCCTACTACCAAAATGCATGACTCCACACTTTGCTACACTATATTCCATTTGCCATTTCTCTGCTTACTCTCCCAACCTGTCTGTCCTTCTGCAGAGTCCCTGCTTTCTCCACACTACCTGCCCCTCCACCTATTTTCACATAATGTGCAAACTTGGCCACAAAGTCTTCAAACCCCTCATCCAAATCATTAATATACAATGTGACGAGTAGCGGCCCCAGCACTGACCCCTGCGGAACTAACAGCCAACCAGAAAAAAGCCCCCTTTATTGTCACTCTTTGCCTTCTGCCATCCAGCCAACCTGCTATCCATGCTATTATCTGCCCTTTTATACCATGGGATCTCTTCTTCCTTAGCAGTCTCACATGTGGCACCTTATCAAAGCTTTCTGAAAATCTAAGTAAATAACATCTACTGACTCTCCTTTGTCTGTCCTGCTCTTTACTTCTTCAAAGAATTCCAGCAATGTGCTTCAATTTCAGGGAGAATTAGAGCTGGAGTCATCCCAATCTATTGCTTTTTCACCATGCAAAATGTTTACCTTTCAAGCTTTTAGCCAATTACCTTTTAAATATTATCAATTTTTATTTATCAGAAATATATTTCCATGTCAGTTCTATTCTTTGGTCAATTACATTTATTACTAGACTAAGTGGGACCCGTTGTGTCCCAGCATCACACGGGACGGCTGGTCCCCCAACGCAATATTCCACCTCTCCACCAATTCCAATATTGATGGCCAGTGGGGGGAGGGGGGGGGGGCTTTCTGGAGCACTAGTATGGGTGTTGTGTGCTGAAGGGACTGGTTTCCAGAGGGCTAGTATGGACATTGTGGGCCGAATGCGTTCTTGGGATGGCGGCTCAGTCACTCAAGCCTGTTGTGCTGCCAGCTCACTCACTCACGGCTGGTGGGCTCACAGTTGACTCACGGCTATTCCTTGAAATTCCATTTCAAGCAGGGTGCAAGGGCACCAAATTCAAGTGCAGTTTCATACCATTTCAAGCAGGGTGCAAGGCCACTAAAGACAGCGAGTCGTGACCTCTCCCTCCCCCATTTTGCAGATACCGAGCCACGCCCACATTCCGGGTTTTATAGTCCCCCCCGCCCCCCCACCAGAAGCAGCGTGGTCCTCATGGCGTGATTGACAGGAGAGAGAATCTCAAAATATTTTAAACACTAATAACTCTTTTACTTTTCATCGATGGGAAAAATCCTCGGCACCTGATGAGCAGAGAGGGACTGCGTAAAATGGCCAAAAATCACAGCCGGACGTGGTAGCGTTTTTTTCTAAAATCAATATAAAGCACAAACAGGAAGTGTTCAAGATCAGACTTTTAATTATATAGAAGGCAAGGCAGCTCTAATTAGGCAAGGCAGCTCTAATTAGGCAAGGCAGCTCTAATTAGGCAAGGCAGCTCTAATTAGGCAAGGCAGCTTGCTGTAGCACTTTCCAAACCAAAGACAAGGCAGCTTGCTTTAGCGCTTTCAAAACCAAAGGCAACGCAGCTTGCTTTAGCACTTTCAAAACCAAAGGGAACACAGCTTGCTTAAGCACTTTCAAAACCAAAGGCAACACAGCTTGCTTTAGCACTTTCAAAACCAAAGGCAACACAGCTTTAGCACTTTCAAACCAAAACACACTTTTGCATTTTCTAACTACATTTTCAAACTACATTAAGGGCACTGACAGGTCAGTAAAACCACTCACAGTTTAGTAGACATGTGTTCAGTGTTATTCACAGCTCAGACTGAGATTTGCGACATCTTGCTCCCCCATCTTGCAGAGAACTGAGGCACCTCCACACTTCCGGGTTTTATAGTCCCTCCGGAAGGGGCGTGGCATTCAGGAGAGAGAATCTCAACATTTTTTAAACACTAATAACTCTTTTATTTTTCATCGATGGGAAAAATCCTCGGCACCTGATGAGCGGAGGGGGACCGAGTAAGATGGCCAAAAATCACAGCCGTACGTGGTAGCGTTTTTTCTAAAATCAATATAAAGCGCAAACAGGAAGTGGTCAAGATTAGACTTTTAATTATATAGAAGGCAGCTCTAATTAGGCAAGGCAGCTCTAATGAGGCAAGGCAGCTCTAATGAGGCAAGGAAGCTCACTTTAGCACTTTCAAAACCAAAGGCAAGGCAGCTTGCTTTAGCACTTTCAAAACCAAAGGCAAGGCAGCTTGCTTTAGCACTTTCAAAACCAAAGGCAACGCAACTTGCTTTAGCACTTTCAAAACCAAAGGCAACGCAGCTTGCTTTAGCACTTTCAAAACCAAAGGCAACATAGCTTGCTTTAGCACTTTCAAAACCAAAGGCAACACAGCTTGCTTTAACACTTTCAAAACCAAAGGCATCATAGCTTGGTTTAGCACTTTCAAAACCAAAGGCAACACAGCTTGCTTTAGCACTTTCAAAACCAAAGGCAACACGGGTTGCTTTAGCACTTTCAAAACCAAAGGCAACACAGCTTTAGCACTTTCAAACCAAAACACATTTTGCATTTTCAAACTACATTTTCAAACCACATTAAGGGCACTGACAGGTCAGTAAAACCACTCACAGTTTAGTAGACATGTGTTCAGTGTTATTCACAGCTCAGACTGAGAATTGCGACCTCTCGCTCCCCCATCTTGCAGAGAACTGAGGCACCTCCACACTTTCAGGTTTCATAGTCCCTCCGGAAGGGGCGTGGCCTTCAGGAGTGAGAATCTCAACATTTTTTAAACACTAATAACTCTTGTATTTTTCATCGATGGGAAGAATCGTCTTGTCCTGCGCAGCGGAGGGGGACTCTGAGTAAGATGGCCAAAAATCACAGCCGTAAGTGGCAGCGTTTTTTCTAAAATTAATATACAGAACAGCAGGAAGTGGTCAAGATCAGACTTTTAGTAATATTGATTACTCATGGAGACACTACAAACAATTTCTCACCACTTACTCTAACAAAACTATTCATGGTTTGAATCTTATAATACCCCGTCCAATGCAAGCAACCATTCTATTTGCCTTCTTGACCGAAGATCTTGGAGAAAACCCGCACGGTTACGGGGAGAACGTACAAATTCCGTACGTACAGCACCCGGAGTCGGGATCAAACCCGTAGTCGGGATCAAACCACGTTCTCCCCATGAACTGCGTGGGTTTACTCCAAGATCTTCGGTTTCCTCCAACACTCCAAAGACGTACAGGTTTGTAGGTTAATTGGCTTGGTATAAATGTAAATTGTCCCTAGTGTGTGTAGGATAGTGTTAATGTGCGGGGATCGCTGGTCGGTGCGGGGATCGCTGGTCGGTGTGGACTCGGTGGGCCGAAGAGCCTGTTTCTGCCTTGTATCTCTAAACTAAACTACTGGATAAACAATGTGAAATAGAGCCCTTGCTGAAATTCATACCCTTCAATGCAGTTTTTCCGTTTATTCAAGATTGTAAAACTTGCAACAATTTCTTTCAGCCTTTACTGGGGCTTTATTATACTTTTACTGAGGTTATTATAGTCTTTTTGGATATCCACTTTTTATCATTTATTTCTTTTTAAGCAAGAGCATTCTAACATTTGATTATGAATTCCAGATTCAGTAAAACCTCGTTATAACAGATCATGGGGGGGCGGGGGGAATGGTGTCCGTTATTGCCGATTGTCCACTATAACTGAGTACCCGAGTATTATTATATGCAGTTGAAGCGCCAAGGCAATTATCATCATATGCAGTTGGAGCACCAAGGCAAATTCCTTGTATGTGAATACTTGGCCAATAAACTTATTCATTCATTCATTCATTCATTCATTCATTCATTCAAGAAAGAAAGAACTGCAGTTGATGGTTAATACATAAAAGGGACACAAAGTATGGGAGTAATTCCGGGTCAGGCAGCATTTCTGGAGAACATGGATGGGTGACATAGGGACCATTCTTCAGACATTAAGTCCACTGAGTTAGTCCAGCACTTTGTGTTGTTTCATCTCAAAACTAGGTGCCGATGCCACTGGTCTGCACCAGTGAGCCTTTCTTCCCCTACCGCACAGCCCGGTGACGGGGCTATTGTTGCAGCTCACATTGTAGTTGCTAGGGACAGCACTTTCTTCAGGCCACCGCTACCGACTGGACGCACTCGATCACTGTGGGGCTTCCTCCCCTCTCACCCGTCACTTTGTCTGCTCGCCCGCCCGCCCACCGCCTCTTCCTGCGGCTCACCCGCAGTCGGTGACATCTTCCAAGGTGAAGTATGTAGCTGACTGCAGGGAAGCAGGAGGAGGGAGAGGGGGGCAGAGGCCGAGTGGACAGGGGAAGAGGAGCAGAGACGGCAGTGGGGAGGGAGAGGCCAAGTGGAGAAAGCAATGGCCAACAGAAAAATGAGGTAGCAGGTGAGAGGGGATGGAGCCCCACGGTAAACGGGCACGTCCTGTCAGTGGCAGCAGCTGAAGAAAATGCTGTCCCCAGGGGCTACAACATGAGCCACATCAATTAGACAGTGCGGAGAGTGAAGGAAGGCTTGCTGGTGCACTTTGCGAGCCAGAGATGACGTTGGAAGCTTGCACCGGGGAAGTGGTATGAGCCGTGGTGGCATCGGCAGGTCATCCCGCTATAACCAAAATCCGTTATAAAGGGATCCGTTCAAACAAGGATTTACAGTGCACAAGGAAACAGTGCACAAAAAACAAAAATTAGATTGATTTATTTTCCCAGAAGTATCACTGCAACATTTTTCCTGGTTTAGTTGCATGTCAGGTGATTGGAATCATTAAAAAAAGACCATCACTGGACAAGTGATTAATTGCAGTTCTTTGACCAAAACAGTCGCCTTCCCCCAGCTAACAATGAACTATTCTACTTGCCCTTGAGCATTGTCTGCTTTGATATGTCATTTTTACACCTTACTTTTCCATATCTCTAGTCTCCCTCTCTCGACTCTCAATCTGAAGAAGAGTCTCGACCCGAAATGTAAACCATTCCTTCTCTCCAGAGATGCTGCCTGTCCTGCATGTTGTGTCTACCTTTGGTGTAAACCAGCATCTGCAGTTCCTTCCTACACTTTAACTCCCCTTCCCAATCCCATACTGACCCTTCGGTCCTGAGCCTCCTCCACTGCCAGAGTGAGGCCAAACGCAAATTGGAGGAACAGCATTTCATATTTTGCTTGGATAAACCCAGTGGTATGAATATTGATTTCTCTAACTTCAAGTAACCCTTACATTCCCTCTATATTTTTTTAACAGTATTCCCCTGTGTTGCAGTAGTGAATACACTTAAATTGCACCTCCTTTCCAGGAAGTACTGTAAAGATAATGCTCATGACAAGTAAAACACACCATCCAGCAATAATCTGCAAATGTACTGAACATTTTGTTTATCCGCAATAAAGACTACACATTCATGGAATCCATGTACGCTATAATGCAAGACGACCCTCTGAAGAAAACTGGAGGAATTACATTTTGTAGCTGGAATATTAGGGGTGTTAATGAGCCAATTAAAAGGGGTAAGGTTCTTGCCCAATTAAAATCGATTAATGCTGATATAATATTTTTACAGGAGACGCACCTCAAAGATCGAGCTCATATCAGGCTGAAGGCTAACTGGATTGGTCAAATATATCACTCCTCTTTTCTCTCCAAAACCAGAGGTACTGCAATTATAATCCGTATGGGTATACCATTTAAACATAAAACCACCATAGCAGATAAAGATGGTAGGTACGTCATAGTATCTGGGGAGATATATTCCACCCCACTTACTATGGTGAACATCTACGCTCCCAACTTTGATAACCAACAATTTTTTTACAATTTTTAAAAAATAATCTCAGATTCCACCCAGCAAAATCTGATAATCCGGCGAGATTTCAACTGTGTTTTGGATCAATACTTGGATAAATCCTCACAACAAAAGAGATATAACACGAAATCAAAATCCAGCGAACTTCTAAATAGGTATATAAAACATACAAATATAACAGACGTATGGAGGATTGCAAATCCATCCGGAAGAGAATACTCCTTTTATTTTACTTCGGAGTCACGTGAGTGACTACGTGAAGAAGACCCGTCAGGGCGCATGCGCGTCATTACGTCGGACGCATTGGTGCGAACGGCAGCAGGAGCACGGATGTCCTGCTGCAACGTGAGTAAATACAACTCCACCAAAGTCGGGGAGACTTTGGAGGAGTTATAAGAAAGTATAGAAATTGTTTCTGTGTGTTTTTTCCCCCATATGCAGGAACAAGGGAAAGGTGCAGGCTGCTGCCGACAAGGAGAGAGAGAGCTGCGGGACGCAGTCTCTGAAAGGCAGCCTGTCACCTCGGGGGAGTCGCAAGCCGGTAGCGGTGCGGCGACAGACTTCGGAAAGTGCCCAGCCGGGTACACAGCCAACGCCAGTCGGGCGGTCGGCATAAGTTAACGGCTATAGACTCCGCAGAGTCGGGCCACGAGAGTCCCGTCGGGGACAGGATACCGTTCCCCAGCGGTTATCCAAAAGGAGCAGCTCATACAGGGGCTGCTCCACAGAGACGCTCCAGGAGGAGTAGTGCAGGTGGGAAGCCACAGAGAAGGCTCCACTGGCAGTGCCTAGGAGAGGTCTGCCTCATAAAGCCACAACTCCAGGAGGAGTTGTGCAGGCGGGAAGCCTTATGGAAGGCTCCGCTGGCAGTGCCTTGGAGAGGCCTGCTTCATAAAGCCATACTCCAGGAGGAGTTGTGCAGGCGGGAGGCCGTGGGGACGGCTCCGCTGGCAGTGCCTAGTAGAGGCCTGCTTGAAAGCACCCTCTTTGCAAGAGGTGAGTGCAGAAGGGCAGATACGCTCTGACCCTGAGTCCGACGACTTCCAAAGGGAGGGCAGGCAGCTGTCAGAGCTGACACCGTGTGCAGCACGGTTTGCCATGTCGTCGGATGCTGGTGAGCCTCTGGGTGAGGAACTTGCCACCAGCATAAATGCCAGCCTGGCACAGTGCAACTGGCACAGCTGTTTGGCGAGGATTTCGCACAGCAGGTGAAGGAGCTGGAGGAGGAGGCTAAGACGGCAGCCACATATTCACCAAAGCAGAAGTATCCCTATAAGGGAGCAGACTGGTCCGGGCAAGAGACGAGTCCAGCTACGATGCAGCGCAGTTGGCGTTCGGCTGTAGCACCGCCACGGAGGTGAGATATCCAGCTCAAGGCCGGGGAAGAATGCCAGGTGGTAAGGAGGTAAGAGGGTCTGGTTCTCATGTAGACAGATCTAATGTGATACAATTAAATGTTTACCTCAGATATGTTTATACTGAAGGTTATTCAAGGGCATCGAATAAAGCTTAAATGCAAATTCTGATTTACCCATGCAACATGTTCCAAAAAAGGAGTTTGACTTCAGTATCACTGAACAATTGGAAGTTCAGCTGGAACTTGCAAGCTTATGTAATAAAGGTGTAATTGCTAAGGCAGTTTACCAAAGCCATCAGTTTGTGTCCAATATCTTTCCCAGACCAAAAAAGGATGGGGGGATGCAGAATTATACAGACCTGAATAGGTTTAACCCTTTTGTACGGTATAGACATTTTAAGATGGAAATGTTTGTGAAGGAGATCTTAAAGATGCGGATTCAGTGTCTGTTCATTTGCAGGATAGAAGATTTAAAATTCAGCTGGATGGGGAATTATGCCAATACAATCCACTGCCTAATGGTTTGTCTTCAGCTCCTAGAGGGATTACAAAGTTGTTAAAACCTATTCTAGGCATGATGAGAAGTCAAGGTCATGTGCTCATGGCTTAGCTAAATAATATCTTGATTGTAGGACAATCAAAGGAAACAGCTGAAGCATCAGTGGCAGTTGGTAAAAACCAATTTTAATTGGGCTTTATAAGCTATTCTGAGGAATCTAAATTTATACCTGTGACACAAATTGACTAGTTGGGTTCACAATGGACTTAATCAACATCATTGTGACCTTGCCCAGGCAAAAAAGGGTACAGCTAATTAAGAGCTATATCAAGTTAATTGCTAACACACAGCCTTCAATTAGCCAGGTGACAAGACTGCTGTGGTAATGGCTGGCAGCATTTCCAGCAGTTCAATTGGCCACTTTATTATCTACAATTACAAAGGTCAAAGGAACAAGCATTGAGGATACATTGGGGTCATTATAATAGACCTATGCTTCTATCAATAGAGGCTGTTGCTGATGTACAATGGTGGATTCAGCATGTGTCCACTAGTAGTTCCAAAGTGTTATTGGACCAAGCTTCCATGATTTGCAGACAGATGTCAGAGCACTTCGGTAGGGTGCTACTGATACAAGATCCAGCGGTGGAGACAGATGAACATTGCTTCTGCATACATGGGGAATTAACCAAGAGTATTTTATGGACTCAAGGCTTATGGCACTAACTAAACTAGTTTGCATGTGCAGTGCAAAATAGACAACACTGCAGCAGTTGCTGATATGAATCACATGGGTGGAATCAAATCGTTATCATGTGACAGGTTGGCAAATACAATTGGACCTGGAGTAGGGATAGAGAGATTTGGATTGGAGCTATCTATCTGCCAGGGAAACTTAATGTAGTACCAGATGGCAGTTCACGAAAATTCCATCATAACACAGAGTGGATGTGGAACCAGGATGTGTTCAAGAACATAGTACTTCTATATGGAAGGCCAAAATATGTTTCATAGGCACCAGATCCAGGGGCAGTGGCAATTGATGCTTTTCACTAAATTGGGATGATATGTTTGTGTATATTTTCCCACCATTCTGCCTCATAGGTCGGTGTTTGAGAAAATCAAGCAGGATGCCGCTTCAGGGGTTTTGGTGATACCAAATTGCCTGATTCAACCATGGTTCCCTTTGATGTTACAGATAGCGATCCAACCTCTTTTTGCTGATTCCAAACAGTAGGAATTTGCTGGAGCATCCAGTAACGCATTAAGTTCATCCGTTATGTGACGGTATGGATCTGTTAGTTTGCAGGTTTCAAGAATGCCTTACATTGGTCGAGGACTTTCTAGGCCAACGGTGTATATACTCGCTGCAGTCTGGAGAAAGAGTACTCAAAAACAGTATATGACTTATTTAAAAAAAAATTAAAAAAATTTAAAAAAAAGGAACAATATTGTGTTCAAAAGAATATTCAATATGATACTGTAGTTATTGAAAATGTGTTAGAGTTTATCTACACTTTATTATGATGAAGGTCTTAGCTATACTGCTATCAATACAGCTAGAAGTGCTTTGTCCGCATATCTTGTAATAGGTACACGGACACAAAGTATAGGTTCTCACCCTCTCATATCTAGGTTGATGAAAGGAATCTAATTCCAAACCGCCTAAGCCTAGGTATATGGTAATCTGCGAGGTAAGCGTTGTTCGTAACATACTTCGTCATTGGGTCCCTGTCACGGCTATAATTTTGTTAAAATTAACCATGAAATTGGCTATGCTAATCGCATTGGTGTCAGTACAGAGTGCAGACTTTCCAAAAAACTTCAGTCCGAGAGAATGGAAGTGAATACAGAGAATGTTCTGTTTTATATTTCTGACCTGCTCAAACAAAGCAGGCCAGGTGTGACAGGTTTTAAGATTGTGTTCTCAGCATATCCTACAGCTCCATGTTTATGTGTAAGGACACATTTGTTACATTACATTGAAGCCACAAGGGCTTTAAGACAAGAAGAAACAGGATTATTTGTCAGTTACAAAAAGCCAACATAAAAGAGTGGCAGTTCAGACTATCTCAAGGTGGTTAAAGCAAGAGTTGGTTCAGGCAGGAATTAACATTTATGTGTTTACATCTCATTCCACTAGCGCAGTAGCAACATCCGCGGCCATGGCGATGGACGTTCCCATCGACCATATATTAAAAGCCGCAGGTTGGAAAAATGAACTTGTGTTTCAGCAATACTACAATCGGCCGTTTGCCGATGGAGGGCTGTTTGCTAACTCAATATTGAGTGCTGTTGCTATTGTTTAAAGTCTGTTTTCAATACTGTTTCATTCTGTTTCGTTTGTTGCCCTACATTAAGAGGGTTTATTGGTTGTTTTATGACCAAAAATAAAACTGTTTTGTTTTTGCATGATATGCAATGTCATGTTTACAGCATTATTGATGATACTCAGTCAATCGATGCAGTCAGAAGCCGGGATTTTGATCTGCGGCATAAAAATCACAGAGCTTTAAAATCTTCACGTAGTCACTCACGTGACTCCGAAGTAAAATAGTAAGATTAAACGAGAACTTACCAGTTTGAAGTTTGATCTTTATTTTATGAGGAGTTACGTTGGTGATTACGTGCCCGCCACGCCTAACCCTCTCTCATAGAAAAAAGGTCATAATGGTAGTTCTCATGTTGATCATCTTAATATGTTACTTCAATTATTGTGTTGTCTGTGATTTCATACCGCTGCTTTGAAGATTGACGCGCATGCGCCCTGACGGGTCTTCTTCACGTAATCACCAACGTAACTCCTCATAAAATAAAGATCAAACTTCAAACTGGTAAGTTCTCGTTTAATCTTACTATTCATCTGTACATAAAACTTATACACGTATTGACTATTTTCTGGTGGACACAAAATTAATACCTTTTACAACTAATCCCAAATACCATAATAGTATTATTTCCGATCATTCCCCGCTAACCTTCTCCCTAAAACTAGAAGGAATGTACAATAAAAAATCGTTCTGGAGGTTTAATCCCCAAATACTAACTAATCCAGATTGCTGTATATATTTAAAACAACAGATGGAATTCTTTTTTGAGACCAATGATACTCCAGGTATTTCGCCCTCATTATTATGGGAATCTTTTGAAGCTATTATTAGAGGTTCTATCATTTCATTTCAAGCATATCAAAACAAAAAGAATAGGATGTAACAATTGCAACTAGAAGAACAGATCAGACAGCTGGATTCAGAAAATGCGACAGATCTGTCTCTGGATAAACATAATAAGATAGCAGTATTAAAATTTAAGCTAAATCAAATTCTCCCAGCAAGAGTTATCAGGCTATTTCAAATTACTAAACAGGAAAACTTTGAATTCGGCGACAAACTTCTGGCACGTCAGTTGAGAAAAGTGGAAAAGGATCATACTATTCAAAAAATCAGATCAGATAAAGGTGAACTGTTCACACTTCCAAAAGATATTAACGAAAGATTTGCCCAATTCTATCAAAATGTATATACATCCAAAACATCAACAGAAATGAGAAAAATTACAAACTTTCTTGATAACTGTAATCTTCCGACACTTAATGTGGTGGAACGAGAGGAATTAGGAGCACAGATTACAATTAAAGAAATCAAAGAGACTATCAATTCATTGAAGAATGGCAAAACACCAGGCCCTGACAGGTTTAGTAATGAATTTTATAAAAGATTTTACGAGGTAATCTCCCCGCGTTTACATAACCTTTATATACACGGATTTAAAGAACAGACGTTACCACAAACCTTAGCCGAATCAACTATCACACTGATACCCAAAAAAGATAAAGATCTGGAAGACCCGGGATCATACAGAGCAATTGCCCTGTTAAATACAGATCAGCAAATATTAGCTAAAACCCTGGCAAGAAGATTAAGTAAATACGTCAATAAATTAATACATTCTGATCAAACTGGGTTTATACCCAAGAGACACTCGTTTAACAATTTGAGACACCTGTTTAATATAATGTACTCACATAGAACGAAACAAGAAAAAGCATTTGACCAAGTAGAATGGAAATATCTTTTTTCAGTATTGCAAAAATTCCAGTTGGGAGAATTTTTTTTATTTCATGGATAAAATTGCCATATGACAATCCAACTGCCACAATACTGACTAATCATGTACTCTCACCTAAATTTCAGTTATCCAGGGGCAATAGACAGTGATGTGCATCATCACCCCTGTTATTTGCCCTCACGATTTGGCGGAAAGTATAAGAGTACATCCGAATATTCACGGCTACAACACTAAATATTCCAATAATAAAATATCATTATATGCTGATGATGTATTACTCTATATCACCAATTCCCAAGTTAGCATTCCAAGTATACTAAATCTTATAGAGGAATTCGGTTCCTTTTCAGGATATATAATAAATTGGAACAAAAGTGAAATTATGTCAATAAAACCTCAAGAGCCAACACACCTCCTAAAATTCCCTTTCAGAATTGCTACGGAAAAATTTAAATATCTTGGAGTTCACGTAACTAGAAAATATACTTCTCTGTTTCAAACAAACTTTCCTCCTTTAATTACCAAACTAAATGCCCTTACTCAATTTTGGAAAACACCTCCGATGTCTCTCATAGGCAGAATAAATGCCATAAAGGTGATCTTCCTCCCACAAATCCTGTATTTATTTCAATCAATACCGATTTATCTTCCTAAAATTTAAAAAAAACTCGACTCTCTGATCAAACTTTATTTGGGATTATAAAACACATAGAATCCATAAACGACATCTATGTAAACCCAAAGAAATTGGTGGACTGGCTCTCCCCAATTTTTTATACTATTATTGGGCAACGAATATTAAAAACGTAATCTATTGGTTGGACAACACATGCCAACAGGTAAAATGGTTAATAATGGAGAGAGGATTGTTCTTTTAATATAGGCGCGATTCTTATCTCTCCAATAAATTTGAAGAAAACACTATATGAGAAAAATCCGATTATCCACAGTACCCTACGAATCTGGAAACAAGTGAAGTCAACCCTTAAACTGAGAAATTTATCTCTTCTCTCACCAATTGCCAACAACCCTTCGTTCAAGCCATCTATTTTAGATAAAACGTTCACACATTGGGAAAGATTAGGAATGAAAAAACTCAGAGATCTTTATGAGATGGGATCTCTTCTCTCATTTCAAGAATTACAGTCAAAATATCATCTGAAAGGTAGTCAATATTTTATATACCTTCAAATACGAGACTATCTGAAATCATATACCCAAGACTACCAATCTTTGTTGCCAGACACACTAGACGAATGTATGAATAGAAACTCGGATTCAAACAAGTTAATATCGTATCTGTATAACATCCTTTTAAATATAGAAAGCCCATCATCAGAAGTAATTAGAAGAGCTTGGGAAGATGAGCTTGGCCTAAAAATTTTAAAAGATGGGAGGAAAACCTTCTATATATACACAACTGTTCGATCAACGTTAGGCATTCGTTAATCCAATATAAAATACTGCACAGACTCTATTATTCAAAGTCTAAACTGAATAAGATCTTTCCAAACGTATCTCCTATTTGCGATAAACGTCTCCTTCAGGAAGCAACTATAACCCATTCCTTTGCTTCTTGTATAAAGTTACATAATTTCTGGAGAGGAATTTTTGAAATTTTTTCAAAAATACTAAAAATAAAATTGGATCTCGACACGGAACTGATCACTCTAGGTACTTCAGAAGCCTGTTCTGAGCTATCACTATTTCAAAGACGTTTCCTTAATTATGGCCTGATAACAGCGAAAAAACTAATACTTAAATTTTGGAAACATACATCAGTCCCTACTCTTAAGATGTGGATTATAAACATGTCCGAGACGCTACATCTTGAAAATATTAGACTTGTCTTGGCAGAAAAAACAGATCATTTTTCGAAGACATGGACACCATTCATTGATATATTACAAGGATAGTATGGTGCAACACAACTTTGGATTTAAATCTAATTACGGGTTGGGTGAGGTGGGTGGGGAGGGATGTGAGGCAGGTATATCACCACTTTTTTCTCTCTTTTTCTTTTTGTCCTTTTATTTTTTTTCTATTCCCCTCTTCTTTCTTTCATTTATTCACTCTTTGGCTACACTACTTTGGTAGTCTAGGGGTTCTATCTTTGCACATCTCACTTTTTCTCTTTCTTGCTTTTTCTCCTTTCTTTTTTTCCAATTCAAGCTAAAAAGATAAAATTGCTGTACAATAACTGTATAATTTTATATGCCGTTGGTTCTATTTTTGTACATTTGCTTCTAAAAAATAAAAATAAAAAAATAAAATAAAAAAAGACTGCACATTCTCAAAGTGATCCATGCTGTGCAGCGGAAATGTATCTGCTGGTGGCACCAGAAACTGTAGATGCTGGAATCTTAAGCAACATATTAACTGCTGGGGGAACAGCAGGCCAGGCAGCAACCGTTGTGGGAAATAAACAAGTGAAGTTTCGGAGATAGACACAACATGCTGGAGAAACTCAGCGGGTCAGGCAGCATTTCTGGAGAATAAGAATAGGTGACGTTTCAGGTCGGAATCCTTCTTCAGATTGAAAGTAGAGGTGGGGGTGGAGGGTAATAAATTGTAGGTAAGTAAAGGCCAGAACAAATCAGGCCTGGCAACAGATGACGTAAGAAAGGTGGAGACCATAATGGCCCATTATTGGCTGGGGAAGGTGTGATAACAAGAGGGATATAAGGATGCAAACAGTGGAACTGGTAGGACAACTAGGGTGAGGGAGGAGAGAGGGGAGGGAATGCAGGAATTACTTAAAATTATGAAATCACTCTAACAGTGGAGGAGGCCCAGGGGAGAAAGATCAGTAAGGGAATGGGAAGGGGTTTAAAATGTTTGGTAACCGGGAGATCACATAGGCCAAGGCCGAGTGAGCATAAAGGCCCTGTCCCACTTTCCCGAGTTACTCACGAACTCTCCCGAGTTTTCCCCTTGATTTGAACTCAGAGAATTACGGTAATAGCCATTCGTATTACCTGGCGGGGAGATTTGCAAAGGCTACTGGGGAGACTTTAAACTAGAACGGTTGGGGGGAGGGACTCAAATAGAGAAAGCTAGTAGACAGTGTGTGAGGCAGAGAAGGGAAGCACTCAGACCCAACATGTAGGGGGGAAAGAAGAAAAAGATAATAAACAGAGAATAAGAGGTGGTGGGTTTCTTAAATGTGTGAACAAAGAGACAGAGGGGTGTAAAATGAGGGTAGAAGCAATAGGTAGCAAGGTGAAAAGTGGTAGGCAGACCAATCAAAAAGGGCCATTTTTCAACATAATTGCATAAGGGGTAAGAGTGTTGTAAAAACAAGCCTGAAGGCTTTGTGTCTCAATGCAAGGAGCATTCGTAATAAGGTGGATGAGTTGAATGTGCAGATAGCTATTAATGACTATGATATAGTTGAGATCACGGAGACATGGCTCCAGGGTGACCAAGGCTGGGAGCTGAACATCCAGGGATATTCAATATTCAGGAGGGATAGACAGAAAGGAAAAGGAGGTGGGGTAGCGTTGCTGGTTAGATAGGAGATTAACGCAATAGAAAGGAAGGACATTAGCTTGGAGGATGTGGAATCGATATGGGTAGAGCTGCAAAAACACTAAGGGGCAGAAAACGCTAGTGGGAGTTATGTACAGGCCACCTAACAGTAGTAGTGGAGTTGGGGATGGCATCAAACAGGAAATTAGTAATGCGTGCAACAAAGGTAAAACAGTTATAATGGGTGACTTTAATCTACATATAGATTGGGTGAATCAAATTGGCAGGGGTGCTGAGGAAGAGGATTTCTTGGAATGTATGCGGGATAGTTTTCTAAATCAACATGTAGAGGAACCAACGAGAGAGCAGGCTATTCTAGACTGGGTATTGAGTAATGAGGAAGGGTTAGTTAGCAGTCTTGTTGTGCGTGGCCCCTTGGGCAAGAGTGACCATAATATCGTTGAGTTCTTCATTAGGATGGAGAGTGACATAATTAATTCAGAAACAAGGGTTCTGAACTTAAAGAAAGGTAACTTTGAGGGTATGAGACGTGAATTGGCCAAGATAGACTGGCAATTGATTCTTAAAGGGTCAGTGCTGGGACCCCAGCTATTTACAATATATATTAATGATTTGGACGAGGGAATTGAATGCAACATCTCCAAGTTTGCGGATGACACGAAGCTGGGGGGCAGTGTTAGCTGTGAGGAGGGTGCTAGGAGGCTGCAAGATGACTTGGATAGACTGGGTGAGTGGGCAAATGCATGGCAGATGCAGTATAATGTGGATAAATGTGAGGTTATCCACTTTGGTGGCAAAAACAGGAAAGTAGACTATTACCTGAATGGTGGCCGATTAGGAAAAGGGGTGATGCAACGAGACCTGGGTGTCATGGTACACCAGTCATTGAAAGTAGGCATGCAGGTGCAGCAGGCAGTGAAGAAAGCGAATGGTATGTTAGCATTCATAGCAAAAGGATTTGGGTATAGGAGCAGGGAGGTTCTACTGCAGCTGTGCAGGGTCTTGGTGAGACCACACCTGGAGTATTGCGTACAGTTTTGGTCTCCTAATCTGAGGAAGGACATTCTTGCCATAGAGGGAGTACAGAGAAGGTTCACCAGACTGATTCCTGGGATGTCAGGACTTTCATATGAAGAAAGACTGGATAGACTTGGCTTGTACTCGCTAGAATTTAGAAGATTGAGGGGGGATCTTATAGAAACTTACAAAATTCTTAAGGGATTGGACAGGCTAGATGCAGGAAGATTGTTCCTGATGTTGGGGAAGTGCAGAACAAGGGGTCACAGTTTAAGGATAAAGGGGAAATCTTTTAGGACTGAGATGAGAAAAAAAAAAATTGCACAGAGTGTGGTAAATCTCTGGAATTCCCTGCCACAGAATGTAGTTGAGGCCAGTTCATTGGCTATATTTAAGAGGGAGTTAGATGTGGCCCTTGTGGCTAAAGGGATCAGGGGGTATGAAGAGAAAGCAGGTACAGGATACTGAGTTGGATGATCAGCCATGATTATATTGAATGGCGGTGCAGGCTCGAAGGGCCGAATGGCCTACTCCTGCACCTATTTTCTATGTTTCTGTGTTTCTATGCATGTACTCGGGGCTATAATTTTAACTCGTGGACATTTTTCAACACGTTGAAAAAACGTCCCGACTTACCTGATGCCCCGAGTTCCTACGGCTGGCATTACGAGTCGCTACGAAACATCTACGGACTCCTAAGGCCTCCTACGAGCTCGCTACCAACATTCCCTGAGTTTGAATCAAGGGGAAAACTCGGGAGAGTTTGTGAGTAACTACGCTGGGACTCACCATTATAGAGGAGCCCACACCAGGAACTGATGCAGTAAATGAGGTACAAGTAAACCTGCCTCACCTGAAAGGACTATTGGGGACCCGGGATGGAGTCGAGGGTGGAGGTATAAGGACAGGTGTTGCATCTCCTGCGGTTGCAGGAGAAAGTCCCTGTGGAGGGGGTGATTTAGGTGGAAAGGGATGAGTGAAACAGGAAGTTTTTAGGGTATGGTCTCTGCAGAAAGCAGAAAGAGGTGGAAATGGGAAGATGTGACTAATGGTGGGATTGCTTTGGACATGACAAAAATGTTGGAGAATGATGTGGTGTATGCGAAGGCTGATGGGGTGTAAGATGAGGACTAGACTCTGTCCCTGTTGCGGCTGGGCGGAGAGGGATTAAGAATGGAATCATAGGATACAGACGTTTTGGATTGGGCTCCTTCTTCAGGGTCAGAGGGTAGAAGAGAGCGTGGAAGGAGTGGGTCTTTCCTGCTGCCGAACACTTCATCAATTATGTGATTAGCTGCAGCACTGACCTCTAATTGGCAATATTGGCAGTGCTGCACATTGATGTCAACTAAATCTATTTACCCTTCAAAATGCGGCATCCAACGTGACTATTCTATAGATATTGTGACCAAACAATGGGTGCAACAGAGCTGACCTTTGCTGCCATAATCACTTACTAATAAGCACAGAATCAAAAACGACAGTAGGAATCTTTTAATCTCTGTTCACCAATCTGAAAAGCTGCTCTGGTCTTGTACACACTCAAATGAAGTGAATATCCAAAAGTTTGAACTTTACTTTAAATATCAGCATTTAAGAACATGAAATGTTTTTTTGTTTTTTAATTGATGGCACTTTGCACAACATGGATTGATTAAATTCCTGACATTTGTTTTACCAAGTCTGTGTGCACCTGAGACAGCTCAAGGTGGGAACATAATGTGGAGCTCATTGCTCACTTCCAGCAATATGTTGCCTTTCTGATGGAAACAGAATAATGTTCTGTCATACAGTAGTTGTCGTCTGTGATTGTTATATACCTCTCACCAAAACAAAGCTTGGCACAAGGCCCAGAAATTCCGATTATGGTGTTCTGGACAGAATTCTGCGGAAGTGACATTGGATATCCATCCTTATCAGGTCAAAAGGTTCAGAACTGAACTTTGCACAATGGACCTGATTGCATTAAACAAAAGGATTTTAGATAATTTAATTTGCTCAATACATAAAAAATATTGCATTTGTCAAAAGAACCGCTTGTCCCATAAGTTGGTGCTGGAGGATACCGGCAACTCCATTCTCAACAGGCATGCCAGAAAAGGGTCCTGTGTATTTTCTAGTTTTGTTGCTCGATTCTTCCTTCGATCTAGAAATTAAGATAGCATCGGGAAATCTGTAAATCTACCACAAGAACCATTTAAACATTTATCCTCCACCTAAAATGAGCATCAGAACCATGCTCCAGATTCAGAATACTCATGATTAACGTTTTATAGTTTAACCAACGATTCGTAAATTAACATTTGTTATAAGTTTCTCAAAACTTGTTTTAGCTTGCTTTTGTATGGATTATTGATCAAAAACAAGATAACCTGCTGTCTTTCAAAGCCAGATGGTACATGACGTGTACACCTCTGAAAAATAGCACTTTTCACAATAAGCCTATAAACATTCAAACAGAAGCTATTGTTATATTAAATCTTTGTAAAATACCAGTTAGTTCTTAGATGGAATATTGTGATCAATTATGAATATTTTACTACAGGAAGGAGCAAATGCCTTAGACACAATATAGTGGAAACTTACAAGTATAGGAATAGGACAAACATAATTCAGTTAGTTGAAACCATGGGAGAAACAAGAGTTTTCAGTGCACAGATGATAAGAAGAGATTTGATATGGTTATTCAGTCTTAAAAGGTTTTATTCAATCAAAATAAGGGGAATGTTTTTTTCCAGTGGCATAGTGTCAGTAACTACAACAAACAGATTTAGGCCGACTTGCAAAAAGAATGATAAGCAACACAAAGGAAACAAAATGCATAGAAAGCTGTGCATAATGTGATAGAGCTCATGGTGTACATTCAATAAATAGATAAATACATCAATTGATAAAATGCTACAGGAAAAGAGCAAAGAAGTAGTACAATGGTACAGCTCAGTCAAAGAAACAAAACAAGCATGAAGCCACAAGAGATTGCAGATGCTGATTTACCTGAAGAGATGGGTGAAAGGTCCCAAACCTACACCCCATCTATCCATTTCTCTCCACAGATGCTGCTATATTCCTCCAGCAGTTAGTTTTTGCTCAACAAAACCAAATACTGGACTGAATGGCTGGCTTCTGTGTTGGATTAACTGTGATCTGATACTGTAAATAATTTGATATAACAGCACATGTAGTAAGGCACACAATAAATACCCCACACATCTATCTACACATTAATCATCCAGTTTTAGTAACTGTACTAACTTGTGTTACTTGTCAGTCATAGAGATACAGCATTTACCGCTAATCTCCCGTTTACACTAATCTTACATTAATCGCGTTTTTATATTTTTGCCATAGTCTCTTCAACTAGCCTACATATTGACCAGGTCTTGGAGGAAACATAGACATGGAAACATAGAAAATAGGTGTCATTTGATCCTTCGAGCCAGCACCGCCATTCAATATGATCATAGCTGATCATCCTAAATCAGTACCCCGTTCCTGCTTTCTCCCCATATCCCTTGATTCCATTAGCCCTAAGAGCTATATCTAACTCTCTCTTGAAAACATCCAGTGTATTGGCGTCCACTGCCTTCTGTGGCAGAGAATTTCACAGATTCACAATTCTCTGGGTGAAAAGGTTTTCCTCATCTCAGTGCTAAATGACTTACCCCTTATTCTTAAACTGTGAACCCTGGTTCTGGACTCCCCCAACATCAGGAACATTTATCCTGCATCTAGCCTGTCCAATCCCTTAATAATTTCATGTTTCTATGATCCCCTCTTATCCTTCTAAATTCCAGTGAATACAAGCCCAGTCGATCCATTCTTTCATCATATGTCAGTCCCGCCATCCCGGGAATTAACCTGGTGAACCAATGCTGCACTCCCTCAATAGCAAGAATTCCTTCCTCAAATTAGGAGACCAAATCAACACTGAAGGGAGCAAGACCACAGAAAATGGGTGGGAGACTTCACTGTTCATCTACAAATGTGGCATAGTGCCACCATCAATGACTGAACTGGCCAGGTCCTGAAGGTCATAACTGTTAGACTGGATCTGCAGCAGTCAGTGAGTGAACCAACACAAGGGATAAATCAACGTCCTCATTCTCACTAATCTACTACTGCCCGATTCACCTGGCCACGACTACAACACAGTCATGTAGAGGCAAGACCTCGTTTCAGGTGTTATGTGGCAGTGCAATCTATTTAAATGAGAGAGACAGACTAGGCAGCTCAAAACTGACAGTCCATGACGCATTGTGGACCAGTGGAAACGTACACCACAATAGTCTGTAATGGCATAATTTGGTGTGTCCTACCTCTTCCATTACTATCAAAGTATAAACCCTTGTTCAGTGAGAAGAGCAGAACGGGATGCTAGGAGCAGCACCTAGTGCGGTCTCAACATCATGAAACTGCAACACAGAACTACATACATGCTGCACAGCAAGCAATCAACAGAATTCCTGCAAATAAAAACTCCAGAAACTGGAAATCCCACAATATGGAGATCACTTAGCAGGCCAAGCAGGACCTGTGGGAAGAAAAACAAGGACTCCTATTGTTCTGCAATAGAGGGAGCTAAGGAATCTCACAACCAACATATCATATTGATGTTATGGTTCCAACTACATTTGGCCATGAATGGTGTAAGGTTGTTAACGGGAAGAGAATATTTGAAGGACCACCTCATAGCATCATAGTCACAGAGGCCCTTTGGCCCAAATTGTCCATATCAACTAAGTTGCCTAAATGAGCCGGTCCCCGTGCCTGGCCCATAACCCTTCAAATCTTTCCTATCTATGTACCTATCCAAGTGTCATTTAATTGCTGTTATTATATCTGCCTCAACGACTTCATCCAGTAGCTTGTTTCATTTACCCACCACCTTATGTGTAAAAAAGACTGCATCTCAGGTTCCTTTTACATCTCTCTGTCACCTTAAACTTATGCCCTTTGTTTACCCATTAGTTGCCTGATGTTATCAGGCAACTGAACCATTCTGTCACCATCTAGAGAGCAGTCTTGAGCTACCATCTACTTCATGGAAGATCCTCAGACTATCTTTAATGTGACTTTACTGGACTTTATCTTGCACTGAACATTATTCCTTTTATCCTGTACCTGTACATTGTGGATGGCACGATTGTAATCATGTATAGTCTTTTCGCTGACTGGATAGCACGCAACAAAAAGCTTTTCATTGTACCCTCGGTACATGTGGCAATAAACTAAATTAATCTTCCATGTCCAAGTGATATCAAGAAATAGCCTGCTACAATCCAGGCGAATTGACCAACATCCCAGCTGAAGCACTGAGGATTTGTGCACCAGAATGAACCACACCAACAGCTAAGCTGTTTCAGTGCAATGACAACACTGCCATTTACGCAACTATGTGGAGACTTGCCCAGGAATATTCTGTTCACAAACGGCAGGTCTAACCCAATCAACACGCTGATGGATGATATTTTTGACAGGAATATCAAGCAAAAGCTACTTATCAATGCCCACTTTGTGTTTTGCCACAACCATTTGATTCCAGACTGATTGCATCCTTCGTTCAAATATGATCAAAGAACTAAATTCCAGATGTGAGGTGAGGTGAGAATGGCTGCCCTTGATATCAAAGCAACATTTGGCTAATAGTGGTTCAAGGAGCCTTGGAAAAACTGTAGGCATTTGCATCAGGGGGAAAAACTCCAAATGTTGGAGTCATACCTCACACAAAGGAAGAAGGCTATAATTCAACATCAATCATCCTAATACCAGTACGACGTCCTTACTGAGGTGTCCTTGGTCCAACCATCTTCAGGCAATTTACTGATGATCTTCCTTCTATCCTAAGGTCAGAAGTGGGGATATTCACTGATGATTGCAGTGTCCCACTCAATTTCACTAGAAGATGAACTAATGCAGGACTGCATGCAGCAAGACCTAGACAACATTCAAGCAGAGGCGCATAAGTGAAAGTAAACCACAAAAGTGTCAAGCAATAACCAGGTCAGAGCGAAGCGTGTCTAACCATCCATCCACCTTACAAATCAACATCCTGTGGTCAACATCCTGTGGTCATCCTGAACAGAAGTGCAATAAAAGTACGATGGTTATGAGAAGGACAGAGCTTGGTAAACTGCAATGAGTAGCTCACCTCCTAAGTCCCCAAAGTCTTCCCACCAACTAAAAACCACAAATTGGAAGCATGCTGAAATACTTTCCAATTATGTGGATGCGTGCAATTCCTACAACTCTCAAAATATTTGATACCAATCATGACAAAGCTGCCCACTTTATTGGAACTTTATCAATCACACTAAACATTCATTTCCTTTGCCACTGGTGCACAATGGCTGCAATGTGCATCTTCTACAAAATGCAGTGCAGTTACTTAAGGGCCTGTCCCACTTACGTGTCCTTGGCACGCAAATTACGCGACCTCGTGGTCGCGTTGAGCCGCGATGGTCCTGCGAAGGTCGGGCGCGATTACATGCGTACGCACAGCCGTCTGGAGCGCGTGACGTCATTTGAAGATGGACACAAAGCTGGAGTAACTCAGCGGGACCGGCAGCATCTCTGGAGAGAAGCAATGAGTGACGTTTCATGTCAAGACTCTTCTTCAGTCTGAAAAGAAGGGTCTATCTTCAATTTTCTTGGCCCCGCTCTGGGAGTAGAAGTGGGGGCAGATCCAGACCGCAACGGCCGTGAGACCCAGGCCGAGTTCGGCGATCGTTTGCCTGTTTCTGCTGCTGTTGGAGGTGAGACGTTGCATCGCGCCAGGGTCTTGGGCCTGTCCCACTTTGGCCGTCAGTTCCGCGACAGGCCGTTGGCGCGCGAAGATTTTGTTCACTACAAAAATTTCGGAGCCCCGCGCGATGTCGCGCACAACTACATACCCCTCCGCGCTTCTAAGTGGGACCGGCCCCGCGCGGCCATACGATGCCCGTACGCCTCAATGCAACCATGAGGTTGCGTAATTTGCGTGCCAAGGACACGTAAGTGGGACAGACCCTTTACAGGTTACCATGTCAAACCCATCACCTTCATCACTAGAAAGGCCAAAGGCATTAGGTGTTTGGGAGCATTGTCATTTGCAGTTACATGGTACTTGATCTGCATTAAACAGAACAGTACAGCACATAAACAAGCCCTTCAGTCCACAATGTCTGTGCCAAACATGATGCCTAAACCATAATTTATCGCTTATTTGCAAATAACCCATTTTCCTCCATATCCCCCCCTACCTATATCCAAAGGCTTTGAAATGCCACTAACGTACCCGTTTCATCCACCACATTCCAGGTACTCATCAACCTCTAGGAAACAAACGCCCTGCACATTTCCTTTAAACTTTGCCCATCTCACCTGAAAGCTGGTGACTTTATCTTTATCTGACTATGACTTCTGGCATTTAGGAGGAGCAGAAGGGTTAACAGTAGGGCGGTGGCAAAAAGACAACGATTGCTTATCAGTGGTGCTCATAAAATCACGGCCAGAATTGCAGACAGCAAACACCATTAAAAATTTTGGGATGCCATTCAATAAAAGCAGAATTTGCTGTATTCATTTAATGCACGTCCAGATAGCATCCTCAAATGTTGTAAAATACTGCATTCTCCAACTCACCATGTACTTGTTGGAAATATGATATCACTGACCAGCAGCTGAGTGTCATAGTGGGTCCAAAACACATCATAAAGTACAGTCTGAACATGAGGTTATGCTCCTCATATTTTGGTTTACGACTATCACCAATGAATCTTTGCAAAATCATTGTGAAGAACTTTGCTGTGCAATAAAATACAAAGTGCTGGGGGAATTCAGTGGGTCAGGCAGCATCCATGCAGGGCATGGACAAGCGACGGTACACAAAAATGCTGGAGAAACTCAGCGGGTGCAGCAGCATCTATGGAGCGAAGGAAACAGGCAACGTTTCGGGCCGAAACCCTTCTTCAGACAAGCGACGTTTTGCGTTGGGTCCTTTTTTCAGACTGATTAGAATAGGGGGGGAGAAAGCTGAAAAAGAGGTGGGGTAGGACAAGGCCTGGCAAATGATAGGTGGCTACAGGGGAGAGGGGTGATCAGCAGATGGGTGGGGTAACTTAGCGAGAAGAGGTGAAAAGAAGACAAACGGGTCAGATAAGGAAAGAAGAGAACTGTGATGTAAAGCTGAAGGGAGGGATATTGTTGGAAGGGGACATGGGGGAGGGCATTGATGGAAGCCTGGGACTGAGCATACAGAGGAGGGGAAGGGAGCAGGGTGACTGCCATGGTGGGAAATTGTGGAAGAGATGTGTGTGTACGGGGCTGGGGGGCACGGGAAAAGGAGGTAGAGGGGCTATTGCTTGAAATTGGGGAATTCCATTTTATACCATTGGGTTGTAAATTACCCAAGTGGAATACAAGGTACTGTTCCTCCAGTTCGTATGTAGTTTCACTCTGGCAGTAAAGGAGGTCAAGGACAGAAAGGTCAGCATGAAAATGGGAAAGTGAGTTAAAATAGTTAGCAATCGGGAGCTCCAGCAGGCTTTGGCAGACAGAGTGTAAGTGTTCGGTAAAAAGGTCACCTAGTCTACGCCTGGACTCACCAATGCAAAGGAGGCACTGAATGCAATAGATAAGGTTTGAAGAAGTGCACATGATCATCTGTTTTATGTGGAAGAGCTGTGGCAGGCCCTAGATGGACACGAGAAGGTGTAGGGATGGGCGTCACATCTCCTGTGGTTGCAGGGAAAAAATGCCCGGGGAGGATCAGGTTGGGTGGGAAGGAATGAGTGAACCAAGGAGTTGCGGAAAATCCTGGGTGGGGCGGTATTTTACAATACATTGTTTAGATACATTACAAAATTTTTGAATTATCAACTTTTATTTCAGGATTTGGGCATGGGGCCAACATTTTTTGCATTTCCATAATTGCCCTGGCAAAGGTGGTGATGAACTGTAATCTTTCTGGTATAGGGACTTCTATGACGCAAGATGGGTCGGGAGTTCCACAATTTAGATCCAGTTAAAAATATGTTGAAGGAAATGTTTCCAGTTGCACATCATCCTGACACTATGCTGCTGGTCAAGAACCTCTCCCTAGAGTTCTGCGCCTCATGAGGACCACAGCATCTGTCTCCTTTGGTGAAGTATGACATGTTAAAATGGATAGAAATTATTGCACTGTAAAAACCAACTATCACAATGGCACAGTGGCAGAGTTGTTGCCTTATAGCGCTAGAGACCCAGGTTCGATCCTGATTACAGGTGTTGTATGTACAGAGTTTGTATGCTCCCCCTGTGATTGCGTGGGTTTTCTCCTGGGGCTCCAGTTTCCTCCCACACTCCAAAGACGTACAGGTTTGTAGGTTAATAGGCTTTGGTAAATTGTCCTTAGTGTGTAGCATAGTGTACAGGGATCACTGGTCGGTGCAGACTCGGTAGGCCGAAGGGCTTGTTTCTGTGCTGTATCTCTAAAACTAAAACAGATGAAAATATAACTGGATAGCTACTTAATGTATTCATATTCATCTGTTTGCAATGTTTATTCTGCCTTTTTATTCCAGTTAATGATTCTATTATAATAGCAAGCAGATGAATATCATATTATATGTTTTCAGTTTAAATCATTATCAGTAGTTTTTAGCCTTGCAATTCCTGTTAATTGGAAGGAACATTACTCGGAAGTGAATCCTCACATGCGAGTGCTCTGGGATTTCTGCATCAATGAAGATCCATTACTACTAAGTAATTGTGCAGTGCGGCTTGCCATCTTTAATAAGACTAAATTCTTCAAAGTTGGAGTTTAACTATCAGTTGCTTACTTTCAAAAATCAGTTGTAAAGAAGAATAATCAGCTTCAATCTCCTCTAAACAGATCTGTTTAAACAAACATGTTTAAAGGAACTGATTATTTGTTAAGCAAGCAATGTGTTCACATTACCAGTAGTATTTTAGTGTAGTTTTAGTTTCGAGATACAGTGCAGAAACAGGCCCTTCGGCCCATAGAATTCACGTTGAACTTCGATCCCATACACACTCGGGACAATTTACAATTTACAAATCCAATTAACGTGCAAACGTGTACGTCTTTGGAGTGTGGAAGGAAACCGCAGCACCCAGGGTACACCCACCCAGTCACAGGGAGATCGTACAAACTCCATACAGACAGCACCCGAGGGCAGGATCGAACCCGGGTCTCTGGCGCTGTAAGGCAGCAACTCTACCGCTGCACCACCATGCCGCCCCTGTAAAATAATTTTATTACTTTTAAATACCGTATTTCCCGGCAATGAAGACGCACCTGCGTCGAAGACGCACCCCCATTTTGAGTTGCTAAATTTGGAAAAAAGGCTGGCGCTACAGGATCAAGGGTTTGGTTTAGTCAACAGAAAGGAAGATGTGAAACTCCTTCAAGAAGGCAATCTGGTCCGGGAAGCCTCCATCTTCGCCTGTCCCACAATGCACTCTGCGGTTCAGGTCTGAGGGATGGGGCTTCCTGGCTCAGGGACAGGGCTGGCCTTAAGCCGATTGGACCGATTGCTCCCAATTGGGCCCCGCGCCGAAGGGGGGCCCCGTGCAGTGCCCGGTTTGGCACTGCAGATACTGGTTTATACCAAAGATAGACACGAAAAACTGGAGTAACTCAGTGGGTCAGGCAGCATCTCTGGAGAAAAGGAACGTGACGTTTCGTGTCGGCGCCGATGATGTAGTGCGGAGCAAAGATAAGGGGTGTGGGGTGACGGAGGGTCGGAGCGAATGATGGGCCCCGCACAGCAGCGGCCAACTATAGGATCTTTGGCAGCGATAGCGATAGCAGTTCCTCCTCCTCCTCTAGCACCGCGCCCGCCAATCCGCTAACGGCGATACCGCCTTCAAAACAAACCCTCCCACACGCCGAGGCCGGGAGGGGGAGGCCCCCTTTCGCTGTCTGAGGCACCTGCAACGCTCTGACCCGCACCTTGCTGGAGATGGGGAGGCGGTAGCGAGGAGATCCCAACGGCCTCCCCCATTGGTGGCGGCAGTGGACAGAGGCGGCCAAGGCAGCGGGACGATGATACCGTCCCTGTCCGATGAGCGCTAACCTTCCTTCCACCCCACCTCCCCCCCTCTCTCTCTCTCTCTCTCACTTGTACGCCCCCCTTATCCTGGGACCCCTCCTCTCCACTGATCCTCATTCCTGCCTCTATTCAGTCCTCACTGACATCCCGTGTGCTCCCCTCCCCTTCTACCCCCCCCCCCCATCTATTCATCCGGCACTGATCTCCCTATTCACCTTGCATTGATTCTCCTGCCACCCCCCCATCCATCCTACACTGGTCCCCCAATTCATCCTGTATTCACCCCGTTTCCCATCCATCCTGCACTGCCACCCCCCATTCATCCTGTACTGATCCCCTCATTCATCCTATACTGATCCCGCCCGATCCATCCTGTACTGATTCCCTCATTCATCTTTTACTGGCTGGCAACAGGGAAATAAAGTTAAGTGAGAGCCCTGTGGAGTAATCTACTCTTGGCTCGGGTAGATCTACCCCGGGTAAAGGGGGGAAGAGGGGTGGAGAGAGAGTAGAGGGGTGGAGGGGGAAGAAAGGGGTAGACGGGGAGGGGGGTGTGAGGGGGAATGGAGAAGTGGAGAGGGGGAGGTCCCTCACGCACACAGTCGCCATGCTTCACGCACACAGCCCCGGCTCCACCCCTCTCTCTCCTCGGGGAGACGCGGTGAACAATTCAGGGAGGACCAGGCCGGGGTTTGGAGCAACGTTTACAAACCTCGGCCTCATCTCACATGCGTTCGCCCGGACCCCGGCACCTGCTCCCGCCACCGGCCCTCTCCCTCCCTTCTCTCCTTCCCTCCCTCTCTTTTTTCCCTTCTCTCCTTCCCTTCTTTCTCTCCTTCCCTCCCTCCCTTCTTTCTCTCCTTCCCTCCCTCCCTTCTTTCTCTCCTTCCTCTCTCTCTTTTACACACACAAACGCACGCGCACACACGCACACACGCACACACGCGCACACGCACACACACACACTTACTTATTGCTGTGCCAGGATCTAATTAATTAAATCGCTTTCTTTTCATTTCACAGTCACTAAACCAAGTGCTATTGTAACTATGTACTTTTCAGAGGTGATCTACACATTTTGTTTGTTACTTGTAGGCTTACATGTATGCAATTTTATATTAAAACTAGACCAAGTGCAGACCCGTTGGGTCTGTTTCCACAACGCGCGTTTGCGGGGGGGGGGGGGCTGCGGCGTCACACTAACCAACCCACCCCCGTTGGGTCTGTTCCTCCAAAGCACGGTTGCGGGGTGGGAATCTGGCACCCACAAACACACACACTCATCACACCCCTTGATATTATCTTAATTTTATTAATTGGCTTCTTTTATCCCATCTCCACCCTATCCACTGATGAATAGCCCTCACCTCACAGGTGCGTCTAGAGGGGGGCAGAGAGAGAAAATTTAATGTTAGAAAAAAAAAATTTGAGGAGGGGGAGGAGGAGGTTGGAGAGGAAGGGGAGAGGAAGTGTGGGAGAGGAAGTGTGGGAGAGGAAGTGTGGGAGAGGAGGGGGAGAGAGGAGGGGTTGGAGAGAGGAAGGAGAGGATGGGGAGAGAGGTGAAGGGCAGAGAGAGAGAGAGAGAGAGAGAGAGAGAGGGGTGAGGCAGAGAGACTGGTACACAAAAAAAAGCTGGAGAAACTCAGCGGGTGCAGCAGCATCTATGGAGCGAAGGAAATAGGTAACGCTTTGGGCCGAAACCCATCTTCAGCCGTGTTTCTGCCCGAAACGTTGCCTATTTCCTTCGATCCATAGATGCTGCTGCACCCGCTGAGTTTCTCCAGCTTTTTTTTGTGTACCTTCGATTTTCCAGCATCTGCAGTTCCTTCTTAAAGACAGAGAGACTGTTGGGGGTCTGTTTCCCCAACGCGCGTTTGCGGGGGGGGGGGGGGCTGCGACATCACACTCACACTAACCACCCACCAAACACACAGGTGGGGGGAGGGGGGGAGAGGGAGACGGGGGGGGGGAGAGAAGAGGGAAGGGAGGGGAGAGGGGGAGGGAGGGGAGAGGAGTAGGAAAGGGGAGAGATTGGGGAGGGAGAGGAGAGCAGGGTGGGGGAGAGGGAGGAGGAGGAGAGTGGGGAGTGGGAGGAGAGCGGGGAGGGCAGGAAGGGGGGAGAGGGGTAGGGGGGTGGGAGAGGGGGGAGAGGATGTTAGAGGTGGAGAGAGGGGATGAGGGGAAGGGGAGAGAGGAGTAGGGGGAAGAGAGGGGGAGAGAGAGGGAGGGGGAGGGAGAGAGGTGGGGGTGGGAGAGAGGTGGGGGTGGGAGAGGGGAAGAGTGGGGAGTAAGGGGGAGAGGGGTAGCGGGGAGTGGTGCAAGAGAGAGGGGAAGGGGGTGGGTGGGGAGATGGGGGTGAAGAGGGGTGGGGGAGGGGGAAGAGAGGGGGTGGGAGGGGAGGAGGGAGAGGGGTGAGCAGAGAGGGGGAAGAATGGAGGGAGGGGGAAGATTGGGGAGGGAGAGTGAAGGGAGGGAGGGGGGAGAGAGGGGTGGGGGAGGGAGATGGGGAGGGATGGGGGGAGATAAGTGGAAGAATGGGGAGGGAGAGGGAGAGGTGTAGGGGGTGTGGTGGAAGTGGGAGAGAGGGAGGGGGAGGGGGGAGGGGGAGTGGTGGAAGAGGTAGAGAGGGGTTGGGGAAGGAGGTGGGGGAGAGAGGGAGGGAGGGGGAGAGAGAGGGTGGGGGGGAGAGAGGGGTGGGGGAAGGGAGGAAAGAAGTGGAAGAGTGGGGAGGGAGGGGGAGAGTGGTAGCGGGAGTGGTGGAAGAGGGACAGATGGGTAGGGGGCAGGGGGCAGGGAGAGAGGGAAGGGGGTGGGGTAGAGAGGGAAGGGGCGTGGGGAAAGAGGGATGGGGGTGGGAGGAGGAGGGGGTGGAGAGGGAGAGGGGTGAGGAGAGGGAGAGGGGGGAAGGAGAGAGGGGTGTGGCAGGGGAGGAGAGGGGGGTGGGGAGGGGGAGAGAGATGTGGGGGAGGGGGGAGGGAGGGGAGGAGGGAGATGGGGTAGGGGAGAGAGGGGGAAGAGTGTGGAGGGAGGGGGAAGATTGGGGAGGGAGAAGGGGGTGGGGGAGAGAGGGATGGGGGTGGGAGGAGGAGGGATGGAGAGGGAGAGGGAGATGGGGAGGGGGAGGTGAGAGGGTGGGGGAGGGGAGGAGAGAGGGATGGGGAGGGGGAGAGAGGAATGGGGTGGGGATAGGGGAGGGAGGGGGAAGAGTGTGGAGGGAGAGGGTAGGGAGGAGGAAGAGGGGTGGGGGAGGGAGATGGGGAGGGGTTGGGGAGATAAGTGGAAGAATGGGGAGGGAGGGGGAGAGGTGTAGGGGGGGTGGTGGAAGTGGGAGAGAGGGAGGAGGAGAGGGGTAGGGGGAGTGGTGGAAGAGGGACAGCAGGGTGGGGGAAGGGGTGGGAGAGAGAGGGGAGGGAGGGGGAAGGGAGGGGGAGAGAGATGGATTGGGGAGGGAGAGAGAGAGGGGTGGGGTAAGGGGGAGATAAGTGGAAGAGTGGGGAGGGAGGGTAGGGGGAGTGGTGGATGAGGGACAGAGGGGTAGGGGGAAGGGGGAGGGGGAGAGAGGGAAGGGTACGGGAGGAGAGAGGGATGGGGAGGGGGAGAGAGGGATGGGGGAGGGGGAGAAAGGTGTGGGGGATGGGGGGAGGGATGGGGAGGGAGGGGATTATGGAGGTGGGGTAGGGGAGGGAGGGGGAAGAGTCTGGAGGGAGGGGGAAGAGTGTGGAAGGAGAAGGGGGGTGGGGGAGAGAGGGATGGGTGTGGGAGGAGGGGAGGAGAGGGAGAGGGGTGAGGAGAGGGAGAAGGAGAGGGAGAGGAGAGAGGGGTGGGGGACGGGAGTAGAGAGGGATGGGGGAGGGCGAGAGAGGTGTGCGGGAGGGGGGCGATGGGGGAGGGAGGGGAGGAGGGAGATGGGGTAGGGGAGGGAGGGTTAGGGGGCGGGGGAGAGAGGGAAGGGGGTGGGGTAGAGAGGGAAGGGGGGTGCGGGAGAGAGGGATGGCGGTGGGAGGAGGGGGGGATGGAGAGGGAGAGGGTGAGGAGAGGGAGATGGAGAGGGGGAGAGAGAGGGGAGGGGGAGAGAGGTGTGGGGAGGGGGGAGGAGGGAGATGGGAGATGGGGTAGGGGGTAGAGGGGGAAGAGTGTGGATGGAGGGGGTAGACTGGGGAGGGGGAAGGGGGTGGGGGAGAGAGGGAAGGGGGTGGGGGAGGGAAGGGGGTGGGGGAGAGAGGGAAGGGGGTGGGGGAGGGAAGGGGGGAGAGGGAAGGGGGGTGGGGGTGAGGGATGGGGATGGGAGGAGGAGGGGGAGGAGGGAGAGGGTGAGGAGAGGGAGATGGCGAGGGGGAGTGGGATGGGGAGGGGGAGAGAGGGATGGGGAGGGGGAGAGAGGTGTGGGGAAGGGGGAGGGATGGGAGAGGGAGGGTAGGAGGGAGATGGGTAGGGGAGGGAGGGGGGTGATGGGGTAGGGGAGGGAGGAGGAAGAGTGTGGAGGGAGGGGGAGAGGGGTGGGGGGGAGAGGGGAAATAGTGGGGAGGGAGAGTGGAAGGGGGAGGGGTAGGGACAGTCCATCTGTTCCCCATTCCCTATCACCCCCAATCCTCTTTCTCTATTCCCACAGACGTGATGACGCGCTCCAGCAATCCTGACAGAGGCTGCGGGGGTGGGGGGAAGGGCTGGGGCTGGGGCTGCTGCAAAGGCATATGTAAATGGATCCATTCCGATTGGACATCTGTGAGCATTGGGCATTGTGACATCACACGACGGAACCTTCACTAACATTCTGTGGCTGAGAGCTGTTTTTTTAAACATTTTGAAATTTTGGGGCCGGTGGGGGGGGGGGGGGGGGGGGGGAGGGGGAGAAGGATTTTATTTAAAATGTGTACATAAACACGACAAAATTTAATCAAGAGTGGCTACTCGTAAAGAAAAGTGAAATCTCTGCCAAAATGGAAAAAAACTCGGCGTTTCTGCGAGCGGTGTTGGCGTTGCGAGGAATCAAAGGCTGGCTGGCACAAGTCAAGCAGACACACATACACACACACACACAGTTTTAAATATAGATAGATAGATGTAGCTTAGATCTGTTTGGTCCATTAACTCGCAGGCACTTTTTAAGCGCACATTTTGATTACTTTCTATTCTACCATAGAGATATAAAGTCTATAATAGACTTTATTTGTAATTCTATGATTCTACAGATCTTGGCTGGGAACCTGGGGCTCACCAAAATTGTTCCCAATTGGGCCCCGCACCTCCTAAGGCCGGCCCTGCTCAGGGAGATCACATAATGGGGTGGGGGGGGGGGGGGAGAGAGAGAGAGAGAGAGAGAGAGAGAGAGAGAGAGAGAGAGAGAGAGAGAGAGAGAGAGCCCGGGACGGAGCAGCCAGCCTTCCGCCTAGTAGCTACCTGCCAACCACCACCTCCACTGGTTGTGCCTGTGTCGAACGACACCGTGGCTGGCTGGCCGGCTGCGTGCCCCGGGAATGGCTGCAGTTCCCAGGTCGGCCCGCTTGCCCCTGGTCTGGCTGTTGCGACCAGGTCAGCTCACTTGCCCCAGGTCTGGCTGCAGTTCCCAAGTCAGCTCGCCTGCCCCGGGACTGGTTGTATTCCCCAGGTCGGCTGGCAGGCTGGCTATAGCCCAGGTCAGCTCGCTTGCCTCAGGTCTGGCTGCAGTTCCCAGGTCGCCTGCGTGACCCGGGACTGGCTGCAGTTCCCAGGTCGCGAAAACTAATTGAAAAAAAATACGCCTGAGGGCCGGATGAGTTCGGGCTACGGGCCGGATCCGAGCCGTAGGTTGCCGACCCCTGTGTTAGGCATTGTGTCCCCCCCCATGTTTTAAAACCGATTTGACCCAAGTCTATCTTTCTTGGCTAACAAGCTCCAAGACACAGGTACATTTTCGGGCCGTATTTTCGGGTAAAAAATAGCGTCTTCATTGCCGGGAAATACGATAAGTATCTTTAAGGTAATTCACGGGCAAAACTGAACTAACATTACATTCCAACTTATTTATAATTGAGATCACAATGAGCATAATTTAGCAATAAATCGGTGACTCTGATAACACAATGAGCACAAGATCATGTTGTAAAACCCACTGTCACAGGAGATCCATGCATTATTATAAAAATAGTACCTTTGCATACCCTTCCTAATAGTTACATTTCAATAATTACGCCATGCTTTTGACAGATTTGCTAAAGTTTCACAAAAAATGAAAACTCTGTAGTAAACAAAGAATAATTACCAATAAAAAAGATAAAACTGAACCAATCAAATTGCCATAAATTTCTATTCATTTTAAAAACTTTTTTCCCCATTAATTACCTGATTACACATAGACAAATATTACAATTTTCAACATAACAAGGGAATAAAATTTGATACTTGTGTGTGTTGAAAGGAACTGCAGATGCTGGTATACGACAAAGATAGACACAAAGTGGAGTGATTCAGCGGTTCAGGCAGCATCTCTGTATAAAAAGGATGGGTAACAATTCTGGACAGGACCCATCTTCAGACAGAAAGTAGAGGGGAAGTAGAACTGGAGGTCAGAAAAGGAGCTTTTACTTAGCCCATTAAAGGGCCCCCTTTTCTTACCTCTAGTTCCCTCCTCCCTACTTTCAATCTGAAGAATGATTGCATCCCAAAACGTCACCCATCCTTTTTCGCCAGATATGCTGCCTGAATACCTGAGAGACTCCAGCACTTTGTGTCTATCCTAAATTTGATACTGTTGGAATAAAATTGCCAACCTCCAACAAGCTGCAAGGCACGCAATATCAGAAAGAGGTAGATGGAGGCCATTTTACTTAGCACTCAATGAGATCACAGCTGATGTTCTTTCACTATCCTCATATCCTTTGATTCCTTTAATATCCAGAAATCGTTGGCGTGTAAGCAATGGTAGAGCCTCCACAATCCCTTGGGGTAGCAAATTCCAAAGCTTCACTAACCTCGGATTGAAGATATTTCTCCTTATTTCATTGTAACCCTTATTCTGAGAACGTGATCCCGAATTCAAGATCCCAGGTAAAACATCCTCTCCGTCAATCCTTCAAACAATTCTATAGTTTAGTTTAGTTTAGAGATACAGCGCAGAAACAGGCCCTTCAGACCACCGAGTCCACGCCGACCAACGATCCCCGCACATTAACATTATCCTACACACACTAGGGACAATTTACATTTACACCAAGCCAATTAACCTACAAACCTGTACATCTGTGAAGTGTGGGAGGAAACCGAAGATCTCGGAGAAACCCACGCTGGTCACAGGGAGAACGTACATACTCCGTACAGAAATCATCCGTAGTCAGGATCAAACCCGGGTCTCCAGCGTTGCAAGCGCTGTAAGGCAACAGCTCTACCACTGCGCCACCGTGCCGCCCATACATTTTTAATTTTTTTTAAATGAAAAAGTAATTCATTGAAATACACCACAGGCACCTTTGATCCTTAAATCACCACCTTTACTTCAGCTGGAGCAATTTCCGAAGCCCCTTGTAGAGGTCAGTCTAACTAGAGCCCTACCTATGATGTACTGCCTACCTTGTTAAGTCTACCTGGAAACAAACTGTTTCTTGCCCATTTTGTCTCCAATGTTTTGATCGCTAGTTTGGATTAGCACTGGCATACATTCAATCAAAGCTAATCCTGGCCTCGCAGTGACACTGCTTAAAACCAACATTAAATAAGCATACGCATTGAGAAAAATAGACAGGGTGATCCCATTGAATTTACTATCCACTTCCTGTAAGGGCCATTTGAATCAAATTCAGCCCCTGGTCTGGCTAATATGTGACTGCAGACCCAAAGTAAAGCGACCTACTCATTTTGATATTGACACCATCAGAGTAACTAAATAATGTCTCTGCTGACATTAATACCAACACCATAGACTCCATCTATCTATCTATATACAATTAAAAGTCTCATCTTGTTTCTGTCTCTGTGTGTGTGTGTGTGTGTGTGTGTGTGTGTGTGTGTGTGTGTGTGAGTGTGTGTGTGTATGTGTGTGTGTGTGTGTGTGTGTGTGTGTGTGTGTGTGTGTGTGTGTGTTATTGTATCGTCAGCAAAACGGTACACCGTAGGGCTAAAATATTTGCAGAACCTTACTCAGATTTTTCCCCTCGTCGGTCTTGTAAAGTTTCCTTCAGATCTAATGTTATATTTCAAAAGTTATTGACGATTAAAGTTTTTTTAAAAGCCTACTTTGAAAATAATAATCGTTTCTGAGAGAGACAGTCTTCCAGCAGCTTCCAGTGATGATGTCACAATGCCATCTCACAGTCCGCCAATCACAATGGCATCTCATTTACATAGGCTGCCGAATCCAACAATGACATCACAATGGGACCTGCCCATGAAGTCTTCAAGCCCACACCGTTGCCAACGGTAATGGCAGCCATGACTTTGCGAATTTTACCCCCAGCCCACTCCCCACAGCCCACAGCCTACTGCCCACAACCCACTCCCCACAGAATTTTGTGAGAATTTTGGCGATGCCCCTCTCTGGCATTGGTGGTCCAATCGTTGAGCAGCAGCATCACCATTAGCAGAATCACGTGGGAAGGATTTAAAAGTCAAGTCCATTCATTGGCTCCAGGGAGCGCCGACTGCCCCTCCCCCCCTCCCCACGTGGGAATGATTGATTGGCTCCTGACGCCGCCCCAAAAGTCGAGTCCATACATTGGCTCCAGGAAGCGCCGATTGCCCCCCCACCCACGTGGAAAGGATTGATTGGCTCCAGGTAGTGCCAACGGGTTACGTTGGGGGACCAAGCCTCCCATGGGGGCTAGGGGTGAGTGGTGGAATATTTTCGTTGGGGGAACGGGTGAGTGGTGGAAACGGGTTGCATTGGGGAACGGGTGAGTGGTGGGTTATTGCGTTGGGGGACAGGGCCCAACAGGTCCCACTTGGTCTAGTATATTATTAAAAGTCTCGTCTTGTATGTGTGTACATGTTATTATATCTTCGCCAAAACGGTAAACGGAACGGTAGCGCAGAAATATTTACAGAACAATACCCAGATTTTTCCTCTCATTGGTCTTGTCAAGTTTCCTTCAGATCTGAAGTTATATTTCACTTATTGATTTTTTAATTTTTTAATCTTCCAGTGATGATGTCACAATGCCATCTCACAGTTGTCCAATCACAATGGGATCTCATTTACACAAGCTGCCGTGAAGATTCCGAAAACTGAAAATGACATCACATTGGGATCTCTGCTGCTTTCTGCTACTGATCTCTGTTGTAAGGAGAGGGACGTAGTGGGAGAGATTTAAAAGCTTTCAAATGACATTTAAAAGTTGGATTTCTTCAAATCTGCACTGGCAGTTAGGCAGTTATGATGTCACAATGCCCTATCAGCTACAATGTTTCTATCCCAGAACACCGAGTCCTTCACAGCAAATGTTCTTCAGGGAAAGATTCTGCCAGCCTAACGCAGCACAACAAAGTTTAATGATTAGATTTGGATAACGAAAGATGGCCTTTTATAAAATATCCTACATCACATTGTCTTAGTGCAATTGCATTCTTTTTAAAGTTTAAAATGACCTGCGCAGTTGGGGGGGTAGGGGTGAGTGGTGGAATATTGCATTGGGGGATCATTTTGCGTTGGGGGAATGGGTGAGTGGTGGAATCTTACGTTGGGGAACGGGTTGCGTTGGGGGGCCAGGCCTCCCGTGGGGGCTATGGGTGAGTGGTGGATTATTGCGTTGGGGAATGGGTGAGTGGTGGAAATGGGTTGCGTTGGGGGAACGGGTGAGTGGTGGATTAATGCGTTGTGTTTCGGGGTCCAACGGGTCCCACTTGGTCTAGTATTTGTATAAAACTATGGATAGTATTAAACTCTAAAGCTCATGGTACTGTCTCCTGGTGGTCACCAGGTCTCTTTGTTTTAATATCTGAAAATATAAGATAGAAGATAAAATAAGACAGAAGCAAAATATGTACTAAATCAATAAAAGCCATAGGAGATTGAGAAAGTAATCAAAAAGCAGGCAAAACCATAAAGCATTACTGAACTGTATAAATGCACAACACAAATTCCAATAAACGTAACTTCTTTCAACATTTACCTGATGAAGAAATGTATTTTAAGGCCGGCTATTAATACTGCACAAATTTAAATGAGATTCAGTGCTCTCTGCTGGCAGATATTCCCCATTGCTTGCTTCACAAAGTACTATTATTTAACTGATCTCACATTGTCTGCAAATTAATTACAATATATCTACATAGGGACTGTTATTTTGCACAGAACAAATCACTCAGTTGTGGTTTATATTTGAATGTATACCACTTATTGTGGAAGTTGCAACCTATCTCACTAGATGGGAGATTCCTGACAGTTGCACCAAGAGGAAGAACATACCACAAGCAAGAGTTTTAGTTTTAGAGATACAGCACAGAAACAGGCCCTTTGTCCCACCGAGTCTGCACTGACTAGCAGTAATCCCCGCACATTAACGCTATCCTAGTCACACACTACGGACAATTTACACTTATACCAAGCCAATTAACCAACAAACCTGTACTTCTTTGGAGTGTGGGAGGAAGATCTCGGAGAAAAACTATGCAGTTAACGGGGAGAACATACAAACTCCGTACAGACAGCACCAGTAGTCAGGATCAAACCCAAATCTCTGGTGCTGTGAGGTAGCAACTCTACCACTGTGCCACCTTGCCGCTAGGAAACAAATGCCTTACTGCTGTGTGGTCATATTAAAATCATTTGTCGCTATATTGATGGGTACAACATTAAAAATAAATCTTTTATGATCCTATCTTATTTGCTGAAGTATGTCATGTTATTACATAGTATTACATAGTAAGTGTGTATTCTTCACAGGTATGTATGACCGACGTATGTATGTATTCTTCACAGGAATAAATTTGCTATCTGTACCTGGTTAGCCTATAAGAGACTCTAAACCCACAGTAACGTGACCTTTGAAACAGCATGTAGTCTACGTAAGAGTTAGCATTGGGCAGTAGATGTTGCACTTGCTCACAAGTAAATTGAGATTAACTGCGAAGTTATGTCCTAATACAAGATATATAGAGCTCTGAATTCACCTCATACTCCAGCGGGTAATCGACCTACCTCAGTGCCACAGAGCTGGATGGCACTGCTCTATTCACAGAAGGCAGTTTTGAATATTTTTCTACATTTAATATAATTTTAAGTGGCATATAAATGACCAGATTGCAGCAGCAGCAAAAAATAAATAAATGTAAAGAATGGAGCCAGCAAAGAGCTGGGTATAGTTGGTCAGACAATGGACAAGACTGAACAGAATATTGTTCTGTAATAGAAAATAACAACAAAAGAATGACAAACTTTCTTTTAAACCAATAATTGTCCTAACTAAATGAAATTATATTCTACCCTTCCATTGCATGAAATGAATACATTCAGGTACAGCAACCAATATTCTACCTAAAATAAAACTACTAATGTGTTTTCATTTACATAGAGTATAAGGGAACATGGACTGAACCAAAGTTTGCCAAAAGGATTAAATGTTCATGTGATCAGTTTTTGAATTATTGCTATACTGAGATCTGTGTGCTCTCTTTTTATCTGAGGTCTGTCCATTTTGAATCATGTCAACAGACTTTGATGTTAGGTCTCCATTGAAAAGCACCAAAATATATGCTTTGTTTATGAAGGAACTGCAGATGCTGGAAAATCGAAGGTAGACAAAAAAGCTGGAGAAACTCAGCGGGTGAGGCAGCATCTATGGAGCGAAGGAAATAGGCAACGTTTCGGGCCGAAACCCTTCTTCAGACTGATGTGAGGGGGGGGGGGGGAAGAAGAAAGGAAGAGGAGGAACCAGTGGGCTGAGGGAGAGCTGAGAAGGGGAGGAGAAAGTAAGGACTACCTGAAATTATAGGTCAATGTTCATACCGCTGGGGTGCAAACTGCCCAAGCGAAATATGAGGTGCTGCTCCACCATTTACGGTGGTTCTCACTCTGGCCATGGAGGGGGCCGAGGATTTGGAATGGGAGGGGGAGGATTTGGAATGGGAGGGGGAGTTGAAGTGCTGAGCCACCGGGAGATCAGGTTGGTTATTGTGAACCGAGCGGAGGTGTTCGGCGAAGCGATCGCCAAGCCTACGCTTGGTCTCACCAATGTAGAACAGCTGACATCTAGAGCAGCGGATGCAATAGATGAGGTTGGAGGAGGTGCAGGTGAACCTCTACCGCACCTGGAAACACTGCTTGGGTCCTTGAATGGAGTCAAGAGGGGAGGTAAAGCGACAAGTGTAGCATTTCTTGCGGTTGCAAGGGAAAGTGCCCGGAGAGGGGGTGGTTCGGGTGGGAAGGGACGAATTGACCAGGGGTATATGCTTAGCTTAGTTGCTAATCAAAATGTCACAACAATTTAGAAAACAAAACAAAATTAGTCCCTTCAATGTACGATTTCAAAAGCAACAAACAAATAAGCCATTTTTTCTTGCATAGAGAATATTCAAAGCTCTAAAGGTTATGCACTGAAGTTTGTACTGATCTTACTTGGGACATAATACAAAAATATTTAGTTTTGAACAATCATAATATTTGAAGTTGACTGAACATTTAACATCTTCAAAATGCTGTATTAGAATTAACAGACCTGATAGAAAATTAAATTCAAACTGTTCTGAATTGGTAGACACAAAATTCTGGAGTAAGTCAGCGGGTCAGGCAGCATCTCTGGAGAAACAGGTGACGTTTTGGGTTGGAACCCTCCTTGAAACTTTCTTCAGTTCCAACCTGAAACGTGTCCTATTCCTCTTCTCCAGAGATGCTGCCTGACCTGATGATTTACTCCAGCAATTTGTGTCCATCTTTGGTAAAAAAACAGCACCTGCAGTTCCTTCCTACACTGTTCTGAGTTGGCATGTACACAGACAATTTTGCATTTCACACTATTTACATTGTCTCAAAACTTAAATGTACAATCTTCCATTAGAATAGAGAGGGAATATTGCAGATACGAGTATAAAGTTACAAAGGGGAATGGAGTTGTTATCAGAGAGTGGCAGGCTAATGTGTGAAAGCGTGAGATCATTTGCTTTGGACTTCAAGAAAGAAACATTGGATA
The DNA here is from genome assembly GCA_038087875.1 of Malacoraja senta. Lineage (NCBI taxonomy): Eukaryota > Metazoa > Chordata > Chondrichthyes > Rajiformes > Rajidae > Malacoraja > Malacoraja senta. Next base: position 299,467,796 of record CM075977.1, on the reverse strand, counting down.
TTTTATAAATGGCAAGAAGCCAGAACTATTCAGATTCAAAAGATTTGGGAATGCAGGAATGCAAATCATAAAAAATTTGAAAGCAGCTACAATAGCCTCTGGAATAACAATTGTAAGTAGTATTATCAGACTCCATATGAAGCACTGCATTCAAAGGGAATGTAAGAATACCTACAAAACAGAGGCAAAAATTGGCCATCAGGGCCCTCTGAGCCTGCTTGCCATTAATCAAGACCATGGCTCATCTTTCACCTAAGTGCCATTTTCCAGCACATGGCCAATATCCATCCCTTCATATACAGAAATCTATTTATCTCTGCTTTGATTGAACACAATGACTAAGATTATACAGCACTCCTGGGTAGAGAATTCTAAATGTTCACCAATATGAGTAAAGAAATGTTTCCTTGACTCAGTGCTCAAAAGCTTACTCCTTTTGAATCTGTGACCCAATGGCACAGATTCCTCAGTTAGGAAAAACATCGCTCCCTGCACCTAACTGGACAAGCCCTTCAAGAATAATGCAAATTTTTAATGAGATCTTATTTTATTCTTCTAAAATGAAGAGAAAACAGGCCGAGTTTACTCAAAAAAGCCACAAACTATTGGAGTAACTCAGCAGGTCAGGCAGCATCTCTAGAGAACCAAGATCGGTGACATTTCGGGTCAGGATGCTTCAGACTCTCATCACGACCCTCACCACGTTCCAAGTCACTCACAGGTCAGGTCTACCGATGCTGACACCACCAACAGCCTCTCCAAACACTCCCATGCTGTGGCCCACCAACACTAATGCCAATCCTTACCTGTACCCTGGCCGCCCATGGGCCGGGGTCACAGACTCCGCTGATCCTCACCTCCCTCCCCCAGCCGCTGATTGGCCCAGTTTCAGGCCAGGGGCCTCCGCGCTGTCGGTTCCAACAAGGTCACGTGGACTAACCATCCTGGGTCCTACTGCTCCCCTTTCCAACAATGAACCTCATTACTGATACTACTGGGCCCTGCTGCCCAACCCCCTATTCCAACCATGTTACTTCTGCTACCCCTCCCCACACCACCCCTCACACTGCCCTCTCCCCAGAACCCCCATCATCTCCCCACAGCACCTCCCCAGAACCGCCCTCTACCACTGCTGACCACAGCCCTTAAACCCGCTCGAGATTTCAACATTCCCCTTGATCTCCCTCTTTTTGATACAGAAGGACTCATCTTTGTACTCCTACACCCACATCTTGAGTTCTTGGCCCACCATGATGATGAGCTCTTCCGTCGCCTCAGCCTTCTGGGCCTTCTACCATCTCCACACCTTTTTATTTACAACTGCTGCCGTGACATCAACCGTCTTGACTTCTCCGCTCCAATCTCACCATCACTGAACGCAGTCCTCCGCTCACTCAGCAACAACCAAAACACTGTTATCAAATCTGACGACAAGGGAGGTGCTGTTGTAGTCCGGCAGGCTGATCCCTACGGTGCTGAGGCCAGGCGCCAGCTCTCGGACACCGCCTCATACCTACCTCTTGACCATGACCCCATTGACAGTCCTTACTTTGAATAAAGGTCCCAACTTTAAACGTCACCTATCCATATTCTCCAAAGATGCTGTCTGATCCGCTGAACTACTCCAGCACTTTGTGTCCTTTTTTGTAAAGCAGCATTTCTTGTAAACCTGCATTTCCTTGTTTCTACAGCCTTGTTTACCCAATCTCTCCTCCTACTGTATTTATCCAGTTCAGTGAATCTTCGCTGCACTCCCTCATAGGTAAAGAGACTAACACTGCACACAGTATTTAACTGTGTTATCAACAGCTGGAGTTTACAAATGCAATTAGGCTTTCCTGATCAGCCTGATGAAGGCTCCTGACCTAAAACATTGTTTATTCATTACCCCACAGATGCTGCCTGACCCTCTGCGTTCCTCCTGCACTTTGTGATTTGTTCAAGATTCCAGCATCTGCAGCTTCTTGTATCTCCATGACTTCCTTACTCTTCTATTCAAATCCTCTTGTGATAAAGACTAGCATATCACGTGCCCTGGTCACACGATTGCACGTCAAATAGGCCATATCATAGACTGTATGAAAATTTCAAAGCATGGGAATAAATAAAAACGCTCAATATTTATTTTATTCTGCAGGATCACACATTTCAGATACTAAAATTGAAAGTAAAACTTTTTTTCTTTCATTTATCACTTGTTTTGCTTCCCAACACTGTGTCAAATCATTTCAGATGTCCAGGATTTATCAATTCCCTTTAAACTTCTCTTACAGTACATTAGTTTGATTGCTATCGTTAGACTTACAATATTACAAGTTTGATAACTAATCAAATGTTGTGCGTGGGCAGGTTCACAGCATGTTGTTTTTTAATAGAAATTTGTATTTCTACAGGTTGAAGTAGGGTACAAAAATGGTATACAGCACTCCAGGGATCAACACACAATTAAAGTCTGGCTTTCTTAAACTAACTACATATTTGGACAAAGTACTTCATTGCGGGATGGTTCACATTGTGCTGCAGTGCAGAGAAGAAGTTTAGCAAACATCAACTAATCCACAATAATATGTAACAGACCAAGTGCCACAAATAGGAAGAAAGTACATACTTGTACATATTCATACAAATCCAACTTAAACTGGTTACATTCACAAGAACTAACTGATATTTGAATCAATTTTGATCTCCTTTATCGCAAACTTTTTGTCCACTTCCCTTGTTCTTGTGATGGTATGGATCAATTATCCGAGAAGGAAAGTTTATCTCCCACTCAATTTAGCTAAAACTATTTATTTGATCCTGAACAATTTGTTTTTTATTTCACTGAGAGACTTCAATATCCAAACCAAATGCAGTTTTTCTACATTACAATGGTGATTACATTGAGTACACCATTGGCGATAAAGTGCTGAGGTTGAGAAAGCAAATATTGCTTTGATTTTAATGTTCCTCCATTTCTTATCAAACTTGACGTACTTGAGATACAATTATAGAAACCATGGAATTACAGAATACAACATTTCTGCAACCATTTGACCGCTAACGTCCGTGCTGATCGAAGAAGGTGACCGACCCTAATCCCATTTGACAAAAATAGGTTTGAGACCATGCAGATTGCAGCTCATGATTACATATGCATCTGGTAATTTTTAAATGCAACGTGGGGCTTTGCCTCTACCGCCTTCACAGGCAGTAAGTTCCAGATCATACTACCTTACTTATGCATGTATTATGGCACAGAGAGCAGCCATTCAGTCAGCAGGTCCATGCCCTTAACCAACAGAGCAATCTCATTATTCTGGGTACATTTCAGGAATAAGAAAGGGGTAATCACAATCATGGCGTATAACTAGCAGGTTCACAAAGAGACTGGCATCTGTTTCAGAAGATCCATTCCAACTAGATCTACCAGATATGAACCATCTGAATTCCAGGAGAAGTTGGGAAATGCTGCGAGACATACTTGCAAAGTGCTTTCTTCACAACCCCAACCTGCCAGAACGACAATGGAGATCGCGTGTGCATCCCCTTCCCCACTATAGGAAGGAACTTTTAGCATCCCCAGGGCCGGATGGTCTGCATCCCAGGGTACTTAAGGAAGTGGCTCTAGAAATCATGGACGCATTGGTGATCATTTTCTCATGCTCTATAGATTCAGGATCAGTTCCTGTGGATTGGAGCTAATGTTATCCCACTTTTTAAGAAAGGCGGGAGAGAGAAAACAGGGAATTATAGACCAGTTAGCCTGACATCGGTGGTGGGGAAGATGCTGGAGTCAATCATAAAAGATGAAATAGCGGCACATTTGGATAGCAGTAACAGGATAGGTCCGTGTCAGCATGGATTTACGAAGGGGAAATCATGCTTGACTTATCTTCTGGAATTTTTTGAGGATGTAACTAGGAAAATGGACAAGGGAGAGCCAGTGGACGTAGTGCACCTGGACTTTCAGAAAGCATTTGATAAGGTCCCACAGGAGATTAGTGGGCAAAATTAGGGCACATGGTATTGCGGGTAGGGTGCTGACATGGATAGAAAATTGGTTGGCAGATAGGAAACAAAGAGTAGGGATTAACGGGTCCCTTTCAGAATGGCAGGTTGTGACTATTGAAGTACCGTAAGGCTCGGTGCTGGGACCGCAGCTATTTACAATATACAGTACATCAATGATTTAGATGCAGGGATTCAAAGTAACATTAGCAAATTTGCAAATGACACAAAGCTGGGTGGCACTGTGAACTTTGAGGAGGATGCTATGAGAATACAGGGTGACTTGAACTGGTTGGGTGAGTGGGCAGATGCATGGCAGATGCAGTTTAATGTGGATAAATGTGAGATTATCCACTTTGGTAGCAAAAACAGGAAGGCAGATTATTATCTAAATGGTGTCAAGTTGGAAAAAGGTGAAGTGCAACGGGATCTGGGGGTCCTTGTTCATCAGTCAATGAAAGTAAGCATGCAGGTACAGCAGGCAGTGAAGAAAGCAAATAGCATGTTGGCCTTCATAACAAGAGGAGTTGAGTATAGGGGCAAAGAGGTCCTTCTGCAGTTGCACAGGGCCCTAGTGAGATCCCACCTGGAATATTGTGTTCAGTTTTGGTCCCCAAATTTGAGGAAGGACATTCTTGCTATTGAGGGAGTGCAGCATAGGTTCACAAGGTTAATTCCCGGGATGGCGGGACTGTCATATGCTGAGAGAATGGAGCGGCTGGGCTTGTATACTCTGGAATTTAGAAGAATGAGAGGGGATCTTATTGAAACATATAAGATTATTAAGGGTTTGGACACGCTAGAGGCAGGAAACATGTTCCCGATGTTGGGGGGGTCCAGAACTAGGGGCCATAGTTTAAGAGTAAGCGGTAGGCCATTTAGAACGGATATGAGGAACACTTTTTCACACAGAGAGTTGTGAGTCTGTGGAATTCTCTGCCCCAGAGGGCGGTGGAGGCCAGTTCTCTGGATACTTTCAAGAGAGTGCTAGATAGGGCTCTTAAAGATAGCGGAGTCAGGGGATATGGGGAGAAGGCAGCAACAGGGTACTGATTGTGGATGATCAGCCATGATCACATTGAATGGCGATGCTGGCTCAAAGGGCCGAATGGCCTACTCCTGCACCTGTTGTCTATTATATACTTCTCAATCTTTAGTTTATACACCTGACATTCAGCATTCAAAATTACAGAGCATTTTATGTTTACTTTACAAGACCCATAAATTACATTCAAAGATTGTAAAGATCGTAACAACACTCCTAATTGTAATCTAATACAGTAATTTCAAATAAAATGCAATATTACTTTTACACTCCATCATAATACAACTTTTATTTTGTTTAAAAATACTTTCACCTTGCTTTCGTAAATTTTTGGAATCACAGCTACAGTAAAGTACATACATTTATTCCCCATTCAGTCTGAATGGTTTCTCGTCGTTCCTCACTTCATACTAATTTGCCTTTACCTTGCTTCAATGCACACTGCGCCAGACTCTCTGTAGGGTTCATGTCTACTTTGTGTCCTCCTTACTTTTAACATATTTCCAAGTTGCGCCAATTACAAATTCGGAAATTTTACATAACGGCCATGTCTGCTATTAATATCAAAAATAACAGCAGCCATAATACTAACCCCTGAGGCACAAGGTTATTCTTTCGTCAGTCTGAGATCAACCTATTTTCTAACTTTCGGTCCCGAAGGCAATTTCTTGTTCATGCAGTCACTGACCCGTTGATTCGAATTTCAATACGGATAATGTTGCACTGGTCATTTTTATGACATTTATTAATGGCTCCTAATTTTCAGTGATATTATGATATTAACAGTACTGCATATAGAATATCTCAGCACTGACCTGTTTTTGTTCCTTCAATTTGCTCTGCTGCCATCGCTGCCATTTCCGCTGTTTCCTCTTCAAACTCTTAAGTTTATTTCTCTGCCGTTTACTTAATGGTCTATCTCCGACAGTGGTGAAAATGGGGACGCACGGTGCAGGATCATTACAAGGATTGCTTGTACCTGCTTCATGTCCTTCCTCCCACTCCTCTACATCACTTGCCTCAGTACTTAAATCAGGTGACCAACCTCTAACAAGGGAGGAAACGTGACCTGTTTTGCTCTTGCGGAGTCTTGGCACAGATGGACCAGGATCACCGTCTTCGCAGTCTTCTTCAGCAGGATGATTTCGGAACGACTGAGCGCTCAACACAAAATCTGAGTCTTTAACATATTGACTGCGAAAGTGAGCCCCATTCAATTCTTCATGTGTAGTTACTTGCAGATTAGTATCTTCTGCCAGAGGAATCTGCTGCATAGGAGTAGCAGTCTCATCTATGTGATTCATTATAAGCCCACAAGAAGACGATCGCGGACACAATGCATGAATGCCAGCAAAACTGACAGATGTGTCCTTTGAGTTAGTGCTGTTAAAATCCAGACTGAGAGACTTTTTATGAAAACCTTTCACTGCACATCTGGCTCTCACTGGCTGTGAAGCAGAAGAGCAAGGCTGTGGATAAGCTGCTTTGAAGTTAAATTCATTCCTGTCAACTTCTACAATTCCTCTGCTGTATGATCTTGCCTCCAGGCAAAGTGCATCAGTCATTCGTTCATGAGCCATCTTCCTCGAGTGGTGTAAAAATTCGTTCTGCCTGTAGCGGGACAAGCTGCTTTCTGTCCCATGCTCCATCTTCCCCAACCCGTGCATGTATTGTAGTTTACGCAAGGATTTCACCTCAGCAGACTCACTGATTCTGATTAAACGTGGCGGCTCATAGTCGGTCCGACTCTTACAGATATGCACAGTCACTGTCTGCCCACAGGGGCATTTGGCAGGGCAGACAAAGTTAAAATCCCCTAGACGGGCCCCACAACGCGGGCAGTTCAGCCTCCCAATTGTCCACCATGACTATGGGAAAGAAACAAACAACAATCTGGTCATTGTCATGAAAAAGCGGGAAAGTGACCACATCAACTATTTCATTCAATTCAGAGGGTCAGCTTTTCTTTTCTATGGGTCATGTGGAATCTAGTATTTCACAGAAAAGCCCACACAACAGCGTGCTGGGACACCTGATCTGGCAGATTGTGTGGGTTCACATCGCACCAGAGCAGCAGACTTTAGAAAATACATATTATTCTGTTGTGCCTGAAAATTCCACACTATTACAATAAAACCAAATCTACAATAGTGCTTTCACAACAAATAATGTAAGTGGCTTGATAAACACTGACCAGTTGCATGCCATTGACTTGAGATGATAAAGGAAGGTTAAGCTTTCAAAATGATCTCAAAACTGTAGCCTGAAAGTACTAAAAAAACTCATGTTTTCTACTTCAAAAACACTAATTAAAATGCTGAATAGATGCTCCATTGCTATTTCAGAATTGATAAAAAAAAATGTTATACACTGTTGATAATTATTGTTAATTAGTCAAAGCAAACAATTTATGTTCCTTTCATTTGATGACTGGAAAAAAGTCCTGATTTGTTTAAAAATGGCACCAATTATATTTTGATCACAGCGGGTGCAAATTTGCCACATTGCTTATTTTTAAATATTCTAATTTGGGTCTTGCACCAAACTAAATAGTGCTTTTGCCTGTACAGCTTTGTTTTCCTAAAATACACATTACGGATTTAGTTTTCCTAAAATACACATTGCAACATCAGTAAAGATTTGCTCAGAGAACAAATGTTATGGAACAAAATAATCCTTAGGAAGTGGTGAATATTAACATCACATAATGAAAAGTGGGTACGAGTTCTTGTTACTGATTTCAAAAATCTACAATCATTAAATGTTGATTACAAAAGCAAATTCCGTCAATTGCCATTAAAGAGATATTGGCACTGCGGGAGAATGAATACAAGACAACAGGAAAATCTGTTTCCATTTACGTCAAGACTCATAAAATATAATCAATGTTTCTCAATGTGTAAACAAAATGATGAAGGTAATGCCGAGAGACCTGCAACATGGAGGCTTGGTCGCAGCCATTTAATATGAAGATAAGAAGCAATTTCCTCACTCGGAGTTGTGTATCTTTGCAAATCTCAGCGCTGTAGTTGTTAAGTACCTTCAAGGTCGAGAGTTTTGCATCAAACCTAGTCTCAGTCAAAGGGATCACGGGAAGATACATGATTAAAAATTGGTCGCCTATCACATTAAATTGAGGATGCTCAAGATGCCACTTGGTACTCTCTGATTCAGATTCCTATTGGTTTCAGATTAGTTTATTGTGGTACATGCCAGGGTGCAATGAAATTCATGGTTCACATGAAATTTGTAGAGTAAACAATAAATACAATGAGTGCAAAAATATATACAATAACAACTGCAAAACAGACAGAACGGTGCAAAGATTGTGGTAAAGAAGTAGTTCAAGAATACATCCTAAAGAACAATACTGGAATAACTGAAGAATTCTACTTCTAATGCTTTTATAATCAATTATTGCCACCTCTTTTTCACGTTAGAAGAGCATCAAGAGAAAAAATGATATGCAGCCCAGGAGATTACTTAAACAGGATAAATACCTGCCAGGAATGGTACCTGATAGCTGGAGTCTTCTGATAGAGACAATGACAATGTTTTTTTTTAAAGGGACACGCTTTAAATAAATAAATAAATAAATAAATAAATGGATAGATAAATAGATAAATATGTAGAATACTATTTTGTAGTTAAAGATGGTGAAAACTTCTCAGTTACAGAAGTCCAGGTAATTCAGATTCTTGTGTGAATGATGTCCTGAATGTAACACGGCAAAAACTAGTTTTTTGCTAGTTAAAAATAATCAAATAGGTACACCGTGGAGAGTTAATGAAAGAACCTACACAATTAAAAGTTGGAATTGAATTATAGGCTGGAAGTTCTTTTCCAGTTATTAAAATAAACACAAGAAAGACAAATCTAAGAATATCAAAATTAGTACTTACTACTTAAATTAAAATATGCAATTTAATCGCTTTGGTGGAATCCTGCGGATATATTAACGTCTTCTTCTGGTTCATTTTCATTGCTAAACTTAGCAAATAATTTTTTTGCAATTTAGACACTGAAAAAGCATTAAGCAGATAAGATTTTATCTACCGCTCTACTTATTTACTACTGCATGCTCTAGACTCAAAGTGTCAATGATGAAAGAAGTTACAAGAATTTTAATTAAGAACTAACTGTATGGTGGACCATATCCACCACTGACACCCTTGAAAATGTTTTTCTCCCGAAGGATATAGAGGCTTCTAAAACTGGAGGGCATAGGGTGAGACGTGAGGGGAGAGATTTAAGCGAGACTTCAGGGGCAACATTTTCGTTCAGAGGGCAATGAGCTCTGAGCCAAATGAGCTGCCAGATGAAGCTACAGAAGCTTCAGTAGACGGTCATAAATTATCGATTCTAAAAGACTATATATATATATAGATATAGATATAGATATGAAGAGATTAGATAACTATGGCCCAAATGCAAGCAAATGGGACAAGCGCAATATGCCAACTTGCTTAGCATCGACAAAGTGCGTTGAAGGACCTGCTTCCGTGCTCTACAGTTCCATGACTATAAAGAAACAGTAATGTATCAGGATGGTAAAAACAAAGTTATGTAGTTGGTACAGTTGAGTTTCTGGTCAAACGGTCTCAGACATGGTCATGCTCAATGAATGCCATGGGTACAGTGCCCTCCATAATGTTTGGGACAAAGGCCCATCATTTATTTATTTGCCTCTGTACTCCACAACTTGAGATATGTAATAGAAAAAAAATCACATGTGCTTAAAGTGCACATTGTCACGTGGTGTTATGGCCTGGGCATGTATGGCTACTGAAGGTAGGCTCACTTCATTGATGATACAACTGCTGATGGTAATAGCATAATGAATTCTGAAGTGTATAGATAGATCCTAGCTGCTCAAGTTCAAACAAATGCCTCAAAACTCACTGGCCGGCAGTTCATTCTACAGCAAGACAATGATCCCAAACATACTGCCAAAGCAACAAAGGAGTTTTTCAAAGCTAAAAAATTGTAAATCCTTGAGTGGCCGTCAATCACCCAATCTGAACCCAATTGAGCATGCCTTGTATATGCTGAAGAGAAAACTGAAGGGGACTAGCCCCCAAAACAAGCATAAGCTAAAGATGACTGCAATACAGAGCATCACCAGAGAAAACACCCAGCAACTAGTGATGTCCATGAATTGCAGACTTCAACAGTCATTGCATGCAAAGGATAGGCAACAAAATATTAAACATGACGACTTTCATTTACATGACATTGCTGTGTCCCAAACATTATGGTGCCCTGAAATGGGGGGACTATGTATAAACACTGCTGTAATTTCTACATGGTGAAACCAAAATGTATAAAAATGGCCTTTATTAAAATCTGACAATGTGCACTTTAACCACATATGATTTTTTCTATTATACATCTCAAATTGTGGAGTACAGAGGCAAATCAATAAATGATGGGTCTTTGTCCCAAACATTATGGAGGGCACTTTAGGTGGTCTGCCTCACTCTTATCAACATCAACCAAATTGAATGTCATTTAGATCTGAGAGACACAAGATATTGCAGATGCTTGAATCTTGTGCAAAAATCAAAGTGCTGGTGGAAATCAACGGGTCAGGTTGCAGCTACAGAGGGAATGAATAAATACCATTGCAGGTATGAAGAAGAGTTCCGACCTGAAATACGTCTGTCCATTCCCTCCAGATGCAAAGCAAACATTTCAAACTAGAACACAGGAACGATCCCTTCGGCTCACATTGTCTGTGTCGAACATGATGCCATTTTCCTTTCCCTGCACGTGAGCTATCTCCATCCATTTCCTGTGCATCCATAGGCCTATGTAGAAGGTCTTAAATGTATCTCCATGTAAAAAAAAACGTACCCCGCACATCTGCTTTAAACTTTACCTCTCTCACCCTAAAGCTACACGCTATAGTCCTTGACATTTCCACCCTGGGGGAAAAGGTTTTGACCATCTACTGTGTCGAGGCCTCTCATAATTTTATATACTTCTATTATGTCTGCCATCAACCTCCGATGTTCTAAGGAAAACAATCCAAGTTTGTCCAAACTCCCCTTTTAGCTTCTTCTTCTTATCGAGTCCACACACAAGATTAGACGTTGTTCAGTCAGAGCTGAACACACTTCTCGGCATCTGCATACAATGGTGTCTATCTTGTGCTTCTTCTGCTTCTTGTGCGTGGTGGTGGAAAGATTGGTGGAAACAGGACCGCGACGTGAACACTCTTTCCTTGACCCCTCCTTTTAGCTAATACCCTCCCAATCCACCTAGGTTCAGTGACCATTTTGACAGCCATTTGTGCTCAGTCCACCAAGGCCAGCTGGATTTCCTAGTTGCAAACCATTTTAACTTCCCTTCCATACCACTCTTTCTGTCCTGGACCGCCTCCATTGCTAAACTGGGGCCACATGCAAACTGGAGGAACAGCTCATATACTGGTTGGATAGTTACAACCAAAAAGTATGAACATTGAATTCTCCAATTTTATGTAAAAACCTCCTTTCCCCCTCTCTCTTTTCTGTGCCCTAACCCCAGTTCGCACTCACTTCTCCCCCTATCCCGCCCCGCTTTCTCCCCACCCTCTTTGGCTCCTTCCACCTGCATCTCTCCCTTTGGCTTTACATTTCACTCCTCTTCTCTCCTCATCTGACTGTTTTGTCTCATTTTCATCTCTAGACCTTGTCACTTACTCTGCCAATCAAACACCCCTCAACTATAGCTACCTATCACTTGCCAGGCTTTGCCCTGCCCACAACTTCCAACTTTCTGAAGAAAGGTTGCCTATCCATTTCAACAGATGCTGCCTGACCCATGGAATTAGTCCAGCACTTTCTGTTTCCCGCATCTGCAGTTCCAATCCAAGCAGCATTCTGGTAAACCTCTTCTGCAGTCTCCTGTTTTGATCCCCAATAGGACCTATTTATTTTATTAACTTTCTTTAAATACAATATTTCTTAATACAGACTCACTTCCTTCCATGATTTCTTTTTTATTTCTCCCCGGCACTTTTAATGCTCTTCTCTGTTCCCAATGTTAAACGCTTTGTTCATTGTCCTCTTTTTAAAAACTGAATCTAACCTTGTATGTTCCTCAGCATCAACAACTTCACGTTGTATATTAATGATTTGGACAAGGGGATTGAAGGCTTTGTGGCCAAATTTGCAGATGATACGACAATACATGGAAGGGCAGGTAGTGTAGAGAAAGCAGGGACTCTGCAGAAAGACTTGGATAGGTTGGGAGAGTGGGCAGAGAAGTGGCAGATGCAAAACAGTGTAGCAAAATGTGGAGTCATGCATTTTGGTAGTGGGAATAAAGGCGTAGATTATTTTCTAATTGGGGAGAGAATCCAGAAATCGGAGGAGTAAAGGGACTTGGGAGTGCTGGTGCAGGATTCACAAACATTTAATCTGCAAGTAGTAAAGAAAGCAAATGCAATGCTAGCATTTATTTCGAGAGTGCTTGTATACAAAAGGAGGGATGTAATGCTGAGGCTCTATTAGGGGCTGGTCAGGCTGCATTTGGAATATTATGAGCAGTTTTGGGCACCATATCTGAGGAAGGATGTGCTGGCTCTGGAGAGGGTCCAGAGGAGGTTTACAAGCATGATCCCAGGAATTAGTATATTAATATATGATGCCAGTTTGACAGCACTGGGCCCATATTCGCTGGAGTTTAGAAGAATGAGGGGGAACCTCATTGAAACGTACAGAAAAGTGAAATGTTTGGATCGAGTGGATGTGGAGAGGATGTTTCCACTAGTGGGAGAGTCTAGGACGAGAGGCCTTAGCCTCAGAATTAAAGGACGTTCTTTTAGGAAGGAGATGAAGATAAATTTCTCTAGTGGGTGAGGGTGGTGAATTTGTGGAATTCTTTGGGGGCTATGGGGGCAAAGTCAGTAGATATATTTACGGCAGGGATAGATTGATTCTTGATTAGTACAGGTGTTAGAGGTTATGGGGAGAAGGCAGAATGGAGTTATGAGGGAGATCTAGATCAGCCGTGATTGAAGGGCAGAGTACACTTGATGGGCCGAGTGGCTTAATTCTACTCCTATCACTTATGATCTTATGATCATAGGGGCCTAGATTTGACCCATTTCTGATTACATGTTGCACGTAAATCAGTAATCACTTCTCCAAATGGAAACTTTTTTGCAATATGTTTCCTGCATTCAACCTTTTTAATTCATCATTATTTACCTTTTCTATCTCTTTTCTTATCCAGTCTGGAGCAGACTCTAAATTCACATGCCAAATTGTACAGTTGATTTGCCCAGCATTCTAAAATAAAGAAAAAATAAATCTGTAAAGTAATAAAGGCCATTTAATTTACTTCAGCATAAAGAAAGCAAGAAACATACAGCAAACAGAAGTTAGAAGAAGCTATGAAACATTCAGTCTGACATGTCTATCATCTCATTGAGAGGATTGTAACTGAAGTTTTCTCTTCTAATTCTCTCCATCTTTGGTTCTGAAGACTAAAATGGGAGTTGTAAGTTAAAATATGAAGAAAAAGAGAGGAACTTTCCTTATTGGTGAATGGGGTAAAGGAGAGGACGAAAGAAAATCGATGAAATTAGAAACTGTTGCAGAGTAGAAACAGATAGAAGTGCTGGCTTGCCCAAGCAGGAGAGGGGAATCGGATGCTCAGGGGCTCAGTAAGTTCATTTCAGAAATAACCAAAGAACCATGGAAACACAATGACATGGAGGCTTCTGTTTGGCCCATCATATCCATGTCTGTTGAAAAAGAGTTCACCAGCCTGATCGCACCTTCAAGTAATAAAATGGAGATACAAGATGCTGCAGATGCTAGAATCTTGGTCCATAGACCGTCAGGTCATTGATCTTCAAGTACGTATTCTAATACTGCTTAATTGTGATGAAGACATTTCCTCTCCTCTCTTTCAGACAATGGGTACCAGAGCCCTCTAAGTTATCGTTTTACCTCTTAGTACATCTCTAACTAAATCCCCATCTAATTATTTTTTAGCCATGGATGCTGTTTTTATCCGTTATGTCTCCTCTTAGTTTTCAAGCTCCTGCATTAAAATATTAATCAATATTATAAATAGCAAGGCTTGACTGTTTGTTAACCCATTCTTGATAGAGTTCCAATCATGAAAGTATTGGTAAATTATTTTTGCTATTGTGCCAATTCTTGGATCAAACTTGTCATTCTTGCATGGCCCATTTACTATTTTGAACTGCCTCCCATGCAGGTCCTTGCCAAAACCCCTGATAAAAATAAGGTAGGCTACCTCAAATATATTCGTCTCAGCAACCTTCCTTTTTGTTTCCTCAAACAATTTAATCAGTCAGGATATAACAAATTCATGTTGATTATCCTGGATTAATCTGTGCCTTTCTAAACAAAGATGTATATTGTATGTTAAGAATTGTAGATAATTTGTTCACCACAGTGGTTAAGCTAACTAGTTTGTAACCTGAATAGACTGTAATTACTTGGATTATCCCACCCTCTTTTTTTTAAATAATGGCATAATATTAACATCTGTAATATAAAATGTTACACCTAGGTTCCACAGATCTGGTATGTCTCAAAGAGAAAAATAAAATGTACTTTATACAAAAATAGTCAAATTTATGTATTTGAAACAGTTTAACATTAATACAGTAACATGCTCACGCAAACTCCGCTCATCGGATCACAAGGTTTCGATGATTCTGGCTTCCAGAAACCGTTCGCAATTCCCAGTCCTATGACAATAAAAAACTCTTGACATCCTCATGTGTAGTTTGCTCCCACAATCTTTCCATCCCCACTTGCACATCATGAGGAACGGCAGTTTCAATCACTGTCATCACGTGATGTTCGGTCTTTCCAGGGAATGGCTGCAATTCCCGGTACTTGGCAGTGTTTTCATTTTTTATTTTTTTTTCTACAAAAATAGTAACAAGTCTCACAGCTCATCGATGAGTCCTGCTTGCGAAGGCTGGTCTGGAGAACTCTAGGGTCCTTACACAGTTCCAATCTCTGTCCGAGGTGAAGTCCAAAGTTGGAGAGTCCCTCGGCTGTTGATACTCCCAACTTGTATGTGCACATCAGCAGATGAGGCAAGATCAGCAGATGTTTGTTTAATCTATTCAATGCCCTATTGTTCTCCTGCGACAATTACACCCAGCCATATCTTGTTCAACACACTCTAAATCACTGACTCATGGCATGGTAGTCCAAGGATTCATTAGTCAACCCTTTCCTTACAACATCCTCCAGCATGACACCAAAGTTGTAGTCTCATGTTTTCCACTTCTGTTATTTTTAAACAATCTAGACTTTTATCTAGACTTGGTGATTTGTTCATTTTCAAAAAATGACAAACCCATTTATACTTCCTCTTTTATCTTGCTTGTCTTACCTAATAATTTACATAAGGTAGACAAAAATGCTGGCGAAACTCAGCAGGTGAGGCAGCATGTATGGAACGAAGGAATAGGTGACGTTTCAGGTTGAGACCCTTCTTCAGACTGATGTCGTGGGGGGCGGGAAAAAGAAAGGAAGAAACAGAGACAGTAAGCTTGTGGGAGAGCTGGGAAGGGGAGGGGAAGGAGGGGGAAATCAAGGACTACCTGAAATTGGAGAAATCAATGTTCATACCGCTGGGGTGTAAACAACCCAAGCGAAATATGAGGTGCTGTTCCTCCAATTTGCTCTGGGCCTCACTCTGGCCATGGAGGAGGTCGGATTCCTCAGCAACATCCCTCTTTTTCTGTGACGAAGGCACAAAAAGTTCATTTAGAAGGTTACCCATATCGTCCACCTCCATCTCTTTAGGTTGAATCCCTATTAAGGCCACTCATTCCTTAGGTATCCCCTTGTTCTTTGGCTATTCTTTGATCTGTTGCCTGTATATTTTCATGTAGTTCCATTCCCTCAGTTTTTTATATTCTTCCAGGTTTTCTGGTGTAAAACGTTCTTAACATCTGACACATACTTTCACATTTTGATCTTATCTTACTTTGTATGTACTTTGTCATCCAGGCAGCTCTTGAATTGTCCTCTTAAATGTTTCCTATTACTTCAAGAATAATTTGCCTTTAAGTGTTTGTTACAAGTCCACTTTTGTTAAAGCAATTCTCACCTGCATAAAATTGGCCTTACTCCAATTTAAAACCTTCTCTCTTATCCCATCATTGTCTTCTTAAATAACAATGCTAAATGTAATTTAATTATGATTACTAACACAAAAATAGTTTCCCTACTAATAATCCTTCCATCCACACAACTTCATAAGAAATGGGAGCAAGCGAAGGGCATGTAGCCCTTTAATCCTACAACTGTATTCAACAGGTCGGGGGGAGTTCCCCCTGCCATGGGTACCATGTAATCCCGTGCTACCTGCTCCATGGTCGGATAGTCGGCGACTAAACTGTATCCCCCACTTGGTTTGCCAGGTGAGGAGGGGGCTGTAGACCCCCAGCAGGACCAAAAACAAGACCTGTCAAAGGGAGGATGAGCTTCTAGCGAGCCAACGGCCATCCACACTTCAGTAGAAGTTGCAATCACTGTCGTACATAGCACTGTAAGGAATGATGATAAAGCACATACTTCCAGCGGCAGAAGTCCGTAGAAACTGGAGGACAGAGATGTGTGGTGCGTCCGTCACCGTTCCCGTTGGAAA
Source organism: Malacoraja senta (assembly GCA_038087875.1). Classification (NCBI taxonomy): domain Eukaryota; kingdom Metazoa; phylum Chordata; class Chondrichthyes; order Rajiformes; family Rajidae; genus Malacoraja; species Malacoraja senta. Next base: position 299,451,121 of record CM075977.1, on the reverse strand, counting down.
CCAGCACCACTGTGTCGCTAATGTTTTCAACGGTGCTGAATTGAATTGAATGTGTTCAACAAGATCAAGGCTGTTATCTCACCTCATCTTCATTTACTTTATCTCGATATATTTTTGATTCCTGTAGTATTCAAACTTCTACTAATTTTAGTTTTGAATGAAATGAACAGCTGAACATTCACAGCCCTCCAAGACAGTAAAAACAAAATCATGTAAAATCCCAAAGCTAAATTTCGAGAGATATATTTTTTGCCAGCTTATGATACGTGGCATTTATGTTACTAAAGATGAATTGTACCTGTGTTTTGGATGGCTGTATCCCTTGTGAAAAGGACAAACTACCAGCATCCAATACCAATCTTCGACATTTCCAGCATCGTAGAATACCTTCCATTTATGAATTAAGCGGATCATCATATGCCTGGGAGATAATGAGCATGAAATAATTACAAATAGGTCATCAGAAATAATTAAAAGGCAAAGCTTAAATTGAACATTCTGCATATATGAGAAATCAAAGTTGCATTAAACCAAATCATAACACTAATTTTGGTGAAATATAAATTTGAAATGTCTGAAAACTAAGTTTTTATCATGTCATTAGAATTTATGTTCACAGTAGCAATACGATCAGCTAAAAATTGCAAATGACAACTTAGTATATTTGTAACTAATATCTTGCAGAAAATGTATGATTAACAATGAAACTAACCATTCATGAAGCATCATGATATTTAGGACGTGATATTTAAGAGATTTGCTCCTGTTAACATTTTCCTTATTCATTAAATATTATTGTAGTCAAAAATCAGCAGGGAGGCCATTATTTCAAGCAATGCAATTTAAAAAAAAAGTAACATCAAGAATAAGATCTGTTATAATCAATCTTGAAACTTTGTCACAAACATGGGACATCTTAAACTCAGATACACCCACAGGTTTTGCTATAACACTTCAATACACACACAACACATCATGTAGTTCAGAACTTTATTCACAATATTTATCTGTTCATGAAAATATCAATTTTAATTAAATATTAATTCATAATAAAGATGAATTCATGAATAACAATTTTCATTCATGAATTCATCTTTATTATGAATTAATATTTGAGTTAAGAATGTGCAACGTGCACGTACGTGTTCAGTTGCAGTACTTTTTCATTCCCAATAACAGCTTTAGAGTTATTTAGAGATAGTGGTAAGGCATTGGAATGTCAGGAGGTTAATTCTTACCACCAGATACTCCTTCTCCAATCTGTTCTTGTCGCAAAATATTTATCTGGCTGGTCCATTTGAGTTCCTCATCAATAGTGTGCCCAGAATGGTATTGGCAAGAGAGACTTAGTGCTGGTAATGTGTTAAATATCAAGGATATGTGGTTAACATTTTTCTTGCTGTAAATGATTATTTGGTCATTGTCTGGAAATTTCCCTTGAGTACCATCAATTTTTGATTTTAACAGGAATCCTGATGCTCCAATGATCAAACAGGAGTACTATATTTTGCATCACCGCTAGGGTTCAGCTGTTTCGTCCAAGTTTATATCAGAGCATGATAATCTCAAGGACTATGTGATACTCCAGAGCATTTCTGTGCCTGATTACTCTGTGCATTCGCCCTATCTATTCCCCTCATGAATTTGTACACCTCCATAAGACATTCCCTCAGCCTCCTGCACTCCAAGGAATAAAATCCTAGCCTGCCCAACCTCTCTGCCCAACCTTTCAGCCCCTCAAGTCCTGGCAACATTCTCATATCCAGCTTAATGACATCCTTCCTGTAGCATGGTGACCAGAACTGAACAGAGCTCTCCATATGTGACCACACGAACATCTTGTGCAACTGTAACATAACATACCATTTTTTATAGTCACCACCCTGACTGACGAGGATTTGTCAAAAGCTTTCTTGACCACCATATCTAACTGTGACTACACTTTCAGGGAACTATGTATCTGTACTCCCAAATCCCTCTGGTCAACACTCCCCAGGTTCCTGCCATTCACTGTGAAGGGCCGGCACTGGTTTGACTTCCCAAAATGCTACACCTTGCACTTATCTGCATTAAACCTCATTAACCATTCCTCAGCCTACTTGCCCAGCTGATCAAGATCCTGCAGTGATTTTTTATAACTATCTTCATTATCTACGATACCACCGACTTTGGTGTCATCTGCAAACTTACTAATCATGCCTTGTACATTCTCATCCAAATCATTGATATAAACCACAAACAGCACTGGGCCCAGCACCGATCCCCAAGGCACAGCACAGCACTAGTCACAGTCTGAAAAACATCCTTCAACCATTACCCTCCGCTTCAATCCATGAATCCATTCTGTTTCCACTTGGCTAGCTCTCCCTGAATCCCATGCGATCTAACCTTCCAGAGCAGCCTACCATGCGGAACCTTATCAAAGTCCTTGCTGAAGTCCATAAAGGCAATGTCTATGACCTTGTCCTCATCAACCTTTTCGGTTACCTCTTCCAAATCTCAATCAACTTTGTAAGTCGTGATCACCCACTTACAAAACCACGTTGACTATCCCAAATCAGTCCCTGCTGTACAAATGCATGCATATCTAAAATCTCAGAATCCTCTACAGTAACTCGCCTACCACAGATGTTAGGGTCACTGGTTTGTAGTTCCCAGGATTCTCCTTGCAGTCTTTCTTAAATAGAGGCACAACATTAGCCACCCTCCAGTCTTCTGGCACATCACCCGTGTCTAATGACGAAAAGACCACATCATGAGTAACAAATGAAGTATACTAAATTGGAAAGTACAAGTAGGTCACTGGCTTACCTGACATTTTTATTTGGGAATTCGGATGGTGAGAATCAAGAAGGTAAAATTGCAGGTGTTGCATTTCCTGTCATTGCATTGGAAACTATCAGAAGTCATCGTCAATTTGGTGTTGTTCAAGGAACGGTCCTTTCAAAAGATGTAAGCTGAAGGGAAGGAAAGATATGTTAGGTGGAGGCATCATTGGAAGTATTAGAGATGGCAAAATTCTATGTTTAATTGCACATACTGTATACAATAGCAAAGATGTTATCATCTGATGTCCATATAAATAACAGCAAGCTTCGTTGTTTGCATAATTAGGACTAATCTCCTGTTACCTACAGACAGCACCCTGATCTGGGTCCAGAGAGTCTATTTTACAAAATCCAAAGCCTCCTGTAATTCAATGGCATTGTCTACACATTGGCAGGGCTTCTACTATCACAATGAAGTTGTCAACCTAAAAAGTCTCTCTCAATGTGAGCCGAAGGGATCGTTCCTGTGTTCTAGTTTGAAATGAATGCTTTGCATCTGGAGGGAATGGACAGACGTATTTCAGGTTGGAACCTTTCTTCATACCTGCAATGGCATTTATTCATTCCCTCTGTAGCTGCAACCTGACCCGTTGATTGCCACCAGCACTTTGATTTTTGCACAAGATACAAGCATCTGCAATATCTTGTGTCTCTCAGATCTAAATGACATTCAATTTGGTTGTTAAGTTGATAAGAGTGAGGCAGACCACCTACAGTGCCCTCCATAATTTTTGGAACAAAGACCCATCATTTATTTATTTGCCTCTGTTCTCCACAATTTGAGAAATGTAATAGAAAAAAAATCACATGTAGTTAAAGTGCATATTGTCAGATTTTAATAAAGGCCATTTTTATAGATTTTGGTTTCACCATGTAGAAATTACAGCAGTATTTATACATAGTTGCCCCATTTCAGGGCACCATAATGTTTGGGACACAGCAATGTCATGTAAATGAAAGTAGTCATGTTTAGTATGTTGTTGCATATCCTTTGCATGCAATGACTGTTGGTCTGCGATTCATGGACATCACCAGTTGCTGGGTGTCTTCTCTGGTGATGCTCTGGCAGGCCTGTATTGCAGCCATCTTTAGCTTATGTTTGTTTTGGGGGCTAGTCCCCTTCAGTTTTCCCTTCCGCAGATAAAAGGCATGCTCAATTGGGTTTAGATCGGGTGATTGATATGGCCACTCAAGAATTTACCATTTTTTAGCTTTGAAAAACTCCTTTGTTGTTTTAGCAGTATGTTTGGGATCATTGTCTTGCTGTAGAATGAACTGCCGGCCAATGAGTTTTGAGGCATTTGTTTGAACTTGAGCAGATGGGATGTGTCTATACACTTCAGAATTCATTATGCTACTACCATCAGCAGTTGTATCATCAATGAAGATAAGTGAGCCAGTACCTTCAGCAGCCATACATGCCCAGGCCATAATACCACGTCACAATGTGCACTTTAAGCACATGTGATTTTTTTCTATTACATATCTCAAATTGTGGAGTACAGAGGCAAATAAATAAATGATGGGTCTTTGTCCCAAACATTATGGAGGGCACTGTACCCATGGCATTCATTGAGCATGACCATGTCTGAGACTGTTTGACCAGAAACTCAACTGTACCAACTACATAACTACAAAATGCTACCGATTCGACTTTCAGATTAACTTTTTGGGAATCCTGCACCAGCACTCCAAGTCCCTTTGTACCTCCAATTTCTGGACTTTACTTCGGAGTCACGTGAGTGACTACGTGAAGAAGACCCGTCAGGGCGCCTGTGCGTCATTACGTCAGACGCATTGGCGCGAACGGACGTGAGGAGCAGCGCTCCTCTAGTTGAAATGTAGTTGTGAACTACAAGGTAAGTAAAACCTTTTTCAATAGTTTCCGGCTCCGTTTGCTGTGGGTCTGTGGGCATTTTTTCCACAGGCGCCATGGAAAAAACGGGCAAGGGGAAGAGGCGAGCGGCAAAGCCGGTGGAAAGTCGCGAGATTGCGGTCGGTAAACAGCTGCCTCAGACCCCTGTACAGTCGCCGGCTGGAAGCATAGCGACTGTGGACTTGGGGTTGAAAAGAATTCAGTCAGCGCCATTGGGGCGCAAGGCTAAATTCAAGTCTGTGAGGCCCACGGAGGAGGAGTCCGATCAGGAGGATGCGACCAGGGCTGGATACCGCTTTTGAGCGGATTTCTCAGATGGAAAGCCTGTTACACAGGTTACTGGAGAAAAGCAAACTCAGGGAAGAGTGTAGCCAAAGCCAGGCTCCAGAAGCCAGGTCAGCAGCACCTAGCAAAGGGCTGTTTGAGAGCACCCTCATTGATGAGGCGGTGCACAGGGTCAGCAGAGTTTTCCGATACAAGCGAAGACGGCAGCTGCCAGATGTTCTATTTCTGGCAGTACGATTCGCTGCTCTGTGAGAGTTCTGACCCTGAGTCTGACGGTGAGGCCGATATAAGCGAAGACGGCAGCTGCCAGATGTTCTACTCCTGGCAGTATGATTCGCTGCCCCGTCAGAGTCAGGAGAGCCACTGGGAGAGGAAGTGGCCTCTATGATCAACTATTGTGTCTTCCATCAGCTTACGATGGATGAAAATGCCAAAAAAGCACGAGATCCCAAGGAACTGCATATTGCTGAAAGTACTAGCAGTGAACCAAAATAAAGGGTCACATGGGCAAAGGCATGTGAGCCTAAAGTAAACTGCAGAGAATATTGAAGGTGCTGGGTTGAGGAACAACTGCATTTTTGCAAGAACAATGGATGGAGGCCAGGGATGGAGATGCATCAAGTGGCACTAGGGTTGCTATGTAGCGCCCACTTCGAGATGAATTGTTTCAGGAAGTATGCCATTTGGCCCACCATCAACCCCAAGTTGCAGCAACTCTGTAAAGCCCAGCAATGTGCAGTCATTCAACTTACTCTTCAGAGAAAAAACCTCACAAAACGTGGGAAAGAGTTGGATGATGAGGCAAAAACAGCAACGTTGATCAAAACATCAATGGTCGGCAAGTCTGTGAAGAGGAGGTATCCTTTCAGACATCATACAAAATCCTGGGCCTACACCAGGAACAAGTCGACCATTGAAGCAGGGGTGCAGTTGGTGTCCTGCAGCGGGAACACAAAAAAGCATGGGTTTTTCCTGCCAGGAGCCAGGGACCACAGGTCACTCAGGTGACAAAGGAGGTAGGTGGACCTGGTTCTCATGGGAACATATTAAGGCAAAAACAGCCAAATATTGGAAGCAAATTACTTCAGATTTATTATTCTGAATATTATTCAAAGGTTTCGAATTGATTCAATCCAAATAGTGATTTGCCATCCAGCATGTTCCTAGCAGAACACTCCAATTTCACAAAAAGAAGTGATGGAGGTTCAAGCTGAATTGGAAACTACCAAATTGTGTTTAAATTTTCTCGACCTAAAAAGGTGAGGAGTATTTTAGATCTGACAAGTCTTTAAAATGTTGTGAAGTATAGACACTTCAAAATGGAGACTTTGAGACTGCCAAACAACTTATTTCAAAAGATGTTATATGGCATCTATAGATCTGAAAGATGTATATTACTTAGTGTCTGTTCATTTGTAAGATAAAAATATTTGAAATGTATCTGAACGAACAATTATGGCAATTCAAAGTTCTGTCTAATGGGTTAACTTCAGTTCCTAGAATTTCACTAAATTGGTAAAACCAATTTTGGGGCTAATTAGAGTCCAAGGACAGATGTTGATGGCTTAACTGGATGATGTCCTAATTAGGACGAACAAGAGAATTAGTGAGTTATCTCTCTCAATTGTTCAATCCACTTTTGAAAGTTTGGGTTTAATTCATCCAGCGAGAAATTAAGGTTAACGCCACTTATAACAATTGATTATTTTAATTTCACAATTGATTCAATTGACAGGATAGTAATTTACCCAGGGTAAAGGGTAGAGCTGATTGATGGTTGCATTAAGCTGTTGAAAAAGCAACAATTTTCAATTAAGACAGGTGGCCAGCTTGCTAGGAAAATTAGTGTTATTTCCAGCAATACAATATGGGCCATTGTACTACCAGCAGCTACAGACTGCAAAAAGAAAAGGCACCAAGATGCATGGTGGCCATTTTTTGATAGGCCATGCAGTTAAAGAACAAATGCTGCTTCTGATTTGCAGTGGTGGATTTAACATGTCTCCAGTAGTTCAAGCAAGATACTGATTGAACAGCCTTCCATGGTCTTACAGACTGATGTCAGTGCACTAGGATTGGTGCCACTGAGATGGTATTCATCTGTGGACAGATGGAATATGGAAGAGGCATTATTTTTGAAGACATGGAGGATTGATGTTTTACAGCTATTGGAAGGCTTATGAGCTCCAAGCTTGTTGTTAATACAACTAATCTGCATGTTCAGCTTCAAATTAACAACACTACAGCAATGGCATGTATTAATTGTATGGGTGGAATTAAGTTGGTGTCATGTGACAAAATTGGCTAATCAAATCTGGACTTGGTGTGTTGACAAATATTTGGTTTCAGCTATTTATCTACCAGGTAGATTCAATATAGTAGCAGACACCAGGTTACGGGAATTTCCATGATAACAAAGAATGGATGTTGAATCTTAAGATTTTAATGATATAGTAGTCAGATTTGGGAAGCCAGATACGACTTGTTTCCATCCAGACTCAATCACCAGTTACAGAGATATGTGTTATGGGAACTGCATCGGGAGACAGTAGCGATTGATGTTTTCTCGCTACATTAGGGTGGTATGTTTTTTATATGCATTTTCCATCATTCGGTCTCATAAACCGGTGTCTGCTTAAAATGAAGCAGGATGCTGCCTCAGGGGTACTGGTGGTACCGGACTGGTCTACGCAGCCATGGTTCCCTTTGATATTGGAATTAATGACACAGTTTCTGATAAAGGTTCACAAAAGAAGGGATTTACTGGTGTATCCGATAATTGGAGAGCAATATCCGTTATATGCCTGTATGGATCTGTTAATTTGCAGGTTTTAAAAAAGAGGATTGTCTGGGCATACTGTGGACATGCTTACAGCAGTCTGGCGGAAGAGCACTCAAAAGCAGTACATTTGCGAATCTGAGGTTGTGACTCTGTAAATGCTGCTTTCCCATTATGTAAAGAATGGGAGAAATTTTCTGTGTACAAAAGAATATGGAATGTTGTACGGCACATGTCTCAAATGTCTTAGGTTTTCGCAACACTCTATTTGAGGGGTTGAGTTATAGTGCGATTTATTCAGCCAGAAGTACATTGTCCTCATTTTTTATTGATGGGGTCGGAAAGACATCCTGTTGAGTCTCGTTCTTTCATTTCCAGATTAATGAAAGGAATTATAATTCCAGACCTTCTAAACCTAGGTATGGCAATCTGGAATATAGAGTGGTTTTAAGCTACTTCATCAATGGACTCTTGGTACGATTCTGATTTGGCCAAGTTCAGCATAAAGGTAGTCATGCTTATGGCACTTGTAACAAGCACAGAGAGTGCAGACATTACAAAAGTTACAGATACACAGGATGGAAGTACCTCAGGATTATGTTATGTTTTACATTTTATGACCTACTCAAATGAAGTAGGGTCAGGTGTGACAGGATTCAAGAGTGTTTTATTAGCATATTCCATGGATCCATGTCTATGTGTTAAGACATATTTGTTGCAATACATTGAGGCTACAAAGGTCTTATGAAATATGAAAACAAGATTGTTTATCGTTCACGAAAAACCATACAAGATAGTGTCAGTTCAGACTATTTCAAGATGGTTAAAACAAGTCTTGGTTGCTGCAGGTGTGAACAGTGATGATTTTACATCCCATTCGATTTAGCAGCAACATTGGCGGCCAGGGCGAAGGATGTCCCGTCGACCATATTTTCGCAGCTGCCGGGTGATCTAATAAATTGGTGTTTCAACACTTTTACCATCGGCCTATTGCCAATACGGGGCTGTTTGCAGATACTATATTAAGTTCTGCTTAAATTCCCCTGGGTTAAAGGGGATACTGTTAAATCTATTATTCAAATGAATGAATTACTGCATTTGTCATGCAAATGTCATTATTAATGCATTATTGATTATTTCTCGTTCCGACTCAATCAATGCAGTGAGAAGCCGGGATTTGTATCTGCGGCATGAAATCACAAAGCTTTAAAATCTTCACGTAGTCACTCACGTGACTCCGAAGTAAAATAGTAAGATTAAACGAGAACTTACCAGTTTGAAGTTTGATCTTTATTTTATGAGGAGTTACGTTGGTGATTACGTGCCCACCATGGCCCAACCCTCTTTCATAAAGGTTAAATGGAAGTTCTTAATTTACTCGTTTTATTATGTTACTATATTACTTCGTTCTTGTTGTTTGTGATTTCACACCGCTGCTTTGAAGATTGATGTGCAGGCGCCCTGACGGGTCGTCTTCACGTAATCACCAACGTAACTCATAAAATAAAGATCAAACTTCAAACTGGTAAGTTCTCATTTAATCTTACTATTCTCATCCGATTTAGAAAATAGTTGATGCCTTTATTCCTACTACCAAAATGCACGACTCCACACTTTGCTACACTACAATAAATCTGCCCACTCTCCCAACCTCTCAAGTTCAAGTTCAAGTTCACATTTATTGCCACATGCACCAATTAAGGTACAGTGGAATTTGACTTGCCATGCAATAGCAATGTTACAAAATTTTGAGATTTAAAAAATAAAGTCTGCAATTTATCCCATCAGATAAAGCATAAAAAGAAGTTTAATTTGACACTTAATTCACTTTCATATCTTCAGTATTAAAAAAGTTATGGCCATTATCATACTCAGAAATTAGCATCTTGTTCCCTATTGCTTTTCCATTGACTTAACACAAAAGCTGTGATCGAGGACAGTTAAAAGCCCATAACTTTCTTAAAAATTATGGTAACTGAAAGAAATTTTCAGGTATTATAGATTGAAGCATTCTGAAACAAATATGAAACAATCTTACTTCGAAGACATGAAAGTAAAGCATATAATTAGTTAGTTACCTAATTGTAGCTAATTACAAAATTCAATTACTAGATCTAAACATCTATCAATTTCTTAAGAATAGATTAACATTTTTAAATAGCCTAAGTGTCCAAATAACATTCACACAATAATTCACAATATAACATAATTTTTAAATCTAATTTTCATGAATTTACAGGCCAAATGGAAGGAATTGAATGTTTAATACCTGTAAATTAATGGGCATTTAAATCATCTTGCGAGTGAGAATTTCTGGAACGCGATCTTTTGGAACGTTCATTTGCGGTGAATTTAACCCCGTATTGGCATGAAAAATACTGCCGTTAGTTCGGGGAATAAAATCACCGTGTCGCATGACAAAATGTGAATTAAAGGCTTCTTAAGAAGCACTTTTATACATTTAAAGAAAGCACTTTCGTTTACCTATCCATTGTGTGAAATCCGTCCCCGTTATTGGCGTTGACGCTTCAGGAGCTGCTTTTAAAATGACTGTAGCGCTGACATTGACGATTTAATTTTTTTTTTAAATTCCCAAAAAGCCGGTAGGAACGATTTTGTCAGCGAAGTTTTGTACTCCAACAAAATATTTCCAGGACAGGGAAGGAGAAACCGCGTTTTAACCCCGCCCCCCCCTTAAAGGCGCCAAAATCGCGCACACGCCCAGTGGCAGAATTACAGCGCGACTGAAGGTAAGTTTTGTAACATACCTACATGCAGCCATACAAACAAAAGAGCACAATACACCATAGAATATAACATGAACATCCACCACAGTGGAATCAACATTCTTCACTGTGGTTGGAAGGCAATAACTTTGTCAGTCCTCCACCTTTGTTCATCCGTGGTCGGGGCCATGAACCCTCTTGAACTCTCTTGAATTTCAGGCACGTTGCTGGTGTCTTCCACTGTGAAGACTGATGCAAAAAATGTATTCAACTTCTCTGCCATTTCTTTATTCCCCATTATCACTTCTCCTGCATCATTCTCCAGCGGTCAAATTTCCAATCTTGCCTTTCATACTCTTTATATAACTGAAGAAACTCTAGCTATCCTCTTTTATATTATTGGCTAGCTTACCTTCGTATTTCATCTTTTCTCCCTGTATTGCCTTTTTAGTTACCTTCTGTTGTTCTTTAAAAGCTTCCCAATCCTCTGGCTTCCAGCTAATCTTTGCTATGTTATACGCCTTCTCTTTTAGTTTTATACTGTCCTTGACTTCCCTTGTCAGCCACGGTCACTTCTTTCTCCCCCTAGAATCTTTCTTCCTCTTTGGAATGAAAAGATCCTGCATCTTCTGGATTATTTCCAGAAATACCTGCCATTGCTGTTCCACCGTGTACCCCTTCTAGCATCCCTTTCCAGTCAACTTTGGCAGCTCCTCCCTCATTCCCCTTTGCTCAGCTGCAATACCGACACATCCGATTTCACCTTCTCCCTCTCAAATTGTAAATTAAAACATATCATGTTGTGGTCGCAACATCCTAGTGCTTCCTTTACGTTGAATTCCCTTATCAAATCCGGTTCATTACATAACACTAAATCCAGAATTGCCTTTTCCTTGGTAGGATTCACTGCAAGCTGCTCTAAGAATCCATCTCAGAGGCACTATAAAAATTCCCTTTCTTGGGGTCCATTACCAACATGATTTTCCCAGTCTACCTGTACATTGAAATCTCCCATGACCACCATAGCATTGGCTTTTTTACATGCCAATTTTGTCTCCTGATGTAACTTGTACCCTATATCCTGGCTACTGTTTGGGGGCCTGTAAATAACTCCCATTAGAGTCATTTTCATAGAATCATAGAATCATAGAAAGTAGGTGCGAGAGCAGACCACCAGGTCCATCGAGCCCGCACCGCCATTCGCTCATGGCTGAACACCAAACAAACACCCCTACCCACAAACAGTAGACACAAGACACAGAACACAAGACACTACCCTTCCCTTTATACCGCTATCACCCCTCTCCACCCCAAGAACCGCGTGATCTCCTGGGGGAGGCAAAAAAACGGATAAAAACCCAGGTCCAATTCGGGAAAAAAATCCGGGAAATTCCTCTCCGACCCCAATCCAGGCGATCGACACTTGTCCAGGAGATCACTCAGGTCTTACTATACTAACCCTACCTAGGTCCATATCCCTGCCCTCTCCCCGTAGCCCCTTATCCCCTTGGCAGCTAAAAAACCATCTATTTTAGACTTAAATATATTTAATGTTTCTGCTTCCACTGCTCCCTGGGGCAGTGAATTCCATAAATTAACCACCCTCTGGGTGAAGAAGTTCTTCCTCATCTCAGTTTTAAAAGAGCCCCCCCTTATTCTGCAACTATGTCCCCTAGTTCTAGTTTCCCCGATCATTGGGAACATCCTTGGTGCATCCACCCGATCAAGGCCCCTCACGATCTTATATGTTTCAATGAGATCGCCTCTCATTCTTCTAAACTCCAAAGAGTAGAGTTCCAGCCTACTTAACCTTTCCTCATATGTCAATCCCCTCATTGCAGGAATTAATCTTGTAAACCTTCACTGCACTGCCTCCAGGGCCAGTACATCCTTTCTTAAGTATGGACCCCAGAACTGTACACAGTATTCCAAATGTGGTCTCACTAATACTGTGTACAGCTGCAGCAAGACCTCCGTGTTTTTATACTCAATCCCCCTAGCAATAAAGGCCAAAACTCCATTGGCCTTCCTGATAGCTTGCTGCACCTGCATACTAACTTTTAGTGATTCATGTACTACTACCCCTAGATCCCTTTGCGTTGCATTACAGCGCAGCTCCTCCTCATTTAGAAAATAACTTGCCCTATCATTTTTTTTACCAAAGTGAATGACTTCACATTTATTAGTATTAAATTTCATCTGCCAAGTTGTTGCCCACTCACCTAGCTTATCTATATCCTTTTGCAGACTCTTCCTATCCTCCTCATCCCCTACTTTTCTTCCCATTTTTGTATCGTCCGCAAATTTTGATATATTACACTTGGTTCCCTCCTCCAAATCATTTATATAAATTGTGAACAACTGGGGTCCCAGCACCGACCCTTGCGGAACCCCGCTAGTTACCGGTTGCCATCCCGAATATGAACCATTTATCCCCACTCTCTGCTTCCTATTTGTTAGCCAATCCTCTACCCATGCTAATATATTACCCCCAATCCCATAATTTTTTATTTTTAGCAATAGTCTCTTATGTGGCACCTTGTCAAAAGCCTTTTGGAAGTCCAAGTATACCACATCCACCGGTTCCCCTTTATCCACCCGGGTTGTTACTTCCTCAAAGAATTCGAGCAGATTCGTTAAACAGGACTTCCCCTTCACAAAACCATGCTGGTTCTGTCCGATGAAGTCATGTCCATCCAAGTGCCCCGTTAGTGTTTCTTTAATAATTGTCTCTAACATTTTACCCACCACCGATGTTAGACTAACCGGTCTATAGTTACCCGCCTTCTGTTTACTTCCTTTTTTAAATATAGGTGTTACATTGGCCATTTTCCAATCCACTGGGACCGTTCCTGCCTCCAGGGAGTTTTGGAAAATTATCACCAATGCATCCACAATCCCCACCGCTATCTCCCTCAAGACCCTTGGATGTAATCCATCAGGCCCAGGGGATTTATCCTCCTTCAGTCTCATTAATTTCCCTAATACCACCTCCTTGGTGATCTTAATAGTATTTAGCTCCTCCATTCCTACCGCCCCCTGTTTATCCAGCGTTGGAATATTTTTTGTGTCTTCTATGGTGAAGACTGATACAAAATACTCGTTCAATGCCTTTGCCATTTCCATGTTCCCCACCAACAACTCTCCAGTCTCACCCTCCAATGGACCAACGTTCACCCTAGCCACCCTTTTTCTTTTTATATAGCTATAAAAACTCTTACTATTAGTTTTTATGTTGTTCGCCAAATTCCTTTCATAGTCTATTTTCCCCGTCCTAATTAATCTCTTAGTTATTCTTTGCTGACCTTTAAATGCTTCCCAATCCTCTACCCTCCCACTATCTCTGGCTACCTTATATGCCCTTGCCTTCAGCCGAATACTATCCTTTATAGTTTTACTGAGCCATGGCTGACTGTTCTTACCCTTACCCCTTTTTTTCTTCATAGGAATAAATTTTTCTTGAAGGTTATACAGTAGATCCTTAAACGTACACCACTGCTCATGTACCGCCTTATTCTTGAGTCTGCTATCCCAGTCAACTTTGATCAGCTCAGTCCTCATACCTTCATAATCCCCCTTATTTAGACTAAGTACCCTAGCCTGAGTTTCAACCTGCTCCCCTTCTATTTGAATATGGAATTCGACCATATTGTGGTCACTTGTTCCCAACGAGTCCCTAACTATGACATTTTTAATTAATCCTGCTTCATTACACAGGACCAGATCCAAGATTGCCTCCCCCCTTGTCGGTTCTGTGACATACTGTTCTAGGAACCCGTCTCTAATACATTCTATAAACTCTTCCTCTAGTTTACCCTGCCCAGTTTGGTTTGCCCAATTAATATGAAAATTGAAGTCCCCCATGATTACAGCAGTTCCCTTTTTACATGCGTCAACTATTTGCAGATTTATGTTCTGACTAACAGCGTCACAGCTATTTGGAGGTCTATAAATTACACCCACTAGTGTTTTTTTCCCCTTGTTATTCTCTATCTGTACCCAAGCTGTTTCACTATCCTGATCCTTCAACGCAATATCCTTCCTCGCTATTGCCGTTATTCCCTCCCTTATTAAAAGGGCCACCCCTCCTCCCTTTCTTTCCTGTCTATTTTTTCTAATTGTCGAGTACCCCTCTATATTTAACTCCCAGTCCATTTAGATACAGCACTTTCAGATGATTTTTACTACCCTTCCTTTCTGTTTTTGCCTCTTTTACATCTAGAGCTTTATCTTCACACATTCTGGATCCTCCTGTCACATTTTGATTTTCCGTTTCCCCACTGATACCCTGCTCTATTTCCTCTACCCCTGCCGTTATTACCACCCTTGATACCTCCCCCCCGCTACTTAGTTTAAAGACCTCTCTACTGCCCTAGTTATATGATTTGCCCAGGACCCCAGTCCCAGCACCGTTCAGGTGAAGTCCGTCCTTACAGAACAGATCCCCCCTGTCCCAGTACTGGTGCCAGTGGCCCAAGAAACCAAACCCATTTTTCCCACACCAGTCTTTGAGCCACGCATTCAGCTTTTTAATTTTACGTACTCTCGCCGATTTGGCCCGTGGCTCAGGTAGCAATCCGGAGATCAGTACCCTCGAGGTTCTGCTTTTTAATTTATTCCCTAACTGCTCAAACTCCTTCAGCAGATCCTCCTTCCTCGTCCTTCCTATGTCATTGGTCCCCACATGGACCACGACCACTGGATCCTCCCCCTCCCTCTGCAAATTTCTCTCCAGCATCGCAGAGATATCCTTAACCCTAGCACCGGGTAGGCAACACAGCCTTCGGGACATGTTCTGCTGGCCGCAGAGAACCTTATCTACCCCCCGAATAATACTATCCCCTATCACAACGGCATTTCTTCTAACTCCCCCCTCTTGAATGTCCCCCTGATCCACGGTGCTGCAGCCAGGTTGCTCATCCCTCCCACAGCCCCTGATCCCGTCCTCACATTGAGTAAGAGCCTCGGTCATGCTCGTCAGGAACAAGGGCTGTGGCTCCTGCCGCATCTCCTCCTGGTTCCCCCTACCTGCCTCGCTTATGGCCACACCTTCCTTTCCTTGCTCACTCACTACTGAATTAGTTAAACTGGTCGGTGTGACCATCCCCTGGCACAAAACATCCAGGTAATACTCCCCCTCCCTGATGTACCGCAGCGTATGAAGTTGGGTCTCCAGCTCCTCAATGCGGAGCTCGAGTTCCGCTAGCCTCAAACACTTACTGCAGCTGTAGGGATCATCTACACCATCTACATCAATGGTGTCGACAAATTCCCACATCTCACAGTATTGGCACATCTCCTGGCCGCCCATCTTATATAAGTAAATAACTGGTCCTATTTAAGAATCCCCTACCCGGATACTATATTGATACACCCCTTATTTATATAATCCTACCTCCTATTGATACACCCCTTATTTATATAATCCTACCTCCTATAAATGGGAAAAGTACTCACCCCAGCCGTAAATTACCTACTGGTTTGGCTGTCAAGTAGTAATTCCGTCCGCTCTTCCTGTCTGGTCCACTGCTGTTACCCTTATGATTTCTCAGCTCTATCCACAATGACTCTACATCTTCTGATCCCATGTCACCCCTCGTTAAAGACTGAAGTTATTTCCTAACCAACGGAGTTACCCCACCCCCTCTGTCCACCTTTCTGTCTTTCTGATAGGATGTATAACCTTGAATCCCTTGCAGCCGTAATGCATACATCATATCTGCCAATTTCCAATTGTGCGACAAGCTCATCCACTTTGTTCCTTCTGCTACGTGCATTCAAATATAATACCTTCAATTCGGTGTTGACCAACCCTCCTCTCTCAACCATCCCGATTTTACCTGACCTTACTCTCTTCTCCCTTTTTAAACTTTTTGTCCTGTTATTTCTGGAGACTTCCGTGACCTATCCTGCACTCTCTTTCCTGTTAACTGCACGCATACGCTTCCACGTTGTTGACTCCACCCTCCCCCCCCCCATCCCACCCACTATTCAGTTTCAACCCATCCGTGCAGCACTAGCAAACCTGCCAGCCAGAAAGTTGGTCCCTTAACCTCCAGTTAAGGTGCAACTCGTCCCTTTTGTACAGGTCACCCCTGGCACAGAAGAGATCCCAATGGTCGAGAGAACTAAATCCCTGCCCCCTGCACCAACACCTCAGCCACACATTCAGCTCCCCTATCTCTCTGTTCCTACCCTCACTAGCACGAGGTACTGGCAGCAAACCAGAGATAACTACCCTGGACGTCTTGTACAACTATAACATAACGTCCCAACCAGGGCAGGATTTAGATGAAGAGAGGCCCTAAGCTGTTCCACTTGTGAGGCCCCTCCCAATCCCCACCCCCACGACTACAGGAAGATGGTCCACCAGATTGACACCGATTTGCAGCCGAGCATGGCCAATGAGATAAAGGGCTGGAAAGCTGCGCTTTTTATTTATTTATTTATTGCCAGCGCTAGTGTCGAGTTATCGGCTTAAAACACTATTATTCTGAAATGGAGGGCAAAGAAAATTACTGAAGGGTTGTTTAGAGACTACAGTGCGTTGTGACACCATATGTAGGAAAGGCCTATGACAGTGTCAAAAATATTATACACCTTGCAGGGCTCTCACTTAATTTTTTTTCTCTGTTATCAGCCGGGCAACCTTGGCAGCTTTTTAAGTTGCCAAATGACAATTTAGGTGGTCATTTAAGACGGCTTGCATGACGCGTGCGATAATGTGCTCGGACGATGTGCGTAGTTACTAGTCGGAATTATGCTCAATGAAGTATTCACATATTATTTCTGCTTCAAATAAAGTCACAAACTAAACATATTCACCAATCAAGACATGATATATACCACAATGACATGCAGCAAAATTATAATACAGTATCTCAACTCTTTTTGCACATTGCAATGAATGCAATTTTTATTATTTCTTTCCACTTCCAAACAAAAATGTGGTTGGATTATTCAGCGTGTGATCAACCTCGGTGAGACCAAGTGCAGGCTTGGCGATCGCTTCGCACAACACCTCCACTCAGTTCGCAATCACCAACCTGATCTCCCGGTGGCTCAACACTTCAACTCCCCTTCCCATTCCGAATCCGACCTTTCTGTCCTGGGCCTCCTCCATGGCCAGAGTGAGGCCCACCGCATATTGGAGGAGCAGCACCTCATATTTGCTTGGGTAGTTTACACCCCAGTGGTATGAACATTGGCTTCTCTAATTTCAGGTAGTCCTTGCTTTCTCGCTCCTTTCCCTCCCATTTCCAGCCCTCCCACAGCCTACTGTTCCGCCTCTTCCTTTCTTTTTCATGTCCCCCCGCCCCCCCCCCCCCCCCCACCGACATCAATCTGAAGAAGGGTCTCGACCCGAAACGCCGTCTATTCCTTTGCTTCATAGATGCTGCCTTACCTGCTGATTTTCTCCAGCTTTTTTGTCTACCAATGGGATCCCACTACTGGCCACATCTTCCCATCTCCTCCCCTGTTGGCTTTCCGTAGAGACCGCTCCCTCCATAACTCCCTGGTCAATTTGTCCCTTCCCACCCAAACCACCCCCTCTCCTGGCACTTTCCCTTGCAACCGCAGGAAATGCTGCACTTGTCACTTTACCTCCCCCATTGACTACATTCAAGGACCCAAGCAGTCTTTCCAGGTGCGGCAGAGGTTCACCTGCACCTCCTCCAACCTCATCTATTGCATCCACTGCTCTAGGTTTCAGCTGCTCTACATCAGTGAGACCAAGCGCAGGCTTGGCGATCGTTTCACCGAACACCTCCGCTCGGTCCGCATTAACCAACCTGATCTCCCTGTGGCTCAGCACTTCAACTCCCCCTCCCATTCCGAATCCGACCTTTCTGTCCAGGGCCTCCTCCATTGCCAGAGTGAGCACCACCGGAAACTGGATGAGCAGCACCGCTTGGGCAGTCTGCATCCCGGTGGCCTGAACATTGACTTCTCCAATTTCCAATAGCCCTTGCTGTCTCCTCCCCTTCTCAGCTCTCCCTCAGCCCTCTAGTTCCTCCTCTTCCTTTCTTCTTACCGCCGCCCCCCCCCCCCCCGCCCCCCCACCCTTCATCAGTCTGAAGAAGGGTTTCGGCCCGAAACGTTGCTTATTTCCTTCGCTCCAAGATGCTGCCGCACCTGCTAAGTTTCTCCAGCAATTTTGTCTACGTAATATTTTCCTTTTGTCCAGAGATTCTGTCTGACCTGTTGAGTTACTCCAGCTTTTTGTGTCTATCTTCAGTTTAAACCAGCATCTGCAGTTCCTTCCTACACACACGATACTATACGATATAACTTTATTAATCCCAGGAGGGAAATTGTGTGTTTGTGTGTGTGTGGGTATATATATGACACACACACACACACATATAATTATATAGTTATATATTCATTTATAAATATACACCGTTTTGTTTTCTCGTTTATAACATTGTTTACAGAGTACTATGTTTACATATTCTGTTGTGCTGCTGTAAGTAAGGATTTCATTGTTCTAACTGGGACGTGAGAGATTGAAACACTCTTGATTTACTCCGCTAATGTGTGGGATAGAACTAGTGTGCGGGTGATCAGTGATCGGCGTGGACTCGGTGTTTCCACGCTTTATCTTTAAATTAAACTAAAAACACTAAAACCAGAGGGAGTCTAAAGAAGGGTCTCTACCCGAAACATCACCCAATTTCTTCTATCCAGAGTTGCTGGCTGCTCCATGGAGTTCCCCCACACAATTAAAGCATGGAATAGTCTTCACCCTACCATAGTTACCCAACCAGACGCAACTAAATTCAATGTACCTCTTTTTTTCCCAAGAACCCTTTTTTGCTTAAGTCCAAGTCAAGAATCAAGAGAGTTTTATTGTCATGTGTCCCCGATAGGACAATGAAATTCTTGCTTGCTGCAGCACAACAGAATATGTAAATATAATACAGAACAGGAGGTAAAAGTTCAGTGTATTTATATACCATAGACCATATATATACACAATAAATAAATAGATAAAATACAATAGGCTGTTATTGTTCTGCCCTCCACCACCTCCAGTTTAAATTCCATTTAGAATATTTATGGAGGACCAGGAAACCAGAAGCAAGAGTTACTCCAGGGAGTTACTCCAGATCCAGGGTCAGGGAGTGATTCTGCGTTGGTTTTCAGCGGTCGCGGCGAGGCGGCGACCGGACAGCAATGGCGGCCAGATCTCCCACAATTCAAAGCGAGGGAGAAAGTGCCCAGCTCCGACCAGTTGCCATGGCAGTGCACATGCGCAGGGCGGCCGATGATGTGCTGGCCGTGGTTGTGCGCATGTGCAGTGGGGAGGATGTGCTGGCCATAGCAATGCGCATGTGTAAAGCGGGCTGTTGTGCCGGCGGATGAGGAGCGAGCAGGGAGCGGAGCCCGGCGGCCCGGACACGGATACGGATGGCGGGCGGAGACGGAGAGTGACAGAGAGAGAGAGAGAGAGAGAGATAGAGGGGAGGGCCGCCCAGAGTTGAATGGCAGGTGTCCTGCCTTGGCTGGAGACCCCCTAGATTTCGAGGCCCTAGGCTTCAGCCTATGAAGCCTAGAGGTAAATCTGGCTCTGCGAGGCCCCCCTAGGTCTCGAGGCCCTAAGCTTAAGCTTGTCAAGCTTATACGTAAATCCGGCCCTGGTCCCAACCTGTATATATAATTCCCTATCAGATGAAAGTCAGCATGCCAAGTGCTTTCTTCACCACTCCCATCTACCTGGGACTCCACTTTCAGGGGATTATGTTTGTGCTCGTTGATCCCTACGCTCTACAACATTCCCCAGGATCCCATTGTGAAGGCCTTGTCCTGGTTTGACTTCCCAAAAAGCAACACCTCACCGTCATTTAATTAAACTCCATTAGATTATTTAAATATTTAGAGACGTTCAAAACTTTTTTAAGTGATATAAGTAACGTATAAGTTATCAAAAATGATTAACAATCTAATAATTACACACTAAATAATGTTAAAAAATGCTGTCCCCCTTTATTATCCACACCTTCTTTTCTAAGCATCAGATAAAGAACTAATTATTAGTGATAATGCATATGCTTGCCAGATGGCATTCGTCCAATATTTCATTGGTGGAAAAAGAGTGCTGCAATTAAATTGTGTGCACGGTTCTGCCATTCCCATGCGAACAAGGCAGCCAACAGTATCTTATGCAGACTCTTATTTTAAGTTTCCAATGCTGCCTGTGCTAACTTAAATAAAAATGTGTGAGAACACACATCGACCAGCTATTGGTGATGTAAGACAAGATGAGGCCTTCTGTTTGTGAACCTTGGGGAAAAAAAGAGTAGTGAGTGAGAAATGCGTCCGAGCCCAATTTAGAGTCTGCCTTTCCTTTTGTAAAATGTGCCACATGTTTATAACAGCAACATTTTTCTTACAGGTTCAACTGAGAATAAAAAAAATTAATAATGATTCACAAGAAATGCAACAACTTCTGAAGAAAGGCCTGATTTAAACATTTAAACATGTTTCTGAAGGCATTTAAATGCAACTTTCTCTATTGCTAAAAATGTTGTAAAGGAATGATGCCTGCTAAATCTTACCTGTTCTATCTATTTTTAAACAATTGTTATAAGAAACTGCAGTCTGAACCGATGGGCCACACACCCACACAATCTTGGCTGGCTTTTCAATAACGAACAGGATTGCTTCCAATAATATCCTGTCTATGTGGACACAAAAGATCTTTTAATATTTTCTTAATTTGCCAAGGAAATTTTAACAGTGCCTGTTTGTTAATGTTCCACTACGACATACATGGTAAAACATAGGTCTTTATTCTATTCAGAAATACAGAGCATTTAAGTTGCACAGCCATGCTCATGAAGCTCAGCATACGTTCTGCCAGCTGGCCGTCAGCGTTAGTGTAGTACTGTAATACCATGTAATTGGTGGCATGCATTATGTGTAGTGGAGATTATAAATGGTATGGATTAATAAAGGTTAATCTACATACTTCCTCTTAAAGAAGCAATGCATATAAAGTGTGGTTAGTGGAGTATATTGTAAAACACCAGTATAGGGTGTGTACATTTTTTACTTGTACATTGTGTGAGCACATAAAACAAAGCGGGTCATGCACAGTTCAAGTATAGCCGGTGAACTTTCCAATCAGCGGGTTTGGCTTGCAGACACGACCTACACTTGTACAGTAGTACCTCTCATGCGCCTCATCTTTCTCTGAAGAAGCGAGACCCTCATCGGATGGACGTGGAGGAGTAGACACCAGTGGAGATGGGGGCACCGGGGAAGGCAGGGATGGCACTGGCACCGGTAGAGGAGTCGCTGGAGTGACGTTCGCGGAACGTGGGGGAAAACCGACCGGCTGGTCAGGGTAAGGACGGGAAGGTGCCGGTTCATTAACCGGGAGGTGTTGGCGGGTGGGTCGATAGATGGGCCGTTGTCAATACTGACCAGGTATGAGCGTGGCGCCGTGGTTGCCCCTAGAATGACACCGAGGTGGTCATAGCCTCTGAGCGACCGTAAGCGGACAACCTGTCCGTTGTTGAGCGGTTGAAGCGGAGAGCTGGTTTTGTCATAGTATTTTCTTTGTGTGTCTCGGCAGTGTTGGAGCTGGGATTGGATCGCCAATGGTGCGCGAACTTGTGGTTCTAACAGTTGCTTAGCCTAGGCAGGGTGGTGCGGGTTCCCGTGACATGAGTCGTTCAGCCGAAGATCACAGGAGAGGGTGGCGGACGATGTTTCGTAGTTGAGTAGGTCGAGATAGACATCAGAGCCGGCCCTGTGTGAGCATTCCATTAGTTGTTTTGCGCTTCTTACCACGCGTTCGGCCAGGCCATTGGACTGCGGGTACTCGGGGCTGCTGGTGGTGTGGCGAAAGTCCCAGCGTGTCGTGAAAACCTTGAAGAGCTGACAGGAGAATTGAGTTCCATTGTCTTAGAGTAGCTGGAGGGTGCTCCATGGACAGAAAAGTGGCGAGTGAGTTTTGAATGACCATGGCTGAGGTCTGGATACTGGGCATGTCGATTTCGAACCATCCTGAGGAGGAATCGACTAGAACCAGGTATTGTTGGCCGTGCCACTCAAAAATGTCGCTGCTACTGTGGACCAGGGTAAGTCTGGTGTGGGGTGCGGGAGAAGTGGTTGTTTCAGTTGGTGCGGGGTCAGGCTGTTGCAAATCGGGCAGGCAGTGACTTTCTCGCTAATGTAGTCAGCCATGTCAGGCCAGAAGAACATACCTTTTGCGTGTTGCAGGGTTATTTCTGCGGCAGGATGGCCCCCATAGACAATATCAAAGTACTTGTTGCGAAGAGACGTCGGGATAAATACCTTATGTCCTTTCATTATAATGCCATCTTAAATGACCAGTTCATCGTGGACAGGGTAGAACGAGTGGATAGGGGGTGTCAGTTGGTGCTATTTGTCTGCCCAGCCGCGGCGGATGACAGTGGAAATCGATTGTAGCGTTCGTCTGCAGCTGTTTGTGTCACTAGGATGTCTAAGCCCATGGATGGAAGGCAGGAGACCATCATAACTTAATACCCCTCGTCATCTGACAGGTGTTTTTTGCAGGTGGGGCGAGGTGCCCGTGAGAGGGTGTCAGCTAAGTACATGTCCTTGCCACGTTTGTAGGTTAGTTTGGTGTCATATCTCTGTAGTTCCATCATCATGCGTTGTAAACGCGCTGGTGCCGTGTGGATCGGTTTGTTGAGGATAGTGACCAGGGGCTGATGGTTTCAATTGTGATCGGGTTGCCAAAGATAAAGTCCTTGAATTTCTTGCAGGCAAAAGTTACCGTGAGTAGCTCCTTCTCAATTTGAGTGTAGCGCTGTTCAGTGTCGGTCATGGTACGGGAGGCATAGTCTGGGAACCTTCCCGTCGTCTTGTAGGCAGGCGGCACCCAGTCCATACTGGGATGCATCACAGGTTAGGGTTTCGGGTAACCTGGCATCGAAGAATGTGAGGGTTGGGGCGCAAGATATTAATTGTTTGAGGGTTTCAAATGCCCTCTGTTGGTGCTGGTGCCAGGACCAGTGCGTATCCTTGTGGGTCAGTTGTCGCAGCGGGGCTGACAGCTCGCTGAAATTTGGGATGAATTTTCCCAGGTAGTTTACCATGCCTAGAAATCGCTGTAGCGCTGTCACATCCGTGGGTGCTAGCATTTCATTGATGGCAATAGTTTTAGAATTGTTGGTGAATACGTGGCCCATGTAAGTCACTTCGTCGAATCAAAACCTGCATTTGAGGGAGTTGAGTTTGAGGTTTACCTCCTTGGCACGATCCAGGACCCGCTTCAGGTTTGAGTCATGTTCTTGGACGTTGCGCCTGGCGATCAGGATATCGTCCATGATTATGTCGCATGGGTAGCCAGTTGTTCCATAGTACATTGGAAAACCTCACTGGCCGAATTGATGCCAAATGGCATACGTAAGAATCGGTAGCGTCCAAAGGGTGTTGCGAATGTGGTTAGCATGGAGGATGCATGGTCTGGCGGTATTTGCCAAAATGATTTCTTTGCATCTAGGACAGAGAAGACTGTGGCTTTACCCAGGTTGGCTGCGACCCCTTCCACCATCCGCATCGGGTGGTGTGGTCGTTTGATGGCATTGTTGAAGTCTTTAGGGTTGATGCAAATTCTTATTTCGTCTTTGTTTTTCATCATTGCAGCCCTTCCACCGAATGCCATATACGAGTCTGCCGCGGATGAGTACATCGCGGTCCTGGAAGTGGCATCTTGCAGCGATGCTCTTCAGGGCAACGATGTAGGATTCGACCGTCTCGCCCTTGTGTTGGCTATGGGAAAATAATTTGTGGTGCTCCATGATAACGTTGGTGCGAAGTTGACACAGGTCACGGAACTTTCGGAGGAGGCAGGTGGAGTCTCTGATAGACTCTGCCGGGGTCACAACATGGGTTAACTCATCGGTATGTTGTGGGACATAATTAAAGTCCTGTGCCCGCAGGCAGCCTCTGTGCCTGCTACATTGAGGAGAATTGATGCAAAGGAGTGAGGAGCAGCACCCGGGTGGGCAGCATCAATGAAAATTCTGAATTCCACCTCTACGACGCGCCAACGTTCAGCAAGTTCATTGTCGAATATCAGAGGATCGGGTTTCCGAAATGACCCGGCCATAGTAACAGAGCGATGGTCCGTTGTAAAAAAAATTAACTAAAATAAATTCAGGCAAAAGAGTTGGAGAAGTGGTTCAAAACTCCTGACACCATGTTTGTTAATGTTCCACTACGACATACATGGTAAAACATAGGTCTTTATTCCATTCAGAAATACAGAGCATTTAAGTTGCACAGCCGTGCTCATGAAGCTCAGCATACGTTCTGCCAGCTGGCCGTCAGCGGTAGTATAGTACCGTAATACCGTGTAATGGGTGGCATGCATTATATGTGTAGTGGAGATTATAAATGGCACGGATTAATAAAGGTTAATCTACAGTGCCCTAGTAACATCAACCAATGCTACTAAAACTGATTTATTGCTCATTGGTCACTCACCTCAATACTAGCATTGATAGCAGGTTGGCTGGATAGCAGGAGGCAAAGAGTGACAATAAAGGTGGCCTTTTCTGGTTGCCTGCCAGTGACTAGTGGAGTTCCGCAGGGGTTGGTGCTGGGGCCGCTACTCTTCACGTTGTATATTGATGCTTTGGATGAGGGGATTGAAGGCTTTGTGGCCACGTTAGCGGATGATATGAAAATAGGTGGAGCGGCAGGAAGTGTAGAGAAAGCAGGGACTCTGCAGAAGGACTTGGACAGGTTGGGAGAGTGGGCAGAGAAGTGGCAGATGAAATATAGTGTAGCAAAATGTGAGTCATGCATTTTGGTAGTAGGAATAAAGGTGTTCACTATTTTCTAAATGGGTAGAGAATCCAGAAATCGGAGATGCAAACGGATTTGGGAGTGCTGGAGCAGGATTCCCAAAAAGTTCATCTGCTAGTCAAATCGGTAGTAAAGAAGGCATACGCAATACTAACATTTATTTCATGAGGGCTAGGATACAATAACAGGGATGTAATGCCGTTTTTGCAATATTGTGAGCAATTTTGGGCACCATATCTGAGGAAGGATGTGCTGGTTCTGGAGTGTCCAGATGAGGTTTACAAGAAATACCCAGGAATGAGTGGGTTAATATAGGATGAACATTTGACAGCACTGGGCCTGTACTTGCTATAGTTTAGAAGAATGAGGGGGGACTTCATTGAAATGTACCGAATCGTGAAATGCTTGGATAGAGTGGATGTGGAGAAGATGTTTCCGCTAGTCGGAGAGTCTAGGACTAGAAGTCATAGCCTCAAAATTAAAGAACGTTCTTTTAGGAAGGAGATGAAGAGGAATTTCTTTTGCAGAGGGTGATGAATCTGTGGAATTCTTTGCCACAGAAGACTCTGGAGGCTAAGTCAATGTATATTTTTAAGGCATAGATAGAGTTTTCATTAGTATGGATGTCAGGGTTTATGGGGACAAGGCAGAGAATAGGGTTAGGTGGGAGAGATAGATCAGCCACGATTAAATGGCGGCGTAGACTTGATGGGCCGAATGACCTAATTCAGCTACTATCACTTATGACCTTATGAATGTTCAGTTTTGATACAAGAAGACCCTGCATCTCAGCCCTCCTCTAACAGTGTACTGCTTTACATCTTTTTTTCTATTGCCATCAAGGAAGTCAGTTGAATTAATGATTCAGGAACATGCACTATTTGCTGTGAAATATTGAAATTGTAGTAATTCAGTGTATGAGAGCTAAGCTTTCTTTAAAATTGTGCATTAAACCACAATTACCTCTTTACAAACTGTCTGGCCCTAACAAACTAATTGTAAGCATTTGAATTGTAATTCCCAAATATCAATATATCAAAAATGTTGTAAGTTTATGATATTAGAGTTCCTACTGCAACCATATATGCAAATTCTTTTTTTAAAATAAAATCCTGTACAAACATTTAAGATATCAGAAAAATATATATATTTCACCCATTTTTCTGTTTTGGCATGTTGAACAGCTTGAAGACATCATAGCTTCTGAATGCAAGTAAACTCATGAACTGGAAAATTACAGCAATTGTCCATGAAGAGGGAACTTCCATGATACAACACCGCTGGATGTTAGTGGGCAGCTGTCCTTGATGCAAGTGGCAAGTGGCTAAATGCCACTGTTTCACCATTGACTGCAAAATGCAGGCAACTCTCAAGTTGTGTTATTACTTTATATTCAAAGCATTTCTTGCCTATTTCTGGATGCACATAGACCTGCTGTTCATTTCTAAAATTATGCACTCGTGTTCTCTTAATTGCTATTTATTTCTACATGAATTCATTTCATCCACTTTCAATTAAATAAATGTCAAATCAAAATGAAAATAGAGTCACGCAGGCTTTGCATAAAAATAGCAAATTTAGTTTTCTTTGCTTGAACTCCATGTTCTGAAATAAGATTTGACATCTCATGGTCCTCGTATGCTTTGTAAAAAGAATATCTGTTATAAATATGCCAAAGTTATGTTGTATATATTGCTCGCTAGTATTATTCCTTTTGTACTTTACCCTTTATGTTTCTATTTAAACAGGCATTTTGCCTCCTTTCCCTTTGTGCCAAGAATCAACACCCCAAAACAGTTTATCAACAGGCCAATGTGCAGCCAACCACATGGCCTTTTCAAATTCCTTGCTTAAAAATGAGCTCCCGATCCTATCAATTCCTTTCCATGCACAAATCCTCAGCTTTTCTTGACATTGCCGCCTTAAGAGCCTGCTCCCAACAGAATTTAGATCAGTTACAGATACGGGCAGAGTAATGGCAGATGGAGTATAATCCAAGCAATGGTGAGGTGTTGAACTTTGGTAGGTCAAATTTAAGGAGAAAGTGTTCAATTAATGGCAAGATGCTTAATAGCATTGATGTACCGAGGGATCTTGAATTCCAGGTCCATAACTCCCTGAAAGTAGCAACATGTATAAGTAGGTGATAAAGGCAGTCCGTGGTATACTTGCCTTCATTGGTCAAGGCATTGAGTGGAAGAGTCAAGATGTCATGTTGCAGCTTTATAAAACTTTTGGTTAGCCCTTATTTGGCGTATTGCGTGCAGTTCTGGTCGCCCAATTAGAGGAAGAATGTAGAGGGTTTGGCGAGGGTGCAGAAGTGGTTTACCAGAATGTGGCCTGGATTGGAGGATGTAGCTATATGGGGAGGTTAGACAAACTTGGATTGGTTGCTCTGGCACGTCGGAGTTTGAGGAGAGACCCAAGAGAAGTACATCAAATTATGAGATGCATAGATAGGGTAGGGTAGATAGAAAAAGACAGAATATTTTTCCTCATGGTGAAAATGTCAAAGCCTAGAGGGCAGAGCTTCAAGATCAGAGAGGGAAAGTTTAAAGGAGCTGTGTGGGGCAAGATTTTTTACACAGAGTGCAGCGTGACTGGGACATGCTGCCATGGGTGGTGATGGAAGCAGACATAATAGTGGCATTTAAGAGGATTTCTAATAGGCACATGGATATGCAGGGAATGGAGGCAGGGAGATTAGCTTAACTTGGAATCATGCTTGGAACAGAAGGGACTGTTCTTGTACTGTTCTTTGTCCTATGTTACGTCTTATAATACAGGACCTAATTGCCCATTAATTCAGATGAATTCTCAATTTTCTTGATGATGATAATGATGATAAGAATAATTAATCCTGTAACTACCATTACATTAACAATTATTTTACAATTTTAATGTTTCAATTCCTTAATGCATTAACCTTCTGACAAACTAAGTCAATCACAAAGCAGAGCAAAGCTAGCTCTTGTATCTGACATTGATTCTGAAATACTTGGCTATTCATAGCATTCATAGCATAGTAAAGTTAGGCTAAGGAAGGTTAGATTCTTAATAGTCAAAATCTGTCAACATGTCAAAGGCTTATCCTGTTGATCAATGTTCCCACGATTCCATCCGAATTTCAAGTCTACCGATTTTTCAAAGCTTCAACTTTTTGTTGGAGTGGTATGAATGTTCATTTGAATATTCCAGCCAATCAAAGAATCTTCTTCTTCTTCTTCCTGCGTATGGCGTGCACAGCCTAAAGATGTAGGTCAAGGGTAGACATCCAGGCCAGGACAGCATCAGTTACTGGTTGGATGGCTTTGATGCCACCAGGGAAAAGCCTCCGTGAGCAGTCATTCACGATGTGTGGGATGGTCTGGTCTGGATCTGGCTGTCTGTCATCCCCCACTTATGCAGGTGATGGGCTGTTATTGCATGGAGGGTGCGGATTCTGTTCAGGGTTAGCCATTCCTTGCGATGGAGGTCAAATCCCGGTGGTTTCACTGTGGGGTCTGTGATGACCTCTCCATTGTTGGTGTTGGCATCTTTCCAGTCTCTGCGCCACTCAGTCTTGGAGTCAAAGTCTTCCAGGGATTTAACTGAAGACAAGAAGGGTTTGCGAGACTTCAGGCGCATGTTGAGCAGATTGTTCATGTCAACATGGATGGGAAGGTCAGGGTTAGCACCAATCTTTCAACATCCTCTCCCTTCTGCGTATGCTGGGAGGGGCGATATGAGAGAGGACAGGGAGCCACTGCAGAGGTGTTGACTTAAGTGTCCCTATGATGACCCGCGTTGCAGAGTTAAGGACAGTGTCAACTTGTTTGGTGTGGCAGCTATTAGTCCAAGCTGTTGAGCAAAACTCGGCTGTTGAGTGACTAGGGCTGAGCTTGTGGTACGGAGGGTGTGTGCATTGGATCCCCAGCTGTTGCCTGCAAGTTTCCTGATGATGTTGACCCTTGCTTTCAGTTTATCAGCCACCCTCTTCAGGTGTTCACGATAGGTGAGGGTGCGATCCAGGGTGACTCCGAGGTACTTGGGGAATTCTTCATTCTTCACCGGCTTACCACAAAAGGACACTCGGAGCTTTGCATTGGCGAGCCGATTGCTGAGGTGAAAGGCAGTGACAGTTGTCTTAGATGGGTTAGAGCGAAGTCGCGAGAAGGTGAAGTACTCCTCCATCCCCTTCAAGTCTAGGGTTAGCACTCTGCAGATATCCTCAAGGGCAGTTCCCTGGTAGGCAAGGGCAAAGTCATCTGCATATGCAAACTTCCTGGACAATGTAGTTGGCATGTCACTCACATAAATGTTGAAGCGTAGGGGAGCTAGGACAGAGCCCTGGGGGAGACCATCATTCAGGGTCCTGACAGAGCTGATTTGGTTCCCAAGCGAAACCATAAATCTACAGTTGTTGAGGATGGATGAGAGGGCACGCATGGTGGTTTGGCACTTCAAGATTCTGGAACCTTTCAGCAACAGACCATGTCTCCACACAGTGTCATAAGCTGATGACAGATCGATGAGAGCAACACCAGTTTTCAGGGCATGTTGCAAGATGATGGTAGTGAGGGTAGGTATTGGTGGTAGGACTTGATCTGTGCAGCTTCTACCAGGTCTAAAGCCAGCTTGCTCTCTGGGCAGAACAGGATCTACCAATGGAGAAATCCTGGCAAGCAGGAGGGGCTCAAACAGCTTGTAGGATGTGCACAAGAGGGAGATGGGTCGGTAACTAGCTGGATCATCAGCAGATTAGAAAAGAATCAAAGAATATTCCACTGTCAATAAATAGCCAAGTATCATAAAAAGGATCAGCCAGCTTCTGCTCTTTCCTTGATTTCATTACTGTCTGTTTCTCCGTCCTTCCGCCTAAAGTTTGAAATTCTATTTCATGCTATTTAGCCAGTTCCCACTGCCATCAAATTAATGATCACATGGCTCTTTTTGCATTTGTTAAATAATATTTATCATATTCACATACCTAATATTATTCCTAATAATTACAAACAGTAGGAGAGCAATAGGCAATTAAACTTACTCAGCTGAAAGGTTGTGCTCAGTGCCACAAACTACTCACATAACCATGTAATCACTCCTTATGGAGAATATCTGGGGATGTGGTAAGCTTGGTCAAAGTTACTGCATATAATTTTCTGGATGCAGCAAACTCTCAGGATTTTCCAAGATTTTCTAAACTTTAGGAAACTTCAGAATGTTCTAAATTGTCCCAGATTTTTTGGTTTTCTGTCCAATGTTAGTACTTCCACACTAAGTAGTATTAGGCAACACCTGAACAAGCCTCTTTGCACATACCTTGCACGGGCAACTAAGAAGACTGATGTGGACAGGGTGGTAGATGTTATCTACATGGGTTTTAGTAAGGTATTTGACAAGGTGCCTCATGTCAGGCTTTGGCACTGCGTGCGTAAATCAAAATGTGCAGAAATCAAATGTAATCTAGGCACCACATGCAAGCACACTGCCAATTGTCTAGTTAAATGTAGTTGTTTGTGTTTTTTTTGTACTGTTTTTAATTGTGTATATGTGGGGGGTGGGGGGGGAGGGGGAAACTTTAAAAATATCTTCCCTGTACGGGAGACCCGACCTTTTCCCTATCGGGTCTCCGTTGTCGTTGGGGCCTAGCTCCGTGGAGCGGCCTCCGACCGGGACGACCTGGGGGCTCCAGTCGCGGAGCCTGTGGAGCTGCGGACTTACCATCGTGGGGCTGGCCGTCCTCGGAGCGTGAGGAGCGGTGGTGGCTCGCTGCTGCGGCCCGACTCCGGAGCTCCAGCTGCAGCTGCAGACCCGTGGACTGTGACATCGGGAGCTCGCAGGTCCGGGTGAGAGACCGCTTTCCGGAGCTCCCGCAGCGCAACTTCTCCCGCCCGTGTCGCGGGGTTGGAACGACCCGGAGCGGGGCCGTAAATCGCCCGGCGCGGCTTAATGGCCGCGGGACATTCCAGCGCCCGCCTGGGGCTCCAACTTGGTGACTTGGTGACTTTTGGGCCCGGAGAGAGGCCGTACACCACCCGGCGCGGCCTCAACGGCCGTGGTACTTAACATTACCCGCCTGGGGCTTCAACATCGGGAGAAGGATGGTGCAGGGGAGAGAAAAGACTTTGCCTTCCATCACAGTGAGGAGGAGATTCACTGTGATGGATGTTTTCCTGTGGATTGAATTGTTTGTGTGTCGTGTAGGAACTGTTTTGTTTTGTTTGACTGCAGAAACCAAATTTTGTTTGAACTTCATTTGAGGTTCAAATGACAATAAATGGTATTGTATTGTATTGTATTGTATTGTGTATTGTATTGTATAAGGTGGTTGGCATACATTTGAGCACGTTATTCAAAAAATAGGGGTATTAAATTAAACTTTGGTAATAATTAAAGTACAAAATCGTGAGAGGAATAGATCGGGTAAACGCAGAGTCTCTTGCTGAGAGAGGGGATATCGAGAAACTGAGGACATAGGTTTAAGGTGAGGGGGAAAGATTTAATAGGAACCTGCCAAATAACTTTTTGTTTACACATAGGGTGATGCATGTGTATGGAACAAGCTGCCGGAGGAGGTAGTTGAGGCAGGTACTATTGCCGTGTTTAAGAAACATTTAGACAGTTACATGGATAGGACAGGTTTAGAGGGATAGGGGTTAAATGCAGGCAGGTGGGTCTAGTGTAGATGGGAGATGTGGGTTGGTGTGGGCAAGTTGGGCTGAAGGACCTGTCTATACACTCTGACTCTGGATAACTAAGTGCGTTATTCTAAAAACGCATAAATCAAGCATACGTAAAACACGAAGTGCCTGTATATGTAATTCACTTGGATGTAAATGTAAGAGGTATGATTTGCAAGTTTACGAATCGCACAAAGTTGACAACATTGTGGATAGTGAGGATGGTTGTCCAAGATACAGACAGTTCAGGTGGAAAGTTAGGCAAAGTATCGGCAGATGGAATTTAAAGGTGCAAGGTGATGTATTTTGGGCTTTACAATACAGTACATGATACGGCTAAGGAATGTTAACGAATAAATGGACCTTGGAGTTCAAGTCCATATAGCTCAGAAGTAGCCACACAGATAGGTCTGGTGGTGATGAAGCCATTTGGTAGGTTCACAGGTCGAGGCATTGAACATTGAAATTGTCAGTTCATGCTGCAACATTACAAAATGCTGTTGTGTGCAGTTCTTGTTACCATGCAGTGGGACAAATATGGCTTTGCTGCGGGGAATGCAGAGGAGATTCACCAAGATGGTGCATGGATAGGACGACTGACACAAAACTGCTGGTTTACAAGAAAAGAGACAAAGTGCTGGAGTAAGGTAGCAGGGCAAGCAGCATCTCTGGAAAGCATAGATGGATGACATTTCGGATTGGGACCTGACCCGACCCGACCAGAAACGTTACCTATCTATGTCTGTAGGATGGTGTGTTGCCTCCCTGGTGCCAGGGTCCAGGATGTCTCAGAGCAGCTGCAGAATATTCTTAAAGGGGGATGTGAGCAGCCAGAGATAGTTTGCATATCGGTATTAACAACGCAGGTAGTAAAAAGGAAAAAGCTTCTGACCTACCCTAATCATACCACTCATCATTTTATGTTTCTATCAGGTCTCCCCTCTCTAGCCAGGTGCCCTTACTCGACCCAGCAGTGCCTCCAAGTACCAGGGAAAGCAATCCAAGATTGTCCAACCTCTCCTTATAGCTAATATCCTTTAATCCAGGAATCAACCTGGTGAACTTCTTCTGTACCCTCACGTAAGCTTCCATATCCTTCCCGTAATGTGGAAATCAGAAATGCAGACAATTCTCGAAATGACACCTGACCAATGTTTTAAAAAGTTGCAACATGGTGTTCTGATTCTTATACCCAATGTGCTTACCAATGAAAGCAAGTATAACATATGCTTTCTTTACCACTCTATCAAGTTGCGCTGCTATTTTTAGAGCTACTAGACCAAGGGGGATCCGTTGGGTCCCATCCCCTCAACGTGTGGGGGGGGGGGGGGGAGAGAGAGGGGCGGGGAAAGAGGGGGGGGAGGGGGGAGGAAGAGGGATGCCGGGGGAGGAAGAAAAAGGCTGGGGAGAGGAGAGGGGGAGAGAGAGGAGTGGGGGAGTAAGAGGAGGGGGAGAGATGGAGGGAGTGGGGAGGGGGAGGGGTAGGGAGGGGGGAGTGGGGAAGGGGAGAGGTGGGGGAAGAGGTGGGAAGGGGGGGGTGGAAGAGAGGCGCGGGGGGGTGATGAAAGAGGCCAGGGGAGAGAGGCCGTGGGAGGAGAGGCCGGGGGTGGAGAGAGAGACTGGGGGGGGGAGAGAGACGGGGGGGGGGGAGAGAGCCCGGGGAGGTGGAGAGAGAGAGCCCTTGGGGGGATGGGGGGGGGGAAGAGAGAGAGCCCGGGGGGGGGGGGAGAGAGAGAGCCCGGGGGGGGGGGAAGAGAGAGAGCCCGGGAGGGAAGAGAGCCCGGGGGGGGAAGAGAGCCCGGGGGGGGGGGGGAGAGAGCCCGGGGAGGTGGAGAGAGAGAGCCCTTGGGGGGATGGGGGGGGGGAAGGAGAGAGAGCCCGGGGGGGGGGGGAGAGAGAGAGCCCGGGGGGGGGGGGAGAGAGAGAGCCCGGGAGGGAAGAGAGCCCGGGGGGGGAAGAGAGCCCGGGGGGGGGGGGGGGGAGAGAGCCCGGGGGGGCGGGGGGGAGAGCCCGGGGGGGAGAGAGAGAAGAGGCGACCGAGGAGCCGAGAGAAAGCTCGGGCAGCGCTCGGGACCTCGTGAGCGCTCGGAAGCCCTCGGAAGCTGCAGTACAGAGCCCACTTACTCGTTCTTTCTGCGTCTTTTGAAGAACCGGCGGGGGGAGGGGGAGGGGGGTGATGTCACTCGCTGCGCATGGAACATAGGGCAGCAGGCCGCGAGGAGCAGAGCCATTGTGACGTCATTAGTGAGACCATCTCATTTATTTTACAAGTTATTTGAAATTTTTGAACATATTCATAAATAACTCGAAAAATAATGTATGAAATTTTCAGATAAGGCTATTTTTGACATCACGGCGTAAATCTCTATCGGAATATGTTAAACTGTCACCGTTAGCGCTTCGTGTTTTCGAGGAGATGTGAAACGCACAAGAAAATCGCACAATATACACACATCCAAGATCAGAGTTTTATAAGTATAAAGATGGATTTGGACCCCAAGATCTCTCTGTACATCAATGTCATCCATTGTTATTCCTCGGGCTTGGGCCTGATTGTAACAGTACAGGAGGCTTTGGACAGAAAGATAGTAGTGGGAGTAGGCTAAGGAATTAAAGTGACAAGCAACCAGAAACTTAGGGTCACTGCTGGAGACTGAAAGTGGGTGTTCTGCAAAATTATTACACAATTGGAAAGGGTACAGAGAAGATTTCCAAGGATGTTGCCTGGACTAGAGGTTCTGAGCTATAGGGAGAGGTTGAGTAGGCAGGGACTCTATTCCTTGGAGCGTAGGAGGATGAGAGGTGATCTTATTGAGGTGTATAAAATCATTAGAGGAATAGATCGGGTAGATGCACATAGTCTCTTGCCGAGAGTAGGTGAATCGAGGACCAGAGGACATAGGTTTAACGTGAAGGAGAAAAGATTTAATAGGAATCTGCGGGGTAGCTTTTTCACACAAAGGATGGTGGGTGTATGGAACAAGCTGCCAGAGGAGGTAATCGAGGCAGGGACTATCACGACATTTAAGAAACAGTTAGACAGGTACATGGATAGGACAGGTTTGGAGGGACATGGACCAAACGCAGGCAGGTGGAACTAGTGTAGCTGGGACATGTTGGCCAGTGTGGGCAAGTTAGGCTGAAGGTGTCTCCTTCCACACTGTATCACACTATGACTCTATAATTGAGAACATCAAATATAGTGATCCCTCATCTTACAGACACATTAGCTGTCATTGACACGCCGTGGACAGACTGTCAGCAGATACTGATCTATTTTAACTATTGTCTCTTGCATCCGCCCTATAAAAATAATCTATGTGCTCTCCTCCTCCATACTTCTCTGCACATTAAAATAATACTTATTCTCTAAATTCCCCCCACTTCTGACAAATAGTTATCAACCTGAAATGTTAAATGTTAATCCTGATAAGTGCAAGGTGATGTATCTTGGAAAGTTAAATCAATGCTTTACATATACAGTATTTGATATGGCAAGGTATATTAACAAATAAATGGACCTTGGAGGTAGGGTTGCCAACTGTCCTGTATTTGCCGGGACATCCCGTATATTGGGCTAAATTGGTTTGTCCCATACGGGACCGCCCTTGTCCCGTATTTGACTGCTACTAAGGCGTGGGTTAAGCCAGTCAGCAGTGACTCGACGAAGGCCTTCTATACTTTATGCCGTCGGGAATTCTCAATTGGCCATGGAGGGAGAATGACCTAACCCAGCATGCTTCCACAGAATTGCACAAGAAGGCCACACTACAAGCAATATTGGTGCATTTTTCGTGAAATCCACTGCGGAAAATGACAAAATCGCGACGTGAAGCCTCGTATGTGAAGCCTCGTATGTACAACAGCACTGACTGTCTTGCTAAGCTCAAAGGTGCTCTCAATGGGCTTGCCCCCACCTACATAAAAAGTCTTTTCACCCACCACTCCACCTCCAGGCCCCTCAGATCGGGTGACTTGGGGTTGCTGAATATCCCACGGTCTAGGCATAAGCTCAGGGGCGACCGCGCCTTTGCGGTTGCAGCCCCTAGACTGTGGAACAGCATCCCCTTTCCCTTCAGAACTGCCCCCTCCATCGACTCTTTTAAGTCAAGACTAAAGACTTATCTATACTCCCAAGCCTTTCCTGACGTCCTCTGAATGAGGGCTACATGTATATATGTATGTAGTTTGTTTTGTTGTGCTATTCTTATAACAAATGTAAAGCACTTTGGCCAACGAGAGTTGTTTTTTAAATGTGCTATATAAATAAATGTGACTTGACTTGAATTGACTTTGTTTAATGACTCAAATGTTGTGAAGAAGATACACTTGGGAAGAATGAAAGCTGAGATGATTACAATTAATGCTTTTAGACCAAATACTGTGCGGGATATTATGGATGATCTGCCCTCGACCGAAGAAGGTGAGCCCGAGGTTTTCCTAGATGCCACCGATTCCTCAAACAAGGGAGATAGAAAAATGTTTCCAGTGTGCGTGAGATATTTCTCTGTGTCTGATGGAGGGCAGTGTAAGTTACTTGACTTTTATGAAGACAGTGATGAAACTGCAAATGGTATACATCAAGCTCTGATGAGCTGTCTGGAAAAGTATGAACTGGATATTAGACACTTCACAGCCTATGCAGCTGATATTGCCAATGTAAACTTTGGAAAACACCACTCAGTTTAGCAGTTATTGAGCAGTGCCAACAATCGCATTCTGAAAGCTAATTGCCCAGTTCACATAGCTCATAATGCCTGCAAGCAAGCCTGAGATCAGCTGTCAGTGGATATTGAGACAATTGTTCTAAAGGTCTACAGCCACTTCTCAATATCTTGCGTGAAATTCCGTGTCATGTTTGCACACGATGGCTCTCCCTCCATCCAGCTGTCGAACGTCTCCTGCAAAGCTGGCCAGTTCTTACGTCATACTTCAGGTCTTTGAGACCTGTCCTGTGGCAATGAAGAGGATTTTTGAAGGTGAAGAAAAAACTGGAGCTACTGAAATTTATCTGTG
This sequence comes from Malacoraja senta, assembly GCA_038087875.1. Lineage (NCBI taxonomy): Eukaryota > Metazoa > Chordata > Chondrichthyes > Rajiformes > Rajidae > Malacoraja > Malacoraja senta. The sequence goes on along the minus strand of CM075977.1, from coordinate 299,414,135 downwards.
CTTTTTCCACAACGTGGGGTGTGTTTTTGACCAAGTCGTAAAAAAGCTCTGCATCACAGAAGTTTACGAGGAAGTCCGAAAGTTCAAAATGAAGATGCTTCAGCAGAAACAGGACAGCTTTTTGGATACCAGACCAAGCAGCTGATGGACAAAAAATGTCAGCACAAAGGTCCAAGCAGCAACAGGACTTTGTGAAGTTCTATGACTGCGTCATTGCATACATTGACAAGTGGTTTGATTTCTCACCAGAAAATGTCATGATGAAACTGAAACCGATCGGCCTCGATGAGGAGCTCTCCTTCATTGACCTGGAGCAGGTGGTGGCTGCCCTCAAAATGACAGAGACAGTCAATATGGACCAACTCTATGAAGAGTTTTGTGCTAGCCAGGAGGAAACACAGAAAGCCAGACAGGATACCACAAAATCCACCAGTGAGAAGTGGGTGGCAGTTTTCCAAAACATAGGGAAAGCCAAGTTGATCAACATGTTCCGGATTGTCTCATTTGTCCTCAGTGTGCCAGGCTCAAATGCGTTTGTAGAGAGGATCGTCTCTCTGGTGACCATTAAATGGTCAGACTCAAGAAACAGATGCAGCACAGAGCTGATTAAAAATGAACTTCAAATATCTGTGAACTGTGACTTGTCATGTAAGAACGCCTCTCTGGCTGTGCAAAAGGACAAAGGACTGCGTGAATCAGTCAAGAGCAGCAAGAAATATCCATGGAAAAAAGTACTTGGTGAGCCCCTCCCTCTTTTCCAGTGATTATATGTCTACTCTATAGGCACATACAGATAGGGTTATTTTGTGTTATTTCATGTCTGACTGGTCGTCAGATTATGTTCTGTGTTATGCTTTGTTATAATTTGGTGTTACATTTCATGTAAACACTGAAGATATGTATACATGTTTCATATATTGGATTTGTTTACCTATTCAGGGTCATTGTTTTTTTTCTCTCTCTCTCTTTTGAAAAAGGTCCCTGCTACCATCTACCAGTCCCCTTGGTCACTTCATCCCGGGCCTGCACCATACCCACACCGCCGTGCCACGCCACCATTTGTCCTTTATTTGGGAGTGAGAAAGTTGGCAACCCTACTTGGAGGTCAAGTCTATTGCTCAAACGTAGCCACATAGGTGGTGGTGAAGCCAGGCTCAGTCTGAAGAAGAGTCTCTATCTTGAACGCCACCCATTTCTTCTATACAGAGATGTTGCCTGGCCCACTGAGTTATTCCAGCATTTTGTGTCTATCTTTGGTGTAAACGAGCCTCTGTAGTTCTTTCCTACCCATTTGGTAGGTTCACATGTCGAGGCATTGAACAGTAAAGTTGGTAGTTCATGCTGCTTGACCTGCTGAGTATATCCAGTTGCTGTTTTAAATCAGATTTACATCAACTACATTTTTTCTAACATATTAAATTTGAGCCATTTAGCTGGTTAATCCAAGTGCAAGTGTCAGCGGGGAACCCTTACACCCTGCTGCGTTTTCATCAAACTACTAACATCCTAAAACTCATAAAATTGTTTCACAGCACAGCTCTCAGGCAAGATTAAAATCATCCCACCAGTCAGCAAAGATGAATACGGCTGAGCAAAACTAGGTCACGGAAAGGTCACCTTGTCCCTCTCGCAGAAGGGACAAGTGAGAACAACAGTTGCACACCTTCACCTAGCACACACCAGATTGCACACACTAAACAAGGCGATACAGGAGCACTCCCGGGCTTAGCGACGCTCCCACACCCACACCCGGGCCCATCTCAACCGCGTCTTCAAGGCAGCCAGCCAGCCGTCTGCAGCCCCGACTTCCTGCCGCCCGCACCCGGCCTCATCTCACCGCCCGGCCTCGGCTCCCTAAACCCAGCCACCTCTAGCTCCCCGGACCCGGGCTCGTCTCCCCCGCAATCACCCCGCTCCCGGGCACCGGCTCCCTGGCCCGGGCTCGTCTCGCCGCCCGCTGCTCCTTTCGGCTCCTCTAGTATCTTTGCTTTCGGCTGCTTGTTTCATTTCTCTTACCCCTCGGCTCTTTTCTTCACCTCCAGTTCATTCTCTCCGTCTCCCTCACTGTGCGAGACCAAAATCTCCTTGAAGCTTCTTTCTCCCTGATGTGTCATTTCATTCTTACCGCATTTTTGATATTTCCACCCAGCAAAGTAATGTGAATGTAATAAAACATCTTTAAACGGGAGGTAATGTGTAGGAAAGAACGGGACGCCTTAGAACGGGAGCTGATTTTTGGGTTCGGTAGCGTAAAGTCACTTCATTGTGGCTCTTTGAAGAACAATGTTTTAACACAAAGTTCTGAAAACGCAAAACTTTTTAACAGATTGCCTCTTGTATCATTTGCACATGAAATAAACTGCTGGAGGAACTCGATGTTAGGCAGCATCTGCAGGGGGAATGGACAGCCACAGATTCCCGTTCCCTCCACTAATGCTGCCAGACCCGCTGAATTCTTTGTTTAAGAAGGAACTGCAGGTACTGGAAAATCAGGGTCTCGACCCGAAACGTTGCCTATTTCCTTCGCTCCATAGATACTGCCTCACCCGCTGAGTTTCTCCAGCATTTTTGTTTACCGCTGAATTCTTTGTGGGGTTTTTGCATTGCATCTGAGCTCAATTAATTTTTAACTTCTCACCATACTACTTCATTAACATAAAAATCGTTTGCATCAAATAATTCCCAACAATTTTTTAGAAGTTCCTTTAAGACATAAATGTAACCATTGCTTTATTAATAGTCATCTAACACATAAACAGGCCCTTCATCCCAACTTGCCTATGCCGACCAAGACGTCCCTTCTTCACTGGTCCCAACTGGCTGCATTTGGCCCATATCCCACTAAACCTTTCCTATCCAATTACCTGTCCAAATATGTTTTAAATATTGTTATAGTACCTGCTTCAACTACCTTCTCTGGGCAGCTCGTTCCATGTACCCACCACGTGAAAACATTGCCCCTCAGCTTCATTTTCAATAATTCCCCTCATGTTAAACCTATGTCCTCTGGTTCTTGATTCCCCTACTCTGGGTAAAAGCTTCTGTGCATCATCTTATTGATTCTTCTCATGATCTTATATACCTCTATAAGATCACTTCTCAACTTCCTGCACTCCAAGGAATAAAGTCTGCGCCTGCCCAACCTCACCCTATAGTGCAGGTCCTCAAATCTTGCAACATCCTAGGATATAGTCTCTGCATTCTTTCTAGCTGAACAACATCCTGCCTAAACCAGGGTGACCAAAACTGAACACAATACTCAAAATGCGGCAGCACAAACATCTTGTACACCTGTAACATTACAACATCTATACTCAAAACTCTGACTGATGAAGGCTAATGTACCGAAAGTCTTTTTGACCACCCTATCTACCCGTGATGCCACTTTTAGAACTTTGTACCTGCACTCCCAGATCCCTCTGCTCAGGGCCGGCCTTAGGAGGCGCGGGGCCCAATTGGGAACAATTTTGGTGAGCCCCAGGTTCCCAGCCAAGGTCTGTAGATTCATAAAAATAGAAATAAAGTCAATTATAGACTTTATATCTCTATGGTAGAATGGAAAGTAATCAAAATGTGCGCTTAAAAAGTGCCTGCGAGTTAATGGACCAAACAGATCTAAGTTACATTTTAATATAAAATTGCGTACATGTAAGCCTGCAAGTAGCAAACAAAATGTGTAGATCACCTCTGAAAAGTACATACAATACCACTTGTTTTAGTGACTGTGAAATGAAAAAAAAAAGTAATTTAATTAAATAGATCCTGGAAAACCAATAACCATTGGTGAAAAACCAGTCCAGGCATTAAATTTGGGGCTTCAGCCCCATCCCACCCTTTGGGCTTCTACCCCATCCTAACTTAGTTGTGTGTGTGTGTGCGTTATTTGTGTGTGTGTTCGTTGTCTGTGCGTTATGTGTGTGTGTGTGGGAGGGAAGGAGAGAAGGGAGGGAGGGAGAGAAGGGAGGAAGGACAGAAGGGAGGGAGGGAAGTAGAGAAAGGAGGGAGGGAAGGAGAGAAAGAAGGGATGGAGCAAATGAGAGAAGGGAAAAGAGAGAGGAAGGAGGGAGGGAAGGAGAGAAGGATGGGAGGGAAGAAGGGAAGGAGAGAAGGGAGGGAGAGGGCCGGTGGCGGAAGCGGATGCCGGGGTCCGGGCGGACGCATGTGAGCTGAGGCCGAGGTTTGTAAACGTTGCTCCAACCCCCAGCCCGGCCCTCTGTGTATTGTTCACCGCGCCTTCCCGGGAAGAGAGAGGGGTGGAGCAGGGGCTGTGTGCGTGAAGCACGGCGACTGGAGGGGCAGGAGCACTGCTGTGAGCGAACGACCCACCTCCCCCTCTCCCCCTTCTGCATTCCCCCTCACACACCCCTCCCCGTCTACCCCTTTCTTCCCCCTCCACCCCTCTACTCTCTCTCCACCCCTCTCTCCCCCCTCCACCCGAGCCGAGAGTAGATTACTCTGGCGCAGGGCCCCCTTACTCGCGGGGCCCAATTGGGAGCAATCGGTCCAATCGGCTTAAGGTCGGCCCTGCCTCTGCTCAACAACACCCCCAAGGCCCTGCCTTTCACAGTGAAGATCCTGTCCTGGTTTGACTTTCCAAAATGCAGCACCTCGCACCTATCTGTGTTAAATTCCATTAACTACTCCTCACCTCACTTACTCAACTGATCAAGACCTTGTTGTAATTTTTGATAACCATCTTTGCTATCTACTTAACCTCCCACTTTAGTGTCATATATAAAATTACTAATCATACCTTCTACATTCTCATCCAAATCATTGATATGAACCACAAACAGCAATGGGTCCAGCACCGATCCCTGAGGCACACCACTAGTCACAGGCCTCCAGTTCAAGAAACAACCTTCCATCATCACCCCCTCCTTTCATGCAGCCAATTCTCTTTCCAGTCGGTAGCTCTCCCTGGATCCTATGCAATCTAACCTTCCAAAGCACCCTACCACAAGTTATAGGGAGAGGTTGAGTAGGCTGGCACTCTATTCTCTGGAGCACAGGAGGATGAGGGGTGATCTTATAGAACATTGTATAAAATCATTAGAGGAATAGATCAGCCAGATGTACAAAGTCTCTTGCCCAGAGTAGGGGAATCAAGGATCAGAGGACATAGGTTTAAGTTGAAGAGGAAAAGATTTAATAGGAATCTGAGAGATAACATTTTCACACAAAGGGTGGTGGATGTATGGAACAAGCTGCCAGAGGAGGTAGTTGAGGCTGGGACTGTCCCAACATTTAAGAAACAGTTAGACAGGTACATGGATAGGACTGGTTTGGAGGGATATGGACCAAACGCAGGCAGGTGGGACCATGTAGCTGGGACATGTTGGCCGGTGTGGGCAAGTAGGACTCGAGGGCCTGTTTCCACACAGTATCACTCTATGAAGTGGAACCTAATCAAATGCCTTGTTGAAGTCCATATAGACAACATCTACGGCTTTACCCTCATCAGCCTTTCTGGTTACTTATTCAAAAAACTCAATCAGATTAGTAACACACCATCTCCCATGTACAAAACCATGCCGACTATCCTTAATCAGCTCTTATATATCCAAATGCATATATATTTTATCAATCAAAATGCTCTCCACTAACTTGCTTACCAAAGATGTTTCAGAGCAGAATATATGTGAAACATTGCATTAAAAAAATTGGGTAAGATAATGCCAGCAGTGGTTTTCTTTTCAAACCTCCAGCACACAGTTTATGGAAGCCATTCAGACTATCATGTATGTGCTAGCTCCTGACGGAGACAGTCCCTTACTGCCATTCCTATTAAGTGGATTGGCCAAGAAATTATTAATTATTTAATCTTTACTCCGTTTCTTTTAATAATTTTAGGCATTTTTGTAACTTTATTATGGTTTAATTAATTTGATGGTTTTTTTTTAATTTGTACTGGCACAGTGGTGCAGCAGTTGATTCTATAAGACCATAAGACATAGGATTAGAATTATCCTATCCTATCGATAGGAGCCATCGTGTCTATTCCACCATTCAATCATGGCTGATCTATTTTTACCTCTCAATCCCGTTCTCCTGTCTTTTCCTAGTAACCTTTGACGCCCTTACTATTCAAGAACCTATCAATCTCTGCTTTAAAAATACCCTATGTCGTCACATCCACAGCCGTTCAAGGCAGTAAATTCCACAAAATCACCACCTGGTAATTGATTCTCTCTTGAAATAGTGGTTGGGGGGGGGGGGGGGCAGAATTGTTTGATCCTGTTTTCTTGTGTATGGTCCAAACTGTGTGGTGAATAGGTTTCACAAGGAAAAGTTAATTTGCATTGGAAAATGACTGACATTACACCTACACATTCCGAATGCCCTGTACATCTATCTATCTGCTTTTCACAGAACCACATTATTTGCCCAACACAATACAGACGCCTCTGAATCCTCAATTGATTTTTACACCACAACCCTGTGTTTTTCTGTGCAATTACTGGGCCATTGGGTACAGTTCTGAAATGCATGTCCTGGACAGTTAAGATAGCTGAAGTCACATCTTCGCTCATGGTTATTAATTATCCCTGTTACTTTCTATATTGTGGCATTCACTTCCAACTATTTCAAGTATCTTCCCAACAACTTGACCCCTGTCCATAATAAATGTGCAACTTTGATGAAATTGTTTCTTGTTCCCTTTTAATTTTCATTATTGTTCATTCTGTGCATCTGATGCCTCATTCCCACATATCAAGGAACTGCTGAGATTTGGTCATTCCAGTCCTACCACTACATACCCTACTTGGTCTATCAGTAGAATAGTACTTGGGTGCCCCCTGGAGGTATTAATATGAAGACTATAAACCATTACTTTGAGGAACAGATTTTTAACGTGAAAGATCAAAGTTACCATGAAAATAATTTTTGGATTAGTGATCAAATTTTAACATTTTTGATCCACGTCCAATTAACTTTGGAGTTATCAAATTAAACTCTGTGTCTTGCTTAAGTTGACCCTGTTTAACGGGTGCAGTCAATGCACACATTAATGCATTAATCAATGCAGTCGTGAAGGAGAGGAGGAAGTACTGAGTCTTATTGCGGAGTCATGTTTCTCTGAATAATGTTGATTTTTTTTTAATGACACTGCAGCTACACTTGTCTTTGTGCATGCTGAATATTCTACCAAGCTCCGACATTAAAATTTGCATTTGGTGGATTGGCCTGGTTTGGTTTAGGTCAAGTGATGATCCATAATCTGTCAATTTACAGCTACTGTACTCACCTGCAGTCACATGCTGATCTGGCTGATTCCTCTAAAATGCTTGCCATTGCTGAACTTAAAGCTATATTTCAGAAATAAATGGGTAACAAAAATTTATCAAAAAAACTAATGTCAGCAAAACATTATTTTCTAGAGATGGAAGACATTTCTTTGAGAAAAGGGTCATTAACCACAATATTCTTAAAATGCTTCCATCATCTATATCTTTATTTCTTCACATCCTTTATCAGGGATGTGGGTGTCATAGCATTTATTTCCCATCTATTCTTGTAGTTGAGGAAGTGCTGGCGAGGCACATTCTTTAATTGCTGGAGTCTTTCCGATGAAGGTACTTTCTCAATGTTGTTGGTTTAAATTTAGGTTGAGGTTTTGGTTTATTATTGTCATGTGTACAGAGGTACTGCAAAAAGTTTGTATTTGCATATTATCCAATCAAATCAGATAATACTATATCTGAATGGAGTCAAGGAAACACCATTACAACTGGCAGAGTGCAGGACAGTCAGTTTCTATGGAGGGAAATAGACAGACTCCAGTCACGAAGAAAGGTCCTGACCCTAAAACTGCTATTTTAATATTATTAAATATGTTTCCCATTCCTAACTCTAAATTTCCAATGGGAAAGCTTTAGCCTGAAACATTAACTATATTTCAACCTCAAAAGTTGATGTTTGAACAGCTGAGCGTTTCCAGGTTTTGCTGTTTATTTTACATGTCTAACCTCCATGGTATTTTACATCACAATGCAAATTAAAATCAACAATTTACATTAGAGAGTGACTTCAACTGTGGATGTATTATCAGAAGGCCGTTACAATTGAATTATTATATTTGTCTTGCCTTTGCAACTTATGTTATTAATTCTGTTGAAAAGGCAGAAATTTATGATGAAATTAATCATTGTTTTCAGTATACTAGAATGTGTAATTCTCCGCCTCAGAGGGTGGTGGAGGCTGGTTCTCTGGATGCTTTCAAGAGCGAGTTAGACAGAGCTCTTAGGAATAGCAGAGTTAAGGCATATGGATAAGAAGGCAGGAACGGGGTAATGATTGGGGATGATCAGCCATGATCACATTGAATGGCGGTGCTGGCTCGAAGGGCCGAATGGCCTACTCCTGCACTTATTGTCTATTGTCTATTGTCTATTTGCCCAGAGGAAAAAAAAGGTCTGAAGATCAAGAATTAAATCCTGGCAGAAATCTCATGATTACCTAGGCAACATAGATCAATAAACCTAGAACAGTATAGCACAGGAAAGTCCTTTAGCCCATTATGTCCATGCCAAATATGATGCCAAGTTAATGTAATCTCCTCTGCCATCACATGATCCATTCCTCTATTCCTTGTATATCCGTGTATCTAAAAGTTCCAATCTAAAAGTTTCTTCAATACCACATTCAATCTTTATACCTCCTTTGTTTCTGAGACTCATTCAACTTACCTTAAGTACCTCAAAGCACTAAAGAGATACTACGAATGTTGTCTCCATGAAATGTACTGGCAGAATAAGCAAACCAATGTCTGCATCACCCTGATCCTGGCCTCTCTCCACTGGCTCCCTGTGCGGTTCCGTATAAACTTCAAGATCCTCCTCCATGTCTACAAAGCCCTCAATGGGCTTCCCCCACCTACATAAAAAGTCTTCTCACCCACAACTCCACCTCCAGGCCCCTCAGATCGGCCGACTTGGGGTTGCTGAATATCCCATGGTCTAGGCATAAGCTCAGGGGCGACCGCGCCTTTGCGGTTGCAGACCCTAGACTGTGGAACAGCATCCCCTTTCCCATCAGAACTGCCCCCTCCATCGACTCTTTTAAGTCAAGACTAAAAATGTATCTATACTCCCAAGCCTTTCCTGACGTCCTCTGAGTGAGGGCTACATGTATATATGTATGTAGTTTGTTTTGTTTATGCTATTCTTATAACAAATGTAAAGCACTTTGGCTAATGTTAAAATTGTACAAGGCATTGGTGAGTCCAATTCTGGAGTATGGAGTACAATTTTGGTCGCCTAATTATAGGAAGGATGTCAACAAAATAGAGAGAATACAGAGGAGATTTACGAGAATGTTGCCTGGGTTTCAGCAACTAAATTACAGAGAAAGGCTGAACAAGTTAGGTCTTTATTCTTTGGAGCACAGAAGGTTAAGGGGGGACTTGATAGAGGTCTTTAAAATGATGAGAGGGATAGACAGAGTTGACGTGGATAAGCTTTTCCCATTGAGAGTAGGGAAGATTCAAACAAGAGGACATGACTTGAGAATTAAGGGACAGAAGTTTAGGGGTAACATTAGGGGGAACTTCTTTACTCAGAGAGTGGTAGCTGTGTGGAATGAGCTTCCAGTGGAAGTGGTGGAGGCAGGTTCGATTTTATCATTTAAAAATAGATTGGATGGGTATATGGACGAGAAAGGAATGGAGGGTTATGGTCTGAGTGCAGCTAGATGGGACTAAGGGAGAAAAAGTTTTCGGCATGGACTTGAAGGGCCGAGATGGCCTGTTTCCATGCTGTAATTGTTATATGGTTATATGGAGAGTTGTTTTTTAAATGTGCTATATAAATAAATGTGACTTGACTTGACTTGACTTGTAGTTTTCCACAGGTCATCATCCCCAACAATGCCCTCCATTGGCTCTGATCAGCACATAGTTCACATGCCCTACATACCCTCCCTAAACCTATGCACTGAGCTATGTCAAGATTACAAACTTCCCAATGTAGCCCATGAACAATGCATGCATATGTGCTTACACACACGCATGTTGCCATCTGACTTTTTTCCCTGTCTTTGTCATGCAGACAATTACACAGATGGCTACCAATGCTCTCTAAGGATACCTGATTTAATTGTCTATGTATTTGGAGCGATTCCCAGTCTCTGCTTACAGGAATCTCTTATTTTTATCACTCCCTGAACCAAGGTCTTCAACGCAGCAATCCTCCCAAACCTTGGAATCCACGCTTACCCTTATTGTGCTTTTCCTCAATGTTTTTATTCATTTCAATTTGTTCACCTGGAAACTGACTCATGCTATATGAGAGCACCAAACCTCCATTACTGGTCAACTTGTCTGAGTCATCATGGTGCAACTTGTATGTCATATGTGATTACAATCATTGTAAAAGTGTCTCTATACATTTTAAGTGCATAGTGCTCTCTTTCCATTCGCAATGTGTAGATGACAGTGATTAATGGTGAAATTACTGCCCAATTCAAGGCCCAAATTGACTTCAAAGTTCAGTTCTTAAAGGGCACTTCTTTACTAAGCCACATCACTAATGGAATTGTACTTCCTTTTCTATTGAAATGGGAATATGTATCATGCTTTGCAAACATTTTTACTTTTCTTTGGATGATTAAAAGGAGGAGGATGTCCAGTGAAACCTAAATGTACCTAGAATGACCACTAAATAACTATGAGAGTGATTCATTCCACAACATTATATTTGCCAAAATTAAAGCTCCTACCCTTAAACTTGTGAATGTAATACATGCAGGACACCTGCATATGTACTTGCAGGTATGTACACAGAAGCATAGATGAGCAGCACACACACAAATCTTTATGTTGCCATCTGATATTTCTCTCTACCTCAGCCCTTGTCATCAGCTCACACAGCTCAAACCACACATCAAGCGCATAATCACAAAGGCTGAACAGCTTGTTGCAAGATGAAGTTGCCTGCCATATGTTTCTTTCCAAACTAACTGGTGGAGTTGCAAGAAACTGCAGTTGCTGCATTCTTGAGCAAAAAAAAGCAAAGTTCTAGAGGAACTCAGCAGCCCAGATCGCATCTGTGGAGGAAAATGGAAAGATAACATTAAGGGTTGTGATCCTTCTTTGGTCTCGATGAAGGGTTCCAACCCAAAAAAGTCCTAGTTTATTTCCCTCCACAGATGCTGCCTGGCCTTCTGAGTTCCTCTAGCACCTTGTTTTTTGCTAAGTGGTGGAAAATTGTGCTAATTTCCAAGGCTGTTGGGTTTATGAAGGAAAGGATTCTGATCCTTATGGATAATAAAATGGTACAATTTGCCACTCTGAATCTGAACCAAATAAGCTCTGAACTACTGCGATTTGGGTGCAAGAATTTTCATTGTTCCATTTCAGGACATATGACAATAAAACACTCTTGACGACTACAGGTGAGATGCTGGTAAACTGGAGGATAGCTAATGCTGTGCCTCTTTTTAAGAAAGGTAGCTAGGAAAAAATTGGGAATTACAGATTGGTAAACCTAACAACAGAAGGGTAAGTTATTGCAGGGGATTCTGAGAGACGGAAACTGCTTGCATTTGGTAAGGCAAGGACTGAATAGAATAGTCAGCATGGCTTTATACATTAGTAATCACATCTCACTATTTTGATTGAGAGTTTTGAAGAGATGACCCAGAATATTGATGAGGGGAAGTTGTCTACATGAAGTAAAAAGGCACTGCAAATGGTTGTTTGGGGGGTTTGGGTTGAAGTAAAAAGGCACTGCAAATGGTTGTTTGGGGGGTTTGGGTTGAAGTAAAAAGTCACTGCAAATGGTTGTTTGGGGGGTTTGGGTTGAAGTAAAAAGGCACTGCAAAAGGTTGTTTGGGGGGTTTGGGTTGAAGTAAAAAGGCACTGCAAATGGTAGTTTGGGGGTTTGGGTTTAAGTAAAAAGGCACTGCAAATGGTTGTTTGGGGGTTTTGGGTTGAAGTAAAAAGGCACTGCAAAGTGTTGTTTGGGGGTTTTGGTTTGCAGAAAAAAGTCACTGCAAAGGGTTGTTTGGGGGTTTTGGGTTGAAGTAAAAAGGCACTGCAAAGGGTTGTTTGGGGGTTTTGGGTTGAAGTAAAAAGGCACTGCAAAGGGTTGTTTGGGGGTTTTGGGTTGAAGTAAAAAGGCTCTGCAAATTGTTGTTATTGGGGGTTTTGGTTGAAGTAAAAAGGCACTGCAAATGGTTGTTTGGGGGTTTTAGGTTGAAGCAAAAAGGCACTGCAAATGGCAGTTTGGGGGTTTTGGGTTGTAGTAAAAAGGCACTGCAAATGGTTGTTTGGGGGGTTTGGGTTGAAGTAAAAAGGCACTGCAAATGGTTGTTTGGGGGTTTTGCGTTGAAGTAAAAAGGCACAGCAAATGGTTGTTTTTGGGGTTTTGGGTTGAAGTAAAAAGGCACTGCAAATGGTTGTTTGGGGGGTTTGGGTTGAAGTAAAAAGGCACTGCAAATGGTTGTTTCGGGGTTTTGCGTTGAAGTAAAAAGACACAGCAAATGGTTGTTTTGGGGGTTTTGGGTTGAAGTAAAAAGGCACTGCAAATGGTTGTTTGGGGGGTTTGGGTTGAAGAAAAATGCACTGCAAAGAGTTGTTTGGGTTTTTTGGGTTGAAGTAAAAAGGCACTGCAAAGGGTTGTTTGGGGTTTTTGGGTTGACGTAAAAAGGCACTGCAAAGGGTTGTTTGGGGGTTTTGGGTTGAAGTAAAAAGGCACTGCAAAGGGTTGTTTGGGGGTTTTGGGTTGAAGTAAAAAGGCACGGCAAAGGGTTGTTTGGGGGTTTTGGTTTGAAGTTACAAGGCACTGCAAAGGGTTGTTTGGGGGTTTTGGGTTGAAGTAAAAAGGCACTGCAAAAGGTTGTTTGGGGGTTTTGTGTTGAAGTAAAAAGGCACTGAAAAGGGATGTTTGTCTAAACTTGACAACTCCTGTTTGCACTATATTGATTTTAGATAAAACGCTACCACTTATGGCTGTGATGTTTGGCCATCTTACTCAGTCCCCCTTCGCTCATCAGGTTCAGAGGATTCTTCCATCAATGAAAATAAAAGTGTTATTAGTGTTTAAAAAATGTTGAGAATCTCTCTCCTGTCAATCATGCCATGAAGGCTACTCCTTTTCCGGTGGGAGGGGGGAGGGTTTATAAAACCCGGAAATGTGGGTCTGGCTCAGTCTCTGCATGATGGGGAGGGAGTGGTCATGACTCTGTCTGAGCTGTGAATCAACTGAACACACTGAATGTCTACTGAACTGTGAGTGTGGTGTTTTGTGTGGTTTTATGGTGGTTTCACCCTGCTTGAAATGGTATGAAACTGCATTTGAATGTGGTGGCCTTGCACCTGCATGAAATGGTATGAAACTGCATTTGAATATGGTGTCGTTGCACCCTGCATGAAATGGTATGAAACTGCATTTGAATTTGGTGGCCTTGCACCCTCCTTGAAATTGTATGAAACTGCACTTGAATTTGGTGGCCTTGCACCCTGCTTGAAGTGGTATGAAACTGCATTTGAATTTGGTGGCCTTGCACCCTGCTTGAAGTGGTATGAAACTGCACTTGAATTTTGTGGCCTTGCACCCTGCTCGAAGAGGAAAAAAACACTGCACTTGAATTGGTGGCCTTGCACCCTGCATAAAATGGTAGGAAACTGCATTTGAATTTGGTGGCCTTGCACTCTGCTTGAAATGGAATTTCAAGGAATAGCTGTGAGTCAACTGCCAGCCCACCAGCCGTGAGTGAACTGCCCAGCACATCAGGCTTGAGGACTGAGCTGCCACCCCAAGAATCCATTTGACCCACAATATCCATACTCGCCCTCTGGAGACCAGTAGTCCCTGCAGCCAACAACACCCATACCAGCGCTCTAGAAAGCCCCCCCCCCCCCCCCACTGGCCACCAATATTGGAATTGGTGGATAGGTGGAATATTGCGTCAGGGGACCAGCGGTCCCGTCGTGAACATGAGACCCAACGGGTCCCATTTAGTCTAGTTTTCTCTGTATCTAGGAATAGGAATAGGAATACTTTATTGTCACGTGACTAGGCACAGTGAGATTCTTTGCTTGCATACACAATATATACAAATAGCAGTCACCAAGGCGCTGACAAAGTTACCAAAGCACGCCGGCTCCCGTTTTGTTTCCCCGCCCGCCAACAGTTCCCCCACGACAGGTCCTCCATTGTTCTTCCCCTCCCCCCTCATGGTGATCTTCCACGCTCTCAATCGACCGTCGACCCTGGGTTGATCCACGAGGCATAGCCACCGCCACGAGGCTTCACCACCGCGCGAGGCACCATTGTCGCAAGGATTCACCGCTGCCGCCACCGAGCCTCACTGCTGTCAACGCCCTACTTCACGCCTCCATGGTGCCGACCCGGGGTTCCAGCCGCGGGCTCCGTCGGTCGCTTCACCCGACGCGCGCTTCTACCCGGCCGGGCCCCGACCCAGGTTTCTACACGGCGATCCTGGAGGCATCGAGACTGTGGCGCCTCGATAAAGGCCTCCGGCCGCGTTCCCAGTCCACAGCCACAGCCCGTTGGGAAGCCTTCTGGGCGCACGGGGTTGTGGGTTTCCTTTTGATGGTCTGGTGTCCTCCCACATTCCAAAGTTGTGTGTATTTGAAACTTAATTGGTCGCACGAAATTACATCTAATGTTATGATGATTGATAGAGTCTCAGTCATCACGGTTGGCACAGCAGTAGAGTTGCTGCCCTTACAGCAAAAGCAGCGCCAGAGACCCGGGTTCGATCCCGACTACGGGTGCTGTCTGTATGGAGTTTATACGTTCTCCCCGTGATCTATGTGGGGTTTTCTCCGGAAATCTTCTGTTTCCTCCCACACTCTAAAGACGTACAGGTTTGCAGCTGGACAACAGCCTTTAAAGCCGCTAAGGCAAGACGCATTCGCCCAGGAGCGAGCGTTCACCAGCACAGCTTGGAAATGAGCGTGCAGGGGATTGGAGGGGAGCGCAGGTGGGTGGGGCTTCGCAAGCATTGCCAGCTGTGAGGAGAAAGTTCAGCGGGTAGCGGAACGTGCTGTAGAACTTATGAGGAGAAATTCAGTGCGTGAGGAGTCGCTGCCCCGAGATCTGTAGAACAAAGAAGCTACAGCGGAACGTAGCTGTAGAATCTTTGTTCTGCAGAACTTTCTTTAAGAACTTCAAAGTTCAGTTCTTAAAGGGCACTTCTTACTAAGCCACATCACCTAGAATGTACCTAGAATGACCACTAAATAACTATGAGAGTGATTCAATTCCACAACATTATATTTGCCAAAATTAAAGCTCCTACCCTTAAACTTGTGAATGTAATACATGCAGGACACCTGCATATGTACTTGCAGGTATGTACACAGAAGCATAGATGAGCAGCACACACACAAATCTTTATGTTGCCATCTGATCTTTCTCTCTACCTCAGCCCTTGTCATCAGCTCACACAGCTCAAACCACACATCAAGCGCATAATCACAAAGGCTGAACAGCTTGTTGCAAGATGAAGTTGCCTGCCATATGTTTCTTTCCAACACTAACTGGTGGAGTTGCAAGAAAACTGCAGTTGCTGCATTCTTGAGCAAAAAAAAGCAAAGTTCTAGAGGAACTCAGCAGCCCAGATCGCATCTGTGGAGGAAAATGGAAAGATAACATTAAGGTTGTTGTGATCCTTCTTTGGTCTCGATGAAGGGTTCCAACCCAAAAAATCC
>CM075977.1:299307238-299398253 GCA_038087875.1 Malacoraja senta | reverse complement strand
CCACTACAATTCGCGTCCCGCCACAATAGGACAACCTAGGATCCAATCTCTCTGGCTCTGCACTCTGCTTGGACCACTCGAATAATAACAACACATGAATCAGGCTAATGCTCTTTGACTACAGCTCAGCGTTCAACACTATATTCCCCTCTAAACTTATCATCAAATTCAGAGGTAGACAAAAATGCTGGAGAAACTCAGCGGGTGAGGCAGCATCTATGGAGCGAAGGAATAGGTGACGTTTTGGGTCAAGAACCTTCTTCAGACTGATGTGGGGGTTGGGGGGGGGGAAGAAGAATGGAAGAGGTGGAGACAGTAGGCTGTGGGAAAGCTGGGAATGGGAGGGGAAGGAGGGAGAAAACAAGGACTACCTGAAATTGGAGAAGTCAATGTTCATACCGCAGGGGTGTAAACTACCAGCTTGGTTAATCCGAACGATCAGGTTGGTTAATGCGAACTGAGCGGAGGTGTTGGGCTAAGCGATCACCAAGCCTGCCTCTCCTGGTGGCTCAGCACTTCAATTCCCTCCCATTCCAAATCCGACCTTTCTGTCCTGGGCCTCCTCCATGGCCAGAGTGAGTCCCACCGCAGCACCTCATATTTTGCTTGGGTAGTTTACACCCCAGCGGTATGAACATTGACCTCCAATTTCAGGTAGTCCTTGCTTTCTCCCTCCTTCCCCTCCCATTCCCAGCTCTCCCACATACTACTGTCTCCGCCTCTTCCTTTCTTCTTCCCGCACCCCTCACCCCCACATCAGTCTGAAGAAGGGTCTCGACCCGAAACGTCACCTATTCTTTCGCTCCATAGATGCTGCCTCACCCACTCAGTTTCTCCAGCATTTTTGTCTACCTTCGATTTTTCCAGCATCTGCAGTTCTTTCTTAAACATCAAATTCAGAGAACTGGTTCTCTGCTCATCCTTAAGTAATTAAATGATTGACTTCCTAATCGGCGGATCACAATCAGCATGAATTGGCAACAACACTTCCTCTTTAATAACCATCAACACAGGAGCACCTCAAAGCTGCATGCTCATTCACCTTCTGTACTCCCTGTATACTCATGACTGTGTAGACACAGCTCCATGTTTAAATTCACCCACAATACGATCATTGTTGGACAAATAATGGGTAAATATGAGTCAGAATTCAGGAGGGAGATTGATAATCTGAATGGACATTGCAAGAACTACCATCATTTGCACAATATTAGCAAGACGAAGAAAGGGACTTCAGAAGGGAAAGTCAGGTATCCACGGACCTGTCTTCATTGATGGAATGGCAATGGAGAGAGTCAACAGCTTCAAATTCCTCGGTACATATATTTGAAGATCTGTCCTGTGCTCAGCACACCGATGCAATTACACAGGAAGATCATCAACACCTTTACTTCCTTCAAACTTTGAGGAGATTCAAACAAATATTCTTATCGAACTTATACAGCTATGCAGAAGAGAACCACTAGCTCTTACCTCAAGGCTTGGTTCAGGAACAATGGAGATTACAGTGAATGGTAAATACTGCCTGGTCCATTACAGTTACTGACCTCCCCACGTTGAAGGAATATATCAAAAAGGCAGCTTATTTCATCATAGATCCACACCCCCCCGGGCCACACTCATTTTGCTACTAATACCAGGAAGAAGGTACAGGAGCCTGAAAACCAGGACAACCAAGTTCAAGAACAGCATCTTTGCTGGCCTGTGAAGCTTCAGCAAGTAAGAATTTCATTCTTGCATTATCAGTACATATGACAATGAAACACTCTTGATTTTTGACTCCTGACTCAACCAATTTGTTGGTTGTGAAGTTTGGTGCACTGCATAGGTAGCCATCTTTTCATGAAATATAACATAATTGCAAAGACCTGCAATGTCATACAGATCCCTCTGAAGACAGACATCTCAAGACATTGCAATTAAAGTTGGACAGATAATTCCAAGAATGCTGTTGGTAGGTGACAAGCTATAGGACCTAATTTTGTGATGATGTTTAACATTTTATTTTGTAAGCCTTAATGTACTAGAATGAATGATTTGATGTCCAGATATAGGACCTTATTGCACACCTTGAAGGTTAAAATTTATATAAGAAAGAACTGAAGATGCTGGTTTAAATCGAAGGTAGATACAAAATGATGGAGTAACTCAGCGGGACAGGCAGCATCTCTGGAGAGAAGGAAGAGGTGATATTTCGGGTCGAGCCTGAAGAAGGGTCTCGACCTGAAACGTCACCCATTCCTTCTCTCCAGAGATGCTGCCTGTCCCACTGAGTTACTCGAGCATTTTGTGTCTACCAAGGTGAAAATTTACCTTGGTTGCTGATAGTTGCCGAGGCTTTAGCTATGCATCTACTATTAGGTTCAGGTATTTTAACTTTTAAACTGGATTGATACAGTTCAGCAAAATTTGGAGCTCTCTTTTCTAAACTTTCTAGACTTGTCTAATCTTTTTAATATTAGGATAATATTCTGTAATGTCTAGCCCTCAACTTTATCTGAAAAACAGGGTACCAGTTTTGAAGGTGGCGTCACAAGTAGATAGGATGGATAAAAAGGCTTTTGGCACATTAACGCATTAGAGACTACTCTAGTCAGAGTATAAGTTGGGTGGTCATGTACTGTGTATAAGACGTTGGTGAGTATTGTTATATAAGAAGCCATTTAGAGTATTGTGTTCAGTTTTGGTCACTATGCTGCAGGAAAGATGTTGTCAATTTGGATAGGGCACAGAGAAGATTTACAGAAGAAGGATGTTGCCAGGACTCGAGGGTCTGAGCTATAGTGAGAGGTTGAGCAGGCTGGAAATCTATTGGTGGACCGTAGGAGGATGCGGAGTGATCTTATAGAGGTGTATAAAATCATGAGAGGAATAGATCGGCTAGATGCACAGAGTCTCTTGCCCAGAGTAGGTGAATCGAGGACCAGAGGACATAGGTTTAAGGTGAAGGGGGAAAGATTTAATAGAAAACTGAGGGGTAACTTTTTCATACAAAGGGTGGTGGGTGTATAGGAAGTGCTGCCAGGGGAGGTAGTTAAAGAAGGGACTATTGCAATGTTTAAAAAACAATTGGACAGGTACATGGATAGGACATGTTTAGAGGGATATGGACCAAGCACAGGCAGATGGGACTAGTGTATGTTGGTCTGTGTGGGCATGTTGGGCTGAAGTGCCTGTTTCCATAGAAACATAGAAAATAGGTGCAGGAGTGGGCCATTCAGCCCTTCGAGCCAGCACCACCACCCAATATGATCATGGCTGATCATCCAAAATCGGTACCCCATTCCTGCTTTTTCCCTATATCCCTTGATTCTGTTAGCCACAAGAGCTAAATCTACCTCTCATTGAAAACATCCAGTGAATTGGCCTCCACTGCCTTCTGTGGCAGAGAATTCCACAGATTCACAACTCTTTGGGTGAAAACGTTTTTCCTCATCTCAGTCCTAAATGGCCTATCCCTTATTCTTAAACTGTGACCCCTGGTTGTGGATTCTCCCAACATCGGGAATTTTTTTCCTGCATCTAGCCTGTCCAATCTCTTAAGAATTTTATATGTTTCTATAAGATCCCGTCTCATCCTTCCAAATTCCAGTGAATATAGCCCAGTCGACCCATTCTTTCCTCATATGTCAGTCCTGCCATCCTGGGTATTAACCTATTCAGATAATAATCTGCCTTCTTGTTCTTGCCACCGAAGTGGATAACCTCACATTTATAGATAGATATGACTTTATAGTCATTCAGACCGAAGTCTGGACGAAATTGCAGCAGTCATACATATAATACAATAAAACAACAATAAACACATATTAACATCCACCACAGTGAGTCCACCCAGCATCTCCTCACTGTGATGGAGGCAAAAGTCTTAGGTCTGCAGTCTCTTCCCTCCTCTTCTCCCTCTGCGCTGAGGCGATACCCCCCGGGCGATGTTATAAATCAGTCCCGCGGCTCAAACACCGCGGCCCGGGGTGGTCGAAGCTGCCGCCCACCAGTCCTGCAGACGCAGCCGCTGGCCCGCGGCCGAACCCCGGACTCAGGCCACCACCGCCAGAACACCATCCCAGCCACCCTCACGTGAGTACCCTCTGGCCGGGCTGCCCGGACATGGGCGCCGAACCTCCCCCGAGCCGGGCCGCCCCGACATGGGCGTCGCTTCTTCCCCGGGCCGGGCCGCCCCGACCTGGGCGTCGCTTCTCCCTCTGGCCGGGCTGCCCCGACTTGGGCGTCGCTTCTCCCCCTGGCCGGGCCGCCCCGGCTTGGGCGTCGCTTCTCCCTCCGGCCGGGCCGCCCCGACATGGGCGCCGAACCTCCCTCGGGCTGCGAGTGCCGCACCTCCCCGAGCTCGGCCGCTCCAACGGGAGCCTCGTTCCACCCTTGGGCTGGCCGCCCTCACGAGAGCGCCACAACCTCTCACGGGAGCACTGTTCCAGCCCTGAGCCGGACCACCCTCACGGGAGCGAGCTCAGGGCGAGTCCTGACGGGCTCTGCCTCCGGAGCCTCGAGGCCATCAGCTCCATTAGGCCTCAGCGCAGACGGAGGCAGAGAAGGGGAATACGACAAAAAAGTCGCATTCTCCCGCAGGGAGAGACTGCAAACCCCGTTTCAACCCCCCACCCCCCCAAAACACAAACTAAGAACCAAAAACTAGACTAACCAAAACAAAATAAACAACACAAAAAACACAAACAAACGGGACTGCCGATGAGCCGCTGCAGCCAGGGCCGCGCCGCCACTCCGGAGAGGGCAGATGCAGTATATCCACTTTATACTGCATCTGCCCACTCAACCAAACTATCCAAGTCACCCTGCAGCCTCATAGCATCCTCCTCGCAGCTCACTCTGCCACCCAGCTTTGTGTCATCCACAAACTTGGAGGTGTTACATTTAATTTCCTTGTCTAAATCGTTAATATATATTTTAAATAACTGGGATCCTAGCACTGAGCCTTGCGGCACCCCACTAGTCACTGCCTGCCATTCTGCCATTCAAAGGACCCTGTTCATTCCTACTCATTGAGTTCCACATTGTATGATTCTAAGATAGGGGATATGGGGAGAAGGCAGGAAAGTGGTACTGATTGGAGATGATCAGCCATGATCACATTGAATGGTGGTGCTGGTTCGAAGGGCCGAATGGCCTACTCCTGCACCTAATGTCTATTGCCTATTGTCTATGACCAGCACTTGAAAGTCAAGATTAAAATAAAAAACAAATTATTTTTGTATATTTAGCAATGTACTGTTTATTCTTCTTTTATGGTCATAATTATTATGACCTATTATTTGTGAATTCCAGATCATTTATTGAATGGTTGTATTGCTAATATTCCTATTTTAAATGCTTGATAAAACATCCAGCTTCCCTGTGCAATGTGCTACCAGCTGCAGTTTCAGATGTTCTACATAGAAATCGTTGACAAAAAAAGTCGCAATATTCATGACTAGTATTCTTCATTCATCAAAGCAGCCGAACAGGATGACAGCGCCTCACGGCAGTGGCCTCTGCAGTCCATCTGTCTTTTTTTCTTTTTGTCCTGTCAGGTGTATGTTTGGTTTTAGTTTTATATTATTTTTAGCTGTGTATATGTGGCGGGGCGGGGGAAACTTTTTAATCTCTTCCCTGTACGGGGACCCGACTTTTTCTTTGTCGAGTCTCCGTTGTCATTGGGGCCTAACCTCGTGGAGCCGGCAGCCTACCACCGGAATCGACCTGGGGCTCCAGTCGCAGAGCCTGCGGACTCACCATCGCGGAGCTGGCCGACTTCGGAGTGCGGAGCGCTGTGGTGGCGCGCGGCTGCGACCCGACTTCGAAGATTCGGAGGTTTCGGCTGCAGGCCCTGTGGACGGTAACATCTGGAGCTCGCAGGTCCCTGGTGGGAGACCGCTTTTCGGAGCTCCCGCAATGGCAAACTTTGCCCCCCCGAATCGAGGGGTTTAAATCGGCCTTACATCGCCCGGCGCGCCTTAAACGGCCGCGGGACTTACCATCGCTCCACCGGAGGCTCTAACATCAAGAGCCTCGATCAGCTTGATGCAGCAGTTTGACTGCTTGACTGTGGGAGAAGAATAAAGAACAGAGAACAGAGAAGAGATAAGACTTTTGCCTTCCATCACAGTGAGGAGGCGTTTGGAGATTCACTGTGATGGATGTTTTGTGTGGAATTGTGTTAATTGTGTGTTGGGTTTTTTTTGTTGTTATGACTGCAGGAACGTAATTTCATTTGAACCTATGTTTAAATGACAATAAACGGCATTCTGATTCTGATTCTGATTCTGATTAGGATTCTTTAACATGGTCATTTATTTCCTCTGCTCCAACCAATTTATCTCAGTATATTTTTGGAGTATTCATTAGTCTCTTCTCAGAGACTTTATTAAGCATTTTCTGAAAATGAGACTGTGAAGTACAACAATGCTCTTTGAAAATGAACTGGTTACAATCAAGCCTCTGACTTTTAACACTGTATCTATATATTCTCGTCTGCACTTTTATTAAGAAATCATATTCTCAACTATGCTTAATGATAACGTGGAGTGAACAATGCAATCCAATTCGTAAACAAATATTGGTTCATAATTTTCCTTTTAATGCCAAGAGAAGTCTTTTAAAACATGATGAGCTGAAAAGGGTCAGCTAGTCAAAATGGGCTACTTCATATTCAAAGCATCTTGATGAAACATAGAAAGATTAAACGAGAACTTACCGTTTGAAGTTTGATCTTTATTTTATGAGAAGTTGAAGTGAGGGATTACGTGAAGAGCCCGCCAGCCCGCATGCGCGTCAACCTTTAAAGCAGCTGTATGAAACCACAGAATAATTGCTGACCTAAGCTATAGGAAGATTAACGAACTAGAACTACCGAATGATCTTTATGAGAATAGGGTTGGGAGTGGAGGGCACGTAATCCCTCACTTCAATTTCTCATAAAATAAAGATCAAACTTCCAACGGTAAGTTCTCGTTTTATCTTTCTATTTTATTTCGAAGTCACGTGAGTGACCACGTGAAGATTTCAAAGCTCTGTGATTTCATGCAGTGAACCAGAGTCCATGCTGCCTCAGTTGATCAGATATGGCTGAAAAAACATAGTGCATTAAAACATGATATTGACTTAAACATGTTCATGCTTTTAATGGAAATAATATTGGAAATAATAATAATGGTCCCTTACATCAGGTATAGGGAATAGATTATTTAACAGAACATAAAATTTTACTAGCAAATGAACCAGGCCTGGTAATAGGCTTATTATAAAAAGCTTGAAAAGTTTGCTCATTCGACCATCCTGCTGTCGCTAGGATGCGGTCCAGCGGAACTTCCATGAATCTTGCTGCCGACGTAGCTACAGCCCTGGTAGAGTGAGATTTAAATACATCAGTGTCCACTCCTGCGAATGCTAATACATGTCTCAACCATCTAGAAATGGTCTGCACCGATACCCTTCTGTGTAGTTTCCTGTGACTGATGAACATAGCCAGTTCGGTACCTCGAAGGTCCTTTGTAACCTTTATATAGGCGGATGTGCAGGAGTGGGCGCCGTTTGTACAGGCGCCTGCCTGCAGTCCGTCCTCTAACCCTTTTTATTTTTATTTTCTATAACTTTTATTTGGAGGTCTATTCTTTCTATGTGTGGGGGGGGGGGGACTGTTTTAACCCCAGTTCTACCTTCGCTCTCCCCATGCGGCCTTCCATCAGGCTGGAGCGGCGTTTCCTGCCAGGACCACAGCTTCGGCGGCACAGCGCTGGGATACCAACACGGAGCAGGCGATGCCTTGTCGGGTCGCCGCTCCGGAGTGCTGTGACCGCCGACCACCAACATCGAGGAGCTGCGGTCTGCGGTATGCGGTCTGCGGGCGTCCCGCTATGGGCGGGCGGCGCTGGATCGAAAACACCGCGGAGCCAGAGTCGGAGCTCCAACCGGCGCGGCCTGAAGACTACGGGCGTCGCAGTCTCCGGGGAGGGAGCGGGCGCTCCAGACACTTCTAAGCTGCTGAGGACTTTCCACCCGTTCCAGCTACCCGGCAGGTGGGCATACAACATCGGGCTGCCGGCGACTGGCTGCGGAGGCCTCAAATTGGCCCCGACCTCGGGTGGACTAGGAGGAAGAGGAGGAGGACTGGACATTTTGGTGTCTTTCCCTCACAGTGGAGAGTGTCGACTCTGCTGTGGGGGGGTGTTCGTGTTGAATCTCTTATAGTGTGTTGTGTCTTTTTTCTACCTCTTTTTTTTCATTTATATGGATAATTTTCTCTGTAAAGCACTTTGGCTTCATTGATTGAAATTGATTGAAAAGTGCTATATAAATAAATTAACTTTACTTTACTTTACTATATATTGTTTAATATACGTGACAACACATAACCTACGATCAGGTGGATATGCCAAAAACTCCAGCTTAAGTTCTAGCACACCTGGTTTACTTTGCTTAACTAACTCATTTATGTAAAAGGTTACCCTATTGTTTGACATAACTGCCTTATCCAGCCTTAATTTATGCAATGACTGGACACGTTGCGCTGAAACGAACGCCATGAGCATTATTAATTTATAGGTGAGCTGGACCAAAGATAAAGATGCGGCTGGAGCCCAACTGCGAAGCAGTGTTAACACTATGTTAATGTCCCATACCTTCGTATATCTGGGCGTGGGAGGGTTTTTGTTAAAGATACGCCTCATAAATTTGGACACCAATGGGTGAGAGCCGACAGAATGGTGTCCTGATCATAGCAGCAAGTATGATGATAAAGCACTTCGAGCAGTGTTAATAGCCCTATAACTTAATTTTTTATCAAAATGTAACGTTGAAAGGAACTCCAACACATCGGCTATATCTGGCAGGTGGTTGCCAGAGGTTGCAGGTAGTGGAAGGTAAGACCTTCCACTATCTGCAACCTCCGGCAACCACCTTCAACTAGCATCGCAACCGGCTTTGATTAAAAAATTACTGATTTTTTAAATGGCAACCTATTTTTAGTCACGGCCGGTTTTGAATTTTTTGAAATAATCGGCGGAACATAGAAGAAGCGGAAACCACTTTCGACCATTAGGGAGACTGACAAAAACCTCCGGGAACCTCCGGGAACCACACAGAAAACCTTGGGTGAGGCGCAAAGTTTCCAGAGGTTTCCGTTCAGGTTTCCTAAGTGGGACAGGGGCATTATAAAATGTCTATACTGCACATATGAGTTGAATTCTGCCAAATCAAGGATGATACGGCATCCACCATCTTTCTTTTCCCTGGAGGATATATTAGAGATGTATTAATGTTTTTCATAAATTGATCTCTCAATTACTCCTTTTTTGTGCAAAGCGTATATTTCCGCTTGCATATCCAAAGCCTCTTGTTTGGAATGAATATACGACCGACTTGGCGTATCTCGTGTGGGTGGAAATGAGTTAGGCAAAAACTCAATTTTGAAACCCTTTATACTGTGCAATATAAATGGATCTGAGGTTATCTGCCGCCATTCATGCAAAAACAAGTTTAATCTACCACCAACTTGTAATTGCTCCTCACACCCCGTGTGACTGAAAGAACCAGACCCACCTACCTCAACGGATACAGGTGGTTCGATAGCAGGCCCAGCGGACCCTAATTCTGGTTTTGTTTTCTTCCCCTTGCTCTGAAGGGTTGAGCTGCTGGGGCAGGGGGATGCCGCATCTTCCATGATGGGCGGGACGGGCCTTGGCCTAAAAAAGACCTATGCCCGGGATGATCAAATCTGGAGCTGCTACTGGTTTCAGTAAACCACTTCTTGCTAGTAGAGGCGTAGGGGTGCTGACGCCGGAAGAGCGGAGACTTGCCCATAGGAGATGCTTTAATCAATCCTGCTGCTCTGGATTCATCGTGCAAGTCTTTCACCTGTTTACTCAGGTCTTCTCCGAACAGGAGATTGGGAGGCTGGACATTACTGGCCCTACACAGATGCGCAAACTTAGGGTTCAATGCAGGCCTGATGGCGTTCTTCCGGAAAGAATTTATCTCGAAATGGGCGTTGCACATCAGCGCCATAGCATCTTGCTGAATATCAGATAATGGACCACCATCTATCGATCTGGCAAAAGCCGTGATGCCTGCAGATAGTAACTTCAGAATGCATTGGAGCTTCATCTCTTGGGCCTTGATCTACCCCCAATATAACCCCAAATAGAATTATTGACCAAGGGCACTTTCAGAGTTGCACAATTCTCTGGAGTGGGGTATTTCGCAGCTGTTTCTACCATGGTTTCCTCTTTTAGTTGATGTGAAGTAAGGTAGCTGATGCTTGAGGCCAATTCTTCCAAAAGTGCTTTTCCTGTCTGGGAAGGCACAGCAAATCTGGATGCAAGAGCGGGCAACTCTTGTGTATGCGACTCACATATATCATGCACTACAGCATGTTCCTCCGACACACATCCATATTCGGAGTCAGCCGTATAATGACCTCCGAAACTCCCCTCATCTGAGCGGGAGGAACTAAGCAGCCCTGTACCAGGCGCTGCCGCAGGCATTAGTGTAGACCTGCCTGGATATGCCTCCATACCACGGAGCATACTGTGTGTCAGCATCCTCTCCATGAGGTGCTCCATTTGAGATAAACGGCCTAAGACATCACTCATTGATGTGGGAGGGAAATCCTCCTGGCCTGAATCATCAGATAATACAGGCCTGATAGACTTTTGTTTGGCTTTACCCCCCTTCGGGGTTGCCAAGTTGCTCCTTGCAGGAACCAAGTCTGAAGTAGCTGAGCAAACTGCCAGCGACTCTGATGATGAAAGAGACAGCCGCCGTCTTCCGTAGCCGGTTTTCCCGCGGCCCGTCTAAGTTTGTTAGTCCTAGGTTTTTCCATAACGCTAGAGACAATTGTAAAGAAAAAATACATACACCAAAGTACCTCAGAGTAAGTTGCACACTTACCTGTGAGGTTTTTAAACTTACCGCTGGAGGAGCCGACCCTCCTCCCAGCCTGTCGTGCGCCATGCGTTAGACGTATTGACGTGCATGCGGGCTGGCAGGCTCTTCACGTAATCACTCACGTGACTTCGAAATAAAATCTCCATTGCCCTTACCCAATCTGAATTTACTGCTGAAAATTAGAATTAGAGCAGAATCTACGGCAAGTAAATAAAGATTCTGGAAATTTTCTCCATGGGCCATGCTGACCATTCACCCATACGCTAGTTTTATGTTATCCCATTTTCGCATCCTATGTACGCAAGGGGCAATGTACAGAAACCAATAAACCTGCATTCATTTGGAATGTGGGAGGAAACAAGAGCACCTGGAGAAAACCCATGCGGTCACAGGGTATAAACTCCACACTGGCGTCACCTATAGTCAGGATCGAACCTAGGTCTCTGGCGCTACGAGGCAGCCGCTCTACTGCTGTACCACTGCGCCATTATGAGTGAGTCACCATTTCTTGATCTTGTTGAATTTCCAACATGAAAGGAAGATTGGAGGAAATTTTATTTTACATTCTAAAGAAATCGTAAAAAGGGAACTGCAGAGCAGAAAGATATCTCTACCTGGGCAGCACCTGGCACCCTGCTACTAAGTTAACCTGCATGAGACGGTGGGCTTGGTGAAGCAGTGCTTTACGACCAGGGATGCAGTCCTTGGAATACATCCACTGCCAGGGCTGGTGGTGGAGGCAGAAGCTTTTAGATAGGGAAATTGATATTTAAGGAGATGGATATGGATCACATGCAGGCTGGCATCTTGGCATCTAGGCACTTGTACCCAAGGTCTCTCTGTTCTAAAAACTCCCGAAGGCCCTGTCATTCACTACGTTACCTTGCCCAGATTTAACTTCCCAAAATGCATCATTTTGCACCTGCTTAAGTTCAATTCTATCTGCATTCCCTTTGTCTACTTTCATAGTTGATCAAGATCCTGTTGTAAACTTAGATAATATTTTTCACTGTCCGCCACTCTGCCAATATTTGTGTAATCTGCAAACTTCCGAATCATGCAATCTACATTCTCATCCAAATTATTACGATATATGACAAATAACAGGGGATCTAGTACTGATGCCTGTAGCACACATGTCACAGGCCTCTAATCTAAAAAACAGCCATCCACTACCATGATCTGACACCTTCCACCAGGCCAAATTGATATCCAACTGAGTAGCTCTTCCTGTGTCTCACTTTCCTGACAACCTACTATGTGGGTTGTCCAAAGCTTTTCTAAAGACAATGTAGGCAATGTCCACTGCACCGTTGACAATATATTTGGTCACCTCTAAAAAAATGCAATCAACTGGGAATTTGGGAACCATGATCTTCCACTCACAAAGCTATGCTGGTCATCTCTTATCAGTACTTGAATTTCTGAATGCAAATAAATATTATCCCTCAGAATTCCTTCCAATAACTTTCCCACCATTGATATTAGGCTCACAAACCCACAGTTCCCTGACTTGTCCTAGCAGCCTTTCTTAAATAAAGGCATAACATTAGTCACCCTTCAGTCTTCCGTACCCCACCATTGGCTAAGGTGGATGCAAGAATCACTGCTAGGAATTTTTTCCCTTATTCCCCACATGTCATAGAATACATTTGGTCAGCTCCCCTTCCTATTTCCGTCAACCTTTCTGTTCTGGGCCTCCTCTATTGCTAGAGTGAGGCTACACACAAACTGGAGGAACAGCACCTCATATTTCGCTTGGGTAACTTACAACCCAACGATATGTGACTTCACCAATTTTTGGTAACTAACCAACAATCCCTCTCCCCCTTCATTTTTCTCCATCTCTTTCCTGTGCCACACCTGGATGTGCACCCATTTCTCCCACTATCCACCTCCTCTTTTCCTTCCCCCCAGCTCCTTCTACCCCTTCATCTGGCCTCACAATTCATGCTTCTTCCCTCCTTATTTCACAATCTTTCACTCCATTTCATCTCTGGCATTTGGCCCGCCACTATCTCTCTTCCAACTTTCTTATCCTAGTGTAATCTGTGAAGAATGGTGCCAACCTCATAACAATGCCTATCTATCCAGAGATGCTCCTGACCCACTGAAATCCCAGCAGTTTGCCCAGGGATTTATCCATCTTTATGTGCCTCAACCCTGCCAACATCCCTTTTGTAATATTGATATGTTTCAGGACATCTTCCCTGAATTCTCAGGCTTCCATAACCTTCTCCACAGTAAATATAGACAAGCGTCATACCTCATCCGTCTTCTGTGACTCCACACATTGACGACCACACTTATGCTTCAGGGGATTATTCTTTCCCTGGGCACCCTTTTAATCTTAATGTACCTACACAATCTCTCAGGATTCTTCTTCAAGTTATCTGCCAAGGATATCTCTGTCCCCTTTTTGCCCTCCTGATTTCCTTCTTAAGTTGGGTGTTAGGAGGAAGATTGTATTAGATAGTGTGAAATGGAAAAAGCAATGGACAATCAAGCAGCAAACAGGCCTATTCAACTGAAATTAAAAATGAAAATTGCTAGAAACACTCAAGAAGTCAAACAATATTTGTGGAAAGAAAACCAGATAATGTTTCAAGACAAAAACCCTTCACGGCAATTCATTTCTGATGAAAAGTCATCAGCCTGAGGCATT
Source organism: Malacoraja senta (assembly GCA_038087875.1). NCBI lineage: Eukaryota > Metazoa > Chordata > Chondrichthyes > Rajiformes > Rajidae > Malacoraja > Malacoraja senta. Next base: position 299,384,692 of record CM075977.1, on the reverse strand, counting down.
AACACTCTTACCCTTTCTGCAGATCCTGCGTGATTCACCTTCAGATTGTTTCCACTTGCGATATTTCTACTTGCATTTCAGCCTTGCAGCAACTGCAGAACTTTGAATTTTAAAAACTTGTTAAAGAACAGATGAATGTTGTGAAGGTGAAGATTCCTATCAATAAATCCATTTTTAAAGTTGTTCTGCCAGGGTATTGTCCTTAAAATTGTTGAATAAAATCTCCGGAAAACTGTTTATTTTTAGCCGCTCTGGCAAATCACATTCACCTTTTGTAACTGAGTTTTTGTGGGGAGAAATTACCCTATTTTAATAATTTTTGTAAATATTATCTGTCAACCAGGCAAGGTACTCAAGTTGAACCAAAGCAGATGAATATAGTCAATTAAAGTCAGAGCAATCATTTCACCAACTATGAGATAAAAACATACATTTTAACTCATTCTTCGTCGAATCTTATCATCATATCCTTATTTTGTGTGCATTTTTCTAGATATCTCTTTTTACTGGTATTTGTGCTATTTGTCTCATCTGTTCCCTTGTGGTGGGAGCTTCCATTTTCTAGAGCTCTTTGCTACTAGAAGGAAGCAAAGAAGTCCCATCTGAATTCTCTTTTGAATTTATTTGGAACTGAATTATATTTATGGATCCTGACTTTGGTCTTTAAACATGTGGAACTATTTCCATGTCCACCCAGTCAATTCATCTCATAATTAGATATTCATCCACCAGACTACTGCTCTGAAGAAGAAAACAAAGATTCAGTCTGTTCAAACTTCTCTCGTGTTTTCAGCTTGTTCAATGCTTATATTTGTCTTGTATTATGGAAACCAGAATTCTGGATTCTATTATTTTGACTTTATTGATAAAATTCCTATTTCCTCTCAAGCGCCTTGAGTATTAGAAAGGCGCTATATAAATCCAATCCATTATTATTATTATTATTTGATTGTAGAGGAAATGCTGAAATAAACACTTCGCAAATTGCATTTTCAAAACCTACTGATTGAATCACATCTTCAGGCAGTGGTGTAATTGTGAGGTGGTCAGAGTGCTGCAAGACAGATACGTCACTGATGAGGCATCATTAGTGTTCCATTTCATTTATATGATACTTTGAATTATCGTCATCCTACAACAGTGACAAATAGCAGAAGAGTGATTTCTAGATTATGATTTTATTTCCATAAATCATCGAGTCAATTTTCATGCCAAACCTTTAATCCGGTAATACTATATAAAACTAAGCAACACCCATTGAATTCAGAATTATTTTCTGTCCTAAATTAATGCAACTGTCGTTATTTTCTTATTTCTCAGTAAATCTGACATATTCTATGGATTAACCCCAAATCATGTACTGCTCATGGTGCCAATACATCAGCTAATTATACTTTCTAAAGTATTATCTAATTACACAGTCAAATGATATCAGAAAATATGAATAATTCAAAGCTCAATTCAACAGAAAAACACAGTAATCAAATTTGATCTTGAGCTATTTTCAAGGTTATGTTTAGCAACGTCATCACTATTGCTGAAGGAACTGTTCATCTTTAGTTTGTTAAAAGATGTGCATTTGAAAGACAGTAGTTGGTTTGCACTAAAAGGCCAACCTTTTTATCCACATTTCAATGAATCTACAATACGTAAAAAGTAAATATCAAATATTATTCTCTTTATGGGCATGTAGTTCACGTAAAATTAATGATGCTGATTTTATGATTTTATGTAACATGCAAACTAATTTTCTTCATTAAAATATGTATTAAAGGGACATCACTGTCAATGTGTGTGAAAAAGATACGGGCAAGGAGTACTTGAAAAATCCTTAAATAAATGTTGGGGTTTGATATGAATAAATGTGAGAAAATGCCATGGGATTCAAAACTGTGATATATGTTACTAAAGACACTAATTGACCTTTGCATATAAAGTGGTTAAATCGGTGAAAAAGGTATAAACCTCGAGTACAGAAAATAAATAAAGCTGTATTTAAAATAGCTCTTTTGAATTGCAGAATGTGCCAGAAAGAAACCTAACAAAGCCAGTTCCCCGTGCCTGGACCAGGCATCAGATGGTTTCTTTACACATCCAAAGCCCATTGTTCTATGACTTCCTGTCCTGACCTCATGTGACCCCTCCTGCCACACTCAGACCAGAGTTCGCACCATTGACTCCATTTACACTTCACTCACTATAACCACCGGGTGGCACCCGTAATGGCGTCTCGCCAACAGTCTGTCGTGTCCCTTCTCTGTTTTTTATTATTTTAAGTATGTCTTAAATGTATGTTTTAATGTTTTAATGTTTCTTGGTTAGTTTATGAGGGGGGGGGATAGGGGGAAATTGTCCCTAGTCTGCAGAACGCAACCAGTGCACTGGTATTTGATGGTCGGCACGGAACTCAGTAGGCCGAATGACCCTCCCTTGAGAATGTTCTGCAGCTGCTCCGAGACATCCGGGACGCTGGCACCAGGGAGGCAAATGACCATCCTGGAGTGCTGTTTGCTACCACGGAATCTCCTGTCTGTCCCCCTAACTATTGAGTCGCCTACCATAATTGCTCTGCCTGACTTCATCCCATCTGCCAGACCCAGGGCCGGTGCCACAGACCTGACTGCTGCTGCTCTCCACGAACGGTCAGCCCCCTCAACAGTATCCAACACAGTATATCTCATTTGCAAGGGAATGGTCACAGGGTATTCCTGAACTCTTTTCCTACTAACTTTCCTGGTGGTCATCCGTCCCTTCTCTATTTGCAACTTTGGTGTGAGCACCTCACAATAGTTCCTCACTCTCCCAGATGAGCCTAAGGTCATCCAGCTGCAGCTCCAGTTCTGTAAGGCGATCTTTAAGGAGCTGCCGCACCTTCCTGCAGGTATGGCCCTCAGGCACACTGGCCATCTTCCTGAGTTCCCACATCCCACAGGCCGAGCACTCCACAGCATTAAGCTTCCATCCCACCTTACCATGACCAAGTTGCACTCTGAAACAATGTTATCCAATAGAATCTGATAATAATATACGTAAATATAATCAAGCCAACCTCAAATACAATAGGTAGAGCAAAGGGGAAGATACAAGGTGCAGGATATAGTTCTCAGCATTGTAGTGCACTAGTTCTATAGACAAAGTCCAATGTCCGCAATGGGGTAGTGATCCAATCCAACTTTATTTGTTAAGCACTTTAAAACAACCAATGTTGATGATGCACTTTAAAACAACTCAACTAGTGATGAATCAGAGAATACCCTGGTTTGTGGTAGGACCTTCCAGAAGGCTGATAACGGAAGGGAAGAAGCTGTTCTGGATACCGGTGGTGAGCTAATTCAAGCTTCTGTTTCTTCTGCTGGACGGGAACGGGGAGATGAACGAATGATTCAGTGCATCGTGCCAGCGTGATGCGGCTGATGGCTCGAGGCTGCCCTGAAGCAAGAGCCAGACTTCCACCAGCAGCAGCTCTCCTCCAGAAACAAATTACAATGAAAGCAGGTTAAACTCAGTCTTATTTTGTTTATGGGTTTCAAATTGGCACTCATTTATACATATCTCGCTGATGATGACATTATACAAATGAGGTTTAGGGAACAGGGGTGTCGTGCAGGGAGCATTCTCCTTTAATTCTGACTAACTCTTACTTGATATTCACTGTTGTTTTTCTTGATCTCAGTAGCAGTTGTTATTGTTAATGCTCCCTCCTTTGGAGTTCCCACAGATCTATTTTTCATCTATATTCTACCACTTGCCAATTTGTTAGTTAGTTAGTTAGTTTAGTTTATTGTCACATGTACCAAAGTACAGTGAAAAGCTTTTGATTTTGGCATGCTATCCAGTCAGCAGAAATAGTATACATGATTACAATCAAGCTGTCCACGGTGTACAGAAACAGGATAAAGGGTATAATGTTTAGTGCAAGAAAGTCCTGTAAAGTCCGATTAAAAATAGTCCGAGGGTGTCCAATGAGGTAGATGGTAGGTCAGGACCGCTGTCCAGTTGGTGATAGGATAGTTCAGTTGCCTGATAACAGCTGGGAAGAAACTGTCCCTGAATCTGGAGGTGTGCGTTTTCACACTTCTGTACCTCTTGCCTGATGGAAGAGGGGAGAAGAGGGAATGTTTGGGGTGAGACTCGCAGATTATAGATTTATGTTGATGACACTGAACTTCATCTCATTGCAGATAGACACAAAATGTTGGAGTAACTCAGCGGGACAGGCAGCATCTCTGGAGAGAAGGAAAATCTGTTCATCTCACTGGCAGCCTTCTCAAATTCCTCAGCTGTTAGATTTATAGACAATAGACAATAGGTGCAGGAGTAGGCCATTTGGCCCTTCGAGCCAGCACCGCCATTCAATGTGATGATGGCTGATCATCCCCAATTAGTACCCGTTCCTGCCTTCTCCCCATATCCCCTAACCGCTATTATTAAGAGCCCTATCTAGCTCTCTCTTGAAAGCATCCAGAGAACCTGCCTCCACTGCCCTCTGAGGCAGAGAATTCCACAGACTCACAACTGTGAGAAAAAGTGTTTCCTTATCGTTCTAAATGGGTTACTCCTTATTCTTAAACTGTGGCCCCTGGTTCTGGACTCCCCCAACATTGGGAACATGTTTCCTGCCTCTAGCGTGTCCAAACCCTTAACAATCGTATATGTTTCAATGAGATACCCTCTCATCCTTCTAAACTCCAGGGTATACAAGCCCAGCTGCTTCATTCTCTCAGCACATGACAGTCCCGCCATCCCTGGGAATTAACCTTGTAAACCTATGCTGCACTCTCTCAATGGCAAGAATGTCCTTCCTATTGTGTTGACTCGCTGACACTTAATTAGAACATAGAACATTGAATGTAGAACATTGCAGTACAGGAACTGGCCCTTCAGCTCACAATGTAAGCGCCGAACACGATGCAAAGTTAATCTAATCTCTGCCCAGCATGTAATACATGTTCATTCATTCCTTCCAATTAATGAAGAATAAGAAGGAGTCCTCCACCACTTAAAATTGGGAAGATTTAAGTCATTTTCTTTGGCCCTTATCACAAAATTTGGCTCCCTGGCTATCACATCCAATCATAGATACTGTCTAAAACCAGACCAGGCCATTGCAGACGTGTTGATTTATTTGACCCCAAGGGGAGTTCTTCACTGGATATGTACTGCATTACTAAGACTGCCTTTACTTTCCCCATCTTTTTGACATAATCTAAATCTTACTCTGACTCAGCTCACCAGAGCTCATCCACATTATTGTTATGTCAAAGTTTGACTTCATCTCCATGATTGTAGCCAGATTCCTGTCTTCTTCAAAACCCATGTGGAGGCACTTAAACTCAATCTGCTTCAAGCATTGCAATATTAGGTTTAAGTTTATTATTGTCACTGAAGTACACTGAAAAGCTTTGTTTTTCTTGGTATCCAAACGGATCAGGTGTAACATGCATAAATACAATCAGTGCAAACTCAAGTACAATAGATAGAGCAAAGTAGAAGATGCAGAATGCACAAAACATTTTTCAGCATTGTAGTGCAGTTCCATAGACAAAGTCTAATGTACTCAATGGGGATAGAGGTGAATCAAACAGAACTCTATGGAAGGACCACTTAGAAGCCTCATAACAGAGAGGAAGAAGCTGTTCCTGAGTCTTGTGGCAAGCTGGTAACTTTTGCTGGATGGGAGCAGGGAAAAGAAGGAATGAGCTGGGTGAGACAAATCTATGATTATGTTGGCTACTTTTGTGAGACAGCGCGGTGTAAATGGAGTCAATGGTGGGAAGACAGGTAACCTTCTTCTCCCCCTTTCTCTCTTTTCGGTGCCCCTCTAATGCAGAGAGGCAAAAACAAAATGTGATGTTATTTTCTTCTTCCTTCAGCTGAGAAAGTCCTCCTTTTTCAAATACTTTGGCTGATGCTGAAAATAACAATACTTCACAATGGTTTCAAATTTCTCTAAGTGTTTATGACTGTACTCAGGGATACAAACCTTAATTACAATGAATTTCAGTACTGCAATGGCATTTTAAGAGTAATTAGTAAAATGCCAGAAAACTGATAATTTTATTTCGAAGTCACGTGAGTGACTACGTGAAGAAGCCCACCAGACCGCATGCGCATCAACTTATATGCTCTAGTGCATGGCGCGAGTCGGAGCAGTCTCACTGCTCTGCAAGGTAAGTCAATTTTCTTCGGGCCGCTCTACACGTGCCCAAAGTAGCTTGGAATTTCCACTGGAGCTAGCGTAAGTTGTATTTTTCGCTGCAGTCTCCAACGTGAGCAAGTGGCTGAAAGTATAGGGCTCCATACGGCTGTTGCCGTTAGTCTGCACGGCAGCAGACGACCCAGGTGAGAGACCGGTGTAGGCTCTTTAGGAGCTGGGTTTACGGCTATTGCCATTATAGTCTGCAGCAGACGTCCCTAATAGGGGAACACCGGCTAGGATAAGTTGTTGCAGCTGCCGGCATCAGAGCTCCATACGGGAGCAGGCAGCCAGAGTCAGAGACAGCGTGAGGCTCTGTAAGGAGCTTTCATTCATAAATTGCGGTTTGCCGGCAGCCAGGTCTATTTTTACTGCAGGAGATTTCCAGCAGCAGGTGAGTTTTAGAAATAGTCGCGGCCCACAGCCACCGCTTAGGTAGCTCAGTCTGCTGCAGCACCAAACATTTTTAACAGAGTTACTGCTACAGCTATGCTACAGCCACATATAGTGTATTCTTTAAATTGGACGGCTATAATGGAGTTGGCAATTATAACAGTTGCCACAGGGTCACGTTTGTGACTATCATAGCCCCGGCGCCAACGGCACGAACTCCCCGGGCACCGTGAGTGGCGACCCGTAAACGAGCTCCGCTGATGATGAGGCCAAGTCCTCTTTAGGAGCATTCCGGATGCCCAGCATGACCCACGCAGGTGCGAGCCCAGTGGCCAACATCCTCGAGGCGAAGGCCGGAGATGGCAGTCCTGTAGGCGGGCATCTCACCGTCCGTGAGCTGCGCCTCCGCCAGGGCAGAATAGTCAATTCCGGGCGCCACCTCGAACACGGTGTCGATAGCGGGGCGGGACAATGCGTCGGCCACCCGGTTCTCTTTCCCCTCGACCTAGCGGATGGATGTGGTGTATTCAGAAATGTAGGCCAATTGCCGCTGCTGTCGTGTGGACCAGGGGTCGGAAACCTTCGCCAGGGCGAAAGTGAGCAGCTTGTGGTCTGTGTAGGCGGTGAACGGGCGGCCCTCCAGGAAGTAACGGAAGTGGCGCACTGCCAGGTACAGAGCCAGGAGCTCGTGATCGAACGCGCTGTATTTGGTCTGTGCGCTGTTGAGCTGAAGAAGGCCAGGGGCCGCCAACCTCCGTCCGTTAGTTGCTCCAGCACGGCACCAACCGCCGACTCCGAGGCGTCCACCGTGAGAGCAGTCGGGGCATCTTCCCGCGGGTGCACCAGCAGTACAGCCCGAGCAAGGGCCTCCTTCGCGCCGCCAAATGCTGCCACTGCCTCATGGGTCCAGTCGACGTCCTTATGCTGCCCACCCGCCAGAAGTTGATACAGCGGCCGCATGATGTGGGCCGCGGATGGCACAAAACGATGATAAAATGCCACCATCCCGACAAACTCCTGCAGGCCGCGCACCGTGCATGGGCGGGGAAACCGATGGATGGCGTCGACCCTGTCCGGCAGGGTAACCGCGCCTTGCGAAGTCATGTGGTGGCCGAGGAAGTCAATCTCAGTTACCCCAAAAAGGCACTTGGCGAGGTTGACAGCCAGGCCATGCTCGCTGAGCCGCTGACAGAGCTGCCAGAGCTTCCTGCTGCGAGCGGCTGGCCACCAGGATGTCGTCTAGGTATACGAACACAAACTCGAGGTCGTGACACACCCTGTCCATCAAGCGTTGAAATGCCTGGCAGGGTTCTTGAGGCCGAACGGCATCCGCGTGAATTCATACAGGCCGAACGGCGTGATGAACATCGTCTTGGGTACATCCTCCGGGTGGACCGGGATCTGGTTATAATCCCGTACCAGATCCACTTTGGAGAATATAGTAGCCCTGGCCAAATGGGCGGTGAGGTCCTGGATGTGGGGTACGGGGTATCGATTCGTGGTTGTTGCGGCATTCAGCCGCCGATAATCCCCGCAAGGTCGCTAGTCCCCGCTTGTCTTAGGGACCATGTGGAGTGGGGACGCCAATGGGCTGCTTGAAGGGCGGACGATCCCCAAGGACTCCATCGTGCGGAATTCCTGCCGTGGCAGACGCAGTTTATCCGGCGGCAGTCGGCGTGCTCGTGCATGGAGAGGTGGGCCGGTAGTCTGTATGAAATGTACCACTCCGTGACTGGGGGTCGATGACCGAAACTGTGGGGTCAGGATATCCGGGAACGCGGCCAATATCCGAGCGAAGCGGGAATCCACGGACGACAGGGGGCGTCCCACCGGCTAATCCAATCGCAACGTGATCGGCTCCATCGTAGTGGCCTTGACCAAGCGTTGATGCCTGACGTCCACCAGGAGGGAATGCACCCAGAGGAAGTCGGCCCCGAGCAACGGCTGGGAGACCTCAGCAATGGTGAACCGCCACGAGAAATGGCAGGAGCCGAAGACGATCGGGACCATGTGCGGATGGGGCTGGCATTCGCCGCGGTGAGGACGGGCCCCCGCTTACCGGAACGAATGTCAGCCAGCGAAGGGGGCAGGACGCTCAGCACTGCCCTGGTATCGACGAGGAAGCGGGTCCCGGAGCGCCGATCCCAGGTGAAGAGGCGGTAAATCTTGCCGGCCGCCGCGGGGTCTATTGGCAGCTGGCCCAGGCATTTCGCGGGAACGTGCACAGCTTGCGGCTTTGCCGTGCTGCAGCACCCCAGCGCTTGTGGTAGTAGCACCAGCGCCTCCTGCTGGTGGCACTTGGAGCTTGCTGGCGCTGGACTGCAGGTGCAGTACCCGACACGGCCGCGGGGGGCGATCTTACAGGCCTCCGGGATGCAGCTGTCACTCCTTCCACAACTCCCCCGCCCCTCCGGAGGAAATCGGGAGCTGCCGGGGTGACGTCATCAGTGCGCCTGCCGACGGCCAGCGCGTTGACGTCATCAGGGCGCGCCGTCCACAGCGCGTCCCAGTGTCTGCCGACAGCCAGCGCGTTGACGTCATCAGGGTGCGCCATCCACAGCGTGTCGACGCGCCTACCGAGGGCCCTGATGTCGGCGAAGGAGGCGTCCGTGAGCTGCAGACGGATGTAGGCCGGCAGCAGATGGAGGTAGGTATATTCAAACATTAGGCACAGCGTGTGCCCATCCAGGAGCGCAACCATCTCTTTTAGGAGGCTTGATGGTCGTCGGTCGCCTAGGCCCTCCATATGAAGGAGCCTGGCAGCACGCTCGATCCTGCTGAGTCCATAAATCTGGAGCAGGAGCTCCTTATGTCCGAGGTATTTCTTGGTGGCCGGGGGGGCTGCGAGGAAGTCTGTGACCTCTTCAACCGTGTCCTGGTCGAGGGCCCCCACCAGGTAATAGAAACGGGTGGCATTGACTGTGATGCCCCGCAGGTTGAATTGGGCCTCCGCCTGCTGAAACCAGATGTGCGGCCGGGTGGTCCAGAAGGTGGGCAATTTAACAGAGACCGCGTCCAGAGACAGGGCCGGGTCGGCCTGTGAGGTGGTAGGACGGGCGGTTTTCTCCATCATGACGACAATGGAGCGTCGGAGTCACCAATGTGGTGTGTATGTCCCGAAATGAAAGCGAGGAGCCAGGTATTTCGGGAGGCACCTTTATTTATGTCCTTCCAGGTTGTAGGGAAGTCCACGAGAGAAAGATGGCACCCAAACCCTTGCCTTTAAACCCTCTGGTTAAGGGCCGCCTCTGGACTGAACCATTCCCGTGCCGAGGGGTTTGACAGTTAGGATGGCCCGACCCTTGGGAGCTGCCACAAGAGCACCAATCTGCAGTCTCGGTTTGGCTGCTAAAGGGAGCAGCCTGACAACCACAAGTCGGAGCATAGTCATAGGCAGGCCTTGGGACATCTATGCCAGACATGATTGGGGTTTGTCTCAATTACGAACATCTGATGAATCAAATTATAACACAAGGAATGCTCCGCCTTATGAAGGCATGTCAGGCAGCAGCTCCTGGTTCAGGGTTGCAAATTTTCCTCCCGCTCAGATGAAAGGAGTGGTGGAGATGGTGCCAAAGTATATGCACATATGCCTGAAGCAGCTCCTGGTTCAGGGTTGCAATTTCCTCCCACTCGGTTGAACGTAGTGATGGAGATGGTGCAAAGTATATGCACACATGCCTGAGGCAGCTCCTGGTTCAGGCTTGCATAAGTCCTCCCACTCGGATGTATGAAGTAATGGAGATGGAGCCATATATATTATGCCCCGTATTACGGAAGCATACACAGGCAGTTCAAGTCATATGCCTGTAGCTGCCCTGGTTTCAAGGTTCGTATTTTCTTCCCACCCGAAAGACTATCGGAGATGGTGTCACAAAATATGCTCGGTATTATAGCAGCATGCACAGACAGTTTGAGGCATACGGATATGGCAACACCTGGTTCATGGTGCAATTTTTCTCCCACTCTAAGAGAGTGTCAAAGATCAGTACGGACTAACTCCAAACATGAACCCGAACATGACTATGTGCCGGGATCCCATGCTTTAATGCGTGATGTACGTCAATCGCATGAGGAAAAGCTGTGTGCTCTTGCCTCTAAAATTGCTATTCCCTCAGGGACGGACAAGCCACTACTAGAGAAATTGGCCAGCGGCATCACCTATCTAACAAAAATGACAAGCATGATGGACAGGGTCTGCAAATGGAACTTCGCTGAAGCTCCAACAAAGGAAATCGACCTGGGGTTAGAGACGCTGGTAAGTAAGGTCTCGTTATTAACCTCCGTAAACTCCGAAATGGAGCAGTCTGTCGGCCCAGCTTGGGTTTACTGCCAGCATGGGCTGTCTAACGTTTACGTTCTCTGGGATAAGATCAGGTTGATGTAGAGACATTGGCAAGGTGCCTTACACAGTAACCTCTGTAGTTCCAAGTAGGAACAGTTTGGTTATCCTGGATCAGGGTAGACCATCATGAAACTGGTTGTCCATATGAGTCATAGTGACAAGAGAAGCACTGCTTCATCATCTATGAGAGGTTATCAGACTGGTCAATAGAATAAAGTTGTTGAAGTTTTTTCTCAACATGTGGTTTATTTCTCCGCAGTTAGCAGAGTTGCTGGTTCATTGGAATCATCATTGCCATCCTCTCTGGGACAGGTAGTTACCAGCAGAAAGCTTGTCTGGCATATATCATAATTTTATTTGACCTGCAGGTTCATGTTGTGAATCAACAATGTATTCATAATAACCCATAGGTTCTCAATACCACTATTCCTGATTGAGTGGTGGGTCGAAGAGATTGTGTTATGCACTCTAGAGACTTAGACATGTGGTCTCAGTCAAAGGACTGCGAGGTATTCCTGATGCAGCCTGGCATTATACTAATCTCCATTCTGAAGGAAAACGCTACGTATTCATGGTGACACTTAATCAAGAGTTGACAGGGATTCTCACATCTAAGGGAGACTGTGGTTTCAGCTCTGGTCATCAGCTGCTGATTATATATTATCAGCGATATGTATGAATAGCTAGATAATGCATCTTCCGCGGGTATGAAAGCCAAAAATAAATTTGTCCCTAGGATCAATAGAGGTACAGCAGTTCCGAGGGCAATCAATGACAACTCATCAGAGGATGAGTGGTCTGGCCAAGGACTAGAGGGGTATGTTTCTTAAAGTACAGAAATATGGTGCAGGCCGAATCGGGTTAGCATTAGGCTAATCAAATGATGGGTTTACTTACCCAGTTTTAGATGGATGATTAGGTGTCTGCAAATTAACTGTCTCAGAGAATCGATTTTGTAGTTGCATACTCTGTCATATCTATATACATAAGGTACAGTTTCTGCTATTTAATAATAAAGCTAGTGGTGAAAGCCTATGCTGCCCTTCTCAGATTAAGGGCATTATGTCATCGAGTTTTAGGTATTATGTAAAATTGCAAATGATAAATCTTATGGGTTGTCGGTAGATATCTTTGACGATATTATATTTAAGGCAAAATGGAATTTAACAGAACCAAATTGCCTATTAAGTCAAGCAACTCTTATTTACTCATTCACGTGTGACGGCTGGGACAGCCTGTCTTCTCGGCCAGCTAGCTCTGCACAATTGTATGAGAAGCTTGTGAACATATGTGAGTCAATTCTATACGGAAGTAACAGAGGTTGTGTGGCTTTATGGGATAGCACAATTGACATTTCCTGTGCTGCCTTATCATTTCTGCAATACCATAAGTGGGACATAAATGATTAGTTCGTCACCCACTATTCTCTAACATTATGCAGGGTGTCTTTTATTTGACCACTCTAATAGCCTACACTCATTGTAATGTGCGATGTATGTCAGTAATTTGTTATGCAAATATTTCTCAAAATTTTCCTAATGGGACCAGTATCTTAAGATAATTATGCTTTCAGCAGCTGATCTCAGCATAAAGAACACAGCCTTACTCAATCTCTGGCTTAGTCTCCACATCATACTGACATTAGGGTAGCTTGTTATAGAAATAATCTCATAAGCAAATGAGCAGGATTGTGTGCATTTGAGGTTGACAGCATACCCACCACAGCAGAGATCAGGGATGTCCTTAAGTATACAAGTGCACTCAGTTGCTAGTGCCTATGAAATGGAAGATAGTTATTTTCTTTCAATAGTCTCAAGATATTGCTGATGGCTCATTAGCAGCCAATACAATGGTTTTCCCTTTCATCATACAGCATGAGGTTTACATAATGCAGCTTAATAAATTATAAAATTTGGTGGAATATGTCTGGATATTTGCAGATAGAATTATGCACATTGTTGCATGAGTTATTGTCTGACTCAACAGTCTATTGGGACTACAGGCCAGTTTAGAGCAATGGCCATGTATGCAAGTTAGCATCATGATATTAATAATTCATGTTTTCCTACCATTAATGGTTTAGCTGTTTTAGTGTTTCACACACAAATTATGTCACTGTATGAAACCACAGAGCTTTGAAATCTTCACGTAGTCATTCACGTGACTTTGAAATAAAATAGAAAGATTAAACGAGAACTTACCGTTTGAAGTTTGATCTTTATTTTATGAGAAGTCGCGATGAGGGATTACGTGCCCTCCACTCCCGACCCTATCTCATAAAGATTATTCGGTAGTTCTATCCTTCAATCTTTCTATAGCTTAGGTCAGCAACTATTCTGTGGGTTCATACAGCTACTTTGAAGATTGAAGCGTATGCGGTCTGGCGGGCTTCTTCACGTAATCCCTCATAGCGACTTCTCATACAAAAAAGTTCAAACTTCAAACTGTAAGTTCTCGTTTAATCTTTCTGTTACAGGGGACTTGGTAGGATTGGTTTTGAAGGAAAAAACAGAGCTTGCTTCTTCTGCCTGATTTTCAATCTCAAAATTAGTCAGATTGGTCTTCCATCTGGAATGTTACCTGTTTCTCTTTCCACAGATGCTAGTTTCCCAGCTGTTACCAGGCAACTGAACGGTCCTCTCATCAGCTGGAGTACGGTCCTGACCACCCATGTACCTCATTGGAAACATTTGAACCATCTTTAACTAGACTTTATCGGACCTCAATGTGAAATCTTGCACTACACGTTGCACCCTTTATCTTTTGATTGTATTCATGCATTGCTTTTACTTTGGCTGGTTAGCAGGCAAACAAAATCTTTTCACTGTACCTCAGCACACGTAACAATAATAAACTAAACTTAACTTTCCAATCTGCTAAGTGGTGAATCTGTGGAATTCTTTGCCACAGAAGGCTGTGTAGGCCCAGTGTATATATTTAAGGCAGAGCTAGATAGATTCTTGATTAGTACAGGTGTCAGAGGTTATGGGGAGAAGGCAGGAGAATAGGGCTAGAAGGGAGAGATAGATCAGCCATGATTCAATGGTGGAGTAGACTTGATGGGCCGATTGGCCTAATTCTAATCATCACATGATCGTATGATGTGTGGCGACCACACATTTCACTGTACCAATTGGTACATGTGACAAATAAATGTATCTTGTATCTTGTATCTTGATCATAAAGGCCTGTCTCACGAGTCTGCGGTCATTGGCGGCGAAACGGGAAGAATCTACCACTCCTGGGCCGCCATAGACCGCGCACTTGGTCAAACGCACAATTCCGGGGCCATGCAGCGTTGTTCCCAACACCGCACGGTGCTAAAATAAAACCAACACTGTTCAAAAATATGTCTCTACCGCACAGCCTCCGCCAGTGAGGCACGAGTGCGGCACGGCCGCCGCCACAGCCGCCGCCAGTGTGGCTCGAGCGCCGTGCGTCGAACTTGCACCGCCACAGCCTCCGCCAGTGAGGCACGTGTGCGGCATGGCCGCCACCACAGCCACCGCTACAGCGCCGCGATCAGGACGGCCGCCGCCACAGCCGCCGCTAGTGAGTCATGTGTGCGGCACGGCCGCCGCCACAGCCACCGCTACAGCGCCGCGATCAGGACGGCCGCCGCCACAGCCCCGCAGAATCAAAATGACATCATTGCAGTCGGCCCGCCCTTTTTTTAACTTACCGCAAGCACGTGGGACCAGCCGTATTTAAATCACTCGGCCCCCGCGCAGCATCCGTACGGCGCTCCCGTGGCATAGGCTCGGCGCTCTCGCCGTTGCCGTGCGGTCCACTCTACAGGCGAAGCCGTGCTTCACCGCCGATAACCGCAACACCGTAAGACAGAGCCTTAAGTGTTTTCAACTTTTCTATTTTTACTAATAGATACAAAGCATCAAAGTGGCCAGGCACAAACCTACCGGACACAGAGGTGGGAGCTACCTCATCTGGCAGCATGAGAGCACCAGTCACATGAAGCCCTGTCTGTGATAAATCTCTCCCCAGCCAGAAGCTGATCTGGGTCATGTGTATCAGCATCCACCGTACATCCTGGCAATGTGCTTTATAGTTCTGGCCGCAGAGTCAGCACACAGACCGGCAATCAAGATCGCAATCTCGTGCAACACTGTAGCTTCAACATCTTTCCCCTCTGTTGTGGGGACCATTTGTGCTGCTAACCGATGTTGTCAAAGATCAAATGATTGCAGCAAGTCAAGAGTGTTTTATTGTCATGCGTCCCAGAACAATGAAACTATTACTTGCAGCATTCATGTATTTTATGATTAACAAACACAACACTTTATTGAGCAAAGTGCGGCACAGTGGTGCAATAGTAGAGTTGCTGCCCTATAGCGCCAGGGACCCGGGTTTGATCGTCACTACGGGTGCCCTCACTACGGAGTTTACACATTCTCCCTGTGACTGCGTGGGTTTTTCTCCGGGTGCTCCAGTTTCCTCACTCAGTCCAAAGACGTGCTGGTTTGTAAGTTAATTGGCTTTTGTAAATTGCCCCTAGTGTGTGGGATAGAACTAGTGTATGGTTGATTGCTGGTTGGTGCAGACTCGGTGGGCCGAAGGCGTGTTTCCACTCTGTATCTCTATACTAAACTAAACTAAACAAAGCACTGGACAAAATGAATGGGTCCGGCAATATCTGTGTAGGGAATGGATCAATATTGTTTAGGATTGGGACCCTTCTTAATACTAATAGGAATATGGGGGAGAAAACTGGAAAGGAGAGGCGGGGGACAAAAGAAGGCCAAGTGTGATGGGTGGATACAGTTCCTTTTGACTCAACATTTTATTGTTGCTCAATATGAATGCTATTACAACAGGGGAACACCCATCCCCTTGTGCCTCTCTCATCATTCAATGTGACCACTGCTGATCCATGTGTTAATTCTATCCGTTTGCCTTGCCCTCTTAATTCAGATAATTTCTGTCTAGTAATAATTAGTTTTAATATAAAATTCTTGATTCATCAACACTACGTACAGAAGGTCTGGTGCTCTTTGTTCATGCCTCCATCACATGAGGGCAGACTTCTGTTTCCTGCCACCATATTCATTTGACTTTCTTATGGCTTTCGCTGCTATTTCTTTTGTCTCACAGATTTTACATACAGCATAATTTAAATGAATAGGTGGAATTTTTTCACCTATCCACGTCCTCCAGAGATGCTACCTGACCCACTGAGTTACTCCAACACTTTGTCTATTTGTTTGTAAACCAGCATCTGCAGTCCCTTGTGTCAGCATAATTTAAATATTTGCGTTCTTGCAAAAGATTAAAACCGTTTCTCCCTGCAGAGCTGATTCGATTTAAATGGTCACATGCCATTAGTCTGCAGCTCTCAAGGATCTTTTGTGTGCATATTTTTCTTGTCCCAAAGCTGGACTCATCACAGACTTTATCATAGATAAGCAATTAGGACCAATGTTACAGAATGCTACGACATTAAATAAAAATGGCATTCGCAAGCACTAAGCTCTTTTTTTCCACAGCAGTTTTGCATTCCGTCTGGAAAAATTACTCCAGAATGTGTGATTAAACACTCAAGCCAGCTTAATCTAAGTCAGAAGATGATCTGCTGAAGTTGTGCAGTGCCCCAGTCAAACTGTGTCTTGAGCACTGTGATTATCTTAAGTCACCAAGATATGAAAAGACATTTGGTAACCAAATAAAAAGTTGTTTCCAAATCTGTCAGAGAATTTAATGTCAAGGCAAGATTACAGAAGCTCACGTCTTTAGCACTGAAAGGTGGCAGCCTAATTTAAATCTAATACAAGGCATTGAAAGGCAGAGGTGCTTTTAACATTGAGCATTCCGTTCAACCATGCAAAAATATTCAAGTAAAAGCAGAGACATATAAACAAAATGAATTCAGTGGCCTCCAACAGACTTTTTGCAAATAAGTAGTGGAGGCTTATCAAGTAAACAAAGAGGAAAAATCTGTTTTTTATTATACGTTTTAATTAAGATTAGCCGTATGGCATCCCATGTCAATATTTCTATTGTGTACTTAATATTTTGGCCATTTTTGGAACATAAAACCTTGTAATTTCCTGTCAGAATAATTTAGATGATCAAAACCAGCTTAGGAGGTCATTCTGGCACAGGTGAGGCCATGCATCATCCTCACTGCCCCAGCCAGTAGAACTAGGTCTTGTGAATCAGCCTTCCTGACCACCCTATCTATCTGCAATGTCACTTTCAAGGAGCTATGTACTTGCACTCCTCTTCTCTACAACACTCCTCAGGCCCTGCCATTCACTGTGAGGGTCCTGCCCAGGTTTGACTTCCAAAATACAACACATCGCACTTATCTGCATTAAATCCATTAACCATTTCTCAGTCCAGCTACCCAACTGATCAAGATCCTGCTGTAATTTTCAATTACCATCTTTGTTGTCTCCAATGCCACCCACTTTAATGTCATTTGCACACTTAAGGGCCTGTCCCACTTGGTCGTCATTTGTGCGCCATTTACGCGACCTGGTAGCGTGTGGGTAGCGTGTGGGTAGCGCTTGGAGTGGCGTGGAGGAGTGTGGTATCGCGCAACGCTCCAGGATTTTGTTCTGCACGAAATCTTTGCGCGCCACCGGCCTGCCGCGTAAATGACGGCCAAGTGGGACACCCTGGCACGGCGCAACATCTCACCTCCAACAGCAGCAGAAGCAGGCAAGCGATCGCCGAACTCGGCCTGGGGCTCATGGCCGTTGCGGATCTGGATCCGCCCCCACTCCTACTCCCAGAGCGGGGCCAAGACGAATGGAGATAGACACAAAATGCAGGAATAACTCAGCGGGACTGGCAGCATCTCTGGAGAGAAGCAATGGGTGACGTTTCGGGTCGAGACCCTTCTTCAGACTGACGAAGAGTCTCGACCCGAAAAAAAATCATCCATTCCTTCTCTCCAGAGATGCTGCCGCTGAATTACTCCTGCATTTTGTGTCTACCTTCAAATGACGTCATGCGCTCCAGATGGCTGTGCGGACCCCTGATGACGCGCGCGACCATTGCGCAACTGTCACGCGTCAGTCACTACCGGCCTGTCGCGTAAATGACGGCCAAGTGGAACAGGCCCTTTACTATTCATGCCGTATACAATTGGTTATGATGACTGCTTTCCTGAGGCAGCATAGCAATCATCCCTTCCGACCAACTGATCAATATTATTATATAGCTTGAAACTGTCCTACATCAATGTTCATGCTATCTGCGTACTTATATGTTAAAATGCATAACCTGGCAGCTTGCTTTGTAGAGCCAATATTCTTTGTGTAAACACCAACTACCAGATGTCCAGACTACCCCTGGTCTTCTTAAACTGAAAATTTAGACCGTTGATTTTCCCTAAACAATTAACTTGAAAGAAAATCTACAACATTTATTTTAGTTTAGAGATACAACACGGAACAGGCCCTTCGGTCCACTGGGTACGCGCTGACCAGTGATCCCCGCACATTAACACTATCCTACACACACTAGCGACAATGTTTACATTTAGCAAGCCAATATACCTACAAATCTGTACATCTTTGGAGTGTGGGAGGAAACCAAAGATTTCGGAGAAAACCCACACCGTCATGGGGAGAACGTACAAACTCTGTACGGACAGCACCCGTAGTCGGGATTGAACCCAGGTCTCTGGCGCTGCAAGCACTGTAAGGCAGCAATTCTATCGCTGCGCCACCGTGCCGCCTGGGTTTAGAAAACTTGAACCAATAACCCCAAAGTTAGCACTCTGAGAAGAGATACAACTATTTATGCCTGTTGACAAAGCACTCCACAATTACTTCCTTTGGAAAACATGCCTTGAATATTTTCCCCAGTAAAGGCGTTTGAAGACAATAAAGTGAATCAAATGAAGTGCTGCATGAGCAAGCATGGAGGTTTTATTCGTACAACCGCAAGTTAGATAATAATGATTTATTGAAAACCTTGGGCAATTATAGAGTAATAAGTAATAAAAATACTGCAATAATATTTCAAAGTTCAACAACTCTGAAATATCCAGACCCATCGGGAATATGCAAAAATTAATTTGTTAAGTCTGCGGTTCAGATCTAGATGAAACATTATCCTAATATGATTAGTTAGATTGCTCATTTTAGCTAATCTGATTGATGAAATGTAATTGCATTTAAAATTATTCAATATCACTATCCATTTGAGGAAACAACAGGATACATAGCATTTGTTAGCTGTATATAACCAATTCAAAAATAGACAATAGACATTAGACAATAGACAATAGACAATAGGTGCAGGAGTAGGCCATTTGTCCCTTCGAGCCAGCATCGCCATTCAATGTGATTATGGCTGATCATCCCCAATCAGTAACCCGTTCCTGCCTTCTCCCCATATCCCCTGACTGCTATTTTTAAGAGCCCTATCTAGCTCTCTCTTGAAAGCATCCAGAGAACCTGCCTCCACCGCCCTCGGAGGCAGAGAATTCCACAGACTCACCACTCTCTGTGAGAAAAAGTGTTTCCTCTTCTCCGTTCTAAATGGCTTACTCCTTATTTTTAAACTGTGGTCCCTGGTTCTGGACTCCCCCAACATCGGGAACATGTTTCCTGCCTCTAGCGTGTCCAAACCCTTAACAATCTTATATGTTTCAATGAGATCCCCTCTCATCTTTCTAAACTCCAGAGTGTACAAGCCCAGCTGTTCCATTCGCTCAGCATATGACAGTCCCACCATCCCGGGAATTAACCTTGTAAACCTATGCTGCACTCCCTCAATAGCAAGAATGTCCTTCCTCAAATTAGGGGAACAAAACTGCACACAATACTCCAGGTGTGGTCTCACTAGGGTTCTGTACAACTGCAGAAGGACCTCTTTGCTCCTATATTCGATTCCTCTTGATATAAAGGCCAACATGCCATTCGCTTTTTTCACTGCCTGCTTTACCTGCATGCTTACTTTCATAGACTGATGAACAAGGACCCCCAGATCCCATTGTACTTCCCCTTTCCCCAACTTGACGCCATTTAAATAGTAATCTGCCTTCCTGTTTTTGTTACCAAAGTGGATAACCTCACATGTATCCGCATTAAACTTCATCTGCCATGCATCTGCCCACACCTCCAACCTGTCCAAGTCACCCTGCATTTTACTTGAATAAGCCCGTGAATAAGCCCGCCATCCCGTATGCGTGTCAATACGTCTAACGCATTGCGCACGACTGGCTGGGAGGCGCATCGCTCCTCCAGCGGTAAGTTTAAAAAGACCTACAGGTAAGTTTAAAACTCATTCTGTGTTCTTTTGTTCGGTAATTCTTGGTTGCAGAACTTCAAGTACGAACTATTATGGAGAAATCCAGGGTAAAGTCGAGACGGGCCATGGGTAAACCAGCTACGGTGCGACCAGCGACTTCAGACTTGGTGTGTGTCGAAAGCACCCTGGCTACCCCAAAAGGAGGGAAAGCCAAGGAAAAGTCTGACATGCCTGTCTATTCCGACGAGTCAAGCCAGGAGGACTCGCCTCCTACAATGGGTAGCGTCTTCGGGCGCCTATCCCGGATGGAGCACCTGATGGAAAGGATGCTCCATCATGATATTCTCCGGGGACCAGAGTTATATCAGCGCGGGTCTCCTCGGGGGCCCGCGGCGGCGCCTGGTTCAGGGCTGCACAATGTCTCTCTCTCAGAGGAGGGGAGCACACGTGGTCAGTGTTGGACTGACTCGGAGTTCGGAGGTATGTCCGGAGAGCATACCAGGATGCACGAGGTGCGTGAAGCTGAACTGCATGCTATGGCATCTAAATTTGCGATACCCTCGCAAACAGGGGAGCCACTGGAAGAGGAATTAGCTGCCAGCATCAATTACCTGGCATCGCACCAGCTCCAGGAACAGGTGATAGTGCAAACATCTATGAAGTACCACACACCTGCCAATTGTGCTTCACTAAACGTGCCGCTGTAAACAGTTCCATCTGGGGATACATCGGAGGAGGCATCAAAGCCCAGGAGTCGGAAGCTCCAGAGAATACTAAATTTGCTGGCTTCAGGCATCACGGCCTTTGCCAGGTCTGTGGATGGGGGTCCCTTGTCTGATGTACAACAGGATGCTCTGGCATTAATGTGCAAAAGCAGGTCAAGGACCTTGACGAAGAAGCGAAAGCTGTCGGGCTGATAAAGGCACCAGCGACAAACAGACCTTCATCATTCCGGCGGCAGCACCCCTACGCTTCCAGCAGCAGCAAGCGGTTCGCAGAAGCTGGTGGCAGCTCGAGGGCCGAATACTCTGCGCGGAGGTCTTGTTTAGGTCAAGGCCCAGGCCGGCCCTCGTCGAAGATGCGCAGTCCGCGTACTCCATTAGTCCTACCCCACAAACCTCGGGGGCGGAAATAGAAACCACTAATCCACCGGTAACCATGGAGGTAGGTGGGTCTGGTTCTTTCTGGAACATAGGGTGTATGGGTCAGTTACAAGTTGGTGGGAGGTTACACTTGTTTTTGAATGAATGGCGTTGGATAACATCAGATCCGTTTATACTGCACATTATACAAGGGTTCCAAATCAAATTCCTTCCCAATTCATTTCCACCCACACAGCATACTCCAAACCGGACATCTGTTCAGCACAACAGGAAGGTTTGGATGTACAAGCTGAAATTCAATCATTATATAAAAAAGGGGTAATTGAAAAGTCGAGTCATGAACCTCACCAATTTGTTTCTAATATATTTCCAAGACAAAAGAAAGATGGAGGATGCCGAATCATCCTTGATTTGACTCGACTTAACTCCTTTGTGGAGTATAGACATTTCAAAATGGAAAACTTTGTTACTGCTAAACAACTGGTTTCCAAAGGATGTTATATGGCATGCATTGATCTCAAAGATGCATACTATTCGGTACCCATTCACTGGGATCACCGGAGATATTTGAAATTTAGCTGGATGGGGCAACTGTGGCAGTTTAAAACGTTGCCTAATGGGTTAACTTCAGCCCCCAGATTGTTTACAAAGTTATTAAAACCAATAATTGGACTACTTCGAGCTCAGTCATATTGTGATGGCTTATTTGGATGATATCCTAATCATAGGGAAAACTGAAATTAGCTAAACTAGCTGTTTCAGCCACTAAACTCATGTTTGAGAGATTGGGGTTTCTCATCCATCCAGCTAAATCCAAGTTGATACAATCTAGAGTTATTGAGTATTTGGGATTTACCATTAACTCTATTCACATGTCTATGACTCTGCCTTGGGGCAAGAGATTAGAACTAATAGAAGCCTGTAACAATCTCATTTTTAACGAGCAATCTTCTATTTGACAAGTAGCCAGTTTAATTGGCAAATTAGTGGCTGCCTTTCCAGCTGCACAATTTGGACCTTTGCATTATCAGAACTAACAACGTGCAAATGAGCAAGCACTAAAATATCATGCAGGTCACTTTAATAGACCTATGCAGTTGCCAGCTGAAGCCATTTCTGAATTACAATGGTGGATGATCAATATTCGGAATTGCTACAGTAACATTTTAGCCAACAAACCTTCAGTTATATTACAAACTGATGCTAGTGCTCTAGGATGGGGAGCTACTAATACCATCTCTAGCTGCGGTGGCAGATGGAATGTGCATGAGTCATCAATTCTTCAGTTACATGGTATTAACTATTTAGAGTTGCTGGGAGCACTGGGTTGAAGGCTTATTGTGGGAATTTGCATCATCTGCATGTCCAACTTCAGATTGACAATACTATCAGTCGGTGCTTGCTTAAGATTCAGCAAGACTCTGCCTCAGGCATTCTGGTAGTGCCTGACTGGCCTACACAGCCATGGTTCCCACTCATACTGGGAATGATAATAGATCCTTTTATGGCTGTTCCCAAATGCAGAAATCTGCTGGTTCACCCCGTGACTGGCGAGAACCATCCACTGCATGATCAAATTAATTTGTTGGTTTGCAGACTCTGAGAAGACCTTTCCTGGGGCTCGGACTGTCAGATCGTATGGTGGACATGATCACTGCGGCCTGGAGAGATAGTACCAAGAAACAGTACATCTCCTATATCAAGAAATGGGAAGTGTTCTGTTTACAGTCCAACATATCGCATGACACGGCATGTATAACAGATGTCTTGGAATTCCTCTCAAAACTATATTTGGACAAGACATTGTGTTATAGTGCCATAAATTGTGCCAGAAGTCCCTTGTCATCATACTTGTTGCTGGGATCGGGATACCACTCTGTCGGGTCTCACCCACTGATATCTAGGTTTATGAAGGTATCATCAACTCTAATCCCCCCAGACCCAGGTACTCGGAGATATGGGATGTTAGCGTTGTGCTGAAGCTGCTTTGCCGGTGGGGCCCAGCTACATCTCTATCCCTGGTCAAACTCACTTTCAAAGTGGTTATGCTCATGGCGCTGGTCTCAGTGCAACGGGTCCAGTCACTACATAAATTGCGACTGGACAGGATGGTTACATCTGCAAATAATATAATATTTTATGTTTATGATTTAGTTAAGCAGAGCAGACCAGGGGCGTCAGGTCTCAAACTAGTTTTCATGGCATACCCATGGACCTTCGGTTGTGTGTGGTCACACATTTACAACAATACGTCAAGGTCACCAAGAGCCTTAGAGGCTCTGAACTAGCAGTATTTGTTAGTTACATAAAACCTCATAAGAAGGTATCAGTTCAGACCATCTCCAGATGGTTAAAACGGGTTTTGGCTTATGCAGGAGTAGATACTAATATTTTCAAATCTCACTCCACCAGGGCTGCAACAACATCAGCAGCAAGGGTTATGGACGTTCCACTGGACCACATCCTAGCGGCTGCAGGATGGTCAAACGAACGAACTTTCCAAACATTTTATAACAAACCCATTGCCAGACCGGGGGTATTTGCCAACTCATTTTAGTTTCTGTTTTATAGTTCCCTCCTGGATGAGAGAGGTTACTATTATTATTATTTGTTCATTAAAAAGCAGCAGCATGTTTTAAATCTATGTCATGTCTGAATGCATTATTAATGTTCACTCATCTGTGGTCAACTGATGCAGTTGTGATTGTGTGGACTCGTGTTCATGGCATGAAATCACAGAGCTTTGAAATCTTCACGTAGTCACTCACATGACTCCGAAGTAAAATAGTAAGATTAAACGAGAACTTACCAAGTTTGAAGTTTGATCTTTATTTTATGAGGAGTTACGATGAGGGATTACGTGCCCTCCGCTCCCAACCCTCTTATCATAAAGGTCATCTGGTAGTTCTAGTTCTCTCGAATCTTACTATATTCAGTTCATCAACTGTTATCTGTGATTTCACACCGCTGCTTTGAAGGTTGACGTGCATGCGGGCTGGCGGGCTTCTTCACGTAATCCCTCATCGTAACTCCTCATAAAATAAAGATCAAACTTCAAACTTGGTAAGTTCTCGTTTAATCTTACTATTCTCATAGCATCTTCCTCACAGTTCACACTGCCACCCAGCTTTGTGTCATCTGCAAATTTGCTAATGTTACTTTGAATCCCTTCATCCAAATCATTGATGTATATTGTAAATAGCTTCAGTCCCAGCACCGAGCCTTGCTAGTCACTGCCTGCCATTCTGAAAGGGACCCGTTAATCCCTACTCTTTGTTTCCTGTCTGCCAACCACTTCTCTATCCATGTCAGCACTCTACCCCCAATACCATGTGCCCAGTTGCCCAAAATCAGTTATATTATTTTACTAGATGGATATATGAGCCATTTCAAAGAAACATTTTCTAATCATTTTCAATGCATAGCTAATTTAATTATCAGGAAGCATAACACAGTAATTTCCCTAATTGTTTTTCACAGAAATCCATGTAATTTATTATCTTGAAAAATTACTCCGTGCAAACTCCACATATGTTGACTGACCCTCTGAGTTCCACCAGCATTTAATTTTTTCATGTGCATCATGTGCTGTTTCTTGTATCTTGATTTCTAATCCTTGCTTATCAAGAAGTTATCCATCTCTGCCTTTAAGGTAGTCAATGTCTCTGCTTCTCCCACCCTTTGTGGAAGAGTGTTCAAAAGGGTCACAATCTTCAGAGAAAAAAAAATCACATTAACTATTTCCTACCAAAATAGACAATTTCACAATGTTCCACTTTATAATTTAATTGCCAGCTCTTTGCACATTCACTGAGCCACTTTCCTCTGCAGTCTTCTTAGCATTGTATCTTTTGTCATAGAGTTATACAGCACAGGAATATATCCTTTGGTCCATCATATCTAGGTCAATCTTTATTAATCCAATGAACTAGCACGTGGCATTTTATTCTATGCTTTGCTAATTCAAGTTTCCTTGTAGATGGTTTTGAAATGTTGTCGAGTGTCTATCTCCACCAACCCCTTAGGCAGTGTGTTCGAGATTCCAACCATTCTTGGGTTGAAAAAAGTTCTTCCTTAGATTTTCTCTAACTCTCATGTAATTTGACTGAATTTATCCCCCAGCGCGGAGTGGGCAATGCCTTACCGAGGGCCGCCGTGTGGTAAGCTCCGGAGTGCTGTGACCGCCGACTCCAACATCGCGGAGTTGTCGTTGTGGAGCATCCAGCCGCGGGCGGCGCTGACTTGAAACACCGCGGTGCCTGGGATCCCTCGCCGAGATCGCCAGTGTTGGAGATCCGACCAGCGCGGCCTGTGGACTTCGTGAGCCACGGTCTCCGGTAGGAAGCGGTGGTTCCAGACACTCCAAGCCGCTGAAGAGTGTTCTCCTGACGCCAGAGCTCCATCCTCCAGCGAGAGGGCCTGAAACATCGGGCCGCCGTTGCGGCGACTGCGGAGGCCTCAAATAGGCCCCGACCACGGGGTGAACAAGAGGAAGAGGACTGGACTTTGCTTCCTTCACTCACAGTGGTAACCATTGTGGGGGGATGTTTTTACTTTTAATGTTAAATTCTTCTTTAATATTGTGTCTTATTTTTATTGGTGTGCTGCAAATGGCAACTCAAATTTCACTACACCATTTGGTGTATGTGACAATAAATGTCCTTTGTCCTTGTCCATGTCCTATAGTATGTGCTTCAACTACCTCCCTTGGCACCTCATTCCATATACCCATTTTTCCTCTGTGTGAAAAAGTTGCCTCTCATGTTCCTAATAAATCTTTCCCCTCTCACGTTAAATAAATGTCCTCTGGTTCCTTATTCCCCTGGTCTGGATAAAAGATTCTAGGCCCAACTGGCCCAGGCGGAGTTCTTGGCCGTGTCCTTAGTGGACCAAGTAGCGGGAGTATTTTGACATCTTTAATCTCTCCCAACTCTCTTACAATACAATACAATACAATACAATACAATTTATTTGTCATTTGGACCCCGTTGAGGTCCAAACGAAATGTTGTTTCTGCAGCCATACATTACAAAACGAAAAGACCCGAGACACAACACAATTTACACATCCATCCATCACAGCGCTGTGATGGAAGGCAAAAAACAACAACTTATCTCTCCACTGCACTCCTCCCCCCCCCCGATGTCAGAGTCAAAGTCAAAGCCCCCGGCGGGCGATGGTGATTATCCCGCGGCCATTAAAGCCATGCCGGGCGATGCAAGGTTGCGCACCGGGTCTTGGTGTTAGAGCCCCATGCGCTCGCAAAGTCCCGCAGCCATTCCAAGCCGCGCGGGGCGGTGATGTAAAGCCCCGCTCCAGGTGCTCTTCAACCCTGCAACTTGGGCGGGAGAAGTCGCCGCTGCGGAAGCCCCGAAAAGCGGTCTCCCACCAGGGACCCGCGGGCTTCCGGTGTTGCCGTCCGCCAGACCCGCGGTTGTAGCCTCCGAATCTCCGGGTGTCGGGTCGCAGCAGCGCTCCACCACAGCTCCACCCGCTCCGGACTCGGCCAGCCCCGTGACAGTGAGTAGTCCGCAGCTCCGCAACTGGAGCCCCAGGTCGTTCCTGCTGGAGGCCGCTCCACGTTGCCCAGCCCCAACGACAACGGAGACCCGACAAAGAAAAGGTCGGGTCTCCCGTGCAGGGGAAAGATTTTAAAGTCCCCCCCCACCCCCACCCCCACCCCCACCCCCCCCCACCCCCCCCCCACACACATACCCCGACAAAAAAATAAAATAAAAACTACATAGAAACAAGACAAAAAAAATAAAAAGACAGATGGACTGCAGAGGCCGCTGCTGACGAGAGTCGCGCCGCCCACTGCCTTCTGTATTCATCTGCTTCAAAAAGATCACCATAATCTCGGTGAAAAAGAAAAGCAAGACCTCGTGCTTAAACGACTACATCCAGTGGCCTTGACATCCACCATCATTAAATATTTTGAGAGGCTAGTTATGGAACGCATTAAATCCAATCTACCGAGCGACTTTGCCCCACTGCAGTTCACCTACCGCCACCACGGACGATGCCATTGCGCTAGCCCTACACTCATCCCCAGAACACCTGGATAAGAGAGACACCTATGTCAGACACCTATCCATAGACTACAGCTCTGCCTTTAATACCATTGTACCATCCACCTTTATCACCAAGCTCATGGGACTTGGTGTCATCACTCATCTCTGCAACTGGATCCTCGACTTCCTGACCAACAGACCCCAATCAGTGAGGATAGAGGATAAATCATCCTCTACGATAATCCTCAACACTGGTGCTCTGCACGGATGCGTTCCCAGCTCTGTTCTTTACTCCTTGTACACCCACGACTGTGCAGCCATGTACAAATCTAATTTAATTTTCAAATTCGCAGACACCACCACCATTGTGGGCCGGATATCAAATAATGATGAGAGAGTACAGGAAGCAGATTGAGAACCTCATATCCTGGTGTCGAGACAACAACCTTTCTCATAATGTCAACAAAACAAAGGAGATAGTGATCGACATACCTTAGTTTGCATTGACGGTGCCATAGAGATGGTTGAAAACTTCAAATTCCTAGGAGTCAATATCACCAACAACTTCACATGAACCACCCTTATTGAAGCAATGAGCAAGAAATCACACCAATGCCTCTACTTCCTTCGAAGGCTTAGGAGGTTTGGCAAGTGCCCTACAGCTCTCATCAGCATCTGCAGATGCACCATAGAAAGCATTTTATCAGGATGCATCACAGCTTGGTTTGGGAACAGCTCCATCCAAGACCGCATGAAATTGCAGTGAATTGTGGACATAGCCCAGACCATCACACAAACGAACCTCCCTTCTATTGACCCTATTTATACCTCACGCTGCCTCAAGGACGAGTTGCACCCTGGCCACTCCCTCTTCTTCTCTCTCCCATCAAGCAAAAGGTATAAAAGTGTGAAAATGCACACCTCCAGATTCATGGACAGTTTCTTCCCAGCTGTTATCAGGCAACTGAATCATCCTACCACAACCAGAGAGCAGTGTTGAACTACTATCTACCTCATTGATGATCCTCGGCTTTACCTTGCACTAAATGTTATTCCCTTATCATGTATCGATGCACTGTAAATGACTCGATTGGAATCATGTTTCATCTTTCTGCTAACTGGTTAGCACGGAACAAAAGCTTTTCATTGTACCTCAGTACACGTGACAATAAACTAAACTGAAAGACTCTGTGTATTCACCCTATCTATTCCCCTCACGATTGTATACACCTCTATAACATTACCCATCAGCCTCCTCTGCTCTAAGGAATAAAGTACTAGCTTGTGCAACCCCTCGGCTCTCTATCAAGTCCTGGCATCAAATCCTGGCAAGATCCTTGTAAATCTTCACTGCACTCTTTCTAGTTTTATGACATCATTCCTACAGCAAGGTGACCAAAACTGAACATAATACGCCAAATGCGGCCTCACCAACTTCTTGTAACATAACATCCCAACTTCTATACTCAATACCCTGACTGATGAAGGCCAATGTACTAAAAGCCCTCTTGACCACCCACTCTTCAGGGAACAATGTACCTGCACTCCTAGACCCCTCAGCTCTTCAACGCTTCCCAGAGCCCTGCCATTCACGGTGAAGGTCCTGCCCTGGTCTAACCTCCCAAAATCCAACACCTCGCACGTTTCAGCATTAAATGTTATTAAACATTCCTCAGCCCACTTACCCAGCTGATCAAGATCCTGCTGATTACTATCTTCATTATCTATGATACCGCCCATTTTATTTATCTTCTGCAAACTTACTAATCATGCCTTATTATGTTGACTGCTTCCCTGAGGCAGCATAACAATCATGCCTTGTACAGTCCTTCCTACCGAGATCTCTCTGTAGCCCTCTATCAACACAACATTTCATGTTGTCTGCATACTTATTAATTTTACTTTCTACATTTATATTCTAACCATTACTGTATATAATAACCATTAAGTCTCCCCGCACCATGTAATATAGTAAAACAATTTACTGAATAGTTTTTATATCACAAAAAAAGGCAATCAGCCCATCATGTGTAGCGAGGAACTGCAGATGCTGGAAGCTGGTGTAACTCAGTGGGTCAGGCAGCATCTCTGGAGAAAAGGAATAGGTGACGTTTTGGGTCAAGACCTTTCTTCAGATGGTGGCGTTTCAGGTCGAGACCCTTCATCAGACGTCTCTCAATCAGCCCAGCAGCTCAATGTCAGTGTTCATGGCCTTTCTGAGCTTCTTTCCATTTTAATGAATCTCATCCATCAACATAGTCTTCTATTTCTGCACTCTTTCCTGTTAATGGCATCTTTCTGTGGTATGGTGACCAAAACTGAATATAATACTCCAAGTGAGGCCTCACCAATGACTTGTACAACTGTGACAGAATGTTCCAAATTCTCTACTCAATTCCCTGATTGATGAAGGCCAATGTGCCCAACTTGTTTTGCATGTTATCCAGACACATCATCCTGTAGATTGTAGATGAACACATCAGATTGTGCAAAAGAGAAATAAGCAGAATACAGAATATAGTGTTACAGCTGCAGATTTAAAAAAATGCAAGAACATCGATGTAGATTAGAAGATTGGGAACTTATCCTTAGCACATGAGGTCCATTCAAGGGACTGGCACAAGGGAAGGGATATCATCCCAGGGAGCCACATGAGTGGCAAGGGTGTTTTGTTTAAAGACGGATGAGAACACTACTGAAGATGACACCATTAAATGTATAGAGTATGTATGAAAGGTTTTTGCACTGTTTTTGTTTTGCATGTATTTTTTATTCTGAAAAGT
Source organism: Malacoraja senta (assembly GCA_038087875.1). Classification (NCBI taxonomy): domain Eukaryota; kingdom Metazoa; phylum Chordata; class Chondrichthyes; order Rajiformes; family Rajidae; genus Malacoraja; species Malacoraja senta. The sequence continues at coordinate 299,354,636 of CM075977.1, read as the reverse complement.
TTATTTTTGAAATAATTATTTTTTTAAAGAACTGAGTAGCCGCAGGTGCTTCTGGAAGACCACCATGTGATGTGAAAGACGCTCTTTGGTCTGCCTGAAACCTGTTGGTCTTCCAGCCCAGCGAGATGCCCATTAGGGAATGATGCTGACCGGCCCATTCCAGACTGCAGGAGTACGTGCTGGGGAGGCACTGGAGCTTGGTGCAGCCAATGCGAAGGCTCTGTGGGGGAGCACCATTGCCAAGGATCCTTCCGCTGTTGAAAATTGAAGGACAGAGTCCAGTGGGGACATCCCTCAAACAAGGGAAGGATATCACTCCACGGGGCCACATGAATGGCAAGGATGTTTTCTTTAAAGATAGATGAAAACACTACTGATTATGATCTTATTGAATGCATAGACACTGAGAATGTATGAAGAGTGTTTGCACAGTTTTTTGTGTTGTATGTATATTTTTATTCTGAATAAAGTTTATTTTCAAAGTAAAAAAATTTTAAAGAACTTTTAGTGCTCACATTGTTTGTGAATTCTCAGAAGCATAATTTATTCAAACATTTTTCATGCCAAAATGTAAATATGCCAATTATATGAACCCTGTGATCAGCTGCACAGTGCACATGTAGATTGCAAATTCTTGATACTTCATTGTTTCAAAACAAAATCAGTAAAAAAAAATCCAATTATGAACTTTAAATGAATACTGCTTTACATCTGCTTAGTAAAAGGGCTGCAACTGGAATCATGCTCCTTGAAGCTGGATCCCATATCATAACATTAATGTGATGGGAGTTAAAGGCTGACCATTGCACTGATGCACAGGGCAACATACACCAGGCATTGATTAGTCCTGAGTTTTGGCGCTGTGGGTCGGAGGGGGAAGAGCATTATTTATTTCAGTGAAGGCAGTGGAATGGAAATGCATATTTACCACTACCACCAACCCTCCCTCACCACAGTCCCTCTAATGCCTCACATTTGATTGTGGTACTCTTAAGGTTGCTGTCCTGGCTACTGGTAATTCAGCACACCCCCCCTACTCCTTTCCCCATGCCTCCACCTCTCCATCACACCCTCTCCCCCACCCCACCCTCCACCCTCCTACCACCCTCCCTCTCCACTCTACCTCCTTCCCCAGATCACCCTCTCCCCCTCTTTCCCCTTCACCCCTCCTCCTTCCTACCTCCTCCTCCTCCTCCCCCTCCTCCTCCCCACCTCCTCTCTCCCTCATCTTGCCATCCTCCCCCCACTTCCTCTCCTCCCTTCCCCTCCCTTCCCCTCCCCTCCCCCTCCCCTCCTCTTCGCATGCCTCCCCTGCCCCTCCTCTCTCCCTCTCCTCTCCCCCTCTCCCCCTCCTCTCCCCCTCTCCCCCTCTCCCCCATCCGCATGAATGTGTCAGGCCTTCCAGCACTTATGCTGGGGCATCTACTACAGGGCCTGTTCCCAATTAAACCTGATGCAGGATTTGCAGGTCCTATTTGAATGATGGTTTCATAGCTTCAAGGGGGAAAAAGGCAAGAATAAGGTAAGTTTTTCTAAAATTGTTAAGTTGTTTATACTTGTTTTGATCCTTTTAATTGTATACAAATGTTATTGGGTGATTTGTTAAATATCTAATAATGTTTAAATGTAATAATTTATTCAATTCTTAATGGTTTTTCAAAAGCCTTTTCAATGCAGTTCAGTGTTGGCAGTGTTGTTCCATTCTGCCCACTTGACTGGACTGAACAGCAGGTGACCTTGTTGAATGGGTCATGATCTTTCCATTCATATTCAGCATTTCTAATGTAACTCAGACAAGCATGCAATCACAGCTGGGAGTAGAGCAGCATGCTACTTTCAGCAGGTGATGGATGATTGAAATCCCAATCCCATCTTCCCTAAATTGGCAAATGGAAATCCTGCTGTGCTAAGAACATAATTCCAAATTATACAAGAGAGAAGAAATAAGGATAATGGAGTGAATGATGTCGGAAGTCTTTCTGTTTTCTGCATTGAACCAAAAGGTTTGGAGCAGGAACTGAATTTCACTCTACATAATAATCATATTAATCCATTATAGCCCAGAGACAGTAATTAATTACACAGAAACCCAACTGCAAACCCATCAGAGAACAAAGTGTAGAAATTTGTAAATAGTGCCTTTTTTTTGGTGGTTCCAATGAAAATTGGCTATTTCTAGAATGGATGAGGAATGGGATCATTTCCAAGTGGAAATATGCCACACTAGGAATTTGAACAAATTATTCCACTTGCAGAGATAATCGGTTTGACACAAAATATGCATGGAATGATATAATGCCCCCTGCATTACTCTTTTATTCCTCAATGGTTCCTGGGAAATTAGGTCATATTTTGTCCGGAGGTGAATCTGAGTAATCAGCTTTTAATATTGTTGCTTTCTGAATGTCAAGCTGCAAACCTCACTCAGAAAAGTTTCCTTGCTTACCTACTCCCCCTAACTCCTGGCCCTCTTTCTCCAAGTGACCACCTTGAATTTACCATTTGTCCTGGATTAACCTGATAATTTCTCTTAAATGATTTGGAATGGGCAGTAGACAAAGTGAAGTGCCTAAGACCATTCAGGAAGTCTTGACACCTTGAACCACGGACTCTTTTGAATTTAACTGCAATAGGTCCACAACCAATTTTCACTCTACAATTTAATCATATTAATTATATGTCCACTGCATTAACTTGTTCTCAACCTTCTGGGAATTCATTGGAAATTAGGCACCTAGATGTTGACCAGAAATTTCTGTATAGCTTCCCCAGCACCAAGGCACCTCTGGGCTGAACATTGCTTCCACTGGTAAGATATTCACTAAAATGAAACAAAAATCTTTGGAAATCTAACTACCTTGAAGATAAGATTGAAAAGGTCACACTAATGGAAATCTAATCAACTCAGCACTCATTCTTAGCTTTCACTCATTGTGAATATCAGGAAATCATAAGCTCAAGCATATCTTAGAATTCATAAATATATTGAAAATATCTTAAATCAAAAATACTGGTTTCAGTATTCTATTCAGAAACAAGTGAATCAGGTTGCATCAGCTTTAAAAGAATCAGGCTGCATTGAATAATTTGTATTTGTACTCAATCATTGTTCACTTAATGAGTGCTGTTAAATTCTTGTGATCAAAGTTGATTTATTTGTATTCTTTTCAATCTTTGCCGCACAGCCATGCTCCCTGCCAATCAAAAATAAGCGTTTGCCTGCTTGATATTGGATAAGCATCAGACTGTAGCAGAGTAGTTAACAGACAGTGTTCTGGACTATTGATGCAGAGACACCAGTTTAAATTCTGCATGGCACTGGGGGATTTCAATATAAATAATTGAACACCTCTGGAATTAGACAATAAGAGTCTCTGTAACTGTAACAACAAAAATCTCAGATTGTGGTAAAAAAAAAACAAGCTAGTTCACTAAAGCCATTCAGAGAAGGCAATATGCCATCCTTACCCTGAATGGGCCATACATGATTCCAGACCCATTAATGTGGTTGACTGTTGGCTATTGAACTAGAGATCAGTACTGATTAGAGATAAACAATAAATGCTACATTATCAGTGATAATGGCATCTCTTAAACTACTAAATAAGACTCACTTTAGACTTTCGAGATACATTGCGGAAACAGGCCCATCGGTCCACCGAGTCCGTGCTGACCAGTGATCATCCTGTGCACTAACATTTTCCTACACGTTAGGGACAATTTACAATTTTTACTGAAGTAAATTAGCCTACAAATCTGCACGTCTTTGGAAAGGTGGGAGGAAACCAGAGCACCTGGAGCAATGCACGAGGTCACACAGAGATCGTACAAAGTTGTAAGTAGCAACTCTACTGCTGCGCCTCTGTGCCGCCTCTTGGTTTTCCTTGATTTTTCACATCTTAGTTTTCCTTCCACTTTTGTCAAGAGTGAATGACTACAACTTAGTGTCTCATTTTCATCATTCAGTGAACCGATCAGAAAAGAAAGGCGGACATACAAGAGGCCACAAATGGTGGAATCTTGAACAAAAAACAAAGTGCTAGACGACCTCAATGTGTCAGGCAACATATGCGGAGGGACATCACCTTCTTCAAGTCAAAGGTGTAGCCATGGGCACTCGCAAGGGGTCCAGCTATGCCTGTCTCTTTGGTGATTGTATAGAACATTCCTGTTCTAAGCCTGACAACATTCCCTAACTCTTTCTCTGCTACATTGGCAAATGCATCGGGGCTGTCTCTGCACCCATGCAGAACTCATTGATTTCCTCAACTTTCCTACTAACTTTCACCCTGCCCTCAAATTCACTTGGACTACCTCTGACACCTTTCTCCCCTTTCTCTATCTCTCTGTATCCATCACAGATGATAGACTATGTATTGATGTCTACTACAAACCACTGACTGCCCCAGTTAGCTTGACTCGCCTTTTCCCACCCTGCCTCTTGCAAGAAAGCATTCCTTACTCAGGAGTTAGGGATCGATGGGCAGGTGAGATGAGCAAAGAGACATAATAGAGTGAGGTTCACAGCTTTGGGTTGAGGCCCACTGAGGAAGCAGCAATATAAAAAACTGATATCTCTGAGATTGTCTCATAGCAGGTGCACCTAACAATATAACTAATTTCCTATTGCTGATTTTAGGCTCATCGCCCATAGTTCCCTGGCTTGCACTTGCAGCCATTCCTAAATAAAGGGACACCATTAACCACTCCTGTCTTCTGATAGTCTCTGCATAGCCCTTGCCTAATGCCCTAGGATACACACTCTAGGCCTGGAGATTTATCCAGCTTTAGATGCTTTCAGACAACTAGCACCTCCTTTTCTGAAATATTAATATGTTTCAAAACTTCACTATTTCCTTCCGTATATTTCCGAGCTTACAAGACCTTCTCCACAATAAAAAACTGACAAGAACCTTGTCTATCTCTTGTGGCTCCACCTTGCCTATCTCTTGTGGCTCCACCCAGAGATAACTATATTGACCCTTAAGGAGACCTATTCTCTCCCCAGTTGGTCTTTTGCTCTTAACATGTGTATAGAATCTCTTAGGATTCTCCTTTAACTTATCTACCAACGCTATCTCATGTCCTCTTTTTGTCTTCCTGATTTCCTCTTAAATGCACTATTACATTCCTTTTACTCCTGAAGGTACTTTGTTAAATCTTAACTCCCTATTCCCGACATATGGCTCGACTGTCAGACCATCAAGATCTATGAGAAGCACTGAACAGTGTCTGTATTGCCCATGCCAACCAATACAGGATTGCCCTCCTGAAAACAGATGCATATTTTCCCCATTTTGTGCCAGAAATCTTAAGTAGCAATCTAAATGACTGTTTCATAAATAACTGCGAATTGGACTAATGCCATGTACCTAGATCAGCTCAACATGTTTGACAACCATGTTTCAAGGCTCCAACACTCTCAGTGAAAAATAGTTCCATAAAAATTATTGTTCTTAATTCTGCACCTTCCGTTAGCATTGGATTGTTATGTATAAAGTTTAACGCATTTTTTTTTAATGGTTTGGTCGGTTACAAATGGTAAGTGTCAACAGGATCATTAACAGCATAGATGCATCGCAAGATAATGGATAATATAATTTACTCATGGTCTGGCAGGCATTTAAGTAAATTATTGGTGATTAATGTTTATCTCTCGAGATGCAGTTGGTTCTGCTGCTCTGTGTGCTTTGATGAGAAATGTCTGAGGGCATTCTTTTACTAAAATAAGTGATCTAACATCTCTCTTCCTCTTTTCAACCCAAAATGGGTACACCTCATCTGTAAAATCAAATCATGTCCCTTCCCTTGCAATCAGATATATTTGTTTTATGTAATACTTTTCCATCTTCAAATTAATGTCTGTTTAATGAATAGCTCTTAATCGAGCACAAACCACAAGTCGAAGGACTGCTTTGTTGGTGCCTGGTGCTGCATTTACCCAGATAAGAGGCGTGCAATGTAGAAATGCAACATGTGGCAGGGTATTTATGAATAATATGTGCATTAGATTGTATGTTATGCTTCAGCAATATGCTACAGCACTGAAATCTTTCTTCCTTAAATACAATCCTGATTGTCATTAGCTATCAACAGTGATGTTGCAAAGCTTTAACTCTTCTCTATCATTTGGTAACAACTCGATTGCCTCTGTGTGATTGGACAAGGAACCTTAGATGATAATTAATTTCCTCCAGTTACACACGGGGATGAGTGCAGCCACTATTTTATCTCCAGCCATAAATATCGGACCCTTGACATGTAATCTACATTTACAATGTCTCTGTCTCAAACAGACTACTTACAATTTTATTCAAGTATTTAATCTGGGACTTAGCCTCCAGTGCGGAAGCTGTTTCATCCGATCTATTACGTTGCCAACCCATTTTGTCTGTTGCTGAGAACTCCAATTTTTTTAATTCCATGAATTCTGCTCATTCAGTTCCAATTCTGCCCCCACCCTGGTGCTATGTTCATATTACATTGCCCCTTTCTGTATTTGCAGTCTTCTACATACTTTTGAACCATATTCCCTGATTCTCCTGATTCCAAACATATCCTATTCATTTGGTGGGTTTGCCTTAAGCCTCCTGGTTTAAAATTATCTTTTTGAATAATTTTGCTCTTATTGCTTCAGCTCCTTAATGGGGCCACGTTTAGTTTAGTTTTAGTTTAGAGTTACAGCGCGGAAACAGGACCTTTGGCCCACCTAGGTAGTGCCGACCAGCGACCACCACCCTGTACACCCTGTACACCAGCACCATGCTGGGGACTATTTACAATTCTTACCAAAGCCAATTAACCTACAGACCTGTACGTCTTTGGAATGTGTGAGGAAACCAGTGCTCCCGGAAAAAACCCACACACCCACACAACGTACAAACTGTGTACAGGGAGCACCCGGAGTCAGGATTGAACCCTTGTCTCTGGTGCTGTAAGGCAGCAACTCTACTGCTGCGCCACTGTGCTGCACTTAGAACCATTTAAGGTTTTATTCACTATTCATAATATATCTTTTATTAACTTGGTGTCAGTCTAAATAGAGCCCAGTACAATGAGAATTTCACTGCAGCATATTAAGAAAAGGTCTATAATTTGCGTGGATCATTATGGACCTGCTATAATTTCTCAGATTATGTTACGAATTTATGCAATTAAATTTTCCATTGTTGAGGATACTTTATGAGTTTAACAGGTTTTTGGCATTTTGTTAGGTTTTCTAATCACTGCTACCGAAGAATCAATTTGAGGCCTTAACTACATAATTTATCTGGGGTTAATTTTGCTTCTCCCAGCTTTATGAGTGATCAGAATTAGCTACTAGGTTTAAAACCTGTGACTTGATTGTGAAACTTGCCATTTTAGTTACAACATTAAATATTTACAATAAATGTTACAATTCCAGATGAAAATGGAATGAAAAGTTTAACGTAAGTAGGTTACCGAGTGGATATGCTGATCAAGCAGAAATTGAATGTGAGATACAGAATCTATCACAATCTTATTGAATGATGAAGCAAGGTTTTCATAACCTATTCCTGCTCGTTTCGTTCATGTAACTATTACCTGTCTGTGTACACAATGCCAAGGAACAGAAATAAATGTACACATCATGTAAACCTTGTGAGACATTTCCCTGAACTGTACATGATATGTTTCTGAGTAGTTTCTTCTCGGAACCATAATTGCTTACCACATTAGAATATATCTTTATGCGGCTTGACTGAGATTGTTTAATTCTTATTTAATTCTGCCCTCTGCCATTTGCTGGAAACATGCTGCCAGAATTAATGAAATTAGTGGTTCTTGCAAATTTCATTTTAGTTCATGGATCTACATGATCTACCAACCACTTGGATTAATCATTAGTATTCTACTAAATCGTGTTCTTTGGCTAATCAGGAAATTCTCAATTATGTTGCAGGCATTGGGATGATCAGTCCAATCACCTCAAATTAAATGAATTGTTGGAATACCTTTTCATTACCTACTGTTTAATTTCATGCTGTGGTAATCTCAGAAAAGAAGACATTTTGGATTGAAAATTAATTGAAACAAATTGTACCCAACATTAGTAGTTATTGAGAAATGTAGTAGAAGTGACTGAGCTAAAGGTTTCAAATTAACGTTAATGGTAAATTCTGAAAATTCACTCTAATGGTCTATGATGGAATCTAAACTGGATGAAGTAATCACTATGTACCATACAATGGTATCTATTATCTATAAACCTTTGCTAAACAATCTCTCACAGATGGAGTACAAGGCAGAGAGAATCTGACAAGCATGCTAAAACAATCAGGCAAAAACAAAAGAGAGAGAAGAAAGCAATCAGCAAAACAAAATAGGTTCAGAATTAAGAAAAATAAAAGAAAATCAATTCTGAAGGTCAATTGTGTCTAACAGTTCCCTCCCCCCCCGCCCCCATGCGTCGCACTAGCTTCTCATTTTCACCCTACAAACAGCTTATAATGGCCTGTTTCCTTTATCATCATGACCTTTTTGCATCTTTCATTCATTGTTCTTTATCTCTCCACATCACCGTCTATATAGATACATAGATACATAGATACATAGAAAATAGGTGCAGGAGTAGGCCATTCGGCCCTTCGAGCCTGCACTGCCATTCAATATGATCATGGCTGATCATCCAACTCAGTATCCTGTACCTGCCTTCTCTCCATACCCCCTGATCCCCTTAGCCACAAGGGCCACATCTAACTCCCTCTTAAATATAGCCAATGAACTGGCCTCAACTACCCTCTGTGGCAGAGAGTTACAGAGATTCACCACTCTCTGTGTGAAAATGTTTTTCCTCATCTCGGTCTTAAAGGATTTCCCCCTTATCCTTAAGCTGTGACCCCTTGTCCTGGACTTCCCCAACATCGGGAACAATCTTCCTGCATCTAGCCTGTCCAACCACATAAGAATTTTGTACGTTTCTATAAGATCCCCTCTCAATCTCCTAAATTCTAGCGAGTATAAGCCAAGTCTATCCAGTCTTTCTTCATATGAAAGTCCTGACATCCGAGGAATCAGTCTGGTGAACCTTCTCTGCACTCCCTCTATGGCTATAATGTCCTTCCTCAGATTTGGAGACCAAAACTGTATGCAATACTCCAGGTGTGGTCTCACCAAGACCCTGTACAACTGCAGTAGAACCTCCCTGCTCCTATACTCAAATCCTTTTGCTATGAAAGCTAACATACCATTTGCTTTCTTCACTGCCTGCTGCACCTGCATGCCTACTTTCAATGACTGGTGTACCATGACACCCAGGTCTCGCTGCATCTCCCCATTTCCTAATCGGCCACCATTTAGATAATAGTCTGCTTTCCTGTTTTTGCCACCAAGATATCTCTTGTATCCCTTATCCATAAACAGTCTGAAGAAGGGTCTCGACCCAAAACATCACCCATTCCTTCTCTCCAGAGATGCTGAGTTACTCCAGCTTTTTGTGTCAATCTTCTGAAAAGAAGCCAATCTGACTTGTGAATTAAGACACAACAGGCAGGTTTTGCCAGTTAATCCATCCTGTATGGGAACTTTGCTGCATGTTTCTCTTGAACAATGGTGATATGAGAAATATTTCAGATCTTTTTAAAGCTTAAAGTTGTCCTGTTGCACACTAAAAAGTAAATTGCCCCTTGATGTTGTAATGATTAATGGTCCTATGCAGTGCATCAGTTCTCTTGCTTAAAATCAATGTGGCCCCAATGCAAAGAACACAATATTCCTCTTGTCTTACATTAATCATAGGGAAAGAATATCATGTTTGAATATAATGTTAAACCCAATAATGGAATCTGAAACTACAGCTTTAAATCAATTTTAATATTGATAATGGTATATATTAAATTAGTGAAAATAGATAAGTGCTCTTGATCATATTGATTTCAGGTCAAATAATTGATCATGACATAACATATGATCTTGTAATAGGGATACATCGTATTTAACTATCTGAGTCACACAATAGAAGTAGCAGATATACGAGTCAATTAATTAGTAAAATACACTTCCATAAATATGCAGAGTGGGCTAAAGAATTAGTGTATCAAATTGAATTCTGTGGAGAGGAAAACTGGGTAGGCTGGAGATGGAGTATAATTAAGAGGCACCCATTGGAGCTGATTTTTATCCCCATAAAATGTATGAACAATGAAAGTTATTTATAAGAGCTACAATATGTTAATTGTTTAGATGCTTGTTTTATTTAAATGTAGATAGGATGACAAGAAGGAAATGGAAAAGTGAATAGGAGAAAATAAGGAAAGGCAAACTTTCAGATGGTGCCTTTCATGGCATGAGGATGTCCAAAAGTGCCAATTAATTATCTCTCAAAGTTTTAACATAAGAGACCTGACAGCCAGTATGTGAGCAGAAAGCTGTCACAAGCAGAAAAGTGATAAATGGCAAGACAATTTGATTAATGATTCAGAGAGAGGGCTCAGCATCAGTCAATGAAAAATCCTCCATTCCTCTTTGCAGTAATCTCATGGGACTTGCAACAACCTAGCTTAACATCTTGACTGGTTGCATCACGGCCTGGTTTAGCAACTTGAATGCCCAGGAATGAAGAAGATTGCAAAAAGTGGCGAACACTGCCGTCCATCACAGGTACTGACTTCTCCACCATTGAAGGGATCTACAAGAGTCGCTGCCTCAAAAAGGCAGCCAACATCATCGGTAACCCACATCACCTGACATGTGCTCATTTCACTCCTGCCATTTTGAAGAACGTATCGGAGCCTGAAAACTGTAATGTCCAGGTGCAGGAGCATTTTTTCCCCTACAACCATCAGGCTATTAAACACTACAAGCTTTAAATAGGCTCTGAACTACATAGACTCGGGGGTATTATTTTTCACTTTGGCACTATTATTGTTTGTTTATATAAATATAAACTCCAGCATAAAATGCTGAATATATATTTTACATAGTCATTATGCTGCTGCAAATAAGAATTTCATTGTTCCAATTCGGGACATCCATCTATATTACTAAAACTCTTTGTTTGTGCTGGCAATGTGTCACTCTGCTCTGCTTTTCCCTATCTTCTTCCAAACGCTATGCCACAGCCTTCCCATTTTCACATATTCTACTCACATCTTTCCCGTTGAAGCGATAAACATATTCCCGTCGCATTCCGACCTATATTTCCGTTTATTCATGATTTAAAGTTTCAAAAAAAGCTAAAACCGTTTTCTCAGACAGCGTCCAGTGATGATGTCACAATGACTCTCACAATGCACCAATCACAATGGGCTCTCAACCTGCCTGCAGACTGGCACAATGACATCACAATGGGACGTTGCCAACGGTAACAATCGGCCCTCAAGCTGGCTGCCAACTGCCACAATGACTGTTGCCAACAGTAACAATGGCCTCTCAAGCTGGTTGCCTCTCACAGTGCACCGATCACAATGGGCTCTCAAGCTGTCCAGGCCCTGGTGCTGCTCTATGACCTGGGTAGGTCCTGGGGCAGGGAATGGGAGTGAGGGGAGGAGGATGAGGGAAATGAGGAGGAGGGAGATGGGGGAGGGTCTCTACCCACCTCCCTCTCAGCCCCTCTCCCTCTCTACCCCCTCCCTCTACCCTCCCTCTCTACTCCCCTCCCTCTCCCTCTCTACCCCCTCCACCTCCCCCACCCTCTCTACCCCCTCCCCTCCCTCTCTACCCCCTCCCCCTCCCTGTCTAACCCCTGCCCCTCTAACTGCCGCCCCTCCCTCTCTACCGTCCCTCCCTCTCCACCCCCTCCCTCTCTACCCCCCCCTCCCTCTCTATCCCCCCCCTCCCTCTCTACCACCCCTCCCTCTCTACCCCCCTCCCTCTCTAGGGAGTGGTGCATATTGGGACCTATGGGTGAGTGGTGGAATATTGCGTTTGTGGACAAGCCCCCCCCCCCGTGACGCAGCCCCCCTCCCCCCGCGTTGGGGGACGGGACCCAACGGGTCCCACTTCGTCTAGTATGACTATAAAACACTCTTGACTCTCTCTCTCTCTTGATCTGAAAAGCAGCATGTACCAATATACAATGCTCACTCAGCTCTGCACTGAAGTGTGAACTTAGATGTTAGCGGAATATGAAACATCAGCCTTTGATCCAAAAGTCAAGGTACTGTTAAATAACTGAGCCATGCTGACACCAAGGAAACTAATATAAAGAAAAAATAAATTATCTCTTATGGCAAAACATATCGCAATGGCTAAACATTTAATTGTCATCCAATACTCAGGTGCTTGGGGCAGTTATTTCAAACCTAGGAATTAGTAAATGGCTCATCCGGCTTCCTACAAATAAATGCTTGAAATTTGTAGCCACCTCCCTTTTTATCCCCATCGGTGCACACTGATGTGATCAATAAGTAGGTTTCTCTGAGCGGGAAAGGTGATGGAGTGCATACCCAGTGGAGTAATAAACAATGTCACCCACTTCCAGATTACAGGGTTTTGATTGAAGGATGTGGAAGAATGCAGAATCTTCCACAGGAAGTAAATTGGAACATGTTTTCAAAGCCAGCATTATGATTTAAACAGCATAATAACGTTTCAGGGGATCAGTGGTTTTCCAGCTAACTCTGATTTACTCTCCACAGATTCTGCCTAACCCAAATGGTTTTGTAGTGTGTTTCTGTTCCCCAGTGTTTTCTGCTCTTTGTTACTAATTCATATTTCCAACATCTGCAGTACTTTGTGTTTAACGTTTCAGCAATAGCTTCTAGTCTTGTTCAGGAAAAGATAGAGCGCCCGACCAGGATTATGTCTGAAGAAGGGTCTCGACCCGAAATGCCACCCATTCCTTCTCTCCAGAGATGCTGCCTGTTCCGCTGAGTTACTCCAGCATTTGGTTTTCTATCAAGGATTATTCCGGTGTCTTGGGACGTTCCATTTTAGCTGTTCCATACTAAACCTTGTCGTTGGAGTTGTGGTAACCTATGGACCGCACCATGATACAAATATGATTTTAAAAAACGTAGGCAGCAGTGAAATGAAAGAAAGGAAAACACCGTGTATGATCAATAGTTTGCAGAACTGTTCTGTTTGAACTTAATAATTCAAGTTACCTTGAGCATTCAACAGAAATCCTGAGCTATTTCTCTGGAAAATGTTTATTTAAATAATTCAGATTGTTCTGCTTGCGTGAAGGAGCATTTCTTGTGTGGTAGCTTATATGAATAAAGTAATGAAAGAATATAATTGCATCTCGTCAGTCGTCCCATTCCCACTGGCGACGCTGATATTAAAATGAAAAAAGAGAAATCTTCAAAATATCCGGATCGCCATTAAAGTCAATCTGAGATATGATGAATTAACTTCTGCCGAGCTAATGAAGTTTTCAATTATTGAAGCCACCGAACTGATGCTTCAAAATTCTAATTGTTGCATTATCTAGGAGAAGTCCAGTAATTTTCCCTGTTCCAAATTAGATTTATTCCGTTCGGGAGACGGGTTTTATTCTCTACGGTCTGTGTGAGCATTCTTCGGACGGGCTCTGCTGTTTGATCGGTGGTCACCTGTTTATTGATCTCTAGGTGGCAGCAAATCTCCTTTGCGTTTTGAGTGGTGCGCTATCCGTGGTGCTTAAAGTACAAATAGTGCGAAACAGGTGTCCCCGTTACATGGGCGAAATAGTAAAGAAACTATTTAATCGATTGTTGTAAGAAGACGGTATTTTACCTTTTTAATTAATATTGTAATTACTTTTTACCTCACCAAACGGCAGGTAAACAAATATCACCCGTAACGTAAAAAGCTTGCTGTACTTTTTAATCTGCCCACTGATTACTCTTATAACTCAGCGTAGCTCTACCCATGCAGCCGTGCAACGGGATTATAGTTCCATTAACGCTGTATATTTGATCCCTACATTTGGCTGGTTAACCATTATAAATTAAGAGAGAGAGCTCTATTTCGCTTCGATGCTTTGGGTTGTTCAGAAGTGTTCAACAATGTTAAATCTCTCCACCCTAGCTGTAATTTGGAAAATAACGCACTGAAAAAAAGTTATGGAAACCGAAGATGTCAATGATGAAATACATCTTTATCGGGTGTTACTTCACACTCAAATGTAAATTCGTAGCTAATTGTTAACATTTAAAAAAATACTGTAGTTTTCAAGTTTCGTCAGCAACAGAATATACAGCAAAAACAAACGCCAACAGATGAGGAAAGGTGAATGAACCCCGGGCTGCACCACTAGAAACAAGCAAGAGACATATTTCATTCTTAATGTCATCACGTTGGGAAAGATACGCGCAGAAAACGGCCGAGCGACGTGAGCTAATGACCAACGCCGTCCGTATTATTGATCCAAGAATCAGACCTGGTTGAGGCATAATGAGAAGAAAATGTGTATTTTTTGGACGTGGCAAATCTGGATACTCGAGGCGTGAGTCAGAAGGAACAAATGAGGAGAAAAATGCAGCCGTGCTCTTAGCCGCTCTCAGTTGCTCCAACATCAGTACCAGTGAGGAAAGGCGCACTCCAGAGACCTATTAGCTATCTGACGTATCCTGGACGGCGGTATATATTAATTCACTCAGTCACCATTCGTTGAGCGAAACGCCAATGATTTATAGAAATATGAAAATGTGGCGACGTGTTCGATGTGTTTAGGACTTCACCTTCTCATTTAAATAATGTAGTTTCGCCGGGAATTTGCAGACCGCACGCTTGACACAACTTCTCCTCGGCTCCTTGGCGATCTCACCATGGAAATGTACAACAACAGCACCTTTTCCTACTCGGGGTTCACCAAGGAAAACAATACGAACTTTTCGGAGGTGACGCTGAGTTACCAGATTATAACTTCACTGTTTATAGCAACTATGATCCTCTGCTCTATTATTGGGAATGCTTGTGTGATCGCCGCTATAGCACTGGAGCGTTCTCTACAAAATGTAGCCAACTATCTAATAGGGTCACTTGCTGTCACCGATCTGATGGTGTCGGTGCTGGTGCTACCCATGGCTGCTCTGTATCAAGTTCTGAACAAATGGACCCTGGGACAGGTAACCTGTGACATTTTTATCTCTTTAGATGTGTTGTGTTGTACATCTTCTATCCTGCACCTTTGCGCGATTGCTCTGGACAGATACTGGGCTATTACTGATCCCATAGACTATGTCAACAAGAGGACTCCGAGACGAGCCGCTATTCTAATAAGCTTGACATGGCTGGTCGGATTTTTAATTTCAATCCCACCCATGTTAGGCTGGAGAACACCCGAAGACAGAGCTGATCCCGATGCTTGTAATATTAGTCAAGACCCTGGCTATACCATTTATTCCACCTTCGGTGCCTTTTACATCCCGCTGATATTGATGTTAGTCCTGTATGGAAGAATATTCAAAGCCGCCAGGTTCCGCATACGCAAAACGGTGAAGAAATCGGAGAAGCAAAAAGTAGCAGACACTTGCCTGACTGTTTCTCCAGCCGTCGCGCAAAAGAAAAGCAACGGTGAGAACAACAAGAACTGGAGGAGGAGCGTGGAGCCGAAGCCTGCCTGCATCAACGGGGCCACCCGGCACGGGGAAGAAGGGCCAGCTTTAGAAGTCATCGAGCTGCACCACTACCACCCCAAAGGTCACCTTCCTCTGCCCAGCCACACCAACAGCCAATTGACATTTTGCTTTGAGGCGAGGAATGATAAGAACGTGGAAGCCAAGAGAAAAGTGGCCCTCGCCCGCGAGCGGAAAACGGTGAAAACTTTGGGCATCATTATGGGCACCTTCATCTTCTGCTGGTTGCCATTTTTCATCGTTGCCCTTGTACTGCCATTCTGTGGACAGCACTGTTACATGCCAATGTGGCTCCACGCCGTCATCAACTGGCAAGGCTATTCCAATTCTCTCCTAAATCCCATAATTTATGCTTATTTCAATAAGGATTTCCAAAGTGCTTTCAAAAAAATTGTTAAATGCAAGTTTTGCAGGCAATAATTCAGCCATTATTCCAAATTCATTACTGTGGTGCATTTGTCCAAAAACAAACCATACAATTTTAACGTAATGTATTTAACATTTATTTTAGTATGTACTTGTGGCACGAAGACAACTGGATTCAACTTGTGGCCAGATTGTCATTGCTGTACACATGACAACATTCGTGCTGACATAACTTTTCAAACAACATTTCAAAGACAAAGGCCTATCCAGTTTCGATATAATCGTTATTTCCTTGAAACGTAATTGGAAAGTGTCCGTGTTGTTCTGCGATTTAACCACGCAATTCTGGACCTTGTATCCGCAGCTGTCAAGGTGCGGAGCTAAACGGCACCATTTGTAGACGGAAACTGATACCTGTCTTCACTCGATGTGTGTCTCACAACCCACGTATGCCGTGTGCTGAGGTTTTCTGCTAGTCTTTACTTTTGTGATTTTTTCAAAGTTGCAGAGTTGGGCCTGTGATCGTTCGCAATCAGTACAGTGACTTCCACAATGCAAAATAAAACTCGCCAGTTAAAAGAAAATACATGCTTGTGTGCGTTTATTGAACTGCGTACAATGCAGGGACAGTGGGGCCGAAATTCATGCCATTTATCCCACTGCCTCCAGCGATGCATTAACTTATGTTAACAATTTCATGGTGTTAGGTACTTGGCATGAAAAATAAATTGTTTTAATTTAACTGATGAGAGTGCTCCATGGCTAGAAACTGCTGTACGGATCCAGCAGCATAGTGGTTAGAAGCTACTATACAGATAATTAAAGACCTGAATATTGAGACGCGAGTATAATCAACTCCCCCTCCCCAACCCATTCTGGAAAATTATAGCCCTTAGGAAAAATTGGACGATTTAAATAAACATGGACTCGTATAAACAAGTACCGAAATATCATAAAAATCCTCTCAGGTTCACTGGAGCCCCGAGGGACGTTTAAATATTTATGTGGCTTGGCTTATAAATGACCCACTACAGTAGTTGAATCTTAACGGCCATATGAAATGGGGGGCGAATCCGTTAACTGATAGACCAACACGTCTCCAAATCCTCAGGTTCATTGTAGAGCCTGAGCTGTTTAACAGAAAGTAAAACAATACATCAAATGCAAATAGTATTTTGTACAATCTGCGGTGACATGGACATTATGTTACGCCTGTAATTTAAGTAGCAGTTAAAAGGCAGGTATTTGACACAAATATCGATTTATAATTATATGAGGCATTAATTGTTTGATGATGCATATTGCATGTGTTCGGCACCTGTCATATTTCAGTAACCCGACTTCTTAAATGTAAGAAGATCATCGACCAACTCCAGAAAACTGGAAATTATCCAAGACTGTGTCAGCAAGTCACATGAACTGTGACTTATTTACTGGTCTGGATTTGTTTCTTCCCAGTCCCGGCCCAGTTCCAGTTTGACGACATTGGACTCCATTAAGTAAAGTCTTCTGAAATAATGTTTTGACCGATTTCAATTTACTGCGGTTCAATCTATCACCCTTTTCTATAATCTCATTGTACTCCCGACAGCGCCATTGAATGATCCCTAACGAAGGGCGGTGATCATTTCAATGCTTCCTTCCCTCCTCATGCAAGGCACTGTGTAGATTCGTAGGTGCTCTCTCCGCAAGCCCTGTGACCTGCGCCATGAGATTGAGTGCCTTCTGAGGAAGGGTAAATCTGGCTATTTGCTTGGAGGGTCGCTTCAGAAACAGAGCTGAGATGATGGGAAAAGACAAGGTGCAAAGATCTAGATTGTATTGTGTATTGGTAAAGCTGCCCAAGCCCGCCTCGTTTCCCGGGAAATTTATTGGCGGATGAGAGAACCCAAGGTTAACGAATAAACGTGCGGGTAAAACGCCGAACAGGTGTAGGAGCCGTCGTGCTCTTGTTTCAACTGGATGTCACTTGAAACCTCCAATCAGGGTAATACAGATGATAGATACAAAATGCTGGAGCAACTCAGCTGGACAGGCAGCAGCTCTAGATTGAAGGAATGGGTGACGTTTCGGGTCAAGGTCCTTGTTCAGAATACAGATTGTCGTTTATAGTAAAGCAAAACTCGGTTGACACAGAAAGACACAATGTGAACTCTCGGCCGAGGAGAACGGTAGGCAAATCCTCAAATCCCCCGAACCATGGGTAGTTCACAACTGCTACTAGAATGCCCTTAGCGGAAGAATGTGACCAGATTAGTGCTGATCAGATCTTCCTCGTGGATATCATACTGCTAGAAGGACACACGCCCCAGCCGCACCATCATCCCTCAGCACCCAGTCTTGGAGAAAACGCATTCTTTACGCATTATTTATTTTGGAGAACATTCCCACGTTTAAATACAACGTTGTCAGGTAAAATGTTTATGTTGTGGGACGTGAGACTATTAAACCTGTGCCCGCAATCATTTTGAATTAGAAACCTGGAAGGAACCTCAAACCCTTCTAAACTCAGACTCTAATTGCTCCCGTGGCTGGATAATGGCTCTGCTTGGTTTCGGTGATTTAAGGCAAAAACCTTTCTTTTGGCAATTTGGCGATTTGTTTGAAGCCAACATAGTTGAAGCCAACAAAAATAGTACATAATGCAAAATGTACCAATATACATGTACCAATATAAATGTAGCAGAGCATCTCAGAGATATTTGTAATTGTGTCCAACTTCAAGGAAGAAGACAAATTCTAAACCTGTGAACTACAGAAGGGTTTCTAGTTATCTATCACAGGGTGGATTTTTTTTGCCAGGATCCTTCAGAATTTTCTCATGTGAGTAACCAAATAGATTCCCTCTGAATCACACTATAGATTATCTCCAATTCGAGGCAGAATGGACAGCTTCACTTCAAAATAGCTCCAAGAAAAATTGAAGAAATTGCATCCACCATTTAACCAGGCTTTTTCTTTTAAACTCACCAATTGAGAGGGACTGCAGAGCACCCTCTTCACATGCAGCTGGGCACAGAAATATGTCTCCATCTTATAATGCTCTCCATGACAACTTGTATGCAGTAGGTCCACATCAGAGCAAATGGCAGTGAAGACCATGTCAAACAAAGCTGTACCATTGTTCTCACACTTTTCTAATTCTGTCTCATCTCAATGTTGCTTCCCACCTACACCAAACTTCCCAGTGGACCCAATCTTCAGAACTAATGGGAAACTGCTCAACCTATGATGACTATACTCCAGAAACAAGATTACCTGAACCTGTGTAGTTAATTTGTAATATACAGATAATGCTTGCATGTGCAAAAAACACAGAGGTTGACCTCCAGGCTGTTTACTGAAGCATATGTTATTATACCTTACAGATGCAAAGCAAATGTCCTCCAACAACTTGCCTGGACTTGCCTCAACTCTTGCCCTGTCCGCTAATCATATAGATTTGTTGGAAAATGCTGGAAAACAAGGATGACCTGATATTTCAGCATCCATTGACTGGTGAAAGTAGATGCAAATTGAAGGTCACTCTGCCTTCAATGCACCAACACAGCCTTTAACAACCTAGGTTGCACACCTGGCAGAAAGGTTACAATCCACTGGGCAGCAGGAATCTACTTTTCTGTATGCTTCAGAAACCTGGAGCAGCAGGTATCACAAAGCACTGGAAAGATTCTGCCTGTGCTGCCTCTGCAACATCCTCCAAATTCACTGGGCAGATCTAGAACCAATGTCACTGTCCACCCCCAGACCAACGGGCCAACATATCCAACACTGAGGCCCAGCTACATTGAGTTTACTATGTTGGCAAGGCCATATTGTTTGTATATAGGCTTGAATGATAATTATAATAATGACAATAATATTTGCACTTTGCACTTTAGTCATTATTTTCTCAAGCAATCACAACTTACTTTCTGGTTATAGGCTGTCAGAATAAGAATATTTCTTGGCAGCTCTGTGTAGTAAGTTCAGGATTTGAGGATCTGGGCCCATTGCACACCCAAACATAATAAACAGCCCACAGTATGAATTTCAATACAGTGCTTTGTTCTGAATGTTGATTAATCCATCCAACCAGAATTTTGATTGATATGATATAATTACAACAGTACAATACTGAGAAGGCTCCATTTACATTCCTATTAGTAGGTTGAAGTGTAATGATGAGACATTATTTCAAATGGAAGTGGAAATCAGTATAATTATCCACCATAAAACATAATCCAGAAAATTACAGTGGCCATTTTTTCAACTACAGTTGCCATGAGCTCTTGTGAATAAATGGGGTCAGGAAAGGACGTAATGCAAATTTAAGTCTGCAATTGTACTTCAATTAGTGTATTTTAAGATCACACATCTGTGGTAAATGTACAGCACAATTGGAACCCATTTGGCCTTGAAACTTTGCAAGTTCTTGGAATAATCTGAGTCCAATCTATTTGCTCTGACTCATCTGTTGTCTTCCAGAATTATTTCAAACAAAGTATTTTCTCTTTAAATAGGCAATGCCTTCTACCTCAGGTTTTTCCTACAGCAATGCATTTACCGTCCAAAATTATTTAAAGAAGTTTTGCTAATTAATTTTAACACATCTATCCAAACTATCACAATATAGCCAATCTTCCTTTCCTCTCTGTTGGGTTTGAATGTTTCCCCATCTTTTCCTTTTATTTTGTTTGAATCATTCCATTATGCTTTGTTCCACCTGTAGTCTCAAATGACCTTCATCAATATCACAAATTATATTTGGTATGATCATCGCTGTAGTAGAATGGTAAATTTTATATCCACATCTTACTTGACCTCTCCACAGACTTTGACATGGTTGATCACACAAACCTCTTCCAAAGCTTCTCTTCCAGTAATAACTTGCCTAGTTTTGCCCAGCACATTCTTATCTATTCAATCATAGTTAGAGACTCATTGTTAATGGCTTCTCTTCATGATGCAGCACTATTATATCCACAATATTAGACCTTCATCCTTGGTCAAATCTGATTTGTAATTTGCAAGATGCTCCTCATTAATCCAATTGAACAACATGTCAGCCTTAAAATCGATCTCACCACCACCGTTTGGACTTTATCAACATCTCTAATTTGCCAGTCTTGTATTGACTGTGAAGAAAATTCTACAAACTTATGTTTTCAAATTCGACAGTAAACTTTTGTTTGCTAACCATGTGTGTGTGTGTCTCGCTATCAATAACCAGAGGCAGAACATTTGCAAATTTGATCTCATTGCATTCGACAATGAGATGACCTTCCAAACACACATGTCCTTTATCACCAAAACTGTGATTTTCCACCTCTGTATATTGCCTTTCTTAAGGATACTCTGATGATGAAGCTCACAGCTATGCCTTTGTTGTTTCCAGGCTTGGTTGTTCTAATCCAGTCCTGACCAACATGCTATTTTTAATTTTACATAATTTTGAAGTTATCTGATAGTCTGCTGCCATATCCTAATCCTCATCAAGTTCTCTCCATTTACGAACCCTCAGCTCAATGAGTTTTATTGTAGCTGAGCCTAAATTTTAAAATTATTATATCTGTTCTCTGATTACTACATACCTTCACACTTTAGTAACTCCGTAATCATGAACAATATAAACCTTTGGTCTCTCTGCCCTTTGTACTGCCCTAACTTTGGCATCTTGTGTCCCCCTAGTTTCAACTACTGCAGCACAATAATGAATATCAAATGCATGCCGTCCAAATGTGTATTTACCTCCTTCCATCTTCACTGGATCCACATGAGACGCATGCACATCAAGGACCAGAAACCTCTGAACCTGTTATCACCATCACCAGTAACCAAAATCAATGCATCCACAATGGAAGGAGCCATGTCTTTTGTTGAATGGATCTTCTATACTTCTCTATCACTTCTGCTTTAAAGCTTCTCCTTAACTTCTCCTTAAACCTTATGCTGTTAACTAAGATGATTTTCATCATCTGTTCATAATGCCTTATGTGGCTAAGTGTCAGATTTATTTGATAATAGAAATGGAGAAATGCATATGTACTTAATAAATTTGTGAAGCACTTTGGGACATGCAGTATTATTACTTTAACAATGCTACATAAATCTATTTTTTCTGGTTCTATCATTCTTTTCTGATCAATGTTGGTGAGGGATGAAATTCAGTCCCTTGCGAGGGTTGACATAGGGACTGACGATGTAGAGTCGCTGTGGATAGAATTGAGGAATTGTAAAGAGAAGAAGACACTAATGGGAGTTATCTACAGGCCCCCAAATAGTAGCCTGGATACAGGGTGCAAGTTGCAGCAGGAGTTAAAATGGGCATGTAACAAAGGTAATGCGAGAGAGAAAACGGGGAATTATAGACCAGTTAGCCTGACATCGGTGGTGGGTAAGATGCTGGAGTCAATTATTAAAGGCACATTTGGATAGCAGTAAAAGGATTGGTCCAAGTCAGCATGGATTTATGAAGGAGAAATCCTGCATGACTAACCTTCTGGAACTTTTTGAGGATGTGACAAGTAAAATGGATGGAGAGCCAGTGGATGTAGTGTATCTGGACTTTCAGAAAGCCTTTGATAAGGTCACACAGGAGATTAGTGGGCAAAATCAGAGCACATGGTATTGGAGGTAGAGTATTGGCATGGATAGAGAATTGGTTGGCAGACAGGAAACAAAGAGTAGGGATTAACAGGCAGTGGCAAATGGAGTGCCGCAAGGCTCGGTGCTGGGGCCGCAACTATTTACAATATATATTTATGATTTAGATGATGGAATTAAAAGTAACACTAGCAAATTTGCAGATGACACAAAGCTGGGTGGCAGTGTGAACTGCGAAGAGCATGCTAGGAGGTTCAGGGTGACTTGGACAGATTGAGCGAGTGGGCAGATTCATGGCAGATGCAGTATAATGTAGAAAAATGTGAGGTTATCCATTTTGGCGGCAAGTACAAGGAAGCAGATTATCATCTCAATGGTGTCAGATTAGGAAAAAGGGAAGTGCAACGAGACCTGGGTGTCCTTGTACACCAGTCACTGAAAGTAAACATGCAGGTACAGCAGGCAGTGAAGAAAGCTAATGGCATGTTGGCCTTCATAACAAGAGGATTTGAGTATAGGAGTAAAGAGGTCCTTCTGCAGTTGTACAGGGCCCTGGTGAGACCACATCTGGAGTATTGTGTGCAGTTTTGGTCTCCTAATTTGAGAAAGGACATCCTTGCTATTGAGGCAGTGCAATGTAGGTTCACGAGGTTAATCTCCGGGATGGCGGGACTGTCATATGAGGAAAGATTGGAAAGACTGGGCTTGTATTCGCTGGAATTTAGAAGGATGAGAGGGTATCTTATAGAAATATATAAAATTATTAGACTAAGTGGGACCCGTTGGGTCCCATGTTCACACGGGAGGACTGGTCGCCCAATGCAATATTCCACCTCTCCACCAATTCCAATATTGGTGGCCAGTGCGGGGGAGGGGGGGTGCTTCTGGAGTGCTAGTATGGGTGTTGTGGGCTGAAGGGACTGGTTTCCAGAGGGCTAGTATGGACATTGTGGGCCAAATGGATTCTTGAGGTGGCAGCTTAGTCACTAAAGCCTGATGTGCTGGCAGCTCACTCACGGCTGGTGGGCTGGCAGTTGACACGGCTATTTTTGAAATTTCATTTCAGGCAGGGTGCAAGGCCACCAAATTTTAATGCAGTTTCCTGCAACTTCAAGCAGGGTGCAAGGCCACCGAATTCAAGTGCAGTTTTCTACCACTTCAAGCAGGGTGCAAGGCCACCAAATTCAAGTGCAGTTTCCGACCACTTCAAGCAGGGTGCAAGGCCACTGAATTCAAGTGCCATTTCATACCACATCAAGCAGGGTGCAAGGCCACAGAATTCAAGTGCAGTTTCCGACCACTTCAAGCAGGGTGCAAGGCCACTGAATTCAAATGCCATTTCATACCACTTCTAGCAGGGTGCAAGGCCAACGAATTAAAGTGCAGTATCATACCACTTCAAGCAGGGTGCAAGGCCACCAAATTCAAGTGTAGTTTCATACCACTTCAAGCAGGGTGCAAGGCCACGAAATTCAAGTGCAGTTTCATAGCACTTCAAGCAGGGTGCAAGGCCACCAAATTCAAGTGCAGTTTCATACCATTTCAAGCAGGGTACAAGGCCACCAAATTCAAGTGCAGTTTCATACCACTTCATGCAGGGTGCAAGTGCACCAAATTCAAGTGCAGTTTCATACCACTTCAAGGAGGGTGCATGTCTACCAAACTCAAATGCAGTTTCATGCCACTTCAAGCAGGGTGCAAGGCCACCAAATTCAAGTGCAGTTTCATGCCATTTCAAGCAGCATGCAAGACCACCAAATTCAAGTGCAGTTTCCGACCACTTCAAGCAGGATGCAAGGCCACCGAATTCAAGTGCAGTTTCATAGCATTTCATGCAGGGTGCAAGGCCACCAAATTCAAATGTAGTTTCATACCATTTCATGCAGGGTGCAAGGCCACCACATTCAAATGCAGTTTCATACCATTTCAAGCAGGGTGAAACCACCATAAAACCACACAAAACACCACATAAACACCACACTCACAGTTCAGTAGACATTCAGTGTGTTCAGTTTATTCACAGCTCAGACAGAGTCATGACCTCTCCCTCCCCCATCTTGCATAGACTGAGCCACACCCACACTTCTGGGTTTTATAATCCCTCCTCCCTCTCACCAGAAGGGGCGTGGCCTTCATGGCGCGATTGACAGGAGAGAGATTCTCAACATTTTTTAAACACTAATAACACTTTTATTTTTCATTGATGGGAAGAATCCTCTGCACCTGATGAGCGGAGGGGGGCTGAGTAAGATGGCCAAAAATCACAGCCGTAAGTGGTAGCATTTAATATAAAATCAATATAGAGTGCAAATAGGAAGTTGTCAAGTTTCCACCACCAACAGCCATTTGCAGTGCT
This sequence comes from Malacoraja senta, assembly GCA_038087875.1. Taxonomy (NCBI): domain Eukaryota; kingdom Metazoa; phylum Chordata; class Chondrichthyes; order Rajiformes; family Rajidae; genus Malacoraja; species Malacoraja senta. The sequence goes on along the minus strand of CM075977.1, from coordinate 299,329,805 downwards.
TCACTTCAAACCAACCACCACCAACAGCCATTTGCAGTGCTTTACTTCAAACCAACCACCACCAACAGCCATTTGCAGTGCTTCACTTCAAACCAACCACCATGAACAGCCATTTGCAGTGCTTCACTTCAAACCAACCACCACCAACAGCCATTTGCAGTGCTTCACTTCAAACCAACCACCACCAACCACCATTTGCAGTGCTTCACTTCAAACCAACCACCACCAACAGCCATTTGCTGTGCTTCACTTCAAACCAACCACCACCAACAGCCATTTCCTGTGCTTCACTTCAAACCAACCACATTTTCATTTTCAAACCACATTAAGGGCACTCAAGGTCAGTAAAACCACACTCACAGTTTAGTAGACGTGTGTTCAGTATTATTCACAGTAAAGACCGTGAGAACTGACCCTCTCATTCCCCCATCTTGCAGAGACTGACTGAGGCACTCAACACTTCCGGGTTTTATAGTCCCTCCGGAAGGGGCATGGCCTTCGGGAGAGAGAATCTCAACATTTTTTAAACACTAGTAACTCTTTTATTTTTCATCGATGAGAAAAATCCCCTTGTCCTGCACAGCGGAGGGGGACTCTGAGTAAGATGGCCAAAAATCACAGCCGTAAGTGGCAGCGTTTTTTCTAAAATCAATATACAGAACAACAGGAAGTGGTCAAGATCAGACTTTTAGTAATATAGATAAAAGAACAGGACAAGCTAGATGCAGGAAAAATGTTCCCAATGTTGGGGGAGTCCAGAACCAGGGGTCACAGTCTAAGAATAAAATGGACGCCATTTAAAACTGAGATGAGAAAAAACGTTTTCACCCAGAGAGTAGATAATTTGTGGAATTCTCTGCCACAGAAGGCAGTGGAGGCCAATTCACTGGATGAATTTAAAAGATAGTTAGATAGAGCTCTATGGGCTAGCAGATTCAAGGGGTATGGGGAGAAGGCAGGAATGGGGCACTGATTGTGGATGATCAGCTATGATCACAATGAATGGCGGTGCAGGCTTGAAGGGACAAATGGCCTCCTCCTGCACCTATTTTTGGTTTCTATGTTTAATATTAATTTGATATCTTCATTGTCAGCATTTCTCAGCATGCGTAAAGCCATTCCCCATGGATATGATCTGAAGACTTCTTTTAAATTATTATTTGAACAAGAACATCTTGGCAACACATCACTTCATTTATTTTAGCAAAGTGGAAAAAGAAGAAAAAAAAAAATTCTCCAGTGGAATATTAGCAAATTATCTCCATTGCTAGGTTAGCAATTTTAGTGGAGAGAATCCTCAACAAGTATTTAAATATAAAGCAATGAAAAATCAAATTCTGAAGAGCAGATCAAAGAGCTCTCGGGAGAGAAAAAAATTGGTTATAATCCTTCATCAAGATCAAAAAGAGTCAAGAGCAAGTGAGCAATTGAGTGGGATTTGAACAAAGAAGTAGAGGAAAATTAAAGAGATGTGTGAAAAGTTTAAAGTAAACATTAACTTTAAAACAAAATTGACAGATTCTTGATTAGTAAGGGGGTTAGGGGTTATGGGGAGAAGGCAAAAGAATGGGGTTGTGAGGGAAAGATAGATCAACCATGATTGAATGGCAGAGTAGTGCCTAAAGGGCCTGTCCCACTTCCCTGAGTTATTCACGAATTCTCCTGAGTTATTCACGAATTCTCCTGAGTTTACAAACTCACAGAATGTTCGTAACGAGTCCGTAGGAGGCCGTAGGAGTCCGTGGATATATCGTAGTGGCTCGTTATGCCAGCCGTAGGTACTCGGGGCATCAGGTAAGTCGGGACTTTTTTTGGCCTGATGAAAAATGTCCATGAGTAAAAAAATAGCCCCGAGTACTTACGGTTGGCATAACGGGCCACTACGATATACCCACGGACTCCTACGGCCTCCTACGGACTCGTTACGAACATTCTGTGAGTTTGAAAACTCGGGAGAATTTGTGAATAACTCAGGAGAATTCGTGAATAACTCGGGAAAGTGGGACAGGCCCTTGATTCTGCTCCTAGAACTTATGATATTATGAAAACAGAAGATTGAACCAGGATTTTTTTTTTGCAACCGGTAAAGTTCATCAAAAGGACATGAAAAGAAGTGAGGAAGTTACAAACAGCTGAGATTGAGAGGTAGGTCAGGGGTAAAATAGAAACAGAAAAGCGGAAATAAGTATTTACTGCATTTGTCATCTCAATCATGCAAAGAGAATGTTGGCAGCTGACACTGAGTAGGTTGGGTACTAACGAAGATAGACCTTCCTGTATGTAATGCAGATATAAAAGCATTCTTGCTCACATCCTTCAATAAAGTATGTAAAACTTAACAAAGTTCCATTGTTTCCCTACATATGGCCTGTTATGAAAGTTTGTAACTAAAAAGATAAATAATCTTTAGCAGAAACTCATTAGCTTGAAGACATTTAAAAAAAATCATTTTCGCCCTTAAGGTGCTCTCCCACTGCGGCGACCTAATTGGCGAGTTTAGAAGAGTTTAGGAGAGTTTGGAATAAATGTCATGTTGAAGACCTCCTTCGACTATGTTGAAGACTAGATTTGACCAGCTTCGACTAGCTTCGGGAAAATTGGACACCGAATAGTGGAGAGTGAAGACGACCTCCTTCGATCTCCTTTGGCCTCCCTTCGACTATGTTGAAGATTATCTATGACTACCTTAGACTACCTTCGATTATCTTTGACTACCCTCGATTACTTACGAATAACATGCCGACCTACTACGACCTACTTCGACTAAACCTACGAGTAAAAAAGTATTGATTTTTTCCATGGCGACCTTTTTTACTAGCGGGCATTTTTCAGCATGTTGAAAAATACGCCGCGACCTATCTGAGGCCTCGAGTACGCGGGCACTACTCTTGAGCATGAAGGAGAGTTACAGAGATCTCCTAGGACCTCGTGTCGACCATGCTGCGAGTATGAGTCGAGGGCAAACTCGCCTGAACTCGCGGATTGCCACAGTGGGACAGCCCCTTTACTTCAGTTGCAGGTTGTTTTGTTTCATTGGGATTTTTATATGATATCACTCCTGAACTGCAATTCCACTATACAATAAAAACAATCTCCTTCTGCGATCTGCATACATTTTTCACAAGTTCTGCCTAAATGTATTGTAATATTAGGCAACTTCTATTTCTGTTGTGCTAATAGGCTTTGTGTAATTATTGTCATATTAAATGGAAATAGTACAGGAAGGCGATAGAAAACTTAGTGCGATGGCATCAGGACAATAACCTCTCTCTCAATGTCAGCTAGATGGAGGAGCTAGTTATTGGCTTCAGGAAGCATGGTGGAGTACATGCTCCAAGTGACATCAATGGTGCAGATGTGGAAATGGTTGAGAGCTTCAAGTTCCTTGGCATTAATAACACGAAACATTTGTTGTGGACCAACCACATCCATGCAACAGCCCATGAGGTACACCAATGCCCCTACTTCCTGAGGAGACTGAAGACATTTGGCATGTCTCCCGTGACTCTTAAAAACCTCTGCAGATGCACCATAGAAAGCATACTGTCGGGGTTGTATCACAACTTGGCTTTGGAACAGCTCTGCCCAAGATCACAAGAAATTACGGAGAGTTGTAGATATAGCCCAGTCCATCACAAAGACCAGACTTTCCACCATTGACTCCATCGACATCACGCTGCCTCGGAAAAGCAGCCAATATAATCAAAGACTTGTTTCACCCCAGTCATTCCTTCTTGTATCTGTTTGCATCCAACATGAGGTACAGAAATGTGAAAACACGCACCACCAGACTCTGGAACAGCATCTTCCCTGCTGTAATCAAGCCTTCTGAATGATCCATCCATAAGCTGGGGCACTGTTTATTCATCTCTGCCCCAGTTTGTCAATGCAACTGTTGTGGTCCAATAGTGCTACAATTCTGAGAATAATAATCTGTGCATTGTATCACCCCCGTTGCTCTATCTATTGTACTTGAGTTTGACCTGATTGTATTTATGTCTGTTATATCTGATCTTTTTGAATAGAATGCAAGACAAAGCTTTCCACTGTAACTTCAGAACATGTGGACAATAATAAACCTAAACCAAGTTCAATCAAGATTTCTATAAAATGCCCATCGAAGGAGACACTGTGTTTGAATGGTGTCTATATTGGAGACTTTAGTTCCGATGAAAAATCTGTCCGAGGATAGTGGACAAATATGCTTTCAGTATCATTTAGTAATCCAAACACGGTTCAATTTTGATTTTGGGGCAAAGCTAGAAGTTTGTGCTCTGCTAACAGTATAACAACATGTCTAAATTGTGGCCAAGCAGCCAATTGAACCAACAGTCAACTTTAATTATACAATAAGTGGCCAATCTAAGATGTTTAAGGTCCTCTCTTGACAATTTTCTTAGACCATTTTCACAAACGTGCTCCAAATAGCCAGACAAGAGCTAGGTAATGTAGCTTTCATGAAGTTGAAGTGGAAACTGATGTGTTTGTTGAACAGTTTAAATTGGCTTAATGAAGGTAATGCGAGCAAATAAATATATTGAAGAATTTTCTAATGCAGTCAGGAACCAATTCAGTCAATGAATTTAATCTACTACTAAATTATTTACTCAACCGTTCCCCTTAAACACAAGTGATTACATAAATGAGATTCAGAAGATTCAAGTAAATCATGAAAATGTTAAAATGCTACTAATTGCATGATATTTCACAAAACACTTTGAAGGCTATGGGAACTTCATGACATAAAATGGTCAGCTGTGAATGTGATAGTATCCCCAGATTTTGTAGGATACTAGACCAAGTGCGACCCGTTGTGTCCCGTCCCCTCAATGCGCGGTTGCGAGGGTGAGGCGGCCTGCGGCATCGCACACACACTAACCACCCCCCATATTATATCAATATTATTCATTCGCACCTTTTACCCCGCCCTACCCACTCATGCATAGCCCCCAACCGCAGGCATGGCTAGAGAGGGAGAGGGAGGGGGGTAGAGGGAGAGAGGGCAGAGAGAGAGCGAGGGCAGAGAGAGAGCGAGGGCAGAGACAGGAGAGGGCAGAGACAGGGAGAGGGCAGAGACAGGGAGAGGTCAGATACAGGGGGAGGGCCCAGAGAGAGAGGGCAGAGAGATAGAGAGGGGCAGAGAGAGAGAGGCAGAGAGAGAGGAGAGGGGGGCAGAGAGAGAGAGAGGGGCAGAGAGAGAGAGGGGCAGAGAGAGAGAAGGGCAGAGAGTGAGAGAAGGGCTGAGAGAGAGAGGGACAGAGAGAGAGAGGGGGCAGAGAGAGAGAGAGAGAGCGAGAGAGAGAGAGAGAGAGAGGCTGTGTTTTTTTCAGCTCTGAAGTAGAGAAGGATTCAAACAGCTTTTCAAGGACGTTGTCGATGGGGAAGGAACAGAGGCAGAGGGTCTTCATAGTTTAACTTATTGTTGGACTGGTGAAACTTTTCTCTGCTCTAGGAATCCTCCAAAAGTGTGAACATTCCGGAGATATTTTTCCATTGTCGAGGGTGCGGTTGTCGTTGGCGGACTGCCACGAGTGCCTGGAGATCGAGGGAATGCCCTAAAGTCATTTTGCTCAGGCGGATGCCGGGTTTAATGTGAAGATGGTACTTTTGAGTCCGGCAAGAGTGGGATAGAGCTTCCCAAAAGCTGCTCTCGGCTGTGGACGTCTTTGGGGATTTTCTGGCTGTAGCTGGAGGCTTCAGAGTTCTGCTACTTGTTGACTGTGACTGTTTGCGGGAATTAACGTGGAGCTGAGCTGCCGGGTCGATTGGAGCTGGTTGTGCCTCTGTCAGGAGGGCGATGGCTGGGGCGAGGCCGAAGAACCGGAGCTACGCAGTGGCGGCATCAGAGGCGGATGCGAGGACATTGGAGTATGAGCCTTATGTGGACTTGGATTGGGGCAGGTTTGGTATCGCGGTCCAAACTGGGCCCCAGATGTCAAGGGGAGTAATTACCAAGGCCGTGAATGACCTTATTGGGGGGCGGGCTGTTGTCTCTTCCGAGCTTGAAAGAGGAAAGGTGGAGATGATATTAAAGACCCGGGAGGGTGTGGAAATGGCGTTGGAGAGGGGGATATCAGTGGGGGGGATCCAATTACAGGTGGATCCGTGGTTATCTAGGGTGAGACCGGTTTTCCTGCGGAGTTGCCCCACATTTATTCCGGATGCTGCACTTATGCCACACCTGTCTAAGGTTGGGGAGGTGAGGTCTAAGTGCTTTAGGCTCAGGCACCTCGGGGGGGATCCGGAGGAAAGAGGGATCTTGAGTTTTAAGAGGAGGGTGTTCATGAAGGTGGATGAGGGTGAAGGCGGGGAGGGGAGCTTGAGGTGGATTGTCAGGGTCTCCGTAGAACCGTGTATTGGAGTTGGGGGAAGGCACGGTGTCATGAGTGTGGAGCATATGGACATCTCCGTAAAGAGTGTCTTTCTCGCGGGGGCGATGCTAGAAGTTCTAGCGAAGTGGCCCAGGATTGCAATGCTGCCCATCCGGGGTGGTACATCATGCCTCGGTGGCGCGGGGCGGCACTGCTGACCTGGCTAGGGCGGCTAGCTCTACCTCGGGGATCCGGGGCGGAAGTGATAGGCCATCTGGGTCTGAAAGTTCTGCCTTGGGGACCCGGGGCGGGGAAGGCCTCAGGCCCCTGCGTCCTGAGACTGTGGAGGTGGTGGTGGCTAATGGTGAGGGGGGAGGGAGAGGGGTGGAGAGGGGGAGGAAAAAGATGGGGAGGGGGAGTGGGAGTTGAAGAAGTCGAGGAGGAGGGGAAAGGGCCATCCAGAGAGTAAAACGCAATCTGAGAACGGGGTGCGTGTCAGATCTAGTGAGGTCCAGAGTGTGCTTGATGTGGCCCAGCAAGGCGATGAGGTCGCTCAGACGGGGGAAGGGATGGTAAAGTGTGCGGGTGGTATAGTGGATGGGGGTAGTGAGGGGGTGGAAGACCCTTCCATTATGGAGGTCACCGTATTGCCGCATGTTAGTGGGGTAAAAAGGAATAGGCCTGGCGAGGAAGAGGAAGGGCGTGAGGCGAAAATTAGGGCAGGTGAGGGGGTTAATTCCGCTGGAGTTGTGTCCTCTGGGGCGGTGGCTGGCCCTTCATTTCAGGGGCCCTCCGATGGAGTTATCTCATCGGGTGGTGAGGTGAGCTCCCCTGGGGGTGTGTCCTCTGGGTCGGAGGAGGTCCCCTCGTTTCAGAGGGCCTCTTGAGGGTGATGGAACGCCAGAGGATGGGGTATGTGCCCCTGGTAGTGGGGCCCCTGAGATGGGGGATGAGCAGAGTCAGCCTGAGGGTTGTTCGGGGGCTGTGGTGTTCCAGTCTATGCTGCACATCAGAGCCAGTGGTGGTAATGGGGGGTGTGCTGCATCGCCGGATGAGGTGGAAGGGGGAGAGGCTAAAAGAAAGAGGAGAGCCTCTGGGTGTTGCTAGTGGTGGGGATGCTATAGGTGTTGTGGAGGTCGGGGATAGTTCGGGTGGTAATTTCCCTTTAGTTTCAAGGGGTGCCAGTGTATCCCAGGCCCTGGGGGTGCCTAGTGTTTTTGCTTCCCCAGGCCAAGGCGTGGAGGGTGATGGTAGCGTGCAAGGTGCCAAGCCAGTCAGGGGGATGCTTGTTGCAGTTGGGGGTTTTGGGGCCCTTACCTGGCATTGATCCTGGGGGTGGTTTCTTGCTGGAGGAGGGGGAGGGTGAACAGGAAAGTTTGGGGTAGTGGGGGTGGAGAGCTTTTGAGAGGTCTGGGCGTTCAATTACAGAAAGAGACCTTGAACGTTGTGATGTGGAGCCTGATGGTGCAGGTGCAAGTGCGTTGGCCGAGTGCCCAGGGTCCAAGGCCGAGTCTCTTGAATGTGAGATAAAGGTGGTTCGAGAATTTCTCAGAACAAACCGCTCCATCAGGAAAAGATTGGAGGCTGCTAATAGGCGGTGGAAAGGATCTGCCAGGTTTGATTCAGGCTCTCGAGGCTATTGTTGGCAGCAGGGAGAGTGATCTTACTGACTTAGAGGAGAGGCAGTTTGGGGACTTTTTGGTGTTCCTCAGAGAGAAAGTTGTTGTGTCTACGGGGAGTGATGGGGTTTAATATAGTGGGCCTTTACATTCACCGTCGCAACATTAAACTTAAACGGGAGTAGAGCGACTTTTCGTAGATTCAGCTTTTATCAGTCCTTAAAGAGGGGAGATTTGCAGTGTGTTTTTTGCAGGAGACGCACACAGTTATTAGTGATGAACCTACCTGGAGACTGGAGTGGGAAGGGGGGGGGTTTACATGAGCCATCTCAGCTCGAATTCGAGTGGGGTGGCCTTTCTGTTGGCCCAGAATTTCCTGCCAACGATTTTAAAAGTGAACGAAGTTGTGCCTGGACGTTTGCTCCATCTGCAGTGAGCATGGATGGCATGCCGTTGCATTTCATTAATGTGTATGCCCCTAGCTCCGGTACGATGCAGGCTGGCCTAATTCAGGAGGTGACCTGCTCTGTTGAGCACTATTGATAGGGGAGAGTGTGTTTTCCTTGGTGGGGACTTTAATTGCACACTTGAGGCGCGAGATCGTTCTGGTACTCAGTGTGCCCCTGCTGTAGCGAAGAAGTTGAGAGGGATGATTGAATCCTTTGAGTTGGTTGATGCATGGCGGAACTCCACCACCCGGATTCGAATGCTTTTTCGCGGAGGTATGAGGGTGGTGGTTCCCGTATTGACAGAATATATATTTCCCGAGCGTTTGTTGCCCGTGTCTCAGAGGCTTCAATGTGGTTGGTGCCATGTTCGGATCACTATTTGGTGCGTGTGGACTTCAATCCGGCGCGCACTAGGGCTGGGTCCGCGTACTGGCAGTTTAACAACCGGTTGCTGAGGATCGGTGTTTCCGGGAGTCATTCAGTCGGTTTTGGGGGAAGTGGAGAGAGGGGCGGAGGGCTTCTCTTCCCTTAGGCAGTGGTGGGATGTGGGGAAGGCTCACATTCGTCTATTTTGTAAGGAGTATACGTGGGGGTCGACCGGACGGAGGGACTCAGTGGTCGCGAGGCTTGAGAGGGAGCTACGGGTGCAGAGTCTCGCCTGGGTCGGGATGGTGAGGACTCCCTGTGAATGGGGAGAGTTTCAGGAGAAGAAGGAAGCCTTGAGGAATCTGCTGCTTGAGCGGTCCCGAGGCGCTTTCGTGAGGGCGCGGGTACAGATGATGCAAGATCTGGACCGAGCTTCGCCTTTCTTTTTCTCTTTGGAGAAAGGGAGGGGAGCCTGCAAGCAGCTCGTAGAGCTGCTCGCAGATGATGGATCCTCAGTCACTGATCCGGAGAGGATCAGTGAGGAGGTCAGGTCCTTTTATGGGTCCCTGTTCTCCGCAGGGGGATATAACGGGGAGGCTCAGCAGGACTTGTGGAGGGTCTACCGACTGTTGATAGGGAGGTGGCCGATCTTCTTGATGGCCCCTTATCTTTGGAGGAGTTGACTTGTGCATTGTTTCAGCTCAGGAAGGGTAAGTCACCCGGGATGGATGGGTTGACGGTAGAGTTTGTTAGAGTTTTCAAGGATATCCTGGGGGGTGATTACATGTTGGTGCTGGGGGAGAGTCTGGCGGCCGGGGTGATGCCCCTCTCGTGGCGTAGGGCAGTTGTTGTCTTGCTGCCTAAGAAGGGTGAACTCTGCTTGTTGAAGAACTGGAGGCCGGTATCTCTCCTATGTACAGAGTATAAAGTATTTGCACGGGCAATGGCAAATCGCCTGGGCCCTGTGCTGTCTCAAATGATTCATCCTGACCAGTCCTATACAGTCCCTGGCAGGTCCATTCAGGATAACATCCACCTGGTTAGGGACCTGATTCATATAGCTCAGGGTACTGGTCAGTCAGCTGCTTTTCTGTCTCTTCATCAGGAGAAGGCTTTTGATAGGGTAGAGCATGATTACCTATTCGGGACGTTGCAAGCGTTTGGATTTGGACCGCATTTTGTGGCCCGGGTCCGGCTTCTGTACGCTGCAGCGGAGTGCCTGGTGAAGGTTAATGGTGCGTTGTTGGCTCCCTTTCAGTTTGGGAGGGGGGTCCGTCAGGGGTGCCCCATGTCGGGTCAGTTGTACTCGGTCTGTGTGGAGCCGTTCCTGTGCCTTCTTCGGAGGAGGTTGACAGGCCTGGCCCTACCTGGGCCGGGGTTGGAGGTGGTTCTTTCAGCGTATGCAGATGATGTCCTCCTTATGTTCACTGATCCTGGTGACCTGCGGAGGATGCGTGACTGCCAGGAGATTTTCTCAGCTGCATCATCTGCCAGGATTAACTGGACTAAGTGTTCTGGTCTTTTAGTGGGTCAGTGGCAGGTGGATTCCCTGCCGGAGGAGATGGAAAGGTATGTGTGGAGCACCACACATCTCCTCTATCTGGGGGTTTACCTGAGTCCCACTGAGGATGCTTGGCCGGCGAACTGGCAGGAGTTGGAGACAAAGGTGGTTGCCCGGCTGGGGCGCTGGTCGGGCTTGCTTGGAGTTCTTTCTTTTCGGGGGAGGGTGATGGTCATAAATCAGCTGGTGGCCTCTATGTTATGGTACCGGCTGGCTACTCTTGTCCCACCTTCCATATTTGTAAATGCTCTTCAGAAGAAGCTGGTAGATTTCTTCTGGGGAAATAGGAAGCACTGGGTCTCTGCAGCGGTCCTGAGTCTCCCGTTAGAGGAGGGCGGCCAGTCCTTGGTATGCGTGCGTACCCAGGTGGCAGCTCTCCATCTCAGGACTCTGCGGAGGTATATGTATGTAGAGAATCCCCCCAGATGACACGCTCTGGCCACGTATTTTTTTCGTCGTGGTCGTTGCCTAGGGGGGGTCTCGCGGCTCCCGGTGGCGGGCATCAGTCGACCTGCCCTAAGGGGTTTGCCTGTTTTCTACCGGGATGTGATCAGAGTGAGGAATTTGGTTGTTTTCAGCCAGCGTGTTGTTCTACGAGGGGAGGGGGGTGGTGCGGCTGCGGGAGTGGCCGGTCCTCGCCCAGTCATGGCGGGTGTCGAGGAGAGGCGAGCGCCTAGAGTGGTTCTGGCTGAGCTTTCAATTGCTCCGTCAGATCTGCTCATCGGGCCTAGGCTCCGGGATATATCTCGGGAACCGGCTCCACACAACCTGAGCCGCCTTTCTGAGATGATCAGCATACCGTTTCGTGATGCGAAGAGACGCACATTCTGCACCTCCTTGCCTTTGTTTCCCGTCCTGACACACCTTGGCGGACGGTGTTACCACCTGACGGTGGGGGGGGGGGGGGTCCCTGGTGGGGGTCCTTCTATACGGGAGTTGTCCCCCTTTACATTGGGGACCTGGGGTGGAGACTGTTGCATGGAGCGGTGGTTTGTAATAAACTTTTGAGTCGGTTCACGGGTTCGTCCGCCGCGTGTATTTTCTGTGGCAAGGAAGAAACCGTGTTCCACGTATACATGGAGTGTGAGAGGTTACTGCCCCTGTACCAATATCTGAAGGGGTTGTTCCTTAAGTTCTGGTTGCATTTTAGTCCCACGATTCTAGTGTGTGGGCATAAGGTGGGGTGTGGGGAGAGCCAAGTGGGGGGGTGGGACCTCCCTGTCGGTTTGCTCCTGGGCCTGGTTAAGATGGCCATTCGTGGGTCCAGGCAGCGGGCAGTCGATGGTGAGGCTAGAGTTGGCTGCCTGCCCCTCTTCCGGGCGTACGTCCGTGCACGGGTGTCCCTGGAGCGGGAATATGCGGTGTCCACGGGGACTCTGGAGGCCTTCCGTGGGCGATGGTCACCACGTGGGGTGGAGAGTATAATAAATAATGAATGTACTGTTGTACTATAATGATGTGTTTTGATATAATGTATCTTTTGATTATGTATTGATGTGATGTATCATTGAGTGTGTTGAATAAAGTTTTTGAAAAGTTTAAAAAAAAAAGAGAGAGAGAGGGGGGCAGAGAGAGAGAGAGAGGGGGGCAGAGAGAGAGTGAGGGGACAGAGAGAGAGAGAGAGAGAGGCAGAGAGAGAGCGCGGGGCAGAGAGGGAGAAAAATGAAAGAATCAAGAATCAAGAGAGTTTATTGTCATGTGTCCCAGATGGGACAATGAAATTCTTGCTTTGCTTCAGCACAACAGAATATAGTAGGCATGAATACAGAACAGATCAGTGTGTCCATATACCATTGAATATATATATACACACATAAATAAATAAACAGATAAAGTGCAATGGGCTATTAATGTTCAGAGTTTTGTTAGAGTTGAGTTTAATAGCCTGATGGCTGTGGGGAACTAGCTGTTCCTGAACCTGGACGTTGCAGTCTTCAGGCTCCTGTACCTTCTACCTGAAGGTAGCGGGGAGATGAGTGTGTGGCCAGGATGGTGTGGGTCCTTGATGATGCTGCCAGCCTTTATGAGGCAGCGACTGCGATAGATCCCCTCGATGGTAGGGAGGTCAGAGCCGATGATGGACTGGGCATTGTTTACAACTTTTTGTAGTCTTTTCTGCTCCTGGGTGCTCAAGTTGCTGAACCAAGCCACGATGCAACCGGTCAGCATGCCCTCTACTGTGCACCTCTAGAAGTTCGAGAGAGTCCTCATTGACATACCGACTCTCCGTAATCTTCTCAGGAAGTAGAAGCGCTGGTGTGCTTTCTTTATGATTGCATCAGTGTTCTCGGACCAGGAGAGATCTTCAGAGATGTGCACACCCAGGAATTTGAAGCTCTTGACCCTTTCCACCATCGACCCGTTGATATAAACGGGACTGTGGGTCCCCATCCTATCCCTTCCAAAGTCCACAATCAGTTCCTTGGTTTTGCTGGTGTTGAGAGCCAGGTTATTGTGCTGGCACTATTTGGTCAGTCGGTCGATCTCTCTTCTATACTCTGACTCATCTCCATCAGTGATACGTTCCACAACAGTGGCGTCGTCAGCGAACTTGATGATGGAGTTCGCACTATGACCAGCTACGCAGTCATGAGTATAGAGTGAGTACAGCAGAGGGCTGAGCACGCAGCCTTGAGGTGCTCCCATGCTGATTGTTATCGAGACTGACACATTTCCACCAATACGAACAGACTGTGGACTGTGAATGAGGAAGTCGAGGATCCAATTGCAGAGGGATGCGCAGAGACCCAGTTCTGTGAGCTTGCTAACCAGCTTGGAGGGGATGATTATATTAAATGCCGAGCTGTAATCAATGAATAAGCGGTCCAGAGTGGAGTGGAGAGCCAATGAGATCGCATCCACCGTTGATCTGTTGTGGCGGTAAGCGAACTGCAGTGGGTACAGGTTTTTGTCGAGGTATGAGTTGATTTGCGCCATGATCAGCATCTCAAAGCACTTCATCACCACCGACGTTAGTGCCACTGGTCGATAGTTGTTGAGGCACGTCACCTTGCTTTTCTTGGGCTCTGGTATCATTGATGCCCTTTTAAAGCAGGTGTTAATTTCAGACCTCAGAAGTGAGAGGTAGAAAATGTCCGCAAAAACTCCAGGCAGTTGGTCCTCACAGGTTTTTAGAACACGACCGGGTATACCATCAGGTCCAGGCGCTTTTCGTGGGTTCACCCCTCTGAAGGATTTTCTGATGTCGGCCTCTGTGACTGAGACTGAAATACCATCACAGCGAATGGGGGCTCGAGAAGGCACATCAGTGTTCTCCCTATCAAAGCTTGCGTAAAACACATTGAGCTCATCAGGCAGTGATGCTACGCCGACATTCGAGCTGCCTCCTGATTTCGCCTTGTAGGAGGTGATTGCATTCAGGCCCCGCCACAGCTGCCGAACATCTGTCTCATCCTCCAGCTTGGAGCAGAAGTCCCTTTAGGCCTTTTTGATGCCTTGTAGACCACTGTAGCATCAGACATGAATGCCCTGTGTCAGGTATTCAGAAGAGTGCGGATCTCAGAGTTCATCCAAGGCTTCTGATTGGGAAACACTCGGAAGTTTTTTTTAGTGATGCAGTCCTCCACACATTTCTTTATGAAGTCTGTAACGACTGTGGCATATTCGTTCAGGTCCGTTGCTGAGTCCCTGAACATTGCCCAGTCTACAGACTCCAAACAGTCCTGGAGTTGTTCCTCTGCCCCCCCCCCCCCCCAATCTGCTCTGTACAGTCCTCACCTCTGGGGGTACGCTCTTCAATTGCTGTCTGTAGGAAGAAGCAGCACCGCGGTATGGTCGGATTTACCAAAGTGAGGGCGAGGGATAGAGCGATAGGCATCCTTGATGGTGTGTAGCCATGGTCGAGGGTGGTTGGTCCTCTGGTGCAGCAGGAGACATGTTGGTGGAAGTTAGGGAGCGATTTCTTAAGGTTTGCTTTATTGAAATCCCGAGCTATGGTGGTAAATGCCACGGGGTAAGATGTCTGGTGTTTGTTGACCATGGCGTGCAGCTCCTCCAGTGCCAGACGGACGTCTGCTTGGGATGGGATGTAGACTGCGGTCAGGATGATGGAGGTGAATTCCCTCGGAAGGTAGAAGGGACGACACTTCACCGCCAGATGTTCGAGGTGTGGAGAGCAGGAGTTGGACAGGACTGCCACGTCTGAGCACCACACAGAGTTGACCATGAGGCAGACGCCCCCTCCTCTCCCTTTCCCAGATGCCTGCGTACGGTCCATGTGATAGATGGAGAAACCTTCAGGCTGGACTGCTGAGTCAGGGGAGCTGGGGGTGAGCCATGCCTCTGTGAAACAGAACACAGAGCATTCCCTCAGCTCCCTTTGGTCAAGCAGCCTTGCCCTTAAGTCCTCCACTTTATTTTCAATGGACTGTACATTGGCCAGTAGGATAGTAGGGAGAGGGGGCCGAAGTCCTCTGCGCTTCAGTCTGACCTGAAGTCCTGCACGTCGGCCACGTTTCCGGACACAATGGAGGCCTCCCCATAGTTTCCAGGTACTGTACTTACTATACCTGCTGTTTCTGCGAACCTGCACTGGTTCGGGGATTCCCTCGCAGTCGGCAGCTCCAGCTCCGTTGCGATTGGGGATCCCCTCACAGATGGCAGCTCCAGCTCTGATGCTCTTGGGAAATACTGCTCGTCAGCTCCGGAGGGTAACCCGGTGATTCCAGGTACAGTACCTGTGATTCCCAATCGGGTCGGGTTCTCTCCAGCGGTCCAGGGAACGTTTGCAGTCGGAGGCTCCCGCAGCTGCAGGAGATCGCAAAATTGCTGACGCTTTCAGATTCAGAGAGAGAGAGAGGGGTAGAGAGAGAGAGAGAGAGAGAGGGGTAGAGAGAGAGAGAGAGAGAGAGGGGCAGAGAGAGAGAGAGAGAGAGAGAGAGAGAGAGAGTGGGGCCAAGAGAGAGGGGGGAGAGAGAGGGGCAGAGAGGGAGAGAGAGGCAGAGAGTGAGAGAGAGGGGCAGAGAGGGAGAGAGAGGGGCAGAGAGGGAGAGAGAGGGGCAGAGAGGGAGAGAGAGGGACAGAGAGGGACAGAGAGGGAGGGGCAGAGACGGACCAAGGACCCGAGAGCTCGGCCGCTCCAGTACAGGGCCCGACGTGTTCATTTTTTCTGCGTCTTTTGAATAACTGGGGGAGGGGGGGATCCGGGGGTGACGTCACTCGCAGCGCGTGGAAGTAAGACGGCGCAGAGCAGACCCATTGTGACAGCATCAGTGAAATGCAGTTGTTTTAAATTCAATGTTTTGTCATATTTTTAAACATTTTCAGTAATGTAGAGAAATAAAGCATGACATTTTCAGATGAGTTTTGGACTTAACGTGAAAAATGTCAACTGGAATATGTAAATATATTATCGTTACTGTGCATATTTTTTGCAAAGATGTAACACACAAACACACACATATACAGTGGCTTGCAAAAGTATTCATACCCCTTGAACTTTTCCACATTTTGTCACGTTACAACCACAAACGTAAATGTATTTTATTGGGATTTTATGTGATAGACCAACACAAAGTGCCGCATAATTGTGAAGTGGAAGGAAAATGATACATGGTTTTCAAATTTTTTTACAAATAAAAAACTGAAAAGTGTCGCGTGCAAAAGTATTCAGCCCCCCTTTACTCTGATACCCCTGAATAAAATCCAGTGCAACCAATTGCCTTCAGAAGTCACCTAATTAGTAAATAGAGTCCACTTGTGTGTAATCTAATCTCAGTATAAATACAGCTGTTCTGTGAAGTCCTCAGAGGTTTGTTAGAGAACATTAGTGAACGAACAGCATCATGAAGCCCAAGGAACACACCAGACAGGTCAGGGATAAAGTTGTGGAGAAGTTTAAAGCCGGGTTAGGTTATAAAAGAATATCCCAAGCTTTGAACATCTCACGAAGCACTGTTCAATCCATCATCCGAAAATGAAAGAGTATGGCACACCTGCAAACCTACCAAGAATTGGCCGTCCACCTAAACTGACAGGCCGGGCAAGGAGAGCATTGATCAGAGAAGCAGCCAAGAGGCCCATGGTAATTCTGGAGGAGCTGCAGAGATCCACAGCTCAGGTGGGAGAATCTGTCCACAGGACAACTATTAGTCGTGCACTCCACAAATCGGGCCTTTATGGAAGAGTGGCAAGAAGAAAGCCATTGTTGAAAAAAAGCCATAAGAAGTCCCGTTTGCAGTTTGCCACAAGCCATGTGGGGGACACAGCAAACATGTGGAGGAAGGTGCTCTGGTCAGATGAGACCAAAATTGAAGTTTTGGGCCTAAATGCAAAATGCTATGTGTGGCGGAAACCTAACACTGCACATCACCCTGAACACACCATCCCCACTGTGAAACATGGTGGTGGCAACATCATGCTGTGGGGATGCTTTTCTTCAGCAGGGACAGGGAAGCTGGTCAGAGTTGATGGGAAGATGGATGGAGCCAAATACAGGGCAATCTTGGAAGAAAACCTGTTAGAGTCTGCAAAAGACTTGAGACTGGGGCGGAGGTTCACCTTCCAGCAGGACAACGACCCTAAACATACAGCCAGAGCTACAATGGAATGGTTTAGATCAAAGCATATTCATGTGTTAGAATGGCCCAGTCAAAGTCCAGACCTAAATCCAATTGAGAATCTCTGGCAAGACTTGAAAATTGCTGTTCACAGACGCTCTCCATCCAATCTGACTGAGCTTGAGCTATTTTGCAAAGAAGAATGGGCAAAAATTTCAGTCTCTAGATGTGCAAAGCTGGTAGAGACATACCCCAAAAGACTTGCAGCTGTAATTGCAGCGAAAGGTGGTTCTACAAAGTATTGACTCAGGGGGGCTGAATACTTTTGCACGTGACACTTTTTTTATTTGTACAAAAATTTGAAACCATGTATCATTTTCCTTCCACTTCACAATTATGCACCACTTTGTGGTTGGTCTATCACATAAAATCCCAATAAAATACTTTACGTTTGTGGTTGTAACGTGACAAGATGGTGGAAAAGTTCAAGGGGTATGAATACTTTTGCAAGCCACTGTACATACAAGATCAGAGTTTTAGAGATTTACAGATAGATAGATAGATAGATAGATAGATAGATAGATATAACTGGCAGGCAATTGGGTTCATTTCAGACTTCCTGTGATATCTCAATGATATCTTGGGTTCCTTCTGAGTGCTCTTGATTTCTTGCCCATCTCACAGATGTACGCTATGTTATGTTAGTTTACTGCAATGAATTCCCCGCAGTGCAGGCGGTAGGAAGAAAAATCAGGGGAAGTTTAGCTTAAAGTCAGTTTAGAGATAGAGCATAGCAACAGGCCCTTGGGCCCACCGAGTTCACGCTGCCCACCATTACCCATACACTTTTTCTACATTATCCCACTTTTGCATCCTACACACTAGGGGCAAGTTACAGAAGTCAATTTACCAACAAACCTGCATGCCTTTGGAATGTGGGAGGAAACCGGGGCACCTGGAGGAAACCCACACGGTCACAGAGAGAATGTACACACTCCACACAGCCAATCCCCATAGTAAGGATCAAACCTTGCGTCTCTGGCACTGTGAGGCATCATCTCTACTGCTGCACTGTTTTGCTGCAATTAATAGGTATTTGAGAGAGAATAGATTGCAAGGAAATAAGTGAGGGAATGGGACTGATGGGAATGCTATGAGAAGTTTTATTAACTCAATGGATCGAATAGTGTCCGTCTATGTCATAAGGAAATATAGCACATTCCATGCAAGTTTCCCAAATAAGATAGGTATGTTACAATACTTACCTTCAGCGGCGCTGCAATTCTGCCACTGGCCGTGTGTGCGATTTTGGCGCCTTTGAGGGGGGGCGGGGTTAAAACGGGGGTTTCTCCTACCTTGTCCTGGTTAATATTTCGTTGGAGTGCAAACTTTTGCTGAAAAATCGTTCCGACGGGCGTTTTGTGTATTTTTATTTTTATTCGATCGACAAGTTCAGCGCTGGAATTATTTTAAATCAGCTTCAAAAGCCGTCAACGCTGACAACGGGGACGGATTTCACACACGGGACAGGTAAACGAAAGCAGTTTATTTTTTTGTATAAATGTGCTTCTTAAGAAGCCTTTAATTCACATTTTTAATGCGAAACGGTGATTCTTTTCCCCAAACTAACGGCAGAATTTTTCATGCCGATACGGGGTTAAATTCACCACAAATCAACGTTCCAAATGATCACGTTCCAGAAAACCCCACTCGCAAGATGATTTAAATTCCCATTAATTTACAGGTATTAAACATTAAATTCCTTCCATTTGGCCTGTAAATCCATGACAATGAGATAAAAAAATTATGTTATATTGTGAATTCTTGTGTGAATGTTATTTGGACACTTAGGCTATTTAAAAATGTTAATCTATTCTTAAGAAATTGATAGATGTTTAGATCTAGTAATTGAATTTTGTAATTAGCTACAATTAGCTAACTAACTAATTATATGCTTTAATTTCATGTCATCTAAGTAAGATTGTTTCATATTTGTTTCAGAATGCTTCAATCTATAATAACTGAAAAATGTCTTTCAGTTCTCTTAATTTTTAAGAAAGTTATGGGCTTTTGACTGTCCTCGATCACAGCTTTTGTGTTAAGTCAATGGAAAAGCAATAGCGAACAAGATGCTAATTTCCGAGTATGAAAATGGCCATAACTTTTTTAATACTGAAGATATGAAAGTGAATTAGGTGTCAAATTAAACTTCTTTTTAAGCTTTATCTGATGGGATAAATTACAGACTTGATTTTTAAAATCTCAAAATTTTGTAACATTGCTAAATAAGGTGCTGGAAAATCACTGCAAGTCGATTTTCTGCCGCTGGGATCCAACGGGAAGCTTGATTTTGGTGCAATTAGGAAATTTTGGCGAAGGATAGTCAAAAGGTTCAGGGCATTCACTGTTGTGAACACATTGCAATGAAAGTGAAGTAGCATTATGTGATTTATTTTTTCACACTGTCTTCAAAACTGACTTTAGGCTTTGCTAAGGGCAGGAACGCCGTACATGAATTCTATATGCCTAAAATGTAGCAACGGTATATGTAATTAACAAATCGGCAAAATATCAAGCAAAAATAGTAAAAGTGGCAATTTTACAAGTTTTTAAAATATTTACATGATCCAACTGTCCCCACAAATCTATACCCCTCATACCTATTATTGGTTAGTAATTCAAGCACTTGACATGGTAAATTCCATTTCATGCCGCATTTATCTGATTGACGTGATCTTTATGTGATTTGGGGTAAATGTACCTATAGAAAATCATATTAATAATTAAATAAAGAAGAAATTGGCTGCTGATGCTCTGCTCTTTAATGGAAACATACCAATCTTTCATGTGATTGACAGTTCAAAATAATAATTTGTATAGGAAACAAAGGAAATTAAAAACGATTCCTTGAAGGAGGATATATTAGAAAGCGTCACAAAGCAAATAAATTAACAATGGTTCCAGCTTTTATATATTAAATGTAAAAATATTAAAGGCAACATTCTTCCACAAATTATATCGGCATCAATAAACTAGGCATGATTTCAGTTCTGCGCTGAAGTTTTGCACATGTAGGTTACGTAAATAAATGTATATAAAAGCACACCTAATCTAATCAATAATAGAACACTAAACCCATCATATTTGAACTGCTAATAAGTACTGTTGATATTCTTTCTCCAACTACACCTTCCTCTAATCTTGTTTCCATAGTAGCGTGGAACAAATGCAATTCCTGACCTTGTTGGAGCACAGAAAGTCTCAGAAATGCAAGGGTGATTACTCTGATTATCTTATATTTTTCTTTTATGAAAGAACATGTAGGCTATGAGAGAGCAACATGAAAGACCTATGGTTATCATAGTCAAAGAGTTATACAACATGGAAACAGGCCCTTTGGCCCATTTCATCCTCATTGGCAAACATCCCCCATCTAAACTATTCCCATTTGCCTGCTTTTAACCCATTATAATCCTTTTCTATCCAAGTACCTCTCCAAATGTCTATCTTAAATAATTTAAAATCCAAAATAATCTTAATCCCAATATATTAATATTGCTGCTGCTTTTCAGCGCTCACAGCGCCGGAGACCCGGGTTCTATCCCGACTACAGGTGCTCTATATGTACGAAGTTTGTAAGTTCTCCCGTGATCGTGTGACTTTTCTCTGAGATCTTTGGTTTCTTCCCACACTCCAAAGACGTATAGGATTGTAGGTTAATTGCCTTGGTGTGTGTGTAAACTATCCCTAGTGTGTGCAGGATAGTGTTATTGAGCAGGGATCACTGGTCGGTGTGAGCTCGGTGGGTCGAAGAGCCTATTTCTGTGCTCTATATCTAAACTAAACTAAAGTAAACATTGTGATTGTACCATCCTCAACCACTTCCTTCACCTGTTCATTCCATATATGTACCATCATCTGTGTGAAAAGGTTGCCTCTCAGGTTACTATTAAATATGTTCTTAAAACTATGCCCTCTGATTCTTCATCACACAGAGGACAACAAATCCTAATCAGTCTGAAGAAGAGTCTGAAACAGAAATGTAATTTATATATTCCCTCCATAGAGGCTGCCTGACCCACTGAGTTCCTCCAACACTTTGTTTTTTCCTCAAATCTTTGAAAAGTTCTGCCACAGGAGGCTGTAGAAGATCAGCTGCTGCGATTATTCAAACATCTGCCTATCAAATAACCTATCTCACCTGTGTTGGCCTATTACCTGCCAGGCTTGTCCTGCCCTACTTTCTTCCAGCTTTCTTTGCCCTCCCCTATAATCAGTTTGAAGGAGGATCACAACCCAAAACGTTGCCTATCCGTGTTCTCCTGAGATGCTGCCTGACCTGCTGAGCTACTTCAGCAGTCTGTGTCTTCTTCTGATCCTATTAAAGTTGAAGAACATGCAATAATGTGTATGGGCTACTCCTGCTTCTGTTTCTTATGTTTTATACCATGATATAATTGTCTAACTTATTAATGTGATACTTTAGCACAGTATTGTAATAAGAGCTGAAAATGCTTGAAATACCCAGCAGGTCAGGCAACATATGTGGAAAGGGAAACAGATAACATTTCAGAAATCTGTTCAAACTGGGAAGAAAAAGAGAAAAATAAATGTGTTTTCAATAGGAGAGTATATCGGAAAGGAATGGTTAGAACAGTGGGAATATGTTGAAAAAGAATGTGCTGTTGTACTTGGTTTGTATACGAATGAAGCTGAGAATCACAATCCATGGAAAGCTACTTTTGAAAAAATTGCTAATACTGATTACATTGGAATATCTTTTGGAATTATTGTTTGTATCTCCTGCATTTTTATTTCATGTGTGTGTGAGATACAGAGAGAGAGGGGGGGGGGGAGAAAGGGAGAGGTAGAGTGTGGGGCAGGGGAAGGAGAAGCGGAAGAGAGAGGCAGGAGAGAAGCGGATACTTTCCTTTGTTAAAGGATTTCTCCATTTAGTGAGGAATTCCAGCGTTCTTCTGTAGTGCAGTGGGAGCGTCAGTGGCTGGCAGATTGCCAATCGTACCTGGAGACCGGGAGTAGGAAAGAGGCGGTGTTTATGTCATTTCTAGCACCGTAAACCTGCTCCCAGACCATTTTGCTCAGAGCAAGTTGCCTGGGGTTAAATGAAGAGAAGGTACTTTTCGCTTCCGGCAGTTTCCGGAGGCTCGGAAAGCCCGTGAAAAGCCTCCCAAGAGCTGCTATCGGCAGTGAAGTTGAGCATGGGCGTATATCCTTGCTCGGCTGGAGAGAACTGTTTCTGCTGCTCTTTCGGGCTGAGACTGCCTTTGAGATAGGTTTTTGAGCTGAGACTGCTGGTGTCTCTGGTGCTGGTTTGTACCCCTGTCAGGATGGCGGCGACTCGGCCTCGGGCTCGGAGCTACGCAGCTGCGGTTTCGGCTGCGGCTTCGGGGTCAATCGAGGAGGAGCCCATGTTGATTTGTAGAGGACTGAATACGGGGTCTCGGTCCAAACCAGGGATACAATAACAATGGGTTTGCATGATCTTTTCCAGAATTATGTTATTGAAGCCACAGGAAGATGTGGCCTTAGCTCTGGAGAAGGGGCTCACAGTGGGGGGGGATCTTTGTACCAGTGGAACCGTGGGTGTCCACCGTGAGACCGGTTCTCCCGCGCTGTGTTCCCACGTTCATCCGGGATACGCTCCTTCTTCTACACCTGGCAAAGATTGGGGAGATGCAGTCTGGGCTGACGAGGCTTATGCAGCCCTGGAGTAACCCGTGTC
>CM075977.1:299271950-299307038 GCA_038087875.1 Malacoraja senta | reverse complement strand
CCCTCCTCTCTCCCCCCTCTCTTCCTTCTCTCTCTCCCCTTGTCTCTCTCCCTTCTCTCTCTCCTCCGTCTCCACCGGCGGGAGCGTCCCACAGTCACTGACTGCGATGCACGATCCATCGGACCCTGACACCCACGGCCGCGGGGACAGGCGGCTCGGGGCAGAGTAAATCGCTTTGAAAACATGGAACACACACACATTCTCTGGCGGGTCTATGACAAGTCTGCATGACAATGAACAATTTTTATCTCTCCCACTCACCCCTCCTCCCTTGACAACAAGAAGCACGTTTTATTTATCACCGTCTCGTTGCTTGCGGAATGCACACAAGCTCCCACGCACAAAACAGGCAGCATCTCTGGAGAGAAGGAATGGGGTGACGTTTCGTGCAGAGACCATTCTTCAGACCTGAAGAGTGCGTCTGAAGAGTCTACATCCGAAACGCCACCCATTCCTTCTCTCCAGAGATGCTGCCTGTTCAGCTGAGTTATACTCCAGCATTTTGTGTCTATCTTTGGTGTGACAGTTGTCTCATTTCACCGGCTTTGTGTTTTGCGCGCCTTGAAGAGACGCTTTACATGCCGCTTGCATCTATTCAAACAAGTGCGCTCAAATTGAAATCTCACATCTTTGCGAGGGAGGGATGGAATGGATGGAATCACCGGCTAAAGCAAAGGCCGTTCGGACAGGGAAATAATGCCACCAGTTAATTAACCATGTTCCCGAATGTAAGAACGATTTATACATGTAACATTTTTGCTTTGGAATGAATGTAGCTCTGTTTTGATTTTTTATGCCGAGTTAAAACCCCGTCCCATCGGAAGGGCTGCGGCCGCTGGTTTCACAGTGCCTTCATTGTTGGTAGGTGCTGTATTTTCACCACGGACCGCTGCCAGTTTTCTCAACTTCCATAGCCGCTCTGCATAAGTGGGGGAGAGAGAGAGAAGGGTGAGAGAGAAGGGAGAGAGAGGGGGGGGGAGAGAGAGGGGAGAGAAAGAGAGAAGGGGAGAGAGAAGGGGGAGAGAGAAGGGGGAGAGAGAAGGGGGAGAGAGAGAGAGGGGGGAGAGAAAGAGAGAAGGGGAGAGAAGGGAGAGAGAGAGGGGAGGGGGGAGAGAGGAGGAGAGAGAGAAGGGTGAGAGAGGGGGCAGAGAGAGAGGGGGAGAGAGAAGAGGGGAGAGAAAGAGAAGGGGAGAGAGAGAAGGAGAGAGAGAGGATGAGAGAGAGTAGGGGGAGCGAGAGGGGGAGAGAGAGGGGAGAGGAGATAGAAAAGGGGGAGAGAGAGAGAGAGAGGGGGGGAGAGAGAGAAGAGGGGAAAGAGAAGGGGGAGACGGGAGCGTGTGGGTCCTTTTCCCAACAAGCCGTAGGTGACTGGGCAGTCTGAACCCAAGCACCAAGTTGAAAGCGGCCGAAGGTGGGCATCCCGCGTGACAGCCCCCACTCTCCTAAAAGGTCTGTCTCACTGTGCGAGTTGACCCACGAGTGACCCCGAGTGAAAGACTCGTGGTTGCGTACGAGACTACAAGTTTATGATCCAGAGTTTAACCGAGTTCCCACGGGTATGTCTATGTTTCCCGTTTACTTCTCATTTCTGCGAGTGTACCAAGTTCCTCTCCCGTTAATCTTGAGGCAACAATGTATATCGAACTGTTGAAAAATCATCACATGTTAAAAAAAATGATGTCATGCCAGCCAAAAGAACGTAGAGACTATTGTGTTTGCTGCATGTGTTCTGCACAACCTGATCCCTATCAGAGGTGCAGCTTCAGGATCAGCAACAGCCATGCAGGACGGTGACTTAGTGGACAGTCAAACAGGGAGAATAACACTAGGTGCGTGGAGGAGTGGTACAAACGACGAGACTTTGGTGCCACTGCAGTGTTTTCGAGGTAACACGGGGACCAACAGTGCAAAAGAGCAGAGAGACCATCTCTGCTCCTACTATAATTCAGAATTGGGCAGTGTGCCGTGGCAGGACAGCTTATTTTGAGCGGCTGCCGACCACAGGTACATCACTGCATGAGGAGAGCCCACATGCAGAAAAATCCAGTTAATTTCATGTTTAGTTTAAATCCTGCTGACTTTTCATTGTTTAACTTTAAGTGTGGATTTTATTTTTTATTGTGGTGTAAAAGTAATTTCATTGCATCTGTCTTTCCTTTAAAACGTGGTTATCATGCATCTGCTTATCTGATTGTAGATCTCAAAACTTGTCATTTAGCGCATTGCATTGTATCTTTTATTGCCTGAATTTAGACTTGTGCATTTCTCAGCTGAATTAGTATATAGTGGAAATACTTTTATTTGTGCTTCATTTGTTGATTTTCATTTATGAGAAGCCCTTTTCCAGAAGTGGTGTTTGCTGTAGTGCTACGTTTCTCAATATGCGCAAAAACGCGTTTTTTATATTGAACAAGAATAAAGACTTTGTTTCACATTCAAGACATTTGTTTCACATAAGACTTTGTCTTATTTTCTGATCTACTGAGAGGTGACAATTTTAAACATTTAAAAAGCACAGCATATGAGGCAGTTGAGTCCTTAAATCTCACAAATGATTGTGAGAATCAAGATGTGAATATATTTTGCCTTCCTCTATTTTGTGTTTTATGATGAAAGGAATATTACATTCAAGTCATGAGACTTTGTAGTGATATTAAAATGAAGACTTCCAGACATCAATTTGATCTTGATAGCAAAGAACTCTCTTTTATTGTGCAATGAAGTAAACAAACAGTGAGAATCAAACGGATCAGCAAAAAGCTTTTCAACACAACACAACACAACACAAATTTATATATAAACTTCAAGCAATTTTTTCTTTTCAACCCACTCTGTCACCTTATCAATAACTTGCTTAACTTTGTTAAGCAGAATTTGTCTTTAAAAAGTCTAAGTAACTGATATTTCTGTCCCTGATTATTGTTTCTAAAAAGAGTTCCCACGGTAGAATCACGAGTCACAAAGTTAAACGCACGGGCCACTACGTTCTTACAACGAGTTTAAAATGTTTCAAATTTTAACCACAAGAGTACATTTTACTCGTGGAAAAGTACAAACATGTTTGAACTTTTGCAAGAGTTAACAAGTTTCACGTGTACCTCCCGTTAGCACCAAGAGTCGCTAAGTTGCGTCCACGAGTTCCGACGTTCCCCGCTACGTTAATTGTACGTGATTACCACGAGTTAAATTTGTTTTAAACTCGGGGTCACTCGTGGGTCAACTCGCACAGTGAGACAGCCCTTTTAGGCCACCACCCGTGGGCTGCGGGTCGGGTGGAGCGGAGTTGTGGGACAATGTTCACCCCTTCACAGTGATGTGATGGACCAATCGCTGACAAGTCCCGCCTCCCGGCAACGTCATGTCCGTTATTGAACTTTTCTGTTGAGCAGCAGTCGATCCGTTGTCTTGCAGGTGACGCCGCCTTTCGGGTAGGTGGCATTTCGACAGAGCGGCCATTCGGTAAGTTTGCTTTTAGGCAACGCAGCTTTTCGGTTCGTTGGCTTTTAGACGTCCCACCCTTTCGGTTAGTTTGCATTTAGGTGTCCCATCCTTTCGGTTAGTGGGCATTTCGTCTTCGTACTCTATCGGTTTATTGGCGTTTCGGCCTCATTTCCATTCGGTTCTTTGGCTTCGACTTCTTTGCTTTGGCCTCTCGTTCGTCGGCGCCACGTACGCACATGGTGGGAAAGGCTTACATCTGTCTCTTTTGTTAGGAGTATACGTGGGGGTCGAGCAGAAGGCGGGACGCGGCGGTCGAATGACTCGAGAGGGAGTTACTCGACACAGAGTCTCGCTTGGATTGGATTGGTGAGGACTCCTGTGAGTGGGGAGAGTATCAGGAGAGGAAGGAAGCGCTGAGGAAACTGCAGCTTGAGCGTTCCTGAGGTGCTTACGTGATGTCGCGGGTTCAGATGTTGCACGATCTGGTCCGAGCTTCACCTTTCTTTTTCTCTCTGGAAAAGGGCGAGCTGCTCGTGGATGATGGCTCCTCTGTCACAGATCCAGAGAAGATCAGTGCTTTAGTTCGGTCCATTTATGGGTCTCTGTTCTCTGCAGATGGTTTCAGCAGGGAGTGTCAGCGCGTCCTGTGGGAGGGTCTACCGACTGTAGATAGAGAGGCATTTGAACTCCTTGATGACCCCTTATCATTGGAGGAGTTGACTGGTTCCCTACACCAGCTCAGGAGGGGCAAGTCCCCAGGGCTGGATGGGCTGACGGTAGAGTTTGTTAGAGCCTTCTGGGATATCCTGGGGGGTGACCACATGAAGGTCCTGGGGGAGAGCCTGGTGACCGGGGAGATGCCTCTCTCGTGGTGTAGGGCTGAAGCAGCATTGGGTTTTTATGCTCCCCACCTGTGGAACAAGCTCCCTGAACACCTGAGGTGTACACAGCCTGTAAGCGCATTTAAATCAGGCCTTAAAACACTGTTGTTTACTAGAGCTTTTCCATAACCTGACATGCAGGTAATCTTAACTGTCTCATTTTAACCCTTTTATGTGCTTTTAAAAATTGTTTTATTGCTTCATTGACGTTGTTTTATTATTCATACATTTGTCGTATTGCTTATTTTGCAATTTTTAATTATTGACTATTTTATTTTTTCTTTCCTGTAAAGCACCTTGAATTGCTGTTTGCACGAATGGTGCTATACAAATAAATTTGCCTTGCCTTGCCTTGCCTAGGGCAGTCATTGTCCTGCTGCCCAAGAAGGGCGAACTCCGCCTGTTGAAGAACTGGCGCCCGATCTCTCTCCTCTGTACAGAATATAAAGTCTTTGCACGGGCAATGGCAAATTGCCTGGGCTCCGTGCTGTCCCAACTGATCCACCCGGACCAGTCCAATACTGTCCCTGGCCGGTCCATTCATGATAACATCCACCTGGTTAGGGACCTGATTCATCTATCTCAGGGAACTGGTCAGTCAGCTGCTTTTCTATCCCTCGATCAGAAGGCTTTTGACAGGGTAGATCATAATTACCTTTTCGGGACACTGCAAGCGTTCGGATTTGGACCGCATTTTGTGGCCCGGGTTCAGCTTTTGTATGCCGCAGCGGAGTGTCTCGTGAAGGTCAACGGTGCATTGTTGGCTCCCATTCACTTTAGGAGGGGGATATGCCAGGGGTGTCCCATGTCTTGTCAGTTGTACTCGGTCTGTGTGGAGCAGTTCCTGTGTCTTCTTCGGAGGTGGTTGACAGGCCTGGCTCTACCAGGAACTGGGGTGGAGGTGGTTTTCTCGGCCTATGTCGATGATGTACTCCTTACGTTCACTGACCCTGTTAACTGCGGAGGATGCGTGATTGCCAGCAGATTTTCTCGGCTCCATCGTTCGCCAGGATTAACTGCAGTAAGTGTTCCGGACTTTTAGTGGGCCAGTGGCGGGTGGACGCCCTGCCGGAGGAGATGACATCTTATGCATGGAGCACCACGCACCTCCTCTACCTGGGGGTCTACACGAGTCTCACTGAGGATGCTTGGCCGGCGAACTGGCAGGAGCTGGAGATGAAAGTCGTCGCCCGGCTGGGACGCTGGTCAGGCTCGCTTAGTGTTCTATCTTTCCAGGGTAGAGTGCTGGTCATTTACAAACTAGTGGCCTTCAAGTAATGGTATTGGCTGGCCACTCTTGTCCCGCCCTCTATCTTTGCAACAACGATACAGAAGAGGCTAGTGGGTTTCTTTTGGGGAGATAGGAAGCACTGAGTTTCCGCAGTGGGCCTGAGTCTCCCGTTAGAGGATGGCCGCCAGTCCTTGTTATGCGGCTTACCCAGGTGGCGCTTCTCCGTCTCAGGACTCTGCAGAGGTACATGTACGTGGAGCACCCTCCCAGATGGCATGCTCTGGCCACGTATTCTTTCCACCTTGGCCGTTGCCTAAGTGGGGGGGGGTTTCGCGGCTCCCGGTGGCGGGCATCAGTCGACCCGCCACATGGGGTCTGCCTAGCTTCTACTGCGATGTGTTAAGAGTGAGGAATCTGGTCATCTTCAGCCAGCGCGTTGCTCTTCAGGGGGAGGGGGGGTGTTGTAACTGCGAGGGGGGCCATTCCTCACCCTGTCACGGTGGGTGTCGAGGAGAGGCGTGTGCTCGGAGTGATTCTGACCGAGCTTACCCCCGCTCCGCCGGAATTGCTCATCGGGCCCAGACTCCAGAATATTTCCTGGGATCCGGCCCTACACAACATGAGCCGCCTTTCCGAGATGCCCATAGTGCCGTTCCGTGACGTGGAGAGACGTGTGCTGTGCAAGATACTCCTGCACACTCTGCACCTCCTCACCTTCGTCTTCCGTCCGGACACGGCATGGCGGTCCGTGTTACCACCTGATGGTGGGGGCAGTCCCCAGTGGAGGTCTCTCTACAAGGGAGTCCTCCCCCTTTACATTGGGGACCTGGGGTGGACATTGTTGCACAGAGCCGTGGTGTGTAATAAACTTTTGAGTCGGTTCACGGACTCGCCAACTGCCTGTAACTTCTGTGGCGAGGAAGAGACCATGTTCCACGTGTATATGGAGTATGTGAGGTTACTGCCCCTGTACGAATATCTGAAGGGGCTGCTCCTCAAGTTTTGGTTGTATTTTTGTCCCACGATCCTGGTGCTTGGGCACAGGGCAGGGAGTTGGGAGGGCCAATCGGGAAGGTGGGATCTCTCTGTCGGTTTGCTCCTGGGCCTGGCTAAGATGGCCATTCACGGGTCCAGGCAGCGGGCGGTCGATGGTCACACCAGAATTGGTTGCCTGCCCCTCTTCCGGGCCTACGTCCATGCTCGCATGTCCCTGG
The DNA here is from genome assembly GCA_038087875.1 of Malacoraja senta. NCBI lineage: Eukaryota > Metazoa > Chordata > Chondrichthyes > Rajiformes > Rajidae > Malacoraja > Malacoraja senta. The sequence goes on along the minus strand of CM075977.1, from coordinate 299,300,271 downwards.
AGAGGGAACACGTGGTGTCCACGGCGACTCTGGAGGCCTTCAGTGAACGCTGGTCGCCGCGGGGAGTCGAGAGCATTGTAGATAAAGATTGCACTATTGTACTATAATGACCGCTTGATATATTGTGACCATTGAATGTTTATGTACTTGTGGTGCACTGTAATATGCAATTGTTAAATAAAGTCCTTGGAATGGAAAAAAAGAGCGAGAGAAACGATTAGCAATAATTGTTGCATGATTATCCCTTTACGTGATTCATTTGGTGCTCTTTCATCCCACCCGTAGCCTTGATGAAATTCTTTCCCAGTAACAATTTTTTTTTCTTATCAAAGAGAAACGTATTCTTGTTGCTGATAGTTTCAGCTCTTACTGTCTTTGATTCGATAAATAAAACAGATGGACCTATTTGTAACTGCAGTGACAATTTTGATAGATTTCAGTTTCACATAATTGGTTATTTTCTTCTAATATTTGAAATGGCTCAGACGTTCGAGGTTGCCTTGACAGTCGCATCACTTCAGTGCAAAGGGGCTCCAGAGGCAGCAATATTATCTTTCTATTGTAGGTTCTGCTCAAAAGACTTGTTGAAGTGTCCATTTTAAATGTTTCAGCTGAATTCTGTGATAGGAGAGGATGATGGAAAGATTGCCACTTTCCCCCCAACTTATCAATTTTTTCAGTGGCTCTGAACAGCAATTGAATACTAAGCAACAGTACATATTTGACTGGAGACCATTGAGATTGCAATATGCAGTTTATTACCGCAAAAATGTTTTTTTAATTCAAAATGTTATAAAGGTATTTTTACAATAGTGCTCCTTATTGTTTTCTTACTTGTGTTATTCTGTCACTAGATATGAATATAGAGAGCAGATTTCATCACTGTAATTGTCATGCTCAAGCTGTAGACATACCCAATGGCATCTCAGTTTACGCACTATTTCTAGTTGTGTTCTGCAGACCAGACAATGTTGTTTGTTATCTACATTAAAACATTTGGATGACATTGATAATAAGTTAAGGAATAAATCTGCAGATGACAACAGCTTTGGTGATACAATGTTCACTGAGGAAGGATATCTAAGTTTACAACTGGATCTAGATCTGGAAGGTGGGGGCAAGTATGGCAAATGGAATTTAACTCTGACAGGTATGAAGTGCTGCACTTTGCTATGTCAAACTGGAGCAGGATGTATACAGTAGATGGTGGAGGTCTGGAGAGTGTTGCAGAACAGTGAGATCTGGTAGTACAGGTTCACTGAAAGTGAAGAAGACAGTTGGATAATGTGGTGAAGAAGGCATTTGGCACTCTTGCCCTATTTGGGAAGACAATTGAGTATAAAAGTTGGAACATCATGATGCAGCCATACGTCGTTAGTGAGACCACATGGAGTTCAGTGTGCAGTTCTGCTCATTCAGCTAGCAGTGAAGGATAGAATGCAAAATAGATTAATTAAGTTGGAAAGGATGCAGAAGATATTCACCATGATGTTACTTGGACTTGCAAGCTTGAGCTCTGGGAAGAGGTTCGATCGGCTGGGACTTTTTCATTAGAGCGTAGGAGGCTGAAGGATTACCTTTTTGAGGTGTAGACAATAATGAGGGCCACGGATAAAGTAAATGCCCACTGTCCTTTTCCCAAGGTAGAAGACTCTAATATTAAAGGGCATAGATATAAGGTGAGAGGGGAGAGTTTAAGAGGGACCTCAGAGGCAAACCTTTCATTCAGAGGATAGTACATATCTGGAATGAGCTGCCAGAGGAATCTACAGAAGTGGGTACAATTATGACTTTTAAAAGACATTTGGGTGGATATATGGATAGGAAAGGTTTAGAGGGCTATTGCCCAACAGGACTTGCACAGAATGCCAACAAGATCGGCATGGACATGGTATGCCCAAGGACTTGTATGCATGCTGTACAACTTTATGACTCTATTCATTCTTTCCATCAGAGAGCACTTCAGTATCTTGGCTTGGTGATTTGTTAATGTTTTTCTCGGAACTGAAGCCATCCAGTCGTCAGATGCACTGAAGTCCTTATTTGTATGCAATACACTTTTTTCGTTAACCAAAAATATTAAAATGAAAGTTTAGCATTCTGTTAATCTTTGACTATGAATTCAACAATAGAGTGAAATCTTGAAAAGATGTTTGAATAAATCATCCTGGAAAATTTGCATTTGGGTGAGTGTTAAAATATTGAGATATGGCTCCATGAGTGGTTTACTGCTGCTCTCAACACCAACATTCTCTGTTGGTATTACATCAAAGCATATAAATGTCACTTAGATGCATATTAATTGGATAACCCACAGCAGACAGTACAAGATAATATTCTGTGCTTGGCCACAAGTAACATAATACTTCTATTTGTGATTCTGCTTCTTCCTTTTAATGAAATGTTATAATGACTGCTGAATATTTTAGAGAAAGTAAAATGCATTCTTTTCAAGTTATGTGTAGGAGTCTTGAAGTAAAATGTCACAAACTATTTTGGTAAAATCTGGAATAATGAACAAGTTGGGAGTTTTGTATCACATGATGCTCGAATTTATGATTGTACAATTAAATAATAATAGCAGCATTAATCAACATGCATTCAATTTATAATGTTAATTTTGGATATTTACCGAGAAACATAGAAACATAGGAAATAGGTGCAGGAGTAGGTCATTCGGCTCTTCGAGCCAGCACCGGCATTCAATATGATCATGGCTGATCATCCAAAATCAGTACCCTGTTCCTGCCTTTTCCCCATATTCCATCGGGAATTTTTTTCCTGCATCTAGCCTGTCCAATCCCTCAATAATTTTTATATGTTTCTGTACGATTCCCTCTCATCCTTCTAAATTCCAGTGAATACAAGCCCAATCGACCCATTCTTTCATCATATGTCAGTCTCACTATCCCAGGAATTAACTTGGTGAACCTACACTGCACTCCATCAATAGCAAGAATGTCCTTCCTCAAATTAGAAGACCAAAACTGCATGCAATACTCCAGGTGTGATCTCACCAGGGTTCTGTACAACTGCAGTAGGACCTCCTTGCTCCTATACTCAAATCCTCTCGCTATGAAGGCCAACATGCCATTAGCTTTCTTCGCTGCCTGCTGTACCTGCATGCTTACTTTCAGTGACTGATGAACAAGAACACCCAGGTCTCGTTGAACCTCCCCTTTTCCTAATCTGACCATTCAGATAATAATCTGCCTTCCTGTTCTTGCCACCAAAGTGGATAACCTCACATTTATCCACCTTATGCTGCATCTGCCATACATCTGCCCACTCACTCAACCTATCCAATTCACCCTGCAGCCTCATAGCATCCTCCTCGCAGCTCACTCTGCCACCCAGCTGTGTGTCATCCGCAAACTTGGAGATGGTGTTGTTCTTAGTTCAACACTTTTTCACACAGAGTTGTGAGTCTGTGGAATTCTCTGCCTCAGAGGGCGGTGGAGGCCGGTTCTCTGGATATTTTAAGGGAGAGCTAGATAGGGCTCTTAAAGATAGTGGAGTCAGGGGATATGGGGAGAAGGCAGGAACGGGGTACTGATTGAGGATGATCAGCCATGCTCATATTGAATGGTGGTGCTGGCTCGAAGGGTCGAATGGCCGACTCCTGCACCTATTGTCTAGTGTCTATTGTCTATATGACAGTCCCGCCATCCTGGGAATTAACCTCGTGAACTACGCTGTACTCCCTCAATAGCAAGAATGTCCTTCCTACTGCGATTCTACATTCTCCCCATGACCTGCGTGGGTTTTCCCCGAGATCTCCGGTTATCTCCCACACTCAAAAGACATACTGGTTTGTAGGTTAATTGGCTTGTTATAACTGTAAAATTGTCCCTAGTGTACATCAGTGTCACTCATGTTATGAGACATGCTTTTGTAGTTACGCCCACTTGCTTTTACAGTAAGTCCCTAAGAATTAGAGAAATGTGTTAGCATGAAGTTATCTATGCTATGTCGTCAATAAAGTCTTTGGCCCTTTATCATGGTGTAAAAGCCCTGTCCCACGGTACGAGTTCATTCCAAGAGCTCTCCCAAGTTTAAAAAAAATCAAACTCGTGGTAAGCACGGAGAATGAACGTAGCGGGTACGTCGGAGCTCGGGGACGTCTCTTAGCGCTAACGGCAGGTACTCAGGAAGACTCGCTAACGGCAGGTAAGCACGGGAAGACTCGTGAAGAGTACCAACGAGTGACCATTAACGTAAATCTCCGAGTTCGTATCAGGGCAAACTCGGGAGAACTCTTGGAATGAACTCGTACCGTGGGACAGGGGTTTAAGGCTTCAGTTAATACCACAGCCGTAACACAACACCTAGTGTGTGTAGTGTTAATGTGTGGGGATTGCTGGTCAGCATGGACTTGGTGGGCCGAAGGGCCTGTTTCTGCGTTGTATCTCTAAACTAAACTAAACTAAACTAAACCAAATTAAAATTTTAAACCCCTAACCTCTAGATTAAGTCTCCCCAATCCTGGGAACTATCTTATTCATATATGCCTCTGATAATTTTATAAACCTCCATGAAGTCATCCCTCAGACTCTTTCACTCCAGAAAAAAGTCTCAGACTCTCCTTCAATCTCCCCTTGCAATTCAAATTTGCATATCCTGGTAATATTCCTCTGAATCTTATGCATCATCTCTAGATTAATTACAACCTATCATGTTGTCGACCCGTCAACTGACCTCAGTCAGGCCGCCAACGATAACAAACAGAGACAGCAGCAGCGCCACAGCTTGGCGCTAACCCGGAGCATGTGCCCTTTTTATGGCGGGCACCTATGGATGTCGAACCAGATGGCATCACCCTGCAAAGAGTAGCCGGAAGCCAGAGGATTGGGAAACTTTCATAGGACAACAGAAGGAAACAAAACGGGCAATAGATGAATACGAGGGGAAGCTGGCCAGGAATATAAAGAAGGACAGTAAAAGCTTCTTTAGATATGTTAAGGGAAAAAGAGTAGCAAAGTCAAATGTGGGTCCCTTGAAGGCAGACACGGGTGAAATTATTATGGGGAACAAGGAAATGGCAGAAGAGTTGAACAGGTACTTCGGATCTGTCTTCACTAAGGAAGACACAAACAATCTCCCAGAAGTACTGGAGGACAGAGGATCTAAAGGGGTCGAGGAACTGAAATAATTTTTCATTAGGCGAGAAATAGTATTGGGTAGGCTAATGGGACTGAAGGATGATAAATCCCCTGGGCCTGATGGTCTGCATCCCAGGGTCCTCAAGGAGGCGGCACTAGAAATAGTGGACACATTGGTGATCATTTTCCAATGTTCAATAGATTCAGGATAGATTCAGGATCAGTTCCTGTGGATTGGAGGATAGCTAATGTTATCCCACTTTTCAAGAAAGGAGCAAGAGAGAAAACGAGGAATTTCAGACCAGTTAGCCTGACTTCGGTGGTGGGAAAGATGCTGGAGTCAATTATTAAAGAGGTAATAATGGGGCATTTGGATAGCAGTAAAAGGATTAGTCCAAGTCAGCATGGATTTATGAAAGGAAAATCATGCTTGACTAATCTTCTGGAATTTTTTGAGGATGTGACAAGTAAAATGGATGAAGGGGAGCCAGTGGATGGAGTGTATCTAGAATTTCAGAAAGCCTTTGATAAGGTCCCGCACGGGAGACTGGTGACTAAAATTAGAGCACATGGTATTGGGGGTAGGGTGTTGACATGTATAGAAAATTGGTTGGCAGACAGGAAGCAAAGAGTAGGAGTGAACGGGTCCTTTTCAGAATAGCAGGCAGCGGCGAGTGGAGTGCCACAAGGCTCGGTGTTGGGGCCGGAACTGTTTACCATATATATTCATGATTTGGAAGAGGGAGTTAGGAGCAATATGAGCAACTTTGTGGACGACACAAAGCTGGGTGGCAGTGTGAACTGTGAAGAGCATGTTAGGAGGTTGCAGGGTGGCCTGGACAGGTTGAGTGAGTGGGCAGATGCGTGGCAGCTGCAGTATAATATAGATAAATAGAAAGATTAAACGAGAACTTACCGTTTGAAGTTTGATCTTTATTTTATGAGAAGTTGCAGTGAGGGATTACGTGAAGAAGCCCGCCAGCCCGCATGCGCGTCAATCTTCAAAGTAGCTGTATGAAACCACAGAATAGTTGCTGACCTAAGCTATAGCAAGATTAACGAGATTAGAACTACCGAATGATCTTTGTGAGAAGTAGGGTTGGGAGTGGAGGGCATGTAATCCCTCACTGCAACTTCTCATAAAATAAAGATCAAACTTCAAACGATAAGTTCTCGTTTAATCTTTCTATTTTATTTCGAAGTGACGTGAGTGACTACGTGAAGATTTCAAAGCTCTGTGGTTTCATGCAGTGAGACAATCTATGTGTGAAACACTTAAACAGATAAACCATTAATGGTAGGAAAAAACATGTTATTAATATCATGATGCTCACTTGCATACATAGCCATTGCTCTAAACTGACCTGTTGTCCCAATAGACTGTTGATTTAGACAATAACTTATGCAACAACGTGCATAATTCTATCTGCAAATATCCAGACATATTCCACCAAATTTATAATTTATTAACCCGCACTATGTAAACCTCATGCTATATGATGAAAGGGAAATCCATTGGATTGGCTGCTAATGAGCCATCAGCAATATCTTGAGACTATTGAAACAAAAGAACTATCTTCCATTTCAATGACATCCCTGATCTCTGTTCTGTTGGGTATGCTGTCAACCTCAAATGTACGCAATCCTGCTCATTTGCTTATGAGATTATTTCAATAACAAGCTACCCTAATGTCAGTATGACTGGAGACTAAGCCAGAGATTGAGTAAAGGCTGTGTTCTTTATGCTGAGATCAGCTGCTGAAAGCATAATCATCTTAAGATACTGGTCCCATTAGGAAAATTTTGAGGAATATTTGCATGACAATTTACTGATATACATCGCACATTACAATGAGTTTGGGCTATTAGAGTGGTCAAATAAAAGACACCCTGCATAACGTTAGAGAATAGTGGATAAAGAACCAATCATTTATGTCCCACTTCTGGTATTACAGAAATTATAAAGCAGCACAAGCAATGTCAATTGTGCTATCCCATAAAGTTTCTCTAGGCTCAAACTAGAAGCCACACAAACCTCTGTTACATCCGTATAAAATTGACTCACATATGTTGTTCACAAGCTTCTCATACAATCGTGCAGAGCTAGCTGCCCGAGAAGACAGGCTGTCCCAGCCGTCACTCGTGACTGAGTAAATAAGAGTTGCTTCAGCATTGTTATTAAACAGAAGAATCTGTGCCTTATGTGTATAGATATGACAGAGTATGCAACTACAAGCTCGATTCTCTGAGTCAGTTAAATTGCAGACACCCAATCATCCATCTTAAACTGGGTAAATAAACCCACAATTTAATTAGCCTAATGCTAACCCGATTTGGCCTGCACCATATTTCTGTAATCTTGAGAAATATACCCCTCTAGTCCTTGGTCAGACCACACATCCTCGGATGAGTTGTCACTGATTGCACTTGGAACCGCTGTTCCTCTGTTGATCCTACGGACGGAATTATTTTGGCTTTCCTACCCGCGGAAGATGCATTATCTAGTTATTCATACATATCGCTGATAATATATAATCAGCAGCCAATGACTAGAGCTGAAACTACAGTCACCCTTAGACATGGGAATACTAGTTCCCTGTCAACTCTTGACTTAAGAGTCACCATGAATACGTAGCGTTTTCATTCAGAGTGGAGATTAGTATAATGCAAGGCTGAATAAGGAATTACCTCAGTCTTTTGACTGAAACCACATGTCTAAGTCGCCAGAGTGCATAACACAATCTCTGCGACCCGCCACTCAATCAGGAATACTGCTATTGAGAGCCTATGGATTATTATGAATATATTGTTGATCCACAACATGAACCTGCAGGTCAGATAAAGTTATATTATATGCCAGTTATATTATATACCTGTCCCAGAGAGGATGGCAATGATGATTCCAATGAACCAGTAACTCTACTAACTTGAGGAGAAATAAACCATATGTTGAGAACACTTCAACTACTTTATTCTATTGAGCAGTCTGATAACCTCTCATAGATGATGAAGAAATGCTTCCCTGGTCACTATGATTCGTATGGCCAGCCAGTTCCATGATGGTCTACCCCGATCCAGGGTAACCAAACTGTTCCCACTTGGAACTTACAGAGGTTACTGTGCAAGGCACCTTGCCAATGTCTCTACATTAACTTGATCTTATCCCAGAGACAGTGAAAAAATGACTAATAATAATAATAATAATATAATAATAACTTTATTTATAGAGCAATTTAAAAACAACCACCGTTGCAACAAAGTGCTGTACATGACCAATCACAAACATAAAACAAAACAACAAAAACATTAAAAGACAGTAAAAACAATTAAAAAAAACTAAAACAGGAGCAAAGTCTCATGCAGGGTCAAAAGCCAAGGAATAGAAAAGGGTTTTAAGGCTAGTTTTAAAAATGGACACTGAAGTGGCCTGTCTAATGTTCAAAGGTAGAGAGTTCCATAATGTCGGAGCAACAACAGAGAACGCTCTATCCCCTCTGAGCTTCCGCTTAGACCTCGGTACCTCCAGGAGCAGCTGATCAGCTGACCTGAGGCACCGAGCAGGAGCGTAGGGATGAAGCAGCTCAGAGAGGTAAGGCGGGGCGAGACCATTTAAAGATTTAAAGACAAATAAAAGAATCTTAAAACGAACTCTAAAGTACACAGGCAGCCAGTGGAGGGAGGCCAGAATAGGCATTATGTGCTCCCTCTTAAGTGTTCCAGTTAAAAGGCGAGCAGCAGCATTCTGAACCAACTGGAGACGTGCAAGGGATGAGTGGCTAACTCCAAAATAAAGTGCGTTACAGTAATCCAGCCGAGACGTGATGAAGGCATGGATTACTGTTTCAAAATGCTGTCGTTCAAGAATGGGCTTCACCTTTGCCAGCTGCCTTAAATGAAAGAAGCTGGACTTAACTACCGCGCCTATTTGACGATCTAATTTAAAATCACTGTCCATCTTAAAACCCAAGTTCAAAACTGTTGGCTTCACATACAGTGCCAAGGGACCCAAGTCAACAGGGGGGAGTTCACGGGGGCCATTGGGACCAAACACTATCACTTCTGTTTTCTTTTCATTAAAATTTAAAAAGTTTAGGGCCATCCAGGATTTAATGTCATCAAGACATAACAGAAGTGGTTTGACTGAGAAAGCATCTTTCTTCTTCAGCGGAACATAGATCTGACTATCATCAGCATAACAATGAAAAGAAATGGGATCGAATGGGATAGTGGGTGTCGAATGGGATAGTGGAGAATGGAGTTAAATGGAAAGGGTTTCTTAAATGTGTGAGCGTAGAGACAGAGGGGTGTAAAATGAGGGTAGAAGCAATAGGTAGCAAGGTGAAAAGTAACAGTGGCAGGCAGACAAAACCAGGGCAAAAATCAAAAAGGGCCACTTTTCAACATAATTGTATAAGGGGTAAGAGTGTTGTAAAAACAAGCCTGAAGGCTTTGTGTCTCAATGCAAGGAGCATTCGTAATAAGGTGGATGAGTTGAATGTGCAGATAGCTATTAATGACTATGATATAGTTGGGATCACGGAGACATGACTCCAGGGTGACCAAGGCTGGGAGCTGAACATCCAGGGATATTCAATATTCAGGATAGACAGAAAGGGAAAGGAGGTGGGGTAGCGTTGCTGGTTAGAGAGCAGATTAACGCAATGGAAAGGAAGGACATTAGTTTCGAGGATGCGGAATCGGTATGGGTAGAGCTGCGAAACACTAGGGGGCAGAAAACGCTGGTGGGTGTTGTGTACAGGCCACCAAACAGTAGTAGTGAAGTTGGAGATGGTATCAAACAGGAAATTAGAAATGCGTGCGACAAAGGCAAAACAGTTATAATGGGTGACTTCAATCTACATATAGATTGGGTGAATCAAATTGGCAGGGGTGCTGAGGAAGAGGATTTCTTGGAATGTATGCGGGATAGTTATCTAAATCAACATGTAGAGGAACCAATGAGAGAGCAGGCTATTTTAGACTGGGTATTGAGTAATGAGGAAGGGTTAGTTAGCAGTCTTGTTGTACGTGCCCCCTTGGGCAAGAGTGACCATAATATGGTTGAGTTCTTCATTAGGATGGAGAGTGACATTGTTAATTCAGAAACAATGGTTCTGAACTTAAAGAAAGGTAACTTTGAGGGTATGAGACGTGAATTGGCCAAGATTGACTGGCAATTAATTCTAAAAGGGTTGACGGTGGATATGCAATGGAAGACATTTAAAGACTGCATGGATGAACTACAAAAATTGTTCATCCCAGTTTGGCAAAAGAATAAATCAGGGAAGGTAGTGCATCCGTGGATAACAAGGGAAATCAGGGATGGTATCAAAGCGAAGGATGATGCGTACAAATTAGCCAGAAAAAGCAGCATACCGGAGGACTGGGAGAAATTCAGAGGAGGACAAAGGGCTTAATTAGGAAAGGAAAAATAGATTATGAAAGAAAACTGGCAGGGAACATAAAAACTGACTGCAAAAGTTTTTATAGATATGTGAAAAGAAAGAGATTAGTTAAAACAAATGTAGGTCCCTTGCAGTCAGAAACAGGTGAGTTGATCATGGGGAACAAGGATATGGCAGACCAATTGAATAACTACTTTGGTTCCATCTTCACTAAGGAAGACATAAATAATCTGCCGGAAATAGCAGGAGACCGCGGGTCAAAGGAGTTGGAGGAATTGAGTGAAATCCAGGTTAGTCGGGAAGTGGTGTTGGGTAAATTGAATGGATTAAAGGCCGATAAATCCCCAGGGCCAGATAGGCTGCATCCCAGAGTACTTAAGGAAGTAGCTCCAGAAATAGTGGATGCATTAGTAATAATCTTTCAAAACTCTTTAGATTCTGGAGTAGTTCCTGAGGATTGGCGGGTAGCAAACGTAACCCCACTTTTTAAGAAGGGAGGGAGAGAGAAAACGGGGAATTACAGACCAGTTAGTCTAACATCGGTATTGGGGAAACTGCTGGAGTCAGTTATTAAAGATGGGATAGCAGCACATTTGGAAAGTGGTGAAATCATTGGACAAAGTCAGCATGGATTTACGAAAGGTAAATCATGTCTGACGAATCTTATAGAATTTTTCGAGGATGTAACTAGTAGCGTGGATAGGGGAGAACCAGTGGATGTGGTGTATCTGGACTTCCAGAAGGCTTTCGACAAGGTCCCGTATAAGAGATTAGTATACAAACTTAAAACACATGGCATTGGGGGTTCAGTATTGATGTGGTAAGAGAATTGGCTGGCAAACAGGAAGCAAAGAGTAGGAGTAAACGGGTCCTTTTCACAATGGCAGGCAGTGACTAGTGGGGTACCGCAAGGCTCAGTGCTGGGACCCCAGCTATTTACAATATATATTAATGATCTGGATGAGGGAATTGAAGGCAATATCTCCAAGTTTGCGGATGACACTAAGCTGGGGGGCAGTGTTAGCTGTGAGGAGGATGCTAGGAGACTACAAGGTGACTTGGATAGGCTGGGTGAGTGGGCAAATATTTGGCAGATGCAGTATAATGTGGATAAATGTGAGGTTTTCCATTTTTGTGGCAAAAACAGGAAAGCAGACTATTATCTAAATGGTGGTCGACTAGGAAAAGGGGAGATGCAGCGAGACCTGGGTGTCATGGTACACCAGTCATTGAAAGTAGGAATGCAGGTGCAGCAGGCAGTGAAGAAAGCGAATGGTATGTTAGCTTTCATGGCAAAAGGATTTGAGTATAGGAGCAGGGAGGTTCTACTGCAGTTGTACAGGGTCTTGGTGAGACCACACCTGGAGTATTGCGTACAGTTTTGGTCTCCAAATCTGAGGAAGGGCATTATTGCCATAGAGGGAGTGCAGAGAAGGTTCACCAGACTGATTCCTGGGATGTCAGGACTGTCTTATGAAGAAAGACTGGATAGACTTGGTTTATACTCTCTAGAATTTAGGAGATTGAGAGGGGATCTTATAGAAACTTACAAAATTCTTAAGGGGTTGGACAGGCTAGATGCAGGAAGATTGCTCCCGATGTTGGGGAAGTCCAGGACAAGGGGTCACAGCTTAAGGATAAGGGGGAAATCCTTTAAAACTGAGATGAGAAGAACTTTTTTCACACAGAGAGTGGTGAATCTCTGGAACTCTCTGCCACAGAGGGTAGTCGAGGCCAGTTCATTGGCTATATTTAAGAGGGAGTTAGATGTGGCCCTTGTGGCTAAAGGGATCAGAGGGTATGGAGAGAAGGCAGGTACGGGATACTGAGTTGGATGATCAGCCATGATCATATTGAATGGCGGTGCAGGCTCGAAGGGCCGAATGGCCTACTCCTGCACCTAATTTCTATGTTTCTATGTTCTAAATGCCATGCTTTCTAAGAATGGAACCCAGAGGAAGTAAGTACAATGAGAAAAGCAGGGGCCCTAAAATTGAGCCCTGTGGAACCCCATATGACAGAGGAGCGGAGGAGGATTCAAAACCAGCAAGGCTTACACACATAGTTCTGTCTGCCAGATAAGATGTGAACCATTCCAGGGCACTACCACAAATGCCCACTAGGTGCCTTAACCTAGTGGGCATTTGACTAGACATCCCAGGCTGGCAGTAAACCCAACCTGGGCCGACAGACTGTTCCATTTCGGAGTTTACGGAGGTTAATAACGAGACCTTACTTACCAGCGTCTCTAACCCCAGGTCGATTTCTTTTGTTGGAGCTTCAGCGAAGTTCCATTCGCAGACCCTGTCCATCATGCTTGTCATTTCTGTTAGGTAGCTGATGCCACTGGCCTACTTCTCTTGTAGTGGTTTGTCCGTCCCCGAGTGAACAGCAATGTTGGAGGCAAGAGGACACAGCTGTTCCTCATGCGATTGTCGTACATCATGCATTAAGCATGGGATCCCGGCACATAGTCATGTTCGGGGTCATGTTTGGAGTCAGTCCGTACTGATCTCTGACACTCTCTTAGAGTGGAAGAAAATTGCACCCTGAACCAGGCGTTGTCATATCCGTATGCCTCGGACTGTCTGTGCATGCTTCCATCATACGGAGCATAATATATGTGGCTCTATCTCCATCACTTCATGCATCCGAGTGGGAGGTAAATTGCAACCCTGAACCAGGAACTGCTTCAGGCTTATGTGCATATACTTTGGCACCATCTCCCCCACTTCTTTCATCTGAATGGGAGGAAAATTGCAACCCTGAACCAGGAGTTGCTGCCTGACATGCCTTCGTAACCGGGAGCATTCCTTGTTATAATTTGATTCATCAGATGTTCTAATTGGGACAAACGCCCAATCGTATCTGTCATAGATGTCCCAAGACTAGGCTATGACTTTGCTCCGACTTCAGGTTGTCAAGCTGCTCCCTTTAGAAGCCAAACCGAGACTAGCTGCAGATCGGTGCTCTGTTGTTATCATCATTTATCAAACAGACTGCACCTGCTAGTGACTCCGAGTCCTTGCTCCCTTCCTGAGCCAACGGAGTATTACAGGGAAGGACTGGAGCGCCTCTGGCCCCCATACGCCAGACAGAGTGGGAGAAATGCTGCAACCCTGCCAGGTGCTGTCATAGGCAATGACGTTTATATGATTAAAAGAAACCTATCCTAAAATCTGAGATTCAATTACTTTATTGATATGCATGTAGTTGGAGTCTTTTGTAAAGGAATCTTCCACAGTCCCCTCTAATGAGCGGAAATTATCATGACGCCACCAGGTCTAGCTCGCACAAGGCTTCCCAAGCCAGGAGCTCTGGACTGTAATGGCAGGTCCAATTCCACTACACCATTGGTGTAAGTGATAATAAACGTCCTTTGTAATTATCTCTTTTAAAACCCAAACTGAATTGGCATGATAAGACATATTTGTGATATTGCCAAAGAATTAAACCTGACTTTAGAATGCTATTGGCTATGATAGTCACAAACGTGACCCCCTGGCAACTGTTATAAATGCCAACTCTATTATAGCCGTCCAAAATAAAGTATACGCTATATGCTGCTGCAGTATAGCTATAGCAGTAACTATGTTAAAATTGTTTGGCGCTACGGCAGGCTGAGCTACCTAAGCGGCTATTTTTAAAACTCACCTGCCGCTGGAAATCTCCTGCAGTGAAATAGACCTGGTTGCCAGCTCCCATATGGAGCTCTGATGCCGGCAGCTGTAATCACTTAACCTGGCCAGCGGTCTCCCATTTGGGCCGTCTGCTGCCGTGCAGACTATAACGGCAACAGCCGCTATGAAGCCCTACAATTTCAGCCGCCTGCTCCTGTTGGAGAGCTCAAACTGCGGCGCAAATTATTCCCAAAATAAACATACATTATATCTTGCTGCAGCATAGCTGTCGGCGCTGCGGCAGCTGAGCTTACCTGCGGCTATTTTTAACTCACCTCCTGCCGCAATTATGAATCCTAGCTCCTTACGGGGCCCCATGCTCCAATGGAGCCACACACCGCCTCCAATTTCGGCTGTCTGCTCCCGTTCAGAGCTGGAGCGGCAGCCGCCGCAAACCCAGCGTCTATGGAGTCCCACAGCGGCCTGCAAAATTCACCCGCTTGCTCCCGTGCGGAGCTCGAGCGGCAGTCGGAGCTCGAGCGGCAGTCGCCACAAAACCCAGCTCCTTTGGAACTCCACAGTGGCCTGTGAGGTAATCCACTTTGGTGGCAAAAACAAGGGGGCAGATTATTATCTCAATGGGGTTAGGTTAGGTAAGGGGGAGGTACAGCGAGACCTGGGTGTCCTTGTACACCGATCACTGAAAGTTGCCTTGTAGGTACAGCAGGCAGTGACGAAAGCTAATGGAATGTTGGCCTTCATAACAAGAGGATTTCAGTATAGGAGTAGAGAGGTTCTTCTGCCGTTGTAGAGGGTTCTGGTAAGACCACATCTGGAGTATTGTGCACAGTTTTGGTCTCCTAATTTGAGGAAGGACATCCTTGTGATTGAGGCAGTGCAGCGTAGGTTCACAAGATTGATCCCTGGGATGGAGGGACTGTCATATGAGGAAAGATTGAAAAGACTAGGCTTGTATTCACTGGAGTTTAAAAGGATGAGGGGGAATCTTATAGAAACATATGAAATTATAAAAGGGTTGGACAGGCTGGATGCAGGAAAAATGGTCCCAATGTTGGGCGAGTCCAGAACCAGGGGCCACAGTCTTAGAATAAAGGGGAGGCCATTTAGGACTGAGGTGTGAAAAAACGTTTTCACCCTGCAGCGGTGAATTTGTGGAATTCCCTGCCACAGAGGGCAGTGGAGGCAAAATCACTGGATGGATTTAAGAGAGAGTTAGATAGAGCTCTAGGGGCTGGTGGAATCAAGGGATATGGGGAGAAGGCAGGCACAGGTTATTGATTGGGGACGATCAGCCATGATCACAATGAATGGCGGTGCTGGCTCGAAGGGCCGAATGGCCTTTTCATGCACCTATTTTCTATGTTTCCATGTTTCTATGTTCCTATGCTGCAGACTTCTGCTGCCTCAAACGCAAGAAGAAGAAGAATGATGTGCACACAAAATTCTGAAGTGCATCCTAACCAACAATTCCCAGAATTGTAACATTTTACTTCAGAGTCACGTGAGTGACTACGTGAATAGAAGCCCACCAGCCCACATGCACATCATTACGTTTAACGCATGGCGCACGACTGGCTGGCAGGCGCGCTGCTCCTTCCAGCGGTAAGTTCAGAACCTGAAGGTAAGTTTCGAACTTATATTTCAGGTTGTGCTTTTTCCTGCAGGAAGCTCTTTTATAGAGTTCCTGCTAACTGAAGTTCGGCTGCAGAGACTGCGGGAAATCCCAGCTCCGCGTGGGGAACCCCTGCTCAGGAAAACCCGGCTGCGGGAACAGCGGGGTATCCCGGCTCTATGTGGGGAAACCCCTGCTCGGGAAAACCCGGCTGCGGGAACAGCGGGGTATCCCGGCTCTACGTTGGGAACCCCTGCTCGGGAAAACCTGGCTGCGGGAACAACGGGGTATCCCGGCCTTACGTGGGGAACCCCTGCTCAGGAAAACCCGGCTTCGGAGACCGCGGGAATACCCGGCTCCGCGGGAGAAAATATGGCTCCGGGATACCAGGCTGCGGAGACTGTGGGAAATCCCAGCTCCATGGGGAGACCCGGCTCGGCAGGCCGGATGACCCTGACAAGTTCGGCCGTGAGGGTTCGCCCCTGCAGTGGGGAGTATCCTGAGATGATACACTCCAAGTCACTTCAGCGCGGGTCTCGGGGCCCGCGGCAGCGCCTGGTGCAGGGCTTCATTATATCTCCCTCTCTGAGGAAGGGAGCATAGGGAAGAGGTAAGGAGGTTTCCCCTCCATGGGCATCCCACGGAGGGGATGTTCCATCCTGATATGGTCTGTGGACAGGGCCATATCAGTGCAGGTCTTATCAGGGACCTACAGCAGCGTCTGGTGCAGGGCTGCATTATATCTCCCTCTCTGTGGAGGGGAGCGTAGGCAGTCAGTGTGTAACTGACTCCAAACTCAGAAGTATGTCCGTGAAACATACTGGAGTGCATGCATGAGGTTCAAGTTCTGTCATGGCATTAAGGGTGGCGATATCCACGCAAACGGAGGAGCCACTGCAAGGAAGATTTGGCTTCCAGCCTATAGCAGAGAACCAGGGGCCAGAGTTCCCCTCACATTACAAGCTTGGTAAGCATCAGGGGCCTTTGGGCTTACCACAAGACCACCGGTAACCATGGAGGTAGGTGGGTCTGTTCTTTCAGAAACACGGGGTGTGTGGACCAGATACGAGTTGGTAATAGATTACACTTGTTTATGCACGAATGTCGACGGATAAATTCAGATCCGTTTATAACTGAATAGATAACATCAGTCAGTTTATACTGCACAGTATACAAGGATTCTGAATTAAATTTCCTTTAACTAATTGCCATCCATCGAATATACAACAGATTGGACATCTATTCAGTCCAAACAAAAGGGTTTGGGTATATAAGCAGATATCCAAACAAGCGAAAGATGGATGATGTCGGATCATCCTTGATTGACTCACATTCACATGTGCAGTATAGACTTTTTAGAATGGGAAACTTAGTTACTGTTTAACAACTGATTTCCACAGGATACTTTATGGCATGCATCGATCTCAAGATGCATACTATTCAGTTCCCATTCACAGGGTTCACCGGAGATATTTGGAATTTAGCTGGATGGTCAACGATAGCAGTTAAAACATTGCAAAATGGGCTAACTACAGCTCCCAGGTTATTTACCACATTACCAAGCCAGTGTTTGGGCTGCTCAAAGCTGAAAAATACATATTTATGGCCTACCTGGATGATATTCAAAAAACGCTGAATCTTGCTAAATTAGCTGTTTCAGCAGCAAAACTAACATTTGAGGAATTGCGGTTTCTCATCCATCCAGTTAAATTTAAGTTGATACCAACTAGAGTTACAGATTGCGATTTACCTTTAACTCTATTAATTGTCTGTGACTCCGCCCTGGGGCAAGAGATTAGAATTAATGGAAGCTTGTAACATTCTTGTTGCTTATTCATCATGTGGCCAGTGTAATTGGCAATTTAGTGGCTGTTTTCAGCTGCGTAATTGGGGCCTTTGCATTATCAGAACTTACATTATGCAAAGGAGCAAGCTTTCAAGTACCATGAAGGTCATTGTTAACAGACCTATGCTGTTACCAGTTGAAGCTATAAAGTCACAATGATGGACAAACAGTATTCAGCATTGCTCCAGTACTTTTGGTCATTAACCTTCAGTTATATTTCAAACTGATGCTAGTGCTGAGAGATGGGAAATTACTATCCCATCTCTACTCCCAGAGGCGGATGGGATGTGCATGAGTTACCAATCCCTCAGTTATATGGTATCAACTACCTAAAGTCACTAGGTGCGTTTTATGGGTTAAAGGCTTATTGTGCGAATATGCATATCCGCATGCTCAACTTCTAGTTAACACACTACGGTGGTGGCATTTATTAATCACATGGGTGCAATCAAGTCAATATCCTGTGATAGTTTACCTAACCTAATTTGGCGTTGGTGTATCATCACGTAAATCAACGACAACACAGAATGGATGTTGGTTCACAAAATATTTAATAACATTGTGGCTCGATGGAACACCAAATATCGATTTGTTTGCATCTAGTCTCAATCACCAGTGGCAAAAATATCTGACATGGCGGCCATTCTCAGGGGCAGTGGCGATGGATGCATTCTCGCTACACTAGGGAGGAATGTTCTTTATGTCCTTCCTTCATTTTGTCTCATCAGTCGGTGCTTGCTTTAAGTTCAGCAAAACTCTGCCTCAGGCTTTTGATAGTGCCTGACTGGTCTACACAGCCATGGGTCTACTCGTACTAGGGAATATAACAGAGCCTTTTATGGCTGTTCCCAAATGCAGAAATCGGCTGGTTTACCACGGGACTGGGGAGAACCATCCACTGCTTGAGTGAATCAAATTGTTGGTTTACAGACTACGAGAAGACCTTTCCTGGTGTACAGACTGTCAGGTTGTACGGTGGATGTAATCACTGCGGCCTGAAGAGATAGTACCAAGAAACAGTACATCTCCTATATCAAGGAATGGGAAGTGTTCTGGTTACAGTCCAATATATCGTATAACATGTAGACTGGGAGCGTCAGGTCTCAAACTAGTTTCATGGCATAACCCATGGACCTTTGTGTGTGTGGTCACACATCTACAACAGTCATTATGTCACCTAGCAATTAGCAATGTTTGTTAGTTACAATAAACCTCATACGTAGGTATCAGTATAGACTATCCCCAGATGATTAAAACGGGTTCTGGCTTGTGCAGGAGTGAACACTGATGTTTCAAATCTCACTCCACCAGGGCTGCAAATACATCAGCAGCGAGGGTTATGGATGTTCCGCTGGACCACATCCTAGCAGCTGCAGGTGGGTCAAACAAGCAAATTTTCCAATGTATTATAACAAACCCATTGCCAGACCGGGGGTATTTGCCAACTCTATTTTTAGGTTCTGTTTTTAATTCCTCCTGGATGAGTGGGATTACTATGATTATCATTTCGTCATTAAAAAGCATCAGCTTGTTTACATTTATGTCATGCTTTATTAAATTTCACTCATCCCTGGTCAATTGATGCAGTGTGTGATGCATGGACTCGTGTCCACGGCATGAACTCACAAAGCTTCAAAATCTTCACGTAGTCACTCACGTGACTCCGAAGTAAAATAGTAAGAATAAACGAGAACCTACCAGTTTGACGTTTGATCTTTATTTTATGAGGAGTTACGATGAGGGATTACGTGCCCACCGCTCCCAACCCTCTCTCATAAAGATCAGCTGGTAGTTCTAGTTTCTCGAATCTTACTACTCGTTCAACAACTGTTATCTGTGATTTCACACCACTGCTTTGAAGATTGATGTGCATGCGGGCTGGCGGGCTTCTATTCACATAATCCCTCATCGTAACTCCTCATAAAACAAAGATCAAAATTCAAACTGGTAAGTTCTCATTTAATCTTACTATTTTACCTCAATTCCTATATTCACTGGAGAAACAAGGGACTGCAGATGCAGCTTTACAAAAAAAGGCAGAAAGAGCTGGAGTAACTCAGCGGGTCAGACAGCAACTCTAGAGAACAGGGATAGGTGACGATTTTGGTTGGGACCCTTCTTCAGATTTATTGTGGTGGGGAGGTGGAAGAAAGCTGGAAGAGAGGAAGAGCAGGGCAAAGGTGGATACAGGAAGGGGAGGGTTTTCAAAGCAGATGGTTGGGAAAACACCAGAGATGAAGAGACAAAAGGTGTGAGATAAAAATAGATGAGATGTGTATTATGAAACTAGAAGGAATATAGGTGGAAGGGGAGGCCGAGGCAGAGCAGAGAAATGGGTGCACATCCAGGTGAGTCACAGGAAAGAAACCCTCCATTCTCTCTCACCCCACCCCCTTGCCCCATCCTATCTGCTTTCTTCCCCCCCCCCACCCCCTCTTCTGCCAACCCCTTCTCTGTGAAATGTAATAGACTGAAATCAGTAATGTAAAATAAGATGAGTCGAGCTGGTGAACTGGAACAGTGAGGACCAATGACTATCCTTTCCCTATTCTTTGGTCTCAACGTCATCATCATTCAAGTGAGATGCTAATGAAACTGGCTAAGTTGAGCCTGATTGCAAGAGCTACAGCTACAGCTGGGACAGGATGAAAAATGATCCGGAGGAAGCCAGCTGCTGCTGTCAGTGGCCTGATGTTGTTCTCTAGAGCCAGGAGCATTTGGTTTTGTTCCTAATTGCAAGAAAGAACCATATTTCAAAAGGGTTTTAATATGACTGGTTAGCCTGTAATAGTACTTGTCTAGATGAATTTAGAAGTGTGTTTGGAATGGACCTATAGTTTCCTTCAGTGTTGACAGGAGTTTCAGTCCCATTTCCAGTCTCTTTGGACCTTGGATTATTTTGGTAGTTGCACATATAAATGTGCAAAACAGATCTGGGCTCTGCCTTGTGAAAATTGCTATTGTTACACTATTTTACATCTGCAAAATGAAAACAACAATATTAAACTTAAGATTCCAGCATCTACAGTTCCTTGTATCTCAATATTAAATTTGAAATCTGTAATCTCTTCATTATTTTGCATTTTCGCACAATGATAAGCTGCACTGCCTCACCAAAGTGATCTTATCTTTTCTTTTTTAGTTTTAGTTTTAGAGATACAACGCGGAAACAGGCCCTTTCGGCCCACCAGGTGCGCGCCGACCAGTGATCCCTGCACATTAACACAATCCTACACACACTAGGGACAATTTTTACATTCACCAAGCCAAACCTGTACGTCTTTGTAGTGTGGGAGGAAACCGAAGATCTCGGAGAAATCCCACACATGTCACGGGGAGAACGTACAAACTCCGTACAGACAGCACCCGTAGTCGGGATCGAACCCAGGTCTCCGGCGCTGCATTCGCTGTAAGGCAGAAACTTTACCGCTGCACTACCGTGCTTTGCATGGTCACTCAATTTGAAATGAAACAGCTGTATTATTTGCATTTAGCCTCGTGTTATCCAAATCTGAAAAAGGGTCTCGACCCGAAATGTCACCCATTTCTTCTCTCCAGAGATGCTGCCTGCCCCACTGAGTTACTCCAGCATTTTGTGTCTACCTTCAGTAATCCATTTTTGGAGAGATTGAAGAGGGACACGTGCCAAACTGTGACTACCAAGATTGACCCTCAAGGGAGATTACTGTTCTTTTGTTGCTGAGTTGGGTAGCTTGGGGACACTTCAGAAGGTTGGTCAGCCATTCCTGTAAAAGTGGTCGGTAACACTGTAAAAAGTAAAGCAATATATCTTTGGCTGAGGTAAATGATAACAACCAAGAACATTACAACTGACTTCTGGCCTCGGTGCCCAAAAGCTAAAAGAATTCCTACGCATTGATAAGGCTTATTGTTCCATTCTCTATGGAAAAATAAGCCTTATCAATGCTTAGGAATTCTTTTCATAAATTCTCCTCTGGGTGACAGGTGAAGGGGTAAAGGGGCTGTACCACTGCGGCGACCTAATCCACGAGTTCAGAAGAGTGTCTTCGACCTTCAAGCTCGAGGGCACTCGCCTGAAAAATCTCGAGCTGGATCAACCGTCAGCGATGAAACAGCAAGCTGGATCGACCGACCGCACACACACACACATACACACAAACACATCGGAAAGGCGGGGACCAGGGAAAGCGGGGGAGCGCTGTCTGAAGTTCGCGATGAAGAGGAAGGTAAAAGATGGCTGCACAGTGTACGGTAAGTCCTTTAGAGAGTGAGGGGGGGGGCAGAGAAGGGGGGAGAAGGGGAGAAGGGGGGGAGAAGGAGTGGAGACACTTTTAAGAAGCATAATAAAGTTTAGCAGGCATTTAACCTACCGGTCAGTTTTCCTTGTCCTGAAAACTCCAATGAGCCAATTTAAATGCCCGGTCAGCAAAGGAGATTGCCTACGGCTGCCCTCGACTGCCTGTAACTACATAGCGACCCCACTCCACTGCACTACGAGTTCAAAAGAACCATGCCGACCAATTCTTACTCGCGGAAAATGTTTCAACATGCTGAAAATTTTTCCCTGACCTAGCTTAGGCTATGCGGGAACCTCCTTCGAGCATGAAGGAGAGTTCCAGTGACCTCCTAGGACCACGTGTCGATCATGCTTAAGGGGTTGGACAGGCTAGATGCAGGAAGATTTTTCCCGATGTTGGGGAAGTCCAGAACAAGGGGTTACAGTTTAAGGATAAGGGGGAAGTCTTTTAGGACCGAGATGAGAAAAAGAAATTTCACGCAGAGAGTGGTGAATCTGTGGAATTGTCTGCCACAGAAAGTAGTTGAGGCCAGTTCATTGGCTATATTTAAGAGGGAGTTAGATGTGGCCCTTGTGGCTAAAGGGATCAGGGGGTATGGAGAGAAGGCAGGTACAGGATACTGAGTTGGATGATCAGCCATGATCATATTGAATGGCAGTGCAGGCTCGAAGGGCCGAATGGCCTACTCCTGCACCTATTTTCTATGTTTCTATGTTTCTATGCTGCGAGTTTGAGTCGAGGGCAAACTCTTCTAAACTCACAGATTAGGTGGCCGCAGTGGGACAGCCCCTTAACCACCCATAACACTGATATTATCAATAACATGTTTTTCATCCTTATTACTTCAGACGATTTGTGCTTCGCAGGTTTAGTCACCATTTAATTACCTGTAACTAATTGCTTGCAAAGGTCGTGCTTAAATATCTGCCTTATTGAACTGCTGCAGTCCTTGAGATGTACAGTAGGTATACCTACAATGGTGATAGTGAGGTCCAGGATTATGACCCAGCAATAGTGAACAGTGATATTATTCCAAGTTACAATTTGATGTGGCTTGGAGGGCAACTTTCAGGTGATGGTGTTGTCATTCTTTTGCTGCCCTTGTCCCTGGTAGAGGTTGTGGGTTTGGAAGGTGCCATCTAAGGACCTGGTAAGTTGTGGCAGTGCATCCTGTAGATGGTACAACTGCTTCTATTGTGTGTTGATGAGGGATTGAATGAATGGTTGTGTACGGAGTACCCATAAAGCAGGCAGCCATGTTCTCTCTATTTAGACTAGTTTATTAGTTTAGTTTATTATTAACAAAAGATTGTTTGTTGCATGCTATCCTGTCAGCAAAAAAACTAAACATGATTATAATCAAGCCATCCACTATGTACAAATACAGAATAAAGGGTAAAATGTTTAGTACAAGGTAAAGTCTAATATATTTCAAGCTTCTTGAGTGGCATGGAAGCTGCACTCATCCAGGCAAATGGAGAGTATTCCATCACACTTCTGACATGCTATGTAGATGGTGGACAGTCTTTGGGGAATTGAATAAGGTGAAGTGGTGAGTTA
Source organism: Malacoraja senta (assembly GCA_038087875.1). Lineage (NCBI taxonomy): Eukaryota > Metazoa > Chordata > Chondrichthyes > Rajiformes > Rajidae > Malacoraja > Malacoraja senta. The sequence goes on along the minus strand of CM075977.1, from coordinate 299,276,825 downwards.
TTTGCCACTGGATTCTTAGCCTCCGACTTGCCCTTGTAGCCACATTGTGTGTATGTCAACTCCAGTTCAGTTTCTGGGCAATGGTAGCCATCAGGAAATTGATAGTGGTGGATTCGGGGATGGCAGTGCCTTTGAATGACACTTGATCTTACGTGTACACACGGGTAGACTGGGAAATTCCTTGTAACTGTTCACAGTCTACAACCAGGACTTCCACATTAAGGGCAGAGGATTTTTATGTATCAGTGGTGAGTTTACCCAAATAAGCTGGGCACTTCAGCAAGGTTGCACAGAGGATGCAGGTTTAGCAAAGGAACCAGATTGGAGAATTGCAAAGAAAATAAGGAAAGTAGGAGAAAATGCAAATTATTTATTTTAATAGAATGCGCTACAAAGTGAAGATATTCAATTATATTTGATTGAAAGGTTTTTGTGACATTGAGTATTCTTGAAAAAAGGAAATAAATATTTGGTTTTAGTCTGTGTTCTTTTAGTTCGACCTTCCAATGACAGCAGTTGGCTGGAAAAACTTTTGAGCCGCACAATTATAAATGGCACACATAGAGACAATAACATAGAACAAAAGGATATAAAATGATCAGATTTCTTTATTTGAAACTGTAATCGAAACACACACTCATGCACACAGATGTACAATAATTTCTTTATGCAGATTTTTCCTTGAAGTATAAATTGTATGAAGGTGGCACAACAGAAGGTAATGTGATCATTGTCTCTGCACCGAAGCCAGCGCTGCGATGCATTTGGTTTCATTAAACTGATTGTCCACAAATGCAAACCCCTCGATAAGTGAGTAAATTGAAAACCCAATTTCATGTTAATTCTGAAGCTTCAGCATATTAAAGGCTATTAATTCAACATCAAACGTACATAGAATATAAAAATATCACAATATCCTCAGGGCATGTTATAAGGTTCAGATGATCATTTAATAGGTCAATTTGAGCAAGTGCTCTTCAAGTAAATGGATTGCAGTGTATATATAATGACTACTGAGAATAGTGATGTTGCTTGATGATCCACCCAGAGAGCTGCCTCCTGTTTTACAGTGGCTTCCATTTTAGTTAAAATTAACCATTCTTTCCAAACTCATCACTTTTCTCTGATCTTAAAGCTCAATTTTGAAAACTTTACATTCCTCACAATTCACCCTCGTTTCCTTCTATTCAACCATTCTACACTGTCATCCATTGTGATTTGTTTGCAATATACAATAGACAATAGACAATAGGTGCAGGAGTAGGCCATTTGGCCCTTCAGGCCAGCACCGTTATTCAATGTGATCATAGCTGATCATCCCCAATCAGTACCCCGTTCCTGCCTTCTCCCCATATCCCCTTGACTCCGCTATTTTTAAGAGCCCTATCTCGCTCTCTCTTGAAAGCATCCAGAGAACTTGCCCCCACCGCCCCCTGAGGCAGAGAATTCCACAGACTCACCACTCTCTGTGAGAAAAAGTATTTCCTCGTCTCCGTTCTAAATGGCTTACTCCTTATTAAACTGTGGCCCCTGATTCTGGACTCCGCTAACATCGGGAACATGTTTCCTGCCTCTAGTGTGTCCAAGCCCTTAACAATCTTATATGTTTCAATGAGAACGCCTCTCATCCTTCTAAACTCCAGAGTGTACAAGCCCAGCTGCTCCATTCTCTCAGCATATGACAGTCCCGCCATCCCGGGAATTAACCTTGTAAACCTACGCTGCACTCCCTCAATAGCAAGAATGTCCTTCCTCAAATTAGGGGACAAAAACTGCACACAATACTCCAGATGTGGTCTTACTAGGGCTCTGTACAACTGCAGAAGGATCTCTTTGCTAATATATTCGATTCCTCTTGTTATAAAGGCCAACATGCCATTCACTTTCTTCACTGCCTGCTGTACCTGCATGCTTACTTTCATAGACTGATGTACAAGGACACCCAGATCCCGTTGTACTTCCCCATTTCACAACTTGACGCCATTTAGATAGTAATCTGCCTTCCTGTTTTTGCTACCAAAGTGGATAACCTCACATTTCTCTGCATTAAACTTCATCTGCCAAGTATTTGCCTACTCCCCCAACCTGTCCAAGTCACCCTGCATTCTCATAGCATCCTCCTCACAGTTCACACTGCCACCCAGCTTTGTGTCATCTGCAAATTTGCTAATGTTACTTTGAATCCCTTCATCCAAAATCATTGATGTATATTGTAAATAGCTGCGGTCCCAGCACCGAGCCTTGCGGTACCCCACTAGTCACTGCCTGCTATTCTGAAAGGGACCCGTTAATCCCTACACTTTGTTTCCTGTCTGCCAACCACTTCTCTATCCATGTCAGCACTCTACCCCCAATAGCATGTGCCCTAATTTTGTCCACTAATCTCCTATGTGGGACCTTATCAAATGCTTTCTGAAAGTCCAGGTACACTACATCCACTGGCTCTCCCTTGTCCATTATCCTAGTTACATCTTCAAAAAATTCCAGAAGATTAGTCAAGCATGATTTCCCCTTCGTAAATCCATGCTGACTCGGACCGATCCTGTTACTGCTATCCAAATGTTCGGCTGTCTCATCTTTTATAATTGACTCCAGCATCTTCCCCACCACCGATGTCAGGCTAACTGGTCTATAATTCCCTGTTTTCTCTCTCCCGCCTTTTTTAAAAAGTGGGATAACATTAGCTACCGTCCAATCCACAGGAACTAATCCTGAGTCTATAGAACATTGGAAAATTATCACCAATGCATCCACGATTTCTAGAGTCTCTTCCTTAGGTACCCTGGGATGCAGACCATCAGGCCCTGGGGATTTATCAGCCTTCAGTCCCATCAGTCTATCCAACACCATTTCCTGCCTAATGTGGATTTCCTTCAGTTCCTCTGTCACCCCAGATCCTCTGGCCACCACTATATCAGGAAGATTGTTTGTGTCCTCCCTTAGTGAAGATAGATCCAAAGTACCTGTTCAACTCATCTGCCATTTCCTTGTTCACCATATTAAATTCACCTTTTTTGGACTTCAAGGGTCCAACTTTGGTCTTTTTTCCTCTTCACATACCTAAAGAAGCTTTTACTATCCTGCTTTATATTCTTGGCTAGCTTACCTTCATACCTCATCTTTTCTCCCCGCATTGTCTTTTTGGTTATCTTCTGTTGTTCTTTAAACATTACCAATCCTCTTGCTTCTTTTGCTACGTTGTACTTCTTCGCTTTAATTTTTATACTGTCCCTGACGTCCCTTATCAGCCATGGTTGTCCCTTTCTCCCTTGGAATCTTTCTTCCTCCTAGGAATGAACTGATCCTGCACCTTCTGTATTATTCCTAGAAATACCTGCCATTGTTGTTCCACTGTCATCCCTGCTAGTGGTTCTTTCCAGTCAACTTTGGCCAGCTCCTCCTCATGGCCCCATAGTCCCCTTTATTCAACTGCAACACTGACACCTCCGATCTACTCTTCTCCCTCTCCAATTGTAGATTAAACCTGACCATGTTATGGTCACTGCCTCCTAATGGCTCATTAACCTCAAGTTCCTTTATCAAATCCGGTTCATTACATAACAATATATCCAGAATTGCCTTCTCCCTGGTAGGCTCTAATAGAAGCTGTTCAAAGAATCCATCATGAAGGCACTCTACAAAGTCCCTTTCTTGGGGTCCAGTACCAACCTGATTTTCCAGTCTACCTGCATGTTGTAATCTCCCAAAACAACCACAGGATTACTTTTACTACATGCCAATTTGAACTCCTGATTAGTCCCATTAGGGTCTTTTTACCCTTACAATTCCTTAGTTCTATCCATACTGACTCCACATCTCCTGTTTCAATGTCACCCCTTGCAAGGACTGAATTTCATTCCTCACCAACAGGGCAACCCCACCCCCTCTGCCCACCTGTCTGTCTTTTCGATAGGAGGTTTACCCTTGAATATTCAGTTCCCAGCCCTGGCCCTCTTGCAACCATGTCTCTGTAATTCCCACAACATCATAGTTGCCCATTTCTAACTGAGCCTCAAGCTCATCCACTTTATTCCTTATACTTCGCGCATTCGTATACAGCACTTTGACCTCCGTATTCACTTCCCCCCTCGCACCGCTCGCAATTGGCCCTGACCTTACTCTGTTGTCCATTCTCAAGCTTTCCTTCCCATTAATTCGAGAATCTTTTGTAATTTTTCTGTAGCCACTACCCCTTCATCTCCATCTTATACTCCCAATTTTGTCAATCCTTCCCCCCACTATTTTGTTTAAACCCACACATGTAGCCCTAGCAAACCTGCTTGCCAGAATGTCGGTCCCCCTCCAGTTAAGGTGTAACCCGTCCCTTTTGTACAGGTCACCCCTACCCAGAAGAGATCCCAGTGGTCTATAAATCTAAATCCTAGCTCCCTGCTCCAGCCCCTCAGCCACACATTCAGATCCCCTATCTCCCTGTTCCTGTCCTCACTAGCACGTGGTATTGGAAGTAATCCAGAGATAACCACCCTAGAAGTCCGGTATTTCAGTCTTCTTCCCAACCCTCTGAAGTCATGTTGGAGAACCTCCTTCCTCTTCTTCCCGATGTCCGATGTTGTTTGTGCCTACGTGCACAACTACTGCCGGCTGTTCACCTTCTCTCTCTCTCTCTTGAGGATGTTCTGAATTTGGCTCGTGACATCCTGAACCCTGGCACCAGGGAGGCAACAGACCATCCTCGCATCTCATCTGCCGCCACAGAATCTCCTGTCCGACGTCGGTCTCGTCGGTCGAGTCCCATCTTCACGATTGGAGCCACCGACGTGTCCGCTGCTCGGGCTGGAAACATCGTCTCCCCAGACAGTTCCCAAGAGGGGGTACCTGTTTTCATTAGGCACAGCCACCTGATTCTTCTGCATT
>CM075977.1:299193870-299271750 GCA_038087875.1 Malacoraja senta | reverse complement strand
AACCTGATATGGAACTGCTGATATTTCATTGCTGAAGTGATAATTGTGCACTTTCTATAATGGTTAGGGTATCAGCAGAGCAGAAGAGCAAAGCAGATAAGAGGTACACCCTGTAATATATCAGGGTACACGTGGAATTGATTATGTGAAAGATAAAAAGGACCAACATAATCAAGGACCAGTCTCACCCCGACACGTCCCCCTCTCCCCTCTCCCCTCTCCCATCAGGTGTGAGGTACAGAAGTTTGAAAACACATACTGTACCTCCAGATTCAGGGACAGTTTCTTACTTGCTGTTATTAGGCAACTGAAACATCCTCTCACCAGCTAGAGAATGGTCCTGATCTCCTCCCATCTACCTCATTGGAGATCTTCAAACTATCTTTAATCTTTATTTGGACTTTATTGGACTTTATCTTGCACTAAACGTTATTCCCTGTATCTGTATCTGTAAACTGTGGACAGGTTGATTGTAATCATGTTTAGTTTAGTTAGGAGATACAGCGTGGAAACAGGCCCTTCAGCACACTGAATCCGCACTGACCAGCCATCCCCGCACATTAACTTACCCTACACACACTAAGGACAATTATACATTTATACCAAGCCAATTAACCTACAAACCTCTATGTCTTTGGAGTGTGGGAGGAAACCGAATATCTCTGAGAAAATCCACGCAGGTCACGGGGAAAGTACAAACTTCGTACAGACAAGCACCCATAGTCAGATTGAACCCCGGTCTCTGGCGCTGTAAGGCAGTAGCTCTACCGTTGCTACACCACCGTGCAATATAGTCTTTTTGCTGACTAGATAGCATGCACATGACAATAATAAACTAAATTAATCTGTAAATAGCAAACTGCCCTTCTTTGTGAGGTCTCTCCAACAAATCCAAAGTAACGTTATGCTATAAATCAGTTATGTAGTAGAAATGATACTTTGATTTAACTTTGATTGTCAGTATGGCTGTGCCAAAAGGTTAATGGATGACAGAGTCTGCAGACCCATTCCTGTTCACCAATGATGTGTAATGCATCCACACTATTTGTTCTCTGCAATGCTGTCTGATGCCGATCCTGATAAAGACGATGGAATCAACTTTAGATGGGATTGACGATGCACTTTTTAAGCTAACTTATTTCCTGCCTAACCTCTCCCCATAGCTCTGGCCGAGGAGTCATGGCAACATCCTTGTACATCTTCTCTGCACTCTATCCAGATTAATGGCATCTTTCCTATGGGGCAGGGTGACCAAAACTGAACACAATACTCCAAGCACGGTGGCGCAGAGGAGGAGCTGCTGCCTTACAGCACCAGAGACCCAGGTTCAAACCTGACTATGGGTGCTGTCTGTACAGAGTTTGTAAGTTCTCCCCGTGATCTGCATGGGTTTTCTCCAGGAAGCTCTGGTTTCCTCCCATACTCCAAAAAGATGTACATGTTTGTAGGTAGGCTAATTGACTTGGTATAAATGTAAATTGTCCTGAGTGTGTTTTGGATAGAGTAAAGGGCCTGTCCCACTTGGGCGACCTAATTGGCGAGTTTAGAAAGGCTTAGGAGAGTTTGAAAAAAATGTCATGTTGAAGACCTCCTTCGACTATGTAGAAGACCTCCTTCGACTATGTTGAAGACCAGCTTCGACTAGCTACGACTATCTACGACTAACTTCGGGAAAATTGGACACCGAATAGTGGAGAGTGAAGACGACGTCCTTCGATCTCCTACGACCTCCCTTCGACCTCCCTTCGACTATGATGAAGACCACCTACGAATAGCTTTGACTACCTTCGACTACCTTTGACTACCCATGACTAACATGCTGACCTACTACGACCTACTACGGCCTACTACGACTAAACCTACGAGTAAAAAAGGTATCGATTTTTTCCATGGCGACCTTTTTTTACTCGCGGGCATTTTTGAACATTTTGAAAAAAGCGCCGCGACCTAGCTGAGGCCTCGAGTACGCGGAGACCACTCTCGAGCATGAAGGAGAGTTACGAAGACCTCCTAAGACCTCGTGGTGACCATACCGCGAGTATGGGTCGAGGGCAAACTTGCCAGAACTCGCGGTAGAGGTCGCCCAAGTGGAACAGGTCCTTTAGTGTGCAGGGATCGCTGGTCGGTGCGGACTTGGTGGGCCTGTTTCCACGCTGCATCTTTAAACTGAACTAAACTAAACAATATGTTTATATTTGTTGCTGCTTGATCTCCTCTTTTTAGATGAAAATTCTTTGTATCTTTGGTACTTTCTAGAGTTGATTCAATGTGCAAAATGTGGTCATAAAGGCGATGCACCAGCAGCTGCATTTTACTGATTTCAGGCTTTTGCATTATTAAGGTTCTCCCAGCCACGAACGCATTGTTGTATTCCTGCTGGAATAAAGCATAACTGGATAAATGAGAGAATGGTTGTAGAGCAGGATAAACCACTGGAAAAAAAAGGAAATGGGAAGAAAGGCTCGGAGCAGTGGCAATATCCAGCAAGAGATTTCAGGGGCCATTTCGGCTCAGAAAGAATTGCTGGCATGAAGTAATGAGCACCGAGCAATGTCATTGTCATAGAGTCATACAACACGGAATCAGGCCCTTCGACCCAACTTGCCCATGCCGAAGATGGTGCTCCTTCTACACTAGTTCTACCAGTCCACATTTGGCCCATATACTTCTAAGCCTTCTCTAACCAGCTACCTGTCCAAATGCCTTTTAAATTACCTAATCTGGCAGCTCGTTTCATATATCCATCATCCTCTGTGTGGAAAATGTTGCCCCTTGGGTCCCTATTAAATCTTTACCTTCACACCATAAACGTATGTCCCCTGGTTCTTGATTGCCCTATTCTGGGTAAAACACTATATAATGCCCTCTTGTTCTTATACACCTCTATAAAATCCTAATCCTCCTGTGCTCCAAGCATTAGTCATGCGGAAACGATGCTTCCAATGCCTGGACCACATAGGAAGAACCCTGACGTAAACTGGGTGAATTGATTAAAAGATACAGCACAAAATAGGTGGTTTGTCCCATGGAATCCTCTCCACCATCAATCACCCATTCCTGCGAGATCTATCTTATCACACTCGCATTCACTCTCTACACATGAGGGGCAATTTACACAGGCCAATTAATCTACAAACTCTCACGTCTTTGGCATGTGGGTGGGAACTTAAGCATTCAGAAGAGGTCATCTGGAGAACACGCAAACTCCGCACAGACAGTACCCAAGGTCAGGATCAAACCTGGGTCTCTGGAGTCATGGGACAGCAGCTCTACTAGTTGATGTCCTGCCCGATGATAGAACAGAGTAAGACCATTAAGATAAGCGACTTGTGTTACACATCTCTGTTATAACGAGTGTATAATCCTTGCCATCAGCTGTCGGGTGAACAGCAGGAGCTCACGAAGAAGAAATAAAATGTAGGAAAAAGAAGGATGCATTGTAGACAGCTTATTGCTCCTCAGTCTGTCCATTATGAATACCCATGAGTGCTATTTCTGTGTACACAAATCCAATTCTCACATCTCTTAACTAATGATGTTCAAGGAAGGAGTGAAAAAACAGGGAACTATGAGCCAGTTCAGCTGAGCATCAATTTTCAGGGAAACATCAGCGGAACAGATAATAAACATTTCAAAAAGAATGACATGATATGCCAGTCAGCTTAATTTTATTAAAGGGAAGTTGTGTTTAGTAAATTTATTAAAGCTCTTTGAATGTACAATTTTACAGGGGCTGAAAAAGAGGACTAGCAGATGCAGTGCATTTAAATTTCTAAAAGTAAATGAAAACTCGAAACCATCCAAAACAAACCAACCCCCTTGATTGTCCCTGCCCCCCTATTCCACCATTCTAACATTCATTACCTCCACTACTGAGCAACAGTGGTGCTAATCTGTCTCCACCGCAAAATATAACCTGTATCAACAACAAAATGCATGGCCATTACTCACACAGATTATTCTGGCAGCATCTCCCAAACATGTGACCTCTATTACCGGGAAGAACAAGGGCAGATATATGGTAACGACATCACCTGCAGGTTCCCCTCCACGATGGACATCATCCTGTCTTTGAAATATATCATCAACCGCTCATCATTACAGAATCTAATTATCTAAACCCCCTTCACGACTGCACTGTGGCAGTACTTTCATAGAGTCATGGAATGATACAGTGTGGAAACAGGCCCTTCCACCCAACTTGCCCACACCGGCCAACAATGTCCCAGCTACACTAGTCCCACTTGCCTGCGCTTGCTCCATATCCCTCCAAACCTGTTCTATTCATGTTTAGTACCTGTCCAACTGTTTCTTAAACTTTGGGATAGTCCCTACCTCATCTACCTCCTCTGGCAGCTTGTCACATACACCCACCACCCTTTGTGTGAAAAGGTTACCGCTCATATTCCTATTAAATCTTTTTCCCATTCACCTTAACCTATGTCCTCTGCTCCTTGATTCACCAACTCTGGGCAAGAGACTGTGCATTTACCCAATCTATTCCTCTCCTTCACCTGAAGACTATAGTGGTTCAAGACAATTGGTCGACACCAACTTCGCAATGACGATTAGGGATGGACAATAAAGGCTAGTCTTGCCAATGGTAACCAGATTATGAAAAGGAATATTAAAAAAATATGTCACCAAAAAGATTACGGCACAGGTGAGTAGGTGGGATTGAAGGTAATAACGTGATGGATGGAGAATGGCTAAAAAATCAGGAAATAGGTAATTTTTCAAGTTGACAAAAAGTAACTAATGGGATGCCTTTGAGATCATGTTGGGTTCATCTTTTTACAATCGATGTTATGTGCTGAGAGGATTGGTACCTATGTATCAAAATTTGTTGATAAAACTAAGATAGATAGGAAAATAAAGTATGAGAATATTGCAAAAAAAGTCAGCAAAGTGATATAAAGTGAATGGATGAAAAGCAGCAGATGATGTGTATTGAGTGGAAATGTAAATGTATCTACATTTTAGGTAAGAATAGAAAAGGAGAATATTATTAGATATTGGTTTATCATTGTCATATGCACTGAGAAACAGTGAATACATTTGCTTTGTGTGCTATTCAGTAAAATTGGACCATACATGAATACAATTAAACCATATACAAGTGCAACAGGTAGTGCAAGGAAAAAAATAACCTGTGCAAAATATAATTTTAGAGCTACAGAGAAGATGCAGATTAAAAAAAGTGCTCGGATAACAACAAGGAAGGTGGGCAGATCTGGTCTATACCTTTAGCTTATGAGAGGTCCATTCAATCGTCTGATAACAGCAGGGGAGAAGCTGTGTCTTAATCTGATGTTATGTGCTTTTAAAGCTTTTCTTTCTTTTGCCTGATGGTCCATAAGACATATGCTGTTCCCAGCATTTGTGGGCTTGCCCAATGGGGAAAGACAGAGGAGATGAGGCCCATATTTTCTGTGGCTGGTTAGCATGAAAAGTGAATCATTGATGAATCTGAGGGGGTTTGACAAGGCAGATGCCAAAAAAGGTGCTTCTTCTAGTGAAGGGTTTTAAGACCAAAGGGAATGATGTCGGGATAAAATCAATATCTGGGATGAGAAGAATGTTTCCTCATGGGAGTGAATGTCTTTGGAATTCACTGCCTGGATGCTGGGTCATAATATATACTCAAGGCTGAGCTGGATAGAGTTTTAGACTGCAGGATATGAAGGCACTCGTGGATTATACAGGAAGAGGTAACTGTAGCCAAAGATCATATCAGCCATTACCTTTTTTGAATGGTGGAGTAGGCATATCCATTGTATGGACCACTCCTTTTCATATTTCTTATGATTTGTGTGCTTTCATTCGACCGCAACTTTTTTATATTGTTGAGGCTTCTGCTTGTCAGCGGCTGGAGCCTTGATCTGAAAATGTAACAAAGATAATGTGGAATCAAGCAACAAAAGAATTATCCAAACACAAGGTGATGGAGTAACTCAGCGGGCCAAGCAACATCTTTGGAGGACATCAAAACCACGCCTATCAAAGCTGAAGAAAAGTCCAAACTGAAGAAGGGTCTCGACCCAAAACGTCACCTACTCCTTCTCGCCAGAGATGCTGCCTGCCCCCGGAGTTATTCCAGTTTTTTGTGTCTATCTCTCAAACTGAAATGGTGCTTATCCATATCTTCCATAGATGCTGCTTGACACACAGAGTTACAGTAGAACTTTGTGTTTTACTCAAGATTCCAGCATCCGCAGTTCCTTGTGTCCACAAAAGCATGGTACTCGTCCAGAAAGTCCATTTTAACTCGTCCCATACACGCACATTCCATGGGGTGAGTTAGAGGACAAAATAATATCTTGATAGAATAGAATAGAATAGAATAGAATGCCTTTTATTGTCATTCAAACAGACCAGGTTTGAATGAAATTTCATTGCTACAGTCATGACATTACAAAAAAAAACAAGACACACACTTAACACAATTTACACAAACATCCATCACAGTGAATCTCCAACACCTCCTCACTGTGATGGAAGGCAAAAGTCTTATCTCTTCCCTTTGTTCTTCTCCCGTGGTTCAGCAGTCCAACTACAGCGTCGAGGTGACTGGAGCTCACGATGCTAAAGCCCCCGGCAGGCGATGGTAAGTCCCGCGGCCGTTTAAGCCACGCCGGGCGATGTTAGGCCCCGCTCCAAGTCATTTAAACCCCGTGATTCCGGCAGGAGAAGTTGCCGTTGCGGGAGCTCTGAAAAGCGGTTTCCCACCAGAGACCTGCGAGCTCCCGATGTTCCTGTCCACCGGGCCTGCGGCCGGAGCCTCCGAAGCTCCGAAGTCGGGTTGCAGCCGCACGCCACCACAGCTCTCCCCGCTCCAAAGTCGGCCAGCTCCACGATGGCGAGTCCGCAGGCTCCACGACTGGAGCCCTCAGGTTGGTTCCGGTTGGAGACCACCGCCGGCTCCACAATGTTAGGCTCAATGACACCGGAGACCCGACTGGGAAAAAGTCGTGTCCCCGTACAGGGAAGAGATTAAACGGTTTCCCCCACCCCCCACCTCCCCACATATACACATCTAAAAAATAATAAAAATTAGAACCAAAAACATACATCTAACGGGACAATTTTTTTTTTTTAAGACAGACGGACTGCAGTCGAGCCGGTGCCGTTAGGCGCCATCACTTCGCGACTTCAATAAAGATTCAACAAGGGAAACATGGTTATTTGTATGTGACGACACCATTAACTAATTGTTGCTTCATTTCTGGAAATAATTTTTAGATTCTTATCCATTTTGTACAGGGAAGTAAATATTCCTTCCAGAAACAAAGATATAAAATTCAAACCAAACACTAATGGCAGACATCGGTTCAATTTAGGTCACCAATTGAATTTGAAGGTGATTCCTTATTACATTGTGTCCCTGCCTTATGGCACTTTGGATAATGGAAATTCGCCCTTTGCAATTCACAAATTACAACCAAAAATTTGACATACTAAATAAAACATTGTTCTGTTATGTGAAAAATGACTATATAAACTGAAGAATCAGTGAAACTTGTTGATTTTTGGCAAGAATTTAGATAAAGAAAAAAATCGCTCTGTGAACAGTTTTCGAGGAATGCAAGCCATCAAAATGCAGATGGGTGTAATTAGCAGCAGTGTTGTCGCTATGGAAATTCCACGGTACAATTTAAAACCTGTTGAATTATACAGCCAATTGCTGCTTAAACCTTAGGAATGCCCTGTAGACAGCAATTGCAGACAAATTATTTGTTTTCTGGAGTCCATGGAGTGGTGTAATAGCACTGAATAGTTTTATGAAGTTATTTGCAATACATTAATAAAATTGGCTGCCTCTGGGAAGTTACTTTTCAGGCCCATCATGCACAGAATTAATATAAATGAATACATCTAAGCAGCATTTACTTCCATTGTCATAATTTCTGCCATATTCATTATTCTAGGCTAAGAAAACAAAATAATGAGTGCAACATTAATGAAGCAGTTCCGCCGAGGAATATCAGTATCACCATGGGGCGGTATAGCGGCACAGATGGTAGAACTGCTGCATCATGTTGTCAATGATGATTCAATCCCTGGTTCAATCCTGTTGTCCGTGTGGAGTTTGCATGTTCTCCCTGTGACTGAATAGGCTTCCTCGGGGTCGTCTGGCTTCCTCCCACATCCCAAAGATGTATAAATGTGTAGGTTAATTGGCCCTAGTGTGTAAGGAGTAGATGCGTAAGTGGGATAACATAGAACTAGTGTGAATGGATGATCAATTTCTCTGGGTGCTCCAGTTTTCTCCCATGACGTACAGGTTTGTGGGTTAATTGGCTTCTGTAAAAATTCAAAATTGTGCCTAGTGTGCAGGATAATGCTAGTGTACGGGGTGATCGCTGGTCGGCGGGGACTCAGTGGGCCAAAGGGCTTGTTTCCACTCTGTATCTCAAAAAAAATCTTGATCCTTCTTAAATATTAAGAGGATGCCTGAAAACACCACCTGCTCAGGCAGTGTCCTTTTATGTATATTATTTGATTTCAGGATGTGACCAAAGCTACAAAGTTCAATTTATTGCTTACCCTCAGGTCATCTCATTGAAGTACCATTGCCATTGTGCCATGGAGGTAAATAGGGAATCCTAAAGTTTCGAAGGTGACAATGAAGGAATTATGGCAGAGTCAGAATGGAATGGGACTAGGAGGGAACCTGGAGTCAGTGGTCTGTTCTTCCAACAGGAAGTGCTATCAATGTAAGTTGCTGTCATGAGTCTTGTAGATAGTTGAAATGCATTGTGGTGGAGAGGATGGATATTGTATTTTCTGGAAAGTTCAGTTTCAGTTCAGTTTAGTTTATTGTCATCTGTACCGAGGTACAGTGAAAAGCTGTGTTGTGTGCTTTTGGTGTGTGCTAACCAGTCAGCAGCAAGACAATACATGATTACAATCAATGCAGTTAGTGTACAGAGAGGTGATAAGGGAGTAACGTTTAGTGCAAGGTAAAGGCAGCAAAGTCCGATCAAGGATAGTCCGAGGGTCTTCAAAGAGGTAGTAGTAGTTCAGCACTGCTCGCTGGTCGCGACAGGATGGTTCAGTTGCCTGATAACAGCTGGGAAGAAACTGTCCCAGAATCTGGTGAAGTGCATTTTCACACTTCTATACCTTTTGCCTGATGGGAGAGGCGAGACGAGGGAGTGGCCAGGGTGCGACTCATCCTTGATCATGCTGCTGGCCTTGCCGAGGCAGCGTGAGGTATACATGGAATCAATAGAAGAGAGATTGGTTGTGTGATGGCCTGGTCTGCGTCCACAATTCGCTGTAATTTCTTGCTGTTCTGGATAGAGCTGTTCCCAAACCAAGCTGTGTTGAAAGGTTTCAAGGGTTTCAACGGTCTGTTTATTGTCACGTGTACCAATTAAGGTCCAGTGAAACTCGATTAAAACAAACTAAAGAACACGAAAACATACATTTAACACATACTATAAAACAACAAAGAAGGAAGGGATGAGACAGACTGTTGGCGAGGCAGCTACTGCGGCGCCACCCAGTGGATGGTGCTGATCACATGGGCTGTTTTTGTTTCCTGATTGGTCAAGCTTCTTGAAAGTTGCTGCACTATATCCACCAGGCAAGTGAACGGTATTCCATCATATTCCCAACTTGGTCCTTGTATGTTGTGAAAAGCTATTGATGGGTCAAAAGGCGAGTTGTTCATCACAATATATCCAGCCTCTGTTTGCCTCTGGTTGCCATGGTGTTGGTATGGCTTAAGTGGTGCAACACAAGTTAATTTATACTTCTCTGTTCAAGTCTGGATGTTGTTCAGATTATATTGACATAAGCTTTTTTTGTGTCTCTGATAATTGGCCTCCAACATCTTCCTATATATTAATTGTGCGTTCAGACATTTATATTAGATTCCCTTTTTAAACATTGAACACAACATTTGAATAAATCACCAGGACCATTCTCGTACAAATGTTGATGTGATGTCAAAATAAATTAATCTCACACATCTCCTGCCAATTAGATTTAACTTTAGAGATACTTTAGACATACAGCGTGGAAACAGGTCCTTTGGCCCATTGAATCCGCATCAACCAGCGATCACCCCATGCATACATTAGCACTATTCTACACACTAGGGACAATTTACAATTTTTACTGAAGCCAATTAAGCTACAAACCTGCACATCTTTGGAGTGTGGGAGGAAACCGGAGCACCCGGAGAAAACCATGTGGTCACAGGGAGAACGTACAAACTCCGTACAGACAGCACCCGTAGTCAGGATCGAACCCGGGCCTCTGGCGATCTGCCGTTGCGCCACTGTGCCGCCCTACCTTGTAACTTGTATCCATATCTCAAACAAGAATGTTATAAGGTCAGATGCTGAGTAGTTCTGATGGAACATGAACTGAGTGTTAGCAGGCAGATAAATGGTGACACATGGTCATTTTAAGGCCTGATGACTACGGAGGATTTCTTCCAACACTTCACGGACATTTGATAAGGAGGATTGGCTGAGTGACATTGCTACTTTGTTCTGTAGATTGGCCATTTTCCATGACTGTTTAGTTGCCGCTGCCACAACTGTGGTGGTGCAACTAGGGGGAGAGACAGGTGTGGGTGGGGGGGGGGGGGGGGGGGGTCAATGTTGTTAATTTTCATGCAAAGGGTTACAGGAAACCACAATGGCTGTTTTCAGTCTCCACCCTCTTTTTTGTGTCCCAGTAAACTTATTCTTTATACAAAAATAAGAAAATAAAAATAGTGGCGGCAACAATATGGTCATTGAAGCGTTGGTCTCTCCACCCTTCAATACCATGTCTGGCCCTGTGCCTCTTCCAACAGTTTGAAGAAGGGTTTCAACCCGAAACGTTGCCTATTTCCTTCGCTCCATAGATGCTGCCTCACCCGCTGAGTTTCTCCAGCATGTTTGTCCACCGTCCCTCTTCCAACAGTCTAGCCTGATGCCCTTTGATTGCATGAGTACCATAATATCTACCAGTCTCAACCTTAAATAAAGATTCAGAAGTGTTCAGTTCTGGGCACCATGTTATAGGAAAGATATTGTCAAGCTTGAAAGGATTCAGAACAGATTTACGAGGGTGTTGCCAGGACTAGAGGGTGTGAGCTAAAGAGAGAGGTTGAGTAGCCTGGGTCTCTATTCCATGGAGCGCAGGAGGATGAGGGGATATCTTATAGAGGTGTACAAAATCATGAGAGGAATAGATCGGGTAGATGCTCAGAGTAGGGGAATCGAGGACCAGAGGACATAGGTTCAAGGTGAAGGGGAAAAGATAGGTTAGGGTAACTATTTCACACAAAGGGTGGTGGGTGTATGGAACAAGCTGCCCATGGAGGTAGTTGAGGCTGGGACTATCCCATCATTTAAGAAACAGTTGGACAGGTACATGGGTAGGACAGATTTGGAGGGATATGGACCAAGCGCAGGCAAGTGGGACTAGTGTAGCTGTGACATTGTTGGCCGGTGTGGGCAAGTTGGGCCGAAGGGCCTGTTTCCACACTGTATCACTCTTTGACTCTATGACACCAAGCATCCATAGGACACTGGTATAAAAAACTCCTAGGACTCTCTGAGCAAAGCCTTTTCTCTGAAAGACACAACCACTTATACTGAGCATATTGTAGCTCAGATCAGTATTCTTCAGTGACTTCTTCAATTCTTCAATTGTATTCTTCAATGACAGTCCTGGCACATCCATTGTTTCTGCTTGTTCTTGTCCCACCGAACTTATTTCCACATACCTCGACTCCATCCTATACCCCCTGGTCAAATTCCTCCCTACCTATCTCCAAGACACCTCACACGCACTTCGACTCCTCCATGACTTCCGTGTTCCAGGCCCCCATTCCCTCATCTTCACCATAGATGTCCAGTCACTCTACACCAAAGATCTTAGATGGTTCACTCCGTGAAAAAGTTGTAGTAGGTGATGGGTAATCTTCAGCGCCATTTCCGTAACGGGCTTCCGTCAAGGCGTCAAGCTAATTCAGGGAGATTCTTCTATATCAGGCTGAGAGATTAAAGGATAGACACAAAATGCAGCGGGTCGGGCGGCATTTCTGGACAAAAGGAATAGGTGACATTTCGGGTCGAGACCCGTCTTCAGACTGAGTCTGGGGAAAGAGGAACTCAAACCATCCTCCTCCCTCCCCCCTTCCCTCCGACATGGACACGGAGCGATCGCCGGCCCCTTTTCTCTTGTTAAACATCTATTTCCTTCGGGTGTTTAAAAAAAATGTCCCCCTTACATTTCCGTACTTTTTCAATAGCTGCCATGACCCGTTTGATGCCATCCTTCGCCCTGCTCCTGGTCTCGGCCCACAGCGATCTGCCGGACATGCTGTGTCTGTGTGTGTGTGTGTGTGTTTGTTTGACGGAGTCTTGAGGGGATAAGCGCCGGCACCAAGAGCGAGCGAACGCGCGGACAGACAGACAAAAGCAAAGATCATAGAGCGGAATAGGTGACATTTCGGGTCTTCAGACTAAGTCAGGGAAAGAGGAACAAGAGATATAGACGATACTAAGGACAAATTAATGGAAGATATGCCTATATCTCCCATTTCCCTTTCCCTTGACTGTCAGTCTGAAGAAGGGTCTCGACCCGAAATGTCACCTATGCCAGGAAATGACACGCGCATGGGCCCCAGCTATGTCTGCTCTTTGTAGGGTACGTCGAACAATCCTTGTTCGAGGCATACCGTGGCCCTATCCCCGAACTCTATCTCCGCTACATTGACGACTGCATTGGTACTACCTTCTGCACCCATGCAGAACTCACTGACTTCATCCATTTCACCATTAACTTCCATCCGGCACTCAAATTCACCTGGACCATTTCCAACATCTCCCTACCGTTTCTGAGTTTCCATGGAATGGTTGGAAGCACGTCATCCTTAGCCTTTGCATTTTCATGCTTTTCTAGTAAATTGCTTGAATTTCCTCTCTCATTTGCACCAAGATACAGCATGTTTAGAATTGACTTTGAGATTGGCTTCTACAACCTGTTGTATTTTTGTTATTTTTATGTAGTTATCCCGTGCTGAGATTCTAGGAACCAACATACAAAGCAATTAGAAAGGTTAATGGAATGTTGAGTCTTTATCTTAACCATGGCTTTGACGCAGCAGAAAAAGAACATGTTACAACTGTATAAATCTATGACGCGCTGAGTTCCTCCGGCCTTTTATTTTTTGCTCTAGATTCCAGCACTGCGTCTCCGCTGTCTCTGTATAAATCTGTGGTTCTCTACATCAGGAAAGCAAGATTAGAGCTTAGTACCGTACTCAGAATAGGTCTATTGGACCTAAAGAAGATGCAGTATGAATTTACCAAAATAACATTACAAAGAAACAGGAAACGTTATGAGGACAGCTGGCATAAACTAATTTTGTATTCTCTTGAATATGGGAGAATACTCCTCATTGAAGTGAATAAATAGTTAGAATAAAACAATAGCCTCTGGTTGGAGAGAAAATATATGCATTACCTTAAACTGAGAGTCAACACCAAGATTCTCAAGTAGAGATCTGCAACTGTTGTACCAGAGTAGACAACTGAAAAGTTCAACACTTAGTTTGATAGATTTTGTTAAGGACTAATATTAAGGATTATGAAATCAATGCAGAACATGACTCTCTTTTTGTACATTACAGGATGTGCTGAATGTGGTGCCATAGAGTCAGCCATACAACACAGACAAGGCTATTCGGCCCAATTCGTTAATACCAATCAAAATGTCCCATCTAAGCAAGTCCTATTTACCTTTGATTGGCCCATATTCCTCTGAACCTTTCCCTTGCAAATGTCTTTTAAATGTTGTTATTGTACCTGATACAACTACTTCTTTTTGCAACTTGTTCCATATACCCACCACTGAGTGAAAAGGTGCCCCTCTATCTCAATTAAATCTTTCCCCTTTCCTTGAGCCCTCCACTCCCACATCTTTAATGCTGCTCACATTGCATAGTATTACTTGAGTAATCGGGAAAAAAACCCTGAAGAATACAGATCTGGGCTACAATAAGTTCAGTATAAGTGGTTGAGTCTTTCAGAGAAAAGGCTTTGTTCAGAGAGTCCTAGGAGCTTTTTATACCAGTGTCCTACGGATGATTGGTGTCATAGAGTCATAGAGTGATACAGTGTGGAAACAGGTCCTTCGGCCCAACTTGCCCACACTGGCCAACAATGTCCCAGCTACACTTGCCTGTGTTTGTTCCATATCCCTCCAAACCTGTCCTATCCATGTGCAGTACCTGAATAACTGTTTCTTAAATGATGGGATAGTCCCAGCCTCAACTATCTCCTCGGGCAGCTTGTTCCATACACCCACCACCCTTTGTGTGAAAAGGTTGCCCCTCGGATTCCTATTAAATCTTTTCCCCGTTCACCTTGAACCTATGTCCTCTGGTTCCTGATTCCCTTAGGTTGGGTAAAAGACTGTGAATTAACCCTAACTACTCCTCTCATGATTTTATACACCTCTGTATGATCATCCCTCAGCCTCCTGAGCTCCTAAGAATAAAGTCCTAGTCTGTCCAATTTCACCCTGTGGCTGAGACCCTCAAGTCCTAGCAATATTCTTATAAATCTTCTCTGCATTCTTTCCAGCTTAATGGCATCATTCCTACAGCAAGGTGACCAAAACTGAACACAATACTCCAAACGCAGCCTCACCAACGTCTTATACAACTGTAACATAACGTCCCAACTTCTATACTCCATACTCAGACTGATGAAGGCCAAGACCCGGGGTCCGATCACTCTGTGCGAGGACGCTGAGATCCCACCCCCCCCTCCCCGCCCCGATGCAGGAGCTGATTGCCCCGGCGAGGAGGGCCCGACCGCCAGCTATGGGAGTAAGATCAGATCATCCCATCAACGGAACGCTCGAGGCCCCCGACCGCAGGAGAACAAAGAAGGGAAGAGATTGAACTTTTTTTTCACCTCCCATCACAATGAGGAATGTGGAGGAGTCACTGTGATGCCAATTTCAGGGAACTATGTACCTGTATTTCTAGATCCCTCTGCTCTACAACACTTCCCAGGGCACCACCGTTCACTTTGACGGTCCTGCTCTGCTGCAACCAAAAATCCAACAACTCGCACATATCAGCATTAAACTTCAATAGCCATTCCTCAGTCCACTTGTCCAGCTGATCAACCCACTGTAATTCTTGATAACCATCTTCACTGTCAACGATACCATCTACTTTTGTGTCATCTGCAAACTTACTCATCATGCCTTATACATTCTTATATCGTTAATATAAATTACAAACAACAATGGGCCCAACACTGATTCCTGAGGCACACCCCGATTCACAGGCCTCCAGTCCGACAAACAACCTTCCACTGCCGCTGCCTCTGCTTCCTTCCATGAAGATAATTCAGTATCCAGTCGACTGTCTCTCCCTGGTTTCCTTGTCATTCCTTGCAGTGAAATACTTCTTCAGTAGTACATCTTCATGTGTCAGCCCAAATTGTGTTGGTATATATCAATGATTCTAATTAGACTGCCAGACATTACCTATTTAAATATTAGCAAGTAAGAGACTTTACTGTATAAGTGGTCATTACTGCTGAAAAATTGGCTCCAGGATCTGATGTATAATCTGTGAGCTAATTTATTTGAATGAGGTTTAGTCGACTGCAGGGAAAAAAAGGTAGGTGTGTTCAGATGATATTTCTTTAAAATATTTATTTTCAAATTGTCGCTTTTTAGAAATATTAAACATCAGAAACATTTAACAAAACTTTTGGAATTACCTGCTGTCAACATTGGGATTGGGCCTGGACCTACTATCAACGCTGTCAGAAGTGTTTCACCACAGGGCTTCTCCATGGTTTTGATGGAGACACTGCTGCAATGTAATTGTTAGACTCTGAGACACTTCAGGCTTGTGAGCCAGACACTCCACCACCAGAATTGGTGAATTCAGGAGAGCAGCAGATTCAAGCAACTCCAGCATACCACAGGTCTGTGCCAGACAAATCCAAGCCTCCATACAGACATAACTATAGTATCAATTTTGCATTGAAACTAACAAAAAGAAGTTAAATAAATAACACCGTAAAAAATTCTTGAGCAAGAATTTCTCAGAGACTTGCTTCTTGAATAATGAAGTGTAGCTCCCAACTTACGATACATAAATCTCAGGGGATAAATGAGTTGTGTGATTAATGATACATCATGGCTTTTGATTTCCTATACTAGTCTCTTAACAAAACAGTTAAATAATTGATTATCACAATCCACCCCCCATTTATTTTGTAGATAATGGTGTGAATTTATTCAAGAAGTGATAATATTTACTCTCCAATTCATTTTTGCTGATGCTGTTATAATCTATATACTTTTAAAACTGTGTGTGTGTGTGTGTGTGTGTGTGTGTGTGTGTGTGTGTGTGTGTGTGTGTGTGTGTGTGTGTGTGTGTGTGTGTGTGTGTGTGTGTGTGTGTGTGTGTGTGTGTGTGTGTGTGTGTGTGTGTGTGTGTGTGTGTGTGTGTGTGTGTGTGTGCGCGCACGCGCGCGTGTGTGGCTTTTTTTTTTTTTTTGCCTTTGATTCGTTAGTCTTATTCCTAGTTTTATTCTAGTGTTATTCTAGTTTTTGTTTTTCTTTAAATTTTTAGTTAGTTAGTTGTTTTATTCTTAGGAGTTCTATTCTTTTTTATGTGTGGGGGAAGGGGGAAACTACTTTCTAGGGTCCATACCTGGTCGGAGAGGCAGCTTTTCTCCGGGCTGCACTTTCGACCCGTCCTCGCGGCCTACCAGCGGGCCTGGAGCGGCGTTTCCTGAGGGGGCCGCCCAGAGCGGCGGCACAGCGCTGGAGCGCTATCGCGGAGAGGAGCGGGCGATGCCTTGCCCGGGTCGCCGCGCTGGAACTCCGGTGAGCTGGGACCGCCGGTGAACATAGCGGAGCTGCAGGTCAGTGGAGCGGTCAGCTGCGGGCGGCGGCGCTGAACTTTACATCGGGAGCCTGGGATCTCGCGACGAGATCGCCAGTTGTGGAGCTCCATCGAGCGCAGCCTATCGGCTTCGGAAGCCGCGGACTCCGGTAGGGAGACGGCCGTTCCAGGTGTCCCAAGCTGCTGAGAGGGTTCTCCCGACGCCGGAGCACCATCACCCGGCGAAGAAGGGCCTGTAACATCGGCCCCCGTAGCGGCGACTGTGGAGGCCTATATAGGCCAGACTAAGGGTGGACAAGGGGATATGGACTGGACTTTGTGCCTTCCCCCACAGTGGGATCCATTGTGGGGGGATGTTTTTATGTTTTATGTTAAATTTCTTTAATGTTGTGTCTATTTGTGCTGCATGGCAAGAACAAATTTCACTACACCATTTGGTGTAGGTGACAATAAATGTCCTTTGTCCTTTGTCCTTTGTAGTCCGCGAAAACCAGACGCAAAAACGCTGAGATTTTTACCATTTCGCTAGCAATTGTACTTTTACATTCGCATCTCCACTCCTCATCAAATTTGGTCATTTTTTTTAACACATTTTTATTAAAATCCTTCACATAACTTACTGGTTTCTTTAAATCAGCAGCTGCTGACGTCACAATGCTCTTGCTCGCGGCACCGCCACACCACCCCCCCCCTCCGTCACTCGAGGGAAGATTTCTCGCTGCCTGTGTAGCTCGTGAAGACTCGCCCACCCAGCTGCCGGTCGCTTGAGGCATACGGCCTCGCGGGGCTGATCCCACTTCGATCACCGGAGGCGTATGGAGTTGTGCGGGGCTGGTCTCGACGTCGCGCGGGCCTCCAAAAATCTTGCACTGTCCAAAAATTCCGTGCGCCAACGGCCTGTCGGCCCGCAGGCGCATTGAGGGCGTACACAGCGTCTCGACGGGCATACGCAGCATCTTGACGTCATACGCAGCGTCTTGATGGCGTATGCCTAGCGCGTGGCGTTGCGCGGTGACATCACTGCCCGGCGTGCCTTGCGTGATGACGTCACCGCCCGACGCCTCCTGCCCAGCCGATTGGTGAGTTTTACGTAAATTACGTCACACGCGAACTTTGCGCGTACTTACCGCGTACTTACCGCGTATTTAGCGCGTACTTACCGCGAAATTAGCGCGAACTCCGCTTCCATTTGGTCGCGCCTCTCCGTCCGAGGCCCGATCATCTGTAACACTGGCGGAAACCTTTGCCAGTCCTCAGCAAAGAGCCTATAGCTCGCAATAGGATCTTTGGTCCTCGGATCGCTCCGTGCTCACTAGGGTCCCCCGCGACCTGCCGCCCCACCCCACTCTTCTCTCTCTCTCTCCCTCTTTCTCACCCCACTCTCCCTCTCTCTCTCCCTCCCCCTCTCCCTCTCTCTACCCCTCTCCCTCTCCCTCTCTCTCTCCCCCTCTCTCTCTCCCCCTCTCTCTCTCCCCCTCTCTCTCTCTCTCTCCCCCATTCCCCCTCTCTCTCTCTCCCCCTCTCTCTCTCTCTCTCCCCATCTCCTCCTCTCTCTCTCTCTCTCTCCCCCCTCTCTCTCTCCCTTCTCTCTCTCCCTTCTCTCTCTCCCCTCTCCCTCTCTCCCTTCTCTCTCTCCCCTCTCTCTCTCTCTCCCCCTCTCTTTCTCCCATCTCTCTCTCCCTTCTCTCTCTCCCCCTCTCTCTCTCTTTCTCTCTCCCCCCCTCTCCCTCCCTCACCCTCCCTCCCCTAAATCCCCTTCCCCCCTCCCCTCCACCCCTCCGCTACCCCGTTCCCTCCACCCCATCCCCTCCCCACCCTCCCTCCCCCTCCCTTTTCCTCCACCTCTCCCCCTCCCTTCCCCTCCCTTCCCCTCCCTCTCCCCCTTCCCCCCTCTCAGCCCCCCTCTCTCCCTCTCTCTCCTCTCCTCTCTCTGTCCTGCCATCTCTCTCACCCCTCCTCCCCCTCACCCACCCTCCCCTCCACCCCCCTTTCCCTCTGTCTCTTGCCCTTCTGTCTCTGCCCCTTTCTCTCTGTCTCTCCCCATTCTCTCTCTGCCCTCACTCTCTACCCCTCCCCCTCCCTCTCTAGACGTGCCTGCGAGTTGGGGGCTCTGCGTCAGTGGATAGGGCGGTTATGGGGTAAAAGGAGCAAATTAATAATATTAATATAACATCAAGGGGGGTAGTTAGCATGTGTGCGGGGGGGGGTAGTTAGTGTGTGTGACGCCGCATGCCGCGCCCCCCCCTACCCACCCTACCCCCCCTCCCCCACAACCACACTTTGGGGAACAGACCCAACAGGTCTGCACTTGGTCTAGTTGTTCTTAAAATTATGGTGTTCAATGTTCTTGCAGTCAATTTACATTCAGAGCTCAAGAAGAATTTTGGTTTCCGAAATTCTCAGATCACAGACGATCAGCTCATAACAGGCCTTTCGGCCCACAGAGTTCATACTGACCATGAACCACCCATTTAAACTATCCCAGATTAATCCCATCTGATTCTCCTCACACGCTAATCAATTCCCACCAGATTCTTCCACTCACCATCAAATCAGAGGTAATTTTTAGTCTAGCAGTGCTCTTTGAGCCTTCTTATTCCCACCTCCTTCTCTGCTTCAGACTTCAACCCACTGTTGATCACCCAATTAATCATGGAGACACAAGGAACTGCAGATGCTGGAATCTGGAGCAAAATTTAAAATGCTGGAGAATTTCAATACCCAATTAATCATTCCATACAACTATATCTGTTACTGTTTCTTTCCTCTGTGGCTTTTTCACTTCCTCTTATTGTACCAGCCAGCATATTTGTCTGTCTCTATGTTACTTCTGCCAAGTTTTCTTCTTTGAATATCATCTTTGCAAATATGTTTATTCAGGAGACTGGAGACCTCCAGTAACCATCCTCCAAATCTCACTGAAGAAAGCTTTGTCATTTATTCATTCTTAGAGACTACAATACAAGTGGAGCAGAAAAAATAATAA
Source organism: Malacoraja senta (assembly GCA_038087875.1). Classification (NCBI taxonomy): domain Eukaryota; kingdom Metazoa; phylum Chordata; class Chondrichthyes; order Rajiformes; family Rajidae; genus Malacoraja; species Malacoraja senta. Next base: position 299,251,867 of record CM075977.1, on the reverse strand, counting down.
CGGGAGAATTTACCAACAGCAAAAAACGGTGATAAATGTATGGAAAGTAAAGCAACAAAAATCAGAATGCTAGAGAAACTCAAAGGGTCAAACAGCATCTGTGGAGACAAAGGGTGTAAGGCGCCATTTTGTGTGGAAACCCAAAGAGTTTTCAAGATACTGACCACTGCGCACATTAACTTGGCCTTGGCCCTGAACTCATCTTTGGTAAATTCTCCGGTTATTATTTTTTCTGCACCACTTGTTGGTTCGAATTTTACTTTCCGTTTGCTTACTTCTCCCTTCCCTCCCCCAACCTAATTTAATCTGTCCATTAGCCCCTCCCCATCTGATTCCACTAGCACCAATGAGTCTTTATCTCCTAATCTCTCCTCCACTGTACTGTTACATACTACCAACCTTTCCTGTTTGTCCTCAATCCTAACATAGACTCTTGACCTAAAATGTCATATTATACTTTTTGCTTCATCAGATGCTGCTTGACCCATTGAGTTCTACCAGCTTCCTGTTTTTTATTCCAGATTCCGACACTTGTGGTTTAGTTTGTCGTCCAGGAAGTAAAGGAACTGTGCCATCGAAAGAATGATCAAATATACAAAGGATAACAGAAAGTATTTTTCTCCAAACAAATTGCATTAAAAAATAACTTTAGAAATCCTCCAACTACTATTAAGTAAAGAAGCAATCATACTGTACAAACAGCGATAAATGTATTGTCTGGAATGAAGATGAGGAGAGAAATGTTGTCCATAGCAAATAGTTATTTCCTAATGTTTCTGTGATGTTTAGTTTAGTTTAGTTCAGAGATACAGTTTAGGAAACAGGCTCTGCTGCCCACCGAGTCCACGTCATCCAACAATCCCTGTGCTCTAACACCATTCAACACACACTAGGAACAATTTACAATTTAACCATGCCAATGAACCTACAAACCTGCACATCTTTGGAGTGTGGGAGGAAGCCGGAGCATGCGAAGAAAATCCAAACACGTCACGGGAAGAACATACAGACAGCACCCGTAGTCAGGATCGAACCCAGGTCTCCAGCACAGTAAGGCAGCAACTCCACCGCTGCACCACCATGCTGCCCTTATTCATGGAAGCCAACTATGTTCCTCAGCAACTGAGGTCATGAAGTGCTTAAAATGAACGGAAGTCTTATTTTTGAATGTTGCAGTCAGATGTTTAATATCCATCTGATCCACAAGAAAACAAATTCTCTGTTTAGCATTACCCCAAAGGAAACTGTCTTTCAAAATGCACTACTTCCTAAATAAAACTGTGGATTATTAGTCTCAACTATATAAACAAATATAGGAGTGTCATGATTATGTAGGAGTGTATCAATTGGATTTCAGTTAAATTAAATAGCTGGATCATGACATCATGCCAAGTTCTCACTTCTAGTAAGCATGCAGTTAATTTCACTGTAGAGGCCTTTAATACCAACACTGATTAAAAAAAATCTTCCACCTAAACTTACATCCAGAGCAATTTCAAAGATGGTTTGAACAAATTAGACTCTTTATCTAGGGCATTCTGCTAATAACATTACCAAGTTACAATGGGAATTCATCATATTAATGGGTGTAGTATACTAATACATAATATAATTATATAATATATTACATAATATATAATGTATATCTATATAATAATGTACTTGGGTGATGGGATGTGGTCAAGTATCCAAATTTACCAATGTCAGGTGACATTGTAAGGAGTGTGGATGGAAGTATTAATTTAAAATGAGATATTAAAGAAATGAGAAAGACTAGAGAAAATGGATGTGATTGTGGATAAATCTGAGATCATCCAGTTTGCACAAAATAAGTCAGAATACTTTTTAAACGGTGAAAAGGTAGAAAATTAAAGGTTAATTGAAAGTGTGGGTTTAAACTAAATAGTGGGGGGGGGGAGGGATTGACAAATTGGTAGTATATAGATGGAGTTGAAGAGGAAGTGACTACAGGAAAAATTACAAAAGATTCTCAAATGAATGGGAAGAAAAGTTCGAGAAGGGACAACAGAGTAAGGTCAGGGCCAATTGCGAGCGGTGCGAGGAGGGAAGTGAATACGGAGTTCAAAGTGCTGTATTTGAATGCGCGAAGTATAAGAAATAAAGTGGACGAGCTTGAGGTTCAGTTAGAAATTGGCAAGTATGATGTTGTGGGAATTACAGAGACATGGTTGCAAGAGGGCCAGGGCTGGGAACTGAATATTCAAGGGTATACCTCCTATCGAAAAGACAGACAGGTGGGCAGAGGGGGTGGGGTAGCTCTGTTGGTGAGGAATGAAATTCAGTCCCTTGCAAGCGGTGACATTGAAACAGGAGATGTGGAGTCAGTATGGATAGAACTAAGGAATTGTAAGGGTAAAAAGACCCTAATGGGACTTATCTACAGGCTCCCAAACAGTAGCCTGGACATAGGGTGCAAGTTGGATCAGGAGTTAAAATTGGCATGTAGCAAAGGTAATGCTGTGGTTGTTATGGGAGATTTCAACATGCAGGTAGACAGGGAAAATCAGGTTGTTACTGGACCCCAAGAAAGGGACTTTGTAGAGTGCCTTCGTGATGGATTCTTAGAGCAGCTTGTATTGGAGCCTACCAGGGAGAAGGCAATTCTGGATTTAGTGTTATGTAATGAACCGGATTTGATAAAGGAACTTGAGGTTAATGAGCCATGAGGAGACAGTGACCATAATATGGTCAGGTTCAATCTACAATAGGAGAGGGAGAAGGGTAGATTGGAGGTGTCAGTGTTACAGTTGAATAAAGGGGACTATGGGACCATGAGGGAGGAGCTGGCCAAGTTGACTGGAAAGATATCCTAGCAGGGATGACGGTGGAACAACAATGGCAGGTATTTCTAGGAATAATACAGAAGGTGCAGGATCAGTTCATTCCTAGGAGGAAGAAAAATTTCAAGGGGAGTAAGGGGCGTCCATGGCTGACAAGGGATGTCAAGACAGTATAAAAAAAAAAGAGAAGACGTATAACGTAGCAAAGATGAGCGGGAAGCAAGAGGATTGGGTAATGTTTAAAGAGCAACAGAAGATAACAATATAGACAATACGGGGAAAATGATTATCAATGAAGGTAAGCTAGCCAAGAATATAAAGGAGGATAGTAAAAGCTTCTTTAGGTATGTGAAGAGGAAAAAATTAGTTAAGACCAAAGTTGGACCCTTGAAGACCGAAAAAGGTGAATTTATTATGGGGAACAAGGAAATGGCAGATGAGTTGAACAGGTACTTTGGATCCGTCTTTACTAAGGATGGACACAAACAATCTTCCTGATATAGTAGTGGCCAGAGTATCTGGGGTGACGGAGGAACTGAAGGAAATCCACATTAGCAGGAAATGGTGTTGGGTAGACTGATAGGACTGAAGGCTGATAAATCCCCAGGGCCTGATGGTTTGCATCCCAGGGTACTTAAGGAAGTGGCTCCAAAAATCGTGGATGCATTGGTGATAATTTTCCAATGTTCTATAGACTCAGGATCAGTTCCTGTGGATTGGAGGATAGCTAATGTTATCCCACTTTTTAAGAAAGGTGGGAGAGAGAAAACAGGGAATTATAGACCAGTTAGCCTGACATTGGTGGTGGGGATGATGCTGGAGTCAATTATAAAAGATGAAATAGCCACACATTTGGATAGCAGTAACAGGATCGGTCCGAGTCAGCATGGATTTACGAAGGGGAAATCATGCTTGACTAATCTTCTGGAATTTTTTGAGGATGTAACTAGGAAAATGGACAAGGGAGAGTCAGTGGATGTAGTATACCTGGACTTTCAGAAAGCATTTGATAAGGTCCCACATAGGAGATTAGTGGGCAAAATTAGGGCACATGGTATTGGGGGTAGAGTGCTGACGGATAGAAAATTGGTTGGCAGACAGGAAACAAAGAGTAGGGATTAACGGGTCCCTTTCAGAATGGCAAGCAGTGACTAGTGGGGTACTGCAAGGCTCGGTGCTGGGACCGCAGCTACAGTATTTACAATATACATCAATGATTTGGATGAAGGGATTCAAAGTAACATTAGTAAATTTGCAGATGACACAAAGCTAGGTGGCAGAGTGAACTGTGAGGAGGATGCTATGAGAATGCAGGGTGACTTGGACAGGTTGGGGGAGTGGGCAGATGCATGGCAGATGAAGTTTAATGTGGATAAATCTGAGGTTATCCACTTTGGTATAAAAAAAAGACAGATTACTATCTAAATGGCGTCAAGTTGGGAAAAGGGGAAGTACAACGGGATCTGGGGGGTCCTTGTTCATCAGTCTATGAAAGTAAGCATGCAGGTACAGCAGGCAGTGAAGAAAGCGAATGGCATGTTGGCCTTTATAACAAGAGGACTCGAGTATAGGAGCAAAGAGGTCCTTCTGCAGTTGTACAGAGCCCTAGTGAGACCACACCTGGAGCATTGTGTGCAGTTTTGGTCCCCTAATTTGAGGAAGGACATTCTTGCTATTGAGGGAGTGCAGCGTAGGTTTACAAGTTTAATTCCCGGGATGGCGGGACTATCATATGCTGAGAGAATGGAGCGGCTGGGCTTGTACACTCTGGAGTTTAGAAGGATGAGAGGTTATCTTATTGAAACATATAATATTGTCAAGGGTTTGGACACGCTAGAGGCAGGAAACATGTTCCCGATATTGGGGGAGTCCAGAACCAGGGGCCACAGTTTAAGAATAAGGGGTAAGCCATTTAGAATGGAGATGAGGAAACACTTTTTCTCACAGAGAGTTGTGAGTCTGTGGAATCCTCTGCCTCAGAAGGCGGTGGAGGCAGGTTCTCTGGATGCTTTCAAGAGAGAGCTAGATAGGGCTCTTAATGATAGCGGAGTCAGGGGATACGGGGAGAAGGCAGCAACGGGGTACTGATTGTGGATGATCAGCCATGATCACATTGAATGACAGTGCTGGCTCGAAGGGCCGAATGGCCTACCCCTGTACTGATTGTATATTGTCTATAATTGAAACTTAACAGATCTTTACAATATTACTGATAAAGAAAATAAACAAACAACACTTAACGATGCCTGGTACTGTGGTGGAGTTAACAGTCATTGCCTCACAGCATCAGGTTCGATCCTGATCTCTGGTGCAATCTGTGTGGAGTTTAAATATTATAAATGTGTTTTCACTGGTTTTCTCACATATCACGTATACGATAGTGAGTGACGTTTAAGAGATTTTTAGATAGGCACATGGAAGTGCATGGAATTGAGGGATGGGTCATCTACAAGCAGATCAAGTGCAGGGAATTGAGGGATGGGTCATCTACAAGCAGATTAAGTGTTATCAGAAGTTAATAAAACTAATAGAATTATACCATTTAAAAAAAAGTTTCTATGACTATAAATTGTTCACTTACAGGTAGAAACTAGGCCTGAGATTTAGAAGGGTAACAAGTGATTTGTTGTTTAATATCATAAGGGGAATTGATGGGCTGCATAGAGGCTGCTTCCATTGATTAAGAGGCATAATTAAAAACTTTGAACCAGATCTTTGTGGAGGGTGATTGAGATGTGGATTTTCTCTGTAAACTGAAATGTATGATGATGTTTTATTTCTCTCCTTCAGAGTTTATCTTAAATCTGAGTGATAGATTTTTGCTTGTCAATTGCAGAACTGGGGAAAAGGCAGGTATATGCAATGCCATTGAATGGCAAGTAGGCTCGAGAGGCTTAGTAGCATTGAATGGCAAGTAGGCTCAAGAGGCTAAATAGCCTTCCCCTGGTCCCATGTTCATATCTAATGAACAACAACTTGCACACAACAACTTGCATTCCTCCATGTGAATGCTCAATGTTGAATGACTGACAATATAACAGAATTAATGAGATTTTGATCCTTATTTGAATAAATTCACACAGGCAGCTTGTTTATTTTAACCATGGCATCTCAAAATCAAGTGATCACATATACATTTCTAATTTAATCTCTGCCAACCAATATAGAAATTATTAGAAGGTACACAAAAATGCTGGAGAAACTCAGCGGGTGCAGCAGCATCTATGGAGCGAAGGAAATAGGTAACGTTTTGGCCGAAACCCTTCTTCAGACTGATAGGGGGTGGGGAGAAGAAAGGAAAAAAGGAAAAGGTGGAGGAGGAGCCCGAGGGCTGGGGGGGGGGGGGAGGAGACAACCATATGGCTGATGAAGGGGAGGGGACAGCCAGGGCTAGCAGAATTGGGAGAATTCAATGTTCAGGCCACCAGGATGTAGACTGCCCAAGCGGAATATGAGGTGCATTTCCTCCAATTTACGGTGTTGCTCGCTGTGGCCATGGAGGAGACCCAGGACAGAGAGGTCAGATACGGAATGGGAGGGGGAGTTGAAGTGCTGAGCCACCGGGAGTTCAGGTTGGTTATTGCGGACCGACCGGAGGTGTTCGGCGAAACGATCGCCAAGCCTCCGCTTGGTCTCACCGATGTAGATCAGCTGGCATCTAGAGCAGCGAATGCAATAGATGAGGTTGGAGGAGATGCAGGTGAACCTCTGTCGCACCTGGAACGACTGCTTGGGTCCTTGAATGGAGTGGAGGGGGGAGGTGAAGGGACAAGTGTTGCATCTCTTGCATCTCTTGCGGTTGCAAGGGAAAGTACCAGGGGAGGGGGTGGTATGGGAGGGAAGGGAAGAATTGACAAGGGAGTTACGGAGGGAGCGGTCTTTGCGGAAGGCAGACATGGGGGGAGATGGGAAGATGTGGCGAGTGGTGGGGTCACGTTGGAGGTGGCGAAACTGACGGAGGATCACTTGTTGTATGTGACGGCTGGTGGGGTGAAAGGTGAGGACTAGGGGGACTCTGCCTTTGTTGTGAGTGGGGGGATGGGGAGAGAGCTTTTGTCAAATAGCTTTTGAAATCCATGCATTTTAATAGCTTCTCCAGTACCTTAGTCAACCTTCAAATACTTGGTTAGCAGCATCTTGTTGGGTTTCTTTCTTCTGCAGAAGGAATGGAAGAAGATGAGATTGGATTGACCAAAGCCAGTGGCTGCAGGAGGGTTTGGAGGAGATTGAGGTAGAGATAGAGATGGAGGCCAACATAGAGAGGGCATCCTCCCTTACAACCTTCTCCTTAAGGACCTGTGTCCAAGGAGCCGTGTGCCTTCTCAGTTGGATACTTTAGTTCCAATAAATAGTGGAATCGATTAGCGTGAGTAATGCTGAGGATAATTATCTAGGTCAATGACCTAGTCATGGTGTTAATTTGCGATGCAGGTCCAGTCTTAAAAATTACATTCACAGAGGGCTTTGCAAGGCAGGTGCTGAGATGACGTGGTCCTTCCTGTGGGAACTGGAACTAGGGGAGATAGTTTCAGAATAAGAGGCCAGAGCCAAATAAGAGGCAAGAATAAATGAGGAAGAATTTCTTCACTCAGTGAGAATGACGAATGTTTGAAGTTTCCCTCCACCCCACCAGATAGCTGTGGAGGCAGAATAAGTTCAGGACTGAAGCTGATTCCCCAATATCCTAATATCTAAGATTGTGAGGAACAGACAGGAAATTGGAGTCAGCCACAACGTTATTAAATAATCTAGCATGCTTGAGCAACTCCATGGTTCTTATTTCCTATAAGTTCATAAGTTCTCGGAGCAGAATATGGCCGTTCGGCCCATCACGTCTACTCTGCCATTCAATCATGGGTGATATATCTTTCCCTCTCAACCCCATTCTCCTGCTTTTGCCCCATAAACTCTGACACCCTTGCTTATGTTTATGTTAACTTTTATGTGGTTATGTGTCTTGTTGCTTTTCACTTAGTGTGGCTGTATGGTTACTCAAATTTCACTGTACCTCAATTGGTATCTGTGACAATAAACTGACCTTGAAACCTTGACCTTGTATTCTGAAGTTCAAATTGCTCTGTATTTTTGAACAAGTGTAACCTTGTTGATTAAGGAAAACTTAGTTGTATGGAGTTCCTAGACTTTCCAAATAAAATGTATTTTGCCACGTTCAACTATATCCATATTATTATAATTCCTCCAATCACTGAAAACCAGTAAAATTAAGGCACATACAAATCACCATAAGAATACAGAAAACCAAATACACATTAAACTATATATTGTATGGTGCAGAAACGCAGTTTCACGGCTGCACTTCAGTGAGACATACATTGGATCACATTTTATCCTTTAAAGAACACTAGACTAAGTGGGACCCATTGGGTCCCAGCTTCACACAGGAGGGCTGGTCCCCCAACGCAATATTCCACCTCTCCACCAATTCCAATATTGCTGGCCAGTGGGGGGGGGGGGGGGGCGTTCTGGAGCGCTAGCATGGTCTTCTGGGCCAAAAGGACGGTTTCCAGAGGGCTAGTATGGACATTGTGGGCCGAATGGATTCTTGGGCTGGCAGTTCAGTCACTGAGACTACTCACACATACTCACACACTCACACTCGCACGCACACACTCACACACACACACACACTCACTCACACACACACACACACTCACACACTCACACACACATACACTCACAAACACACACACATACACACACACACACTCACACACAAACACATACACTCACACACACACACACACTCACTCACAAACACATACACACACACAAACACACATACATACACACACATACACTCACAAACACATACACACACACACTGACTCACACACCATCTCCCTTGCAATCTTGCAGAGTGACTGAGTCGTGTTCACGCATCTGGGGTTTTATAGTCCTGCCCCCCCCCCGGAAGGGGCGTTACCTTCATCGCGGTGATTGACAGGCGAGAGTATCTCAAGATTTTTTAAACACTCATAACTTTTTTATTTTTCATCGATGGGAAAATCCTCGGGGCCTGCTCAGCAGAGGAGGACTGTGAGTCAGATGGCCAAGAATCATAGTGATATATGGTAGCGTTTTTTCTAAAATCAATATACAGCGCAGAGAGGAAATGGTCAAGATGAGACTTTTAATTTTTTAGATATCATTAAGAGCAAAGTTGATGTTAGGACCAGAAATCACCCAAAAGATTCTGACTAATTCAAAATGTACCATCGATCCATAATCTACAATGTTCACAGATCCAGCACTGCTTTTGTTTGCACATGTTCAAAAATACAATGGAGCTTAGTTGCCCTCTGCTCTCTTCTGATGGCTTTAATCTTCCCTAAATACATGATCTTTACCAACTGGCGAATATTACACCTCCAGATAAGAAAGATGTAACCAGAAGACGAGCAAAGATCACCAGACGATCTTCTGATTCTCACTATACATGGTTCTAGCATTATCCTGGTCAAGGTAAACCTAAGATGAGACACAGCTTCCGAAGCACTCCTTAATTCCGTTGTGAAAACTATGAACAAATGCTTTAAGAATAAGATACAGAATAAACTATGTCATCTGGTTATCATTCCAGCTGGAATCTATGAACTGTAGCTAATTTTGCTATGCCTCAGTATACACCAATGGAGTAGTAATGATGGGGGAATAGTTGTAATGACAGTATCTCAATGATATGCAACTGCGCTGATGAGCTGAAAATCATGTACCACCTGCTGTGCTGCCAACTCCTGTTGGAGTCCTGCAATGCTACTGACCTTGTCAAGTGCAATGATGATACTAAAGCAGGTGTAGGCTTGTAGCAGGGCTCTCAGATCAGTGGGGATTCAAGGTTATCTCTAATAATAGTTAAGGAGGACTATTATGGGGGAAGGTCTAAATAGAATGATACAGAGAGTAGAGAACTAAGTCCTATCCTTTGGGAAGTCTGGTATTAGCATGATACATTGGGCCTTACTGGTAATTATCTTCATTAAAAATTGGTTGGAATTGCCATATCAAACACCAGCTGCAACATTAGTGTTGATTAGATCAAGTTTTCTTGGAGCATTGATGTGCGGGCTCCATATATCAACTTTTCAGAAGTTGGGAACAGCTCTTCCTGACAATAGCTTTTCTTTAGGAAGTATCCAAAATATGCACACAGTGCCTTGGATGTAGATCCTAGTGGATAAGGCTCCAAAGAAGATGAACTCTCAATATCTACCTCCATCTCCTCCATCGATCCCCTCACCCTGCTGCAGCTGATGTTCTTCTCTCTAGTCTTATCTTCTTCCATTCCTTCCACTGAAGAAAAGAGCCCACCGAGATGTTGCTAACCAAGCATTCTATTTCTCCTGGTTCAAACATTAGATTCCAGAAACATAGAACAGCAGAGCACAGATTCTTACTAGGTGGGAACTTTGGGAATAAATGTTGATAATGCGGTAGTGGAATCCCTGTAAAGTGCCCGAGAAGGTTTCTTCATATTGCTAGTAACTCTTCTGAATAATCCTAGTGGAACTAGTAGATATCTTGTTTGAGGAACTGCATTTTAGTCACAGTGGGCAGACAAAGCATGCATTTCATTTTTAATGGGTGAAAAGTCAAAGGAGCAATGTATATGGACATATTTCCTGTTATTGTCACCTCAGCAACATTGGGAGCTTAAACAAATTACACACAAATATTCAACTTTTCCTGCCAAGGAATTAGACCCATTTGGAAAATTGTTTAGACTTTAGACTTTAGAAATTATAGCGCAGGAAATACTGTATGTCCTTTGGCCTACCTAGTCAGCTCCAACCACCGATCACCCCGCACACTAACACAATCCTACACACCAGGGACAATTTTACCAAATCTAATTAACCTAGAAACCTGTACGTCTTTTGGAGTGTGAAAGGAAACCGAGCACCCGAAGAAAACCCACTTGGTCAAAGGGAGAACGTACAAACTCCATACGGATAGCACCAGTAGTCAGGATCGAACCCGGATCTCGGAAGCTGTTAGGCAGCAACTTTGTGTATGAAGGAAATCTACCGCTGTGCCACTCTGCCGCACCACAATTAATATATAATTTGTGTACAGAAGCTAGTTTTGCACCTGAGACTGTGCAAGCATCCATTTCTGGGTTGATGAGCAAGCATTGAGAAAATGGCCTGACAATTCTGCAAACAACTCACCTCAGCGTGTGAGACATCTGCGTGGTATCAGACACACATTTAATGACACTTATTGCACGCCAACTACAGTAGTTCCACATTTACCAAGAGAAGGTGGCGGATGGATGTGTGACTTATGACAAGGAGCAAACTCCACAGCAAGTTAGCAGTAGATGCAAATTAAAGGGTGCACTTTCGATGATGAATGATTTATCCATAGCCGCTGCTACTCAGCTATTCTGAGCTGCGTAAGTCGCATTGATGGTGATGGCCGCATTTCTATATGATGCACACAACAGGACATTTGTGAGCCCTGCGCTCTTGCTCAGTCCATAGATCATCATCTCCATGGCAACCTTTTAGAATGCTGAACTGTGATGGCCTTTGCAAAGTGGTTTTAAGTCAACTCACTCGTCAGCAGTCAACATAAAACAGTACAGAACTGGACAGGAATAGGGCCTTTGGCTCATGATGTCCGTGTTGAGCATGATGCCAAATTAAACTAATCTCCTCGGCCTGCATCCCTCCAACAGCATGTGCCTGTTTAAAAAGAACTCTGAAATGTTTATCATTAACCTGGGTCTCTGCCGCTGTAAGACAGCAACTCCACCACTGCACCACCCCATGATTCAGTTTGTTTTCATCCACAAATGTCAAAGTTTTCACCCCTGCTAAAAGAGCACATTTACCAGCAATTCCTTTATTTTTATTTCGGTCATCCATTTGGAGAATGGCACTTGACACCGCACAAAATAGCCCACAAATAAAAACCAAATCCTTTTTTCTAAACATTTTTGATTTGGAGCTGGCTACATTATTGTCATGTGAACAAGGTGCAGTGAAACACTTTGTTTTGCATGCTATCCAATCAAATCAGATAATATTTACATAAATACAATCAAACCAAACTTAAGTACAATAGGTAGAATAAAGGAGAAGATACAGAGTGTGGAATATAGTTCTCAGCATTGCAGCACACCTGAGTTACTCCAGCATTTTGCGTCTACCTTCGATTTAAACCAGCATCTGCAGTTCTTTCGTACACATTGCAGCACACCTGTTCCATTGACAAAGTCCATGACCGTAATGGGGAGGAGGTGAATCAGACAGTGTCATGGCTTATGGGTAGGACCGTTCAGAAGCTGAATAACAGAGGAAGAAGCTGTTCCTGTGTTGAGTGGCACACACTTTCAAGCTTCTGTATCTTCTGCCCGGAAATGGGCGTGGGAAGAAGCAGGAATGCCAGGGATGGGACTGTCTTTGATTATGTTGGCAGCTTTTCCGAGGCGGTGTGGTATAGATGGAGTCAAAGCTGGGAAGTCTGGTCCATGTGATGGACGAGGTTTCACATACAACTCTCTGTAATTTCTTGCTGCCTTGGTTGAGCTGTTCTCAAACCATGCTGTGATGCAACCCAACATGGTGTTTCTTTGGTGCATCTGTAGACATTTGTCAAAGGCATTGGAGGCATACCAAATTTTCTCAGTCTCCTAAGGAAGCAGAGACAGTGCTGTGCCTTCTTGGCACTCACTTCAATGTAATTGGGACATGACAGATCGTTGCTAATAATAATGTCAAGGAACTTGAAGTTCTCAACCATTTCCACTTTGGCACCATTGATGCTGATTGGGGCATCAACTCCACTAAGCTTCCTGAAGTCGAAAAGTAACTCCTTTATCTTGCTAACATTGAGGGAATTGTTGTTCTCATGACACCATGTTGCTAACTTTTCTATCTCCTTCCTGTACTCCATCTCATTATTGTTTGTGATGCAGCCCCCCACAGTGGTGTCATCTGCAAACTTGCAGATGGAAATAGAACCAAATTTGGCCGCACAGTCGAGAGAGTATAGGGAATATAATAGGGTCTAAGAATACATTTTTGCAGGGCACCAGTGTTAAGAATTATCATGGAGGAGGTTTTGTCACATATCCTCACTGATTGTGGTCTGTGTGTCAGAAGTCAAGGATCCAGTTGCGGGAATTCATTCCTCATTCTAGGAGTTAGTTGGTAAGTGATTTAAAAAGCAGAGCTGTTAAAAGCAGACCTATGTTTGATAAATAGGAGTCTAACATAGGGGTCCTTGTTGTCCGGGTGTTCCAGAGATGAGTTTAAGCCCAGGGTGATGACATCTGCTGTGGATCTGTTTTAACAGTAGCAAGAATGTGGATCATTCCTGGCTGGGATGCTGAAGTTAATGTGCGCCATCACCAGTCTCTCAAAGCACTGCATGGTGGTGGATGTCAGAGCTACTGGACGGTAGTCATTCAGCTACTTTATTTTTCTTTGGCACCAGGATGTTAATGGTCTTGAAGCAGGTGGAGATCTCAGAATGGGGTAGTGAGAGGTCAAAGATGTCTGTGAATACTTCTGCCAACTGATCCGCACCGGTCGTGAAGAAGCAGTCAGGGTTAGATCAAGTCCTGATGCTTTCCGCAGGTTCACTCTCAGGAAGGCCGATCAGAACAAGAAACAAAGCTGAACTACAGTAACCACTCGAGAACAGCTATGACAAATCTCTGTCGCTGTCACATCAGGAATTAGCCAAAAATATGCCAAATAACCTGAGAATCAACTTGCCACAGAGAATTGGGGCAGACCTTATGTATTCTAAAGGTTACGAACTCCATTGGAGCATCTTGGGGTGTGTGTGGACTTCTATACAACGTTTCCAATGTAGTCCAAGAAACAGGAGGTGATACCAAGCAGAGGCTAGTTATCATGTGCAACAAGGAACTGCAGATGCTGGTTCACACAAAAAATAATGCCAGAGTTACTCAGCGGTCTGATGAAGAGTCTCGACCTGAAATGTCACCTATTCCATTTCTCCAAGTCTGATGAAGGGTCTTGACACAAAACTTCACCTATTCCTTTCCTGCAGAGATGCTGGAGAGTTACTCCAGCATCATATTGTGTCTATTTTCAGAGGCTAGTCATAACTACTTTGGGGAAGGAAGTCGCGAAAAAAATAATGAGTTATGGTTGGCTGTTCTGATGTATCACTTAGCAACTGGCTCCAAAAGTGCATGAACAGGTGTTCAGGAGCTAAGATGGCAGCAATTAACTAAAACAGTTACTGCGCAGAGGGTAGTTTGTGAAAGAGCAAGGCGCTGTATTGTAATAAGTATTTTTGTTATGTTTTATTTATCAATATCAATAGTTAGCTGAAGATTTAATACTGTGGACTGGAGGGTGGCTAATGTAACCCCACTTTTTAAGAAAGGAGGGAGAGAGAAAACAGAAAATTATAGACCAGTTAGCCGTCCATCGGTAGTGGGGAAAATGCTTGAGTCGATTATTAAATATGTAAAAGCAGCGCATTTGGAAAGCAGTGACAGGATCGGTCAGTCAGCATGGATTTATGGAGGGGAAATCATGCTTGACTAATCTTCTGGAATTTTTTGAGGATGTAACAAGTAGATAATGGAGAGTCAGTGGATGTTGTGTATCTGGACTTTCAAAAAGCCTTTGACAAGGTCCCACACAAGAGATTAGTGTGCAAAATTAGAGCACATGGTATTGGGGGTAGGATATTGACATGGGTAGAGAACTGGTTGGCAGACAGGAAGTAAAGAGTAGGAATTAACGGGTCCTTTTCAGAATGGCAGGCAGCGACAACTGGAATGCCACAAGGCTCGGTGTTGGGACTCAAGTTATTTACAATATATATTAACCATTTAGACGAGGGAATTAAATGTAACATCTCCAGGTTTGCAGATGACACAAAGCTGGGTGGCAGTGTGAGCTGCGAGGAGGATGCTATGAGGCTGCAGGATGACTTGGATAGGATGGGTGAGTGGGCAGATGCATGGTAGATGCAGTATAATGTGGGTCAATGTAAGATTATCCACTTTGGTGGCAAGAACAGGAAGGCAGATTATTATCTGAACGGTGTCAGATTAGGAAAAGGGGAGGTGCAACGAGATCTGGGTGTCCTTGTACAGCAGTCACTGATAGTAAGCATGCAGGTAAAGCAGGCAGTGAAGAATGCTAATGGCATGTTGGCCTTCATTGCGTGAGGATTTGGGTTTAGCAGCAAGGAGGTCCTACTGCAGTTGTACAGGGCCCTGGTGAGACCACACCTGAGTATTTTGTGCAGTTTTGGTCTCCTAATTTGAGGAAGGACATTCTTGCCATTGAGGGAGTGCAGTGTGTGTTCACCAGGTTAATTCCCAGGATAGTGGGACTGACATATGATGAAAGAATGGGTCAACTTGGCTTGTATTCATTGCAATTTAGAAGGATGAGAAGGGATCTTATAGAAACATATAAAATCCTTAAGGGATTGGACAGGCTAGATGCAGGAAAAATGTTCCCCATGTTGGGGAGCCCACAACCAGGGGTCACAATTTAAGAATAAGGGGTAGGCCATTTAGGACTGAGATGAGGAAAAACGTTTTCACCCAGAGAATTGTGAATCTGTGCAATTCTCTGCCACAGAAGGCAGTGGAGGCCAATTCACTGGATGTTTTCAAGGGAGTTAGATTTAGCTCTTAAGGCTAATGGAATCAAGGTATATGGGAAAATGCAGGAACGGGGTGCTGATTTTGGATGATCAATTATGATCATATTGAATGGCGGTGCTACCTCAAAGGGCCGAATGGCCCACTCCTGCACCTATTTTCTGTTTCCTGAAAAATGATGATATTTCGTAAGAGGAGTGGTATCTGGACAGTATGGACAAAAGAAACTGAGATGGGACATCTGAATCCAGCCAGCTACCTGAAGTCATGTAGCCTGATGTCAGGATCCAGATCCATGTAGTCAATGAATGGTGTCAATGGAGCTGGCACTCCGTACCCGAGAATCCTCGACCAAGGAGGCCAACTGCGAACAGAAACCAGTACTCAGGCAGCGCATCCTCAGATCCTGCCCTTTATAGATCCTATGATACCTGTGATTATCTCTTTTTTTAATTAGAAAGAAAAATATACTTATTTGTTCTTACTTTTTTTTACTCAAGGTCAGTGAACTTACTTAAATAGGTGAGGAAAGGGGGTGGGCCAAGAGGTGGAATGTGATCGCGAGATCCAGGTGAGGAATTGATTGGAAAGGAGGTCAGGTGGGGTAGAGATAGTAACTAAGATTAGAGGTAACGTGAAGATAAATGGGTTCCCTTTGCCTCTCTCTACGATCTATCTCCTTTCTACATCAGTCTGAAGAAGGGTTCCGAAGCAAACGTTTCCTTGTACAGATGCTGCCTGACCTGTTGAATTCCTCCAGCAGCTTGTTCTATACTCAAGATTCCACTATCTGCAATCCTGTGTCTCCAATTAACCCTATTATCCTGTTTTGGCATTCAATAACTGCGTGGCTGGTGATCCAACTACATAACACAGGGATGGAAACCCTTTTGCCCTTAAATCGTGCCATTAGATTGATGATACATGGGTAACCTACTCCTGTCCCAGTGTCCCAAGCATCCCATTTCCGAATAATAATTATACTGTAACAGTGTTTCCTCATTTTGAATGTGCAATACTGTGCTGTGCCTATTACCATAGAGCAACTGTTTACATGGCTTTGACTATTTCCCAAATTGTTGGCTGTATTTTTAGGGCAATGCCTCCTCATCCTGGTGGAAATATTTCCTCCCCATCTGCCTTATCAACCATTGGAATTAATAGTAAGATTAAACGAGAACTTACCGGTTTGAAGTTTGATCTTTATTTTATGAGGAGTTACGTTGAGGGATTACGTGAAGAACCCGCCAGCACGCATGCGCGTCAATCTTCAAAGCAGCGGTGTTAGATCACAGATAACAGTTGTTGATCCAAACATAGTAAGATTAGAGAAAACTAGAATACCAGCTGATCTTTATGTTAGAGGGTTGGGAGCGGAGGGCACGTAATCCCTCAACGTAATCCCTCAGTCTGGCAATGGGTTCGTTATAAAATGTTTGAAAAGATCGTTTGTTTGACCATCCTGCAGCCGCTAGGTTGTGGTCCCTCGAAACGTTCATAACCCTGCTGCTGATGTTGTTGCAGCCCTGGTGGAGTGAGACTTGAAAATATCAGTGTTCACTCCTGTATAAGCCAGAACCCGTTTTAACCACCTGGAGATGGTCTGTAGTGATACTTTCTTATGAGACTTATGTAACTAACAAACATTGCTAGTTCAGACCCTCTAAGGCTCTTAGTGACCTAAACATACTGGTGTAGATGTGTGACCACACACAACCGAAGGTCCATGGGATATGCCAACAAA
The DNA here is from genome assembly GCA_038087875.1 of Malacoraja senta. NCBI lineage: Eukaryota > Metazoa > Chordata > Chondrichthyes > Rajiformes > Rajidae > Malacoraja > Malacoraja senta. The sequence continues at coordinate 299,234,691 of CM075977.1, read as the reverse complement.
TCTAGTTTAAGACCCGATGCCCCTGATCTATTCTGCTTGGCTAAGGCATAAACATAAAATGTTAATTTTCCTGCAGATATAATCATCATGTCCAGTCACAGCTTATGCAATGACTGGACCCGTTGCGCTGAACTCAGCGCCATGAGCATAACCACTTTGTAAGTGAGTATGACCAAGGACAGGGATGTAGCTGGAGCCCACCGGCGAAGCGACGTAGCACAATGTTAACATCCCATATCTCTGCGTACCTGGGCCTGGGAGGTTTCGAGTTGAAGATACCCTTCATAATCTAGATATCAGAGGGTGAGACCCGACAGAGTGGATTCTGCTCCCCGCAGCCAATATGACAAGAAGGCACGTGAGGCACAGTAAATGGCACTTTAACTTAACGAGTGTCAAAACCCCATATAAAACTGAACTTCAAGACGTCAGTCATCTGTGCCAAATTATATGTAATATTAGCATAAAACAAAATACTTCCCATCTTATGAGGAAAAGTACTGCTTATTTGGTGCTATCCCTGCAATCTGCAGTGAGCACTCCCATGGTTTGGTTAAACAACCTGAGCCGCCGGAATGGCCTCCTCAGAGTCTGCAAGTCAATGAATTGATTTATCATGCAGAGGATGGTTTCCCGAATCATGGCTAAACCAGCAAATTTTTTGTGTCTAAAAATAACCATATAAGGTTCTATTATCATTCCCAACATCAGCGGGAACCATGGCTGTATAGGCCGGTCAGGCACTACGAAAATGCCTGAAGCGGGAACTTGCTGAATTTTTTGCAAGCCCCGTCTGATGAGGCAAAATGGAGGAAGACATAAAAGAACATTCCTCCCCAGTGTAGCAAGAATGCATCCATCGACACTGATATGCCATATATTTTTTGCAACTGGTGATTGAGCCTGGATGCAAACATCTCGATCTTTTAGTGTTCCATCGAGCCACAATGTCATTAAATACTTTGTGATCCAACATCCATTCTGTGTTATCATTGATTTTACATGATGATACACCAGTGCCAAATGAGGTTAGGTAACCTATCACCGGATACTTTGACTTGGTTGCACCCGTGTGATTAACATATACCACCACCAAAGTGCATCAACTTGGACTTGAGCATGCAGATCATGCATATTCGCACAAAACCTTTAATCCACAGAATGCACCTAGTGTCTATAGGTAGTTGATACCATATAACTGAAGAATTGGCAACTCATGCAATCCCATCCCATCCGCCTCCGTAACTAGAGATGGTATTAGTAATTTTCCATCTTTGAGCAATGGCATCAGTTTGTAATTAACTGAAGATTTACTGATGAAAAGTTAGTGGAGCAATGCAGAATACTGTTCGTCCACCATGGTGACTTTGATAGTTTCAGCTGGGAATAGCATAGGTCTGGTAACAATGACCTACATGGTACTTGAGAGCTTACCCATTTGCACGCTGTATAGTTCTGATACTGCAAAGGCCCAAATAGCACAGCTGAAAGCCAATATATTGCCAATTACAATTGATGAATAGAAGGCTGCTTGATAACCACAAGGTTGTTACAGGTTTCAATTAATTTCAATCTCTTGCCTCAGGGCGGAGTCCCAGACAAATTAATAGAATTAAAGGTAAATCCCAATAAGCAATAATTTCAGTTGGTATCAACTTAAATGTAACTGGATGGATGAGAAACCCAATTTCTCAATATAGTTTGGTGGCTGATACAGCTAATTTAGCAAAATACAGCGTTTAGAATATCATCCAGTTAGGCCATAACAATTGTTTTTTAGCTCTGAGCAGCCGAAGCACTGGTTTTAGTAATTTGGTAAATAACCTGTGAGCTGGTTAGCCCATTTTGCAATGCTTTTAACTATATCATTGCCCCATCCAGCTAAATTTCAAATATCTCCGGTGCCCCGTGAATGGAAACTGATCCCATGGAAGTTAAACAGTCATGAATTTTCCTATTCAGAAATGTCTATACTGCACATGTGAGTTGAACCTGTTGACAATGAACAGGCCACATCTGCCATAATTGCGAGCCTGCCTTGAAAGGCAACTCCAGCCATATTTACGAGAACTCTGGCCAAATTCAGCGCCTGTCTTGCTTGTATACTGTGCAGTATAAACTATCTCATGTTATCATTTTAATTAATAAACAGATCTGAATCTTATGTTATCATTGTCATCTGTACAAAAACAAGTGTAAATATTACCAACTTGCAAATGGTCCACATACCCCATGTTTCGGAAAAAACCAGACCCACCTACCTTCATGGTTATCAGTGGTTTTATGGTAAGCCCAAAGGCCCCTCATGCGGGTTCTATTTCCGTCCTTGATTTGGAGAGTAGGAGAGTAGATCCCATATTTCCCCATAGGACCGGTTTTGGGCATTGGCCTAAAAGATCTGCGCTCAGCTTTCAACCTGCCACCAGCTCCTGCTGATGGGGGCGTGGGGTGTGTTGTCGCCGACACAATGAAGCTTTGCTCGTCGTTGGTACTTTGATTAATACATTATAGCCATAGAGGGAGTGCAGAGAAGGTTCACCAGACTGATTCCTGGGATGTCAGGACTTTCATATGAAGAAAGACTGGATAGACTTGGCTTATACTCGCTAGAATTTAGGAGATTGAGAGGGGATCTTATAGAAACGTACAAAATTCTTATGGGGTTGGACAGGCTAGATGCAGGAAGATTGTTCCCGATGTTGGCGAAGTCCAGGACAAGGGGTCACAGCTTAAGGATAAGGGGGAAATCCTTTAAGACCGAGATGAGGACAAACTTTTTCACACAGAGAGTGGTGAATCTCTGGAACTCTCTGCCACAGAGGGTAGTTGAGGCCAGTTCATTGGCTATATTTAAGAGGGAGTTAGATGTGGCCCTTGTGGCTAAGGGGATCAGGGGGTATGGAGAGAAGGCAGGTACGGGATACTGAGTTAGATGATCAGCCATGATCATATTGAATGGCGGTGCAGGCTCGAAGGGCCGAATGGCCTACTCCTGCACCTATTTTCTATGTATCTATGTATCTATGATTAGTCCGACAGCTTTTGTTTCCTCATCCCGGTCTTACCTGTTTGAACAGGTTTTCCGTGAAGAGAAGATTCAGCGGCTGGACATTACTGGCCTTTCTATGTTCATTTTGATGTGTGCCTTGCATATCAAGACCAGGCCAGTAAACTTTAAAATTTTGTTGGAGTTTCATTTCCTGGTTTTTCATGCCGCCTCCAATATCACCCCAGATAGCGCTGTTCACTGCTGGCACTTTCAGGAACCCTTTCACCTGTTCCTATAATGATGTGATGTGAGGTAGCTGCTGCTCCGTGAGGGGAACTCTGGCCCCTCCGGGTTTTTCTGCCAATGGCTGGAAGCAAACTTTTCCTGCAGGAGCTCCTTCGTTTGCGAGGATATCGCAACCCTTGATGCAATGACATACATTTCTGGAACCTCACGCATGTACTCCAGTATGTTCCCCTGACATACTTCTGAGTTTGGAGTCAGTTACCAACTGACCCCTCGCACTCACCTTCACAGATAGGGAGATTTCCATGGACCATATGAGGATGGAGCATTACCTTGATGAACGCCCTGCAGACGCTATCCAAGCTCCATCTGGGTAAAAACGTCCGAGGATGTACCCATGTCGGAGGGGATCTCTCCTGGCCTGACTTCAGTCTAGGCCTCTCAGACTCTGTTTGGCTCTTACCCTCTGCGGCCTGCCGGAGTCTGAAGTCGCCGCCGGCTAGCCGCACTTCCGCGGTCCGTAGCCGTGTCTTCCCACAGTCCTCGTAGCCGAGGTTCCCCCGAGCCGGGTTACCCGCAGTCTTCCCACGGTCCCCGAAGCCGGGTTCCGCAGTCCCCACAGCTGGGCTTCCCCCGAGCCCGGTATCCCCGCGGTTGTTGCAGCCGGCATTCCCCCCATGGTCCCTGTAGAAGGAATTCCCCACGATGTCGGGTTTCCCCTAAGCCGGTTGTCCCTGCTGTCTCCGCAGCTGGGATTCCCCCGCGGTCCCTGAAGAAGGGCTTCCCCGCGATGTCTGTGGTCGGGCTTCCCCCGAGCCGGAACCCCGCAGTTTTCGCAGCCGGGATTCCCCCGTGGTCCCTGTAGAAGGGAACCGGGTGGAGCTGGGATTTCGACCCCGGAACATCTCCAGCAGGAACTCTGTAAAGAGCTTCCTGCAAGGAGAAAACAGACCTGGAAAAAAGTTTAAAACGTACCTTCAGGTTTGACCGCTGGTGGAGCAGGGCTCCCCCAGCCCGTCGTTGCGCAATGCGTTAGATGATATGACGCGCTTGCGTGCTGGCGGGTTCTTCACGTAGTCACTCACGTGACTCCGAAGTAAAATTCCCCATACTTGTCCTATCAGTTCTTCTTAATCTCTCAAACGTTAACTGGGTTTATCAGTGATTAACCATGCACATTTCATGAAGTGCTACCCTAGTTTGCAATTTGTTACTTTATACAGAGGCATCAACTTGCATTTAGGTACAGTGGTGGCTTTGAAGTGGTTAAGCATCCAAAGACTCTTTAGCAAGGAACACTGCACAAGAAAGCAGAGTCACAGAGCAGATTCTGAAGGAGCTGGGGGAGGATAAACAAAACACATTTTAAACTGATGTATTTCTATAAAAAAAGGACACAAAGTGCTGGAGTATCTCAGCAGGTCAGGAAACATTTCTGAACAAAATGGATATGATGTTTCGTGTCGAGATCCTTCGTATTTCTACCTTAGATCTTAAAATCTAGAAATTGAATTTCAACTATTCTTGGGGCATTGAAACATGATTGCATTAAATCAAAAAATAGTCAAAAAGTATGAAAAAAAGATGTTTGAATTAAGGTTAGGGTGTTGTTGAGGAAATTGACAGAGGAAAATTAAAGGAAAAGCGGAGAGTTCGAGGTTTGCTTCAAGACAATTTATTGCATGATATCATGGAGATGGTGGCAGCTAACTGTTCACCGGTACTCTGACGTTGCAGCAGAATTAACCAACAGTTATACAGTGCAGTAAACAACTTTTTTTTTGTTAGATACAATTATCCTGTTGTTACTATCTACTACATGGGTACCAATTATTTCATTAGTCATAATATACATTTTGTTTATGTTAATCTTATCCAACAACAGACGGTTAATACATCAAAATTAATACAAGGGCATCTTGACATTATTCTATCTCATCTTTCAAGCAGACCGCACCACTGCCCCCTCTCTGAGCCAATCATAAGCCCCCATTTACTGCAACGTTTCAGTGCTACTCGTGGTAGGGGGTCAACCCAACTATTGCTGTTCTGTTTTTAATCACAATAGTTACCGACATTACAGGATTAACTATTGTGATCCAGCATTCATTAACTTTCCACTGAGAAACAGGCTTCCTTATCTATGTCCTAATTTATGTGCCTTATTCACCATGCTACACATTCCCAGACAAGCGATAATGCGTCTGAAACGTGTTTTGCCAAATTCCCATGTTCTTCTTCTGCATCTGGTCAACGAGAGATGCCAATTGCCATATCCGCACACCCTTTTGTTACCTTATTTAATTCCGATCAAAATTAAGTAAATGAAGATTTTAATTTTTTCTTCTACATTTCCATCCTTGTTGATCTTTATGATCAACACTTATATTATAGTTTCATTAATTAGGCGGAAAAAAATAAGGCATTCGTGTCCGATTATAATCTGGTTGGAACCAGTCCCTTTTTGTTACCTTCATCCTGTTTCTCATAACTATCTAGATGCCTCACTTCACCCTCATGTCCTCGATGATCCCATACAATGTTAGTATATCAATAAGTGTTTAACACTACAAAGATAGTTAATTAGGAATATGTCTTTATTTTGACACTTTAAAAAAAAAATCTTACTATACTACAACATTTTACGTGTTTCCTTCTCTTTGAGGGATCCGTCTGAGTGATGCAGTTTACAGCTAGTGGCGTGTATCCAATTGGGTTACTCTTTTACTTTTACAGCTGTCCGTGTTGTTAGCAGCACCATATATGGTCCTCTCCACTTAGGAAAGAAAGAATCTTTGATTATTTCTCGTACATAAACCTGATCTCCTGGTTTAAATTTCCTTTTGCTGGAGGGAACTGTGCCTGCTTTACTTTTTCATAGATTTTGCCGAATCTACAGTAGGTATTATTTCTTTCAAATTAAAAATTAAAATATTTACTACCACCCTTGCATCATTGCTCCTGGTGGGGTGTGCTTCCACCCATCTGGAGAACATATCAACTATGACCCCAGGGCCGGATTTACGTATAAACTAGACAAGCTTAAGCTTAAGGCCTCGAGATCTAGGGGGGCCTCGGCTCTTCTTCCGAGGGCAGTCTTATGACAATGCTGCCAACATGGCTGGGAGATACAAGGGTATGCAGCAAAAAATCCTCGAAAAAAACAAATTTGCAAGATTTATTCCATGTGCTGCTCACTCATTAAATTTGGTGGACAATTCGGCTGTTGATTGCTGCCTTGATGCAGTGACCTGTTTTGGAATTATCAATAAAATGTATACCTTCTTTTCATCCTCCACAAATAGATGGGCAGTTCTAAAATCATTTTTGCAACCTCAGTCAAAAGTGCCTAAATATTTGTCAGACACTAGGTGGGAGGCATATGCAAAAGCCACAGAAGCTATTTTGGAAAGTTACAGCGCTATCACTGATGCCCTCAGTCATTTGTACTCTGATGTGAATGTGAAGAGTGATACCAGGCTTCAAGCTAACAATCTTTTGCAGAAAATGGAAGAACTGGAATTTGTGTTTATGCTGCATTTTTGGACCCATCTGCTAGGTCATTTCCACAAGGTCAACAATTCAGAAAACCAAACTGTTATTGAGTACTTGTGCAAGTTTGTACAGTTCACTTCAGGATTTTGTAAGCAAAATTAGAGAAGATTTTGATGAGCTTGAGCAACAAGCAAAGGCCACCTTGCCAGATGTTAACTACAGAACTGTCACAGGGAGACAAAGAGTAAGGAAATGGCAAGGAAATGACGGAAGTGCACCTGGTCCTGATGCTTTAGATAAACTCTCTTCAAGAGATAAGTTTAGGATAAAATAGTAAGATTAAACGAGAACTTACCTAAGTTTGAAGTTTGATCTTTATTTTATGAGGAGTTATGTTGGTGATTATGTGAAGAACCCCGCCAGTGCGCCTGCGCATCAATCTTCGAAGCAGCGGTGTGAAATCACAAAAAACAACAAGCAAAGTAATATAGTATCATAATAAAACGAGTAATACAAGAACTTCCATCTGACCTTTATGATAGAGGGTTGGGTCATGGTGGGCACGTAATCACCAACGTAACTCCTCATAAAATAAAGATCAAACTTCAAACTTAGGTAAGTTCTCGTTTAATCTTACTAGTTTACTTCGGAGTCACGTGAGTGACTACGTGAAGATTTTAAAGCTTTGTGATTTCATGCCGCAGACAAATCCCGGCTTCTCACTGCATTGATTGACTCGGAACGAGAATATTCAATAATGCATTAATAATAACATTTGTACCACAAATGCAGTAATTCATTTATTTGAATAAAATAATTAATAGTATCCCCTTTAACCCAGGGAAAATTAAGCAGAACTTAATATAGTATCTGCAAACAGCCCCGTATTGGCAATAGCCCGATGGTAAAAGTGTTGAAACACCAACTTATTAGATCACCCGGCGGCTGTGAGAATATGATCGACGGGACTTCCTTCGCCCTGGTCGTCAATGTTGCTGCTAAACTGAATGGAATGTATAACCATCAATGTTCACACGTGCAGCAACTAAAACTTGTTTTTAACCATCTTAAAATAGTCTAAACTGACACTATCTTGTATGGTTTTTCGTGAATGATAAACAATCTTGTTTTCATATTTCATAAGATCTTTGTAGCCTCAATTCTTTGCAATAAATATGTCTTAACATATAGACATGGATCCATAGAATATGTTAATAAAACAATCTTGAATCCTGTCACACCTGATCCTACTTCATTTGAGTAGTTCATAAAATGTAAAACATAACATAATCCTGAGGTACTTCTGTGTATCTGTAACTTTGTAATGTTACAAGTGCCATAAACATGACTACCTTCATGCTGAACTTGGCCAAATCAGAATCGTACCAAGATACCTTTGATGAAGTAGCTTAAAACAATTCTATATTCTGGATTCCCTCCTAGGTTTAGAAGGTCTGGAATTAAAATTCCTTTCATTAATCTGGAAATAAAAGAACGAGACTCAACAGGATGTCTTTCCAACCTCATCAAATAAAAACAAGGAATAATATACTTCTGTGTGAATAAATCGCACTATACCTCAACCCATTAAATAGAGGTCAATCCAAGATATTTGAGACATGTGCCGTACAACATTCCATATTCTTTTATACACAGAAATGTTTTCCCCTCATTCTTTACATAATGGGAAAGCAGTATTTACAGAGTCACAACTCAGATTCACAAATGTACTGCTTTTGAGTACTCTTCCGCCAGACTGCTGTAAGCAAGACCACAGCATGCCCAGACAATCCTCTTTTTTTTAAACCTGCATCCATACAGGCATATGACGGATGTTACTCTCCAATTATCGAATACACCAGTAACTTCCTTCTTTTGGGAACATTTATCAGAAACTGTCATAAATTGCAATATCAAAGGGAACCATGGCTGCGTAGACCCGTCTGGTACCACGAATACCCCAGAGGCAGCATACTGCTTCGTTTTAAGCAGACACCGATTTATGAGACAGGATGAAGTAAAATGCATATAACAACATACCATCCTAATATAGCGAGAAACATCCATCGCTACTGTCTCCCGATGTAGTCCCATAACACATATCTCTGTAACTGGTGATTGAGTCTGGATGGAAACAAGTCATATCTGGCTTCCCAAATCTAACTATTATATCATTAAAAAATCTTAAGGTTAAACATCCATTCTTTGTTATCATGGAAATATGTTATCAACATAAGCCTTCCAATAGACTTTAAAACGTCGATTCTCCATGTCTGTAAAATAATACTTCTTCCATATTCCATCTGTCCACAGATGGATACCTATTCAGTGGCAATAATCGTAGTACACTTATATCAGTCTGTTAAGACCATGGAAGGCTGTTCAATCCATATCTTGCTTGAACTACTGAAGACATGTTAAATCCACTACTGCAATCAGAAGCAGCATTTGTTGTTTAATTGCATGGCCTATCAAAAAATGGCCATCATGCATCTTAGTGTTTTTTCTTTTTGCAGTCTGCAGCTGCTGGTAGTCCAATGGCCCATATTGTATTGCTGGAAATAACACTAATTCTCCTAACAAGCTGGCCACCTGTCTTAATTGAAGATTGTTGCTTTTCCAACTGCTTAATACCACCATCAATTAGCTTTACCCTTTACCCTGGGTAAATTACTACCTTTTCAATTGAATCAAATAATCAATTGTTGTAAGTATCGTTAACTTAATTTCTCTCTGGATGAATTAAACCCAACTTTCAAAAGTAGTTTGAATAATTTGAGAGAGATAACTCACGAATTTTCTTGTTCGTCCTAATTAGGACATCATCCAGTTAAGCCATCCACATCTGTCCTTGGACTCTAAGTAGCCGCAAAATTGGTTTTACCAATTTAGTGAATTTCTAGGGACTGAAGTTAACCCGTTAGACAGAGCTTTGAATTGCCATAATTGTTCCTTTAGATAATTTTATCTTATAAACGAACAAACACTAAGTAATATACATCTTTCAGATCTGTAAGTGCCATAAAACATATTTTTTGAAATAAATTGTTTGGCAGTCTCAAAGTCTCTATTTTGAAGTGTCTATACTGCACAAAATTTTAAAGATTTGTCAGATCTAAAATACTCCTCACCTTTTTAGGTTGTGAAATTTTAAACACAATTTGGTGGTTTTGATAAACCGACCTTTCAATTACTTGTTTATAAACAAGTTTTCAATTCAGCTTGAACCTCCATCAATTATTTTTATGTGAAATTGAAGTGTTCTGCTTGGAACATGCTGGATGGCAAATCAGCATTTGAATCGAATCAATTAGAAACCTTTCTATAATACTCAGAATAATAACTGAAGTAATTTGCTTCCAATATTTGGCTGTTTTTGACTTAATATGTTCCCATAAGAACCAGGTCCACCTACCTCCTTTGTCATCTGAGTGACCTGTGGTCCTTGGCTCCTGGCAGGCAAAACCCACGCTTTTTCGTTTTCCTGCTGCAGGACATCAACTGCGTACCTGCTTCAATGGTCGATTTGATCCTGATGTCGGTCCAGGATTTTGTATGATGTCTGAAAGGAAACGTCCTCTTTGCAGACTTAACGACCATTGATGTTGTGATCAACTTTGCTGTTTTTGCCTCATTATCCAACTCTTTCCCACGATTCATGAGATTTTTTCTCTGAAGAATAAGTTGAATGACTGCACATTGCTGGGCTTTGCAGAGTTGCTGCAACTTTGGGTTGATGGTGGACCGAATGGCATACTTCCTGAAACAATTCATCTTGAAGTGGGCGCTACATAGCAACCTTAGTGCCACTTGATGCATCTCCATCCATGGCCTCCATCCATCGTTTTGCAAATTGCAGTTGTTCATCAACCCAACAGCTTCAATATTCTCTGCAGTTTACTTTCCTTAGGCTTACATGCCTTCGCCCATCTGACCCCTTATCTTGGTTCACTGCTAGTACTTTCAGCAATATGCAGTTCCTTGGGATCTCGTGCTTTTTTGGCATTTTCATCCATCGTAAGCTACTAGAGCTGATGGCAGACACAATAGTTGATCACAGAGACCACGTCCTTTCCAGTGGCTCTCCTGACTCTGACGGGGCAGCGAATCGTACTACCAGGAGTAAAACATCTGGCAGCTGCCGTCTTCGCTTGTATCGGCCTCACCGTCAGACTCAGGGTCAGATCTCACAGAGCAGCAAATCGTACTGCCAGGAATAGCCCATCTGGCAGCTGCCGTCTTCGCTTGTTTTGGAAACTCTGCTGACCCTGTGCACGCGCCTCATCAATGAGGGTGCTATCAAGCAGCCCTTTACTAGGTGCTACTGACCTGGCTTCTGGAGCCTGGTTCTGACATCACTCCTCCTGGAGTATGTTTTGTTGGAGCAACCTGTGTACAGGTTATCCATTTGGAATATCCACTCAGAAAGTGGTATCCAGCCTTGGAGGTGAATCCCAAACTGACTCTTGCTCCATGGCCCTGACTTGTATGTTGCCTAGCACCCAACTGACGCTGGCTCCGTTCTTTTCTTTAATGCACAAGCCACAGTTCGCCCCGCTCCCAGCCGGCGACTGTTGTAGGGTATGAGGCAGTCCTTTACCGACCGCATTCCCGCAGCTTTTTATCGGCTTTGCCTTGCCCCACTGGTGCTGACTAAATTCACTTCAGCCCCAATATCACCAGTCGCTATGCTGTCTGCTGGCGACTGTACCGTGGTCAGAGGCGGCTGGTCGCCGACCGCAATCTCGCGACTTTCTACCAGCTGAGTCGCTCGCCTCCTCCCCTTGCCCGTTTTTTCCATGGTGCCTGTGGAAAAAATCCCCACAGACCCACAGCAAACGGACACGGAAATACTTCCAAAAAAGTTTATACTTACCTTGTAGTTTAAAAACTACAATTCCACTAGAGGAGCTCTGCTCCTCGCGTCCGTTTGCGCCAATGCGTCTGACGTAATGACGCGCAGGTGCACTGGCGGGGTTCTTCACGTAGTCACTCACGTGACTCCGAAGTAAAATCCTTTATTCCTATAGTAGATGCACTTGAAACCAATTTAAAAAGAAGAGGTACTGTGTACACTGAAGTTGCACAACAGTTTTCCTTTCTTGCCAATCTGACCACATCTAAGCAAGGAATTCAGCAAGGTGTTGAACAGTTGATAATAATAATAATAATAGATTTTATTTATATAGTGCTTTTCAGGACTCAAAGTCGCTTTACAATTGAGAGTCAGGAATAAACAAAACAAAATAGAGCAGTAAGACAGAGGGGAGGGGAACATGGGACTAAGGGTATGCAGAGGTGAAGAGATGGGTCTTGAGGCGGGACTGGAAGATGGTGAGGGACTCAGAATTTCGGACCAGTTGTGGGAGGGAATTCCAGAGCCTGGGAGCTGCCCTGGAGAAGGCTCTGCCTCCAAAAGTGCAGAGGTTTGATTTCGGAGTGGAGAGGAGACCAGCTGATGTGGATCTGAGGGACCGTGAGGGTTGGTAGGGGGAGAGGAGGTCAATGAGATAAGGGGGGGCCAGGTTGTTGAGGGCTTTGTAGGTGAGGACCAGGATTTTGTAGGTGATCCGGTGGGAAATGGGAAGCCAGTGAAGTTCTTTGAGAACTGGGGTGATGTGGTGCCAGCATACCCAGAAGATGTTGACCTGAAACTTACTGATGAACTTTTGCACTTTCACTCGTACATGAGACAAAGCCATAGGCATACAGAAGAGCACTCTCTGTCTCATACAGACCTTTATCACGTAATATACAAGGAAACAATTCAGATGGCCTTCCCTAATGTGGAAGCAATCTTGTGGCTGTTTCTTAGCTTAATGGTCACCAACTGCTCAGGAGAGAGATCTTTTTCAAGACTCAAAAGAATTAAAAATGAATGAAGGTCCACAATGTCTCCAGAATGGTTGTCTGCAATGAGCATTCTGTGCATTGAGAGTGACAAACTTAGACAAACACATCTTGATCAACTTCTGGATGATTGTGCTATGAACAAAGCGAGAAAAAAACATTTTTGCTCTTATTTGTATTTGTATTTGTATTTGTATTTGTAGTTTCTTTATTTCTTAATATTCCACATTCAATTCAAGAGACACTTATTGTCACATGCACCAATTGGTACAATGAAATTTGGGGTCACCATCCGACGTCAGAATGTGAGAACATTCTCAGCGGCTTGGATTTACGAATCGGCCACTTCCTACCGGAGTCCGCGGCTCCCGAAGTCCACAGGCTGAGCTGGGCGGAGATTCACGCTGGCGGCCCTCGACAAAGGGATCCCAGGGCTCCGCGATGTTGAAATCAGCGCGGCCCGAGGCTGGGAGCTCCGCAAACCACAGCTCCATGATGTTGAAGCAGCAGGCCCAACACTCCAGAGCTTCAAACGGCGATCCAGGTAAGGCATCGCCCGCTCCGCGGTGAATCCAATATGTATTTTAAAACCAACTGTTTAATGACAACATACAGTAGGATCTAAAAGTGTCACACTGTCACTGTAGGGTAGTCATGGTCCTCTAGTCGTGGGGTTGGCGGATTGGGAGGGGGGGGCTTCACAAATGAAATAGCTTAGGGCCTCTCTTCATCTAAATCCGGCCCTGTATGACCAGAATGTACTTAAAACCCTTTGCATATGTACGAAATCAATTTGCAAATTCTCAAAAGTCATTTCAGGTGATCAAACATCAATGCTAACCGGAATTTTCTTTGTGCCGCAGACTCAAATTTAACCGCTTGTAATTGCGGGGTTTGCCGGAGAACAACCTGTTTGGCCGCGAATCAGCTGATCTGTTTCAATTGGGTACATCATCATCCGATGATGTATGGGCCTTGCATTTAATAACTGCGGTTTGCTATGGCAATAGGATAACATCCAGTAAATTTAAGACCAGTTTATCATGTTTAATAGCCTTTCCCATTGATGTGATGAATCCTCTATTTATCCATAACTGCCCAAAGTCATGTACAACCCCAAACGCATTGCGAGAATCGGTGTAGATATTAGCACTTTTATCTTTTGCCAATATGCAGGCACGAGTCAGGGGATACAGCTCAGCTGCCTGAGCGGTCGTTCCAGATGGTAAAGCATACGCCTCCAGCACTTGGTGTGTTGTGACCACCACATATCCAGCTAACAATCTGTCACTGCTAGGTATTATTAAAGATAGTTAATAAGGAATATGTCATCATTTTGAGACTTTTTAAAAATCTTCTTATCACTACAAAATTTTACGGCTCTTGTGTTTCCTTCTCTTTGAGGGAATCGTCTGAGTGATGCAGTTTACATCTGGTGGCGTGTATCCAATCAGAATCTCACTGGAACATGACCTGCACAATTCATATGGAATTGAGTTTAGCGCAACATCCCACATTGCCACACTGCAATCAAACAGACATATCCTCTTAAAGGCACAGTCCTCTTGGTAGCTAACCAGCAGCAAAACATATTATTGCTGCACTGGATGAGAAAGGGGAGAGCAGGACAGTGACAAAAAGGGATATCCCATGCATCTGGGTGACCATTTACAAATTTCTGCAGATGCACTATTGAGAGCATACTGATGGTTTGCATCGTAGCTTGGTTTGGGAACAACTCTGCCGTTGATTGCAAGAAATTGCAGAGATTGCAGATGCAGCCCAGTCCATCACACAGACCAGACTTTCCACAATTGACTCCATCTACACTTCACGCTGCCTCAGAAAAGCAGCCAACATAATCAAAGACGTCCCTCCCCAATCATTCCTTCTTCTCCCTGCTTCGGTCGGGAAAAAGGTACAGATGCTTGAAAGTGTATATCACCAGACTCAGGAACAGCTTCTTCCCCTCTGTTATCAGGCTTCTGAAGAGCCCTTCCATAAGCTGGGGTGCCGTCTGATTCACCTCTATTCTATTGCGGACATTAGACTTTGTCTATGGACTGATGTGATACAACGCTGAGAACTATTTTGTGTACTCTGTATCTTCTCCTTTGCTCTACATGGTGTACTTGAGTTTGACTTATTAACATTTAGTATGGTATTATCTGATATGATTGGCTAGCAGGCAAAACATAGTATTTCACTGTACCCTGGTACCCATGACAATAATAAACCTAAACCTAAACTAAACCCAAACCATAGCAAGTGCCTTGTAGGCCATAGCTCAAGATGTATCCTGCAGGATGAAGAGTCTACAAAACCATGGAGCAGTGTTGCAAGAAACATAAAAACCTCACAGTTAATATCCAGGTGTACCGCACACCGTTTAAAATATGTTCTCCCAAACAAACTGCACACATTTCTAACACATCCACTCATCCTATTACCACCTAGTCCAAATCACTCTTTCAGCTCATTATTGAATTTCAACCAATAACCCAAATGAAGTGTAAAAAGGTAGGATAGTGGGAAAAATCACTCAAACCTCTTAATCTCCTCCTGTTGGGGTAAAACAGCAAGAAATCTGAGTGAAACTATCTGCATGGGTCCCAATCCGAAATATCACCTATCAATCCATTCCCTCCATAGTTGCTGCCTGACCAGCTGATTAACTCCAGCACTTTGTGCTTTACCAACTGCACTGTTGCATCACCCGGATGGTCTTTGGGATGTGGCTTTTAGTGCAACTTTCTTCTGTGCTGTCTTTTCAAGATTTAAGGAAGATCCCCCAATTTCCACATCAGTAGGAACAAGACCATCAGTAGAAACACGAGGGAAGGATCACGTGAAAGAGGTGATGCTGATGAAGACTAAAGCTTGCCATTATGCCTTACATAACATAGCACTATGAAGATGGGCTGATTAGTTGAAAAGGATTGGTATCACAAGGAGTTTCACAAGAACCCTGCAGTCTGGCTTCAGGCACAGGGTGCCGGAGTAACACTTATGAGAATGTAGTTACAAGTATTCCTATTGTCTTAGGTTCAGATGAGATAATTTC
Source organism: Malacoraja senta (assembly GCA_038087875.1). Taxonomy (NCBI): domain Eukaryota; kingdom Metazoa; phylum Chordata; class Chondrichthyes; order Rajiformes; family Rajidae; genus Malacoraja; species Malacoraja senta. The sequence continues at coordinate 299,219,047 of CM075977.1, read as the reverse complement.
ATAACACAGCTCCAAAGTCTCCAAAGATGTACAGGTTCGGAGGCTAATGAGCTTGGAATAATTGTAATTTGTCCCTAGTGTGTGTAGATAGTGTAAGTGTGAGGGGATCACTGGTCGGTGTGGACTAGGTGGGCTGAAGGGCCTGTTTCCGCACTGTATCCCTAAACCAAACTAAACTAAACTAAACAGCTTCTTCACAAACTTCCATTTGACTTTATGAGCAGAAAAGGTGATCAGTTTAAATTCAGTCCCACTAACTGGCTAGACAGCAAGTGTTATTGCTGATATCACCCGATACATCATCAGGCAGAGTGCTACTCCATCGTGCTCCATCATTTCACCACTATAAGCAAACCAAGGCTTAAGGTTGTACGTCCATCCAATGGCTGCATTTAAACCTTCGCTTTAAACCTACTGTATGTCCTCTGGTCCTCGATTCACCTACTCTGGGCAAGAGACTGTGTATTTACCGGAACTATTCCTCTCATGAATTTATACATCTCCATAAGATCACCCCTCAACTTCCTGTGCTCCAAGCCTACTCAACCGCTCCCCATAGCTCACGCTGCCTAGTCCTGTCAACATTCTCATAAATCTTCACTGTACCCTTTCCAGCTTGACAACATCTTTCCTCTACCATGGTGCCCAGAACTGAACACATTACTCTAAATGCGGCTCACCAACGTCTTATGCAACTGCAACATGACCTCCCAACTCAATACTGATGAGGGCCAATGTGCCAAAAGCCTTTTTAACCACCTGCGACTCCACCTCTTTAGTTTAGAGATACAGCCCGGACAGGCCCTTCAGCCCACCGAGTCCATGCTGATCAACGATCCCCGCACACTAACACTATCCTGCACACACTAGAGACAATTTACAATTATACCAAGCCAATTAGCCTACAAACCTGTACGTCTTTGGAGTGGGAGGAAACCGGAGCTTCCCGGAGAAAACACACGCAGGTCATGGGGAGAACATACAAACTCTGTACAGACAAGCACCCATAGTCAGGATTGAACTCGGGTCTCTGCTGCTGTAAGGCAGCAGCTCTACCATGCCGCCCACCAGGGTAGACTAGGAGTGGTCAAAGGTCACGCTACGGCAGCTGGAGTCAGATCATGACTGCTTTTCTTAAGGAATTACCTATTCTACCCCATCCCCATCATAGATAACATTCATACACACTTGGCCACACCATCACTGCTGTAAACCTCTGTCCCAGACCCCATTGACCAGGCAGCCCCATCATTTTCAATCATGCATCATTGGTCTTCGTGTCTTTCTTCAGGACTCCAGAATTCAGCCCTCAAAAATGTTTAAATAACAAAGACACTTAATCTTGTTGTGATTTGTTTTTTCTCTGTGCAGAGTTTCCTTTATTCTAAGTGGATCTCTTTGTTTAAGTGTGGCTTTCTGTTTGTATGCACTTGGTTGACATTTAGTTTTGCCCAGCTGTGGCCAGCTCCAGAAGCTTTCACTGAAGCCGTTGTGGTTTGTGGCTGGTCCACTCCTGGGTAATTGCAAGTGGAGGAGCACCTGCTCTTTGTGCTGCGGGTTTGCCAGCTGTGTCATGCTCTTCCAAATTGTAATTTATATACTCCATCATTTAATAGCTTAGTTAAATAATCTAAATACTCTTCGAATAGATATCAGGACTCTGCAAATAAAATGGATTTAAATGGAGCTTTCAATATGTCTTCCTGGTCACACTGGGAACGGCTTTGGAACATTCGCAAACAACTTTCATGCTCGGTATGGGTTTGGTCTGCATGATGAGTGAGTTCAGGCGAGCTCGATGTTCAGCTACATGGCGGTCGGTGTGTGGCAGTGTCACTGTGCATGGGTATGTGGGCTGCATAGCTATGGTATGGTGGGTGGGGAGGGTGTGCAATTGGGGCTGGGTAACTGGGTGCAGAGGAGATGGTATGGTTTACAGCAGGGTGTGCAATGCTGGTGGAGGATTGGGAGCAGAATGTACAGGTGATAGTGTAGAAACAAAGAACTGCAGATGCTGGTTAATACATAAAAGGACACAAAGTGGTGGAGTAACTCAGCAGGTCAGGCATTGTGAACATGAACAGGCATTGTGTCGGGTAGAGATCCTTCTTCTGATCTGAAACATCACCTGTTCATGTTGTCCAGAGATGCTGCCTGACCTGCTGAGTTACTCCATCGCTCTGTGTCCATGTTGTCCATAGATGCTGCTTGGCCTGCTGAGTTACTCCAGCACTCTGTGTTGTTTTGTGTGGAGGAGATAGAATGGGTTGTGTGGGGCATGTGGTGGAGATAACAAACAATCCTATCATGGTGTGAGATATCGATGGCAGTGTGGGAGTCTATGACCAGGTGTAGGTGTGGGATTGCAGGTACCTGTAGCCGGGTGTTGGGGTAGGAGTAAAGGAGCTTGTGGCTTTGTGTAGGGGTGCACTGTCGAGCTTCTGCTGTTGGAATAACTTAGGTCACACACAGTGATTAAGATCCAAAGACTTTATTAGCGTTACAGCATAGGTAACTTCATCTTAATACGTAACTGAAGACTGAGGGAGAAAGGGCTGAGAAGCTTTCTGTTAAACTAGTGGGCGTAGCTACAAAGTATGACTCATAACATGAGTGACACTGATCTACATCCTCCCTCTTAAAGAATTAAATGTCAGTACAAAACCATTGACTAAATAAGGTATGCATAACAGTTGATAATAAGCTGGAGGAAAGTCAAACATAGCCCGGGTACTTCACGGTGGGCTTGCAAACATGACCAGCACATGTGCGATAAAAACCATCTCCATTTTTCCCCACCGGGGACAGAGCTGGTGGCTTCACGGGTGACAGAGATTGAACCAGCATTCCCAGTGATGAAACAGGGGACTGCAGCGCAGGCAGAGGAGGGCGTCGCCACTAGCAAAGCAGCCGCTCCCAAAGTGGGTTGTTGTGCTGGTGTAGGCAGATCGATGCCATCGGCACTGACCAGATATGAGCGTGGCTCAGAAGCAGTTCCAGAAATTACACCGATACAGTCATGGCCTTTGTCAGTTTGCAAACGAACCCCTTGGTTAATGGTGGCAGTGACCTACTTGTCTTATCATACTACTGTTTTTGAATGTCACGCTTTTGTTGTAACCTGGACTGGACTTCCGATGGTGGAACCACCTGTGGGATCAATGCGCCATGGCTCGGGTCTGCCTTGACAATAAACGTTGAGGGTTGGTTGTTGTTACTACTGCTATTGGGGAAGGTTTGAATTGCACTAGATGAAAACTTCCAGGGAATCTCATGGAGGAGGCCAGTGCAGCAGTGAGAAATTAACTTGATTTAACAGGTCATGATGTAGAACTATGATGAATTTGAGTCAAAGTATGAAACGCAACAGAAAGAAAACATTAATAGGCAATATTTACAGGTCACAAAATAGTGGTTATTATAGTTGGGCAGGCACAATCTAGGATGTTAGAGATTCATGTGAAAGAGGTAATAAAATTATTATTGGAGACTTTTAGCCTACATGTTAGTTGCATTCATCAAATTTGTTGTAATAAGGTGGAAGGTGATTTCATGGAATATGTATAAGATGTTTTCACAGATCAATATGCTGGAGGAACCAATGGTGGAAAAGGTTATTTTAAAATTTGCTGTTTGCAATGAGAAGGGATCAATTGATAATCTTGTTGCCAAGGGGCCCCAAGGTAAAGAATGACCATAATACAGTAGAATTTGACATTGAGTCTGAAAAGGATGCAGTTCAATCTGAGATTGAAGTATTAAATCTCAGAAAAATAACTGAATGCAGGAGTTGGCCATGGTTATTTGATAGAATCCATTAAATGTATTATCGTGCACAGGCAATGGTTTGCATTTCTGGAAATAATTCATCAGTTGCAAATAATATATGCAGCCTTAAGGGACGAAAACCACCAGGAAATGGGATTCATTTGTGGCTGACAGAGGAAGTAAAGATGATATTAAATCTAGGAAATTTGACTTCTAAAGTTGCCAGAAGCACCAATAGGTCTGATAACTGGGATCAATTTAGAACACAACGGAGTAAGAAATCAATAAAGAAGGGCAATATACAATACGGCAAGAAATACAAAAAAACATATTGCAATAACTTTTATAAATATGTAAAAAGAAAATCTCTAGCTAAAACAAGTATGTTCACCATATCGATAGAGACAGGAGCTTACAAAAGGGAATAAGGAAACGGCTGAAGTGTTAAACAAATTATTTGAATCCGTCTTCACAGTGAAAGATATAAAACCTACTGGATATACAGTATATGGAAGAACCATGGGTTTGTGTATGCGAAATAATATTTCAGCAATATGGGATTTGAAGAGGTTACCAAGAGGATTGATGAGAGCAGGGCAGTGGACATTGTCTACATGGACTTCAGCAAGGCCTTTGACAAGGTCCCACATGGTAGACTTGGCTGGAAGGTTAGATCACATCGAATCCAAAGTAAACTAGCCAATTGGATTCAAAATTAGTTTGGAGCCAGGTGCCATAGAACATAGTACATCAAACATATTCAAAGGTTAATTGTATGTGGTTGTTTTTCTGATTGGAGGCTTGTGACTAGGGTGTACAGTTGGTGTGGATGTTGAGTCCACTGATGTTTGTTATCTACATTAACAATCTGGATGACAATGTAGCTAGAATTGTTCATAAATTTGCAGATGATACTAAACTCAGTGGCAAAATGGACAGTGAGGAAAGATGTAAAAGTTTACTCAAGCTCCAGATCAGTTGCGAAGGTGGGTCAAGGAATAGCAAATAGGATTTAACTGACAAGTGTGAGGTGTTGCACTTTTGTATGTTAAACTAGGCCAAGACTTACACAATAAATGATTGAGCCCTGGAGAATGTTATCAAACATATATGAGGAGGAATATGGATCATGTGCAGCAGGGGAGATTCGTTTAACCTGGCATCATCTTCAGCATGGACATTGTGGGCTGAAGGGTCTAATCCTTTACTATACTTCTCTATTGTCTATATTCCAAAGAAAACCAGCTGTATGCTTCCCTAAAAATAGCAGTTCCGATGGATAGGCTTGTGACGAAGGAATTTGGCATACTTGCTTTTATTGGAAAGGATATTGAGGACAACATTTGGGACATCATAACACAGCTGTAAAAGTCCTTAGAGGTATAGGAAGGATGTTATTAAGTTGGAAAAGGTGCAGACGAAATTCACCAGCATGTTGCCAAGACTTGCAGGCTTGAGATATAGGGAGGCTGAATAGGCTGATTCTTTTTTCTTTGAAGTGTTGGAGGTTGAGGGGTGACCTTATTGAAGTGTACCACATCATGTCTAGTCTTTCTCCCCAATGTAGATCATTCTAACACTAGAGAGCATCGGCTTAAGGTGAGAGGGGAGAAATTTAAGAAGGAGCTCAGGGGTGACTTTTTTTTAAATTTGAGGGGAGTCTGTTTCTTGAATGAGCAGGATGGGGAGCTACACGGCTATCATAAGTCAGTTGGACAAATATATGCATAGGAAGGGTTTATAGGGATATAGACCATATACAGGAAAATGGGACCAACCTAGAATAATAACATGGTCGCAATGGACAAGTTTGATTTCCATGCTATGTAGCTCCCCAACTTTATGACTCATTGACCCAGCCGTTAAATACATTCATTTGACTACAACAAATGATCTCAACTTCCTTTCTAACTCCTCAGGTAAGGAAGTCAACCATGCCTGGATGCAGCAAAACCTGAAGAGCACATCTGTCACACAGCATTTGTGCATTCAACTGCTTACAATGAACATTTCCAACGAGGAAGATTCTAACTACCTCCTCTTAAAATTCATCAACAATGATTTATAACGTCCCTTAATCTAATCATTTGATTTGAAATTAATTTTATTTCAGATCCATGGTAAGTCCCTGAACCTATATTCAACCCGGTTCATCCCTCCTCCATTAACATCCTTAGGGGATGGCAATGTGTTGAGTGGAAGATGGTTTCTGGGGTCTTAAATTAATCCTCATACAACTATACCAGCCATATGAATGCTATTGGTATAAAACAGGCCAAGGTATGTAGCCCACATATGTAGCCCACCTCCAAACTTTCCAAAGCCTTAACATCTTCTACAAGTTCCAAGTTAAATGTGTGTTAGACTACTCCCCATCTTTCACCACTTGATTCCTAAGGATGTCCCTAGATCTGGTGGATTTTTGTTGTAAGCAGAGGCTGAACAGGCCATGTCTATATTCCCTGGAGTGCAGGCGGCTGAGACGTTACTTGTAGAGGTACATAAAATCATAAGGGGCCAGGCACAGATATGTAGGACTAGCTGGGTTAGGCAACTTGGTCGGCAAGGACACGTTGGACCAATGGGTCTCTTTTCCATGCTATAGTAGTAACCAAAGTATTAATAAACATAAAAACAAAAAGCTGAAGATTTTCTTCAGCTCTGATTTTCAGAGCTTCATCATACATGGAATATTTATTTAATCCATAAAATTGGCTTTGAATGCATAGACCAGAAATCAGGCCCAAATTGAGGTATGGTTTTGGTGCATCGAACTGTACTCAATGAATCTGGTGGCAAGACAATGATAAATTGGTTCGCAGGTTGTGATGTTTGGTGGACTGTGTGGGGTGGGAGGACCCGTTGCTCCTCCCGTGCAGCAGGTGGCACTGCACAGGACAAAGGGAGATGTTTTGTACATAGTTTTTCCTGTCTGTAGTGTGTGTGGGTGCAGCCATTTTGAGTTGTCTTGCTGCCAGCATTGGGTAAAGCATTAAAGACTTCTGTTGTAAATTAACGACTCTCAAGTTTTGTGCAGACCTAGAAAACTAACACAAAACAGATCTTGTTAGTTTTACAGTATGTTGGTGATCTGGGATAGATCACTAGAGTGGTGATGGAGGACGAGACAACAAATAAGTCAATGTAATGTCAGATGACAGCCTACTGACTATAAGATGGAATGTACCAAAGGGTCCAGTGCAGAAAATGTACTTTAGTTTACAGATACAGCATGGAAACATGCCCTTCAGTACATGACCACTTGACCATTGATCAGCTGTTCACCTAAGTTCTATGTTATCCCACTTCCTCATCCACTCATGAGGTCATAAGGTCATAAATGATAGGAGTAGAACTAGGCCATTCGGCCCATCAAGTCTACTCCACCATTCAATCATGGCTGATCTATCTCTCCCTCCTAACCCTATTTTCCTGCCTTCTTCCCATAACCTCTGACACCTCTACTAATCAAGAGTCTATCTACCTCTGCCTTAAAAATATCATCTGACGGCCTCCACAGCCTTCTGTGACAAGAAGTCCACAGATTCACCACCCTCTGACTAAATAAATTTCTCCTCATCTCCTTCCTAAAAGATCGTCCTTTAATTCTGAAGCAATGACCTCTAGTCCTAGACTCTCCCACTAGTGGAAACATCCTCTCCACATCCTCTCTATCCAAGCTTTTCACTATTCTGTATGTTTCAATGAGGTTCCCCCTCATTCTTCTAAACTACAGCGAGTACTACAAGCCTGGTGCTGACAAACGCTCATCATAGGTTAACCTACTAATTCCTGGGATTATTCTTGTAAACCTCCTCTGGGCCCTATTCAAAGCCAGCACATCCTTCCTCAGTAATGGTGCCCAAAATAGTTCACAATATTCTAAATGCGGCCTTGCCAGCACCTCATGGAACCTCAGCATTACATCCCTGTTTTTGTATACGTCTTGAAATAAATGCTAGCATTGTGGTGGCTTTTTTTACTCCCGATTCGACTTGCAGATTAACCTTTAGGGAATTCTGCACACTCTACACACCAAGGGCAATTTACAGACTTTACATCTTTGGGATGTGGGAGGAAAGCAGAGCACTGCTATGTCACCCTAAATGAAGCAGGAGGGATGGTTTTGTGCTCAGATTTGCACGACCACGAGCTGAGTTGAAAATCTGTGTCATCTGCTGTCCACAATCACAGTAACACAGTTGTGGTGTAGATATGCAGGGGTTTGGGTCGTGCTGACCAAGAAGCTTAAGAAATGTCCTGGGAACGCAGGGTGGTTGTACCTAAAATGATGAGGCAGACTAGAAGTGTAAAGAAAGACAAATCTCCCTCAGAAAAGCCAATGCCAACTATCCATGACGTCATTAGGTTACAGGTGGACGCTCCTGTGAAATTTAAAAAATATGGCAACAGCTCGGTTGCAGGATTGATTGTCTGTCAGGATTGTGGGTTACCCCAGCAGGTCAAACATGTATATATTGTAGATGGGTTTAGTACAAATGGATACCCTGCAGCAATTATCGGCCGCAAACTGCTGCACTTGTTGAACAAGCTAACCAGACATTAAAAACTAAATTAGCTAAATTAAGAGCCAAAACGGGAATTAACTGGTTCAAATTACTTCCAGTAGCACCATTCCAGATGCGCACTACACCAGCAGGAAGAGCACTATTGAACCCAGCCGAAATTGTTTATGGTCATCCACTCAGAACCCCATGGAACCAGAGTACTCCAAAAGTTATTCATTTCCATCATATGTCCACAGAAATGACTGATTATGTTCTATCCTAAAATACATTCCAGGGTACGAGTGGCATTTACTGAATTACCACCTTTAACTACCTCATCTAGAGTTGAGCCTGGTGATTTTGTAATGATAAAGGACTGGGTAAGAAAGGGTCTGGATGCTCGGTGGGAAGGACCTTACCAGGTCCTCCTCACAACCTCGACTGCTGCCAAGGTAGAAGGGAGAAATGCGTGGGTCCATCTTCATCATTGCAAAATTATTAGCAGTAAGACTTAAGTTGCTAACTTCTTTTTGAGAGATTTATTTTAGTTACCCTAGATACAGCTGCTACTCGTTCACCCTGGATTACTAGTCATGATGAAGAGTATGCCAACTTGATGGGCCCAAGTGGATCCACTCCCATGCAAAGTCGGGAGGTGAACACCTCTTGGTCGGATGCCTGAGAATCTGCTGCGCCCATGCAAAGTCGGGAAGCAGAGACTTATGGAAACTTCATCATCATCACTGTTGGACTACTGAATCATAGACTGTTGTCATTTCACCCTGCTTGTAATGATCATGTAATGGAATCCTTTATGGAAAGAGTTGGTTATCATGGAATGATAAAAGGGGGAATGTAGATATGCAGGGGTTTGGATACTTTGAAAATGGCAGGCTTCTGTGAAAAAGGTCAAGCTTTGCTGAGGTGACAAAGGGACACCAGGTGCAGGAGGCCCAAGTGATCAAAATGGCGCCATCAAGTCCGAGTTTCTGAAGAAGCTCCCAACTGTTTCTGTTCCTGTGAAGCCCTAGGTGCCGTTAAGTCTAGGTGTCTGTTAAACAGACGTTAAACCCAGGTCTGTGATTGGGTAGAGGATTTTGTGTTTATACATAGCATATGGATACATTGTATTATAAGAAAGCAAAGTAAGTGACTCTCAATGTGATCTCTTATCTGTAAGAAGTGATTGGCATGTAGGGATGGTCATCCCATTGCATTTTTCCCGCCTTTAGTGTCCCCGCCTCCGTTTAGGGCTATGAGATGATCTGTTCGGTGGGCTGTTGTCTCTCTTTCTGTTCTGTCCACGCGAGACTGTCACGGGCTTGAGTAAGTGGAGTAGAAGTTGACCCACCGGTGTTGAATAAAAGGGTTTGGATTCCAGTGCTTGACTCAGTGTTTTACCGACCCAGACTTCCAAGAACCGGAATTAACAGTGGCATAAAGTTACTCACCTTAAACCTATGTTTGAAAAGTTATTGATTTTTTGAAACTCATTTTTCTGAGGAATTGTTTGTGAATGATCAATGAGAGTTGCTAATGCAGTTCACTGTGGTTCTTTGATAATTCATCATAACCCATATCAGATGTCTGGAAGTTAATATTGATGTGAAAAATCCATGTCTATTGTTATTTTAACAACCATATTGGCTGTGAGAGGACGAATATCTAATATGCTTTTTATCTCTTTGTCAAATTAATCAACAACAACTGTAAAACCAAAGTATTAAAATTCAGAAAAAGTTAAATTAACTTCTGTGATCTCCAAGCATGCCTGCCACAGACAAGCTGGAAAGAGTGCAGAGAAGATTTATGTTGCCAGGACTCTAGGTCCTGGGCTATAGGGAGAGGTTGAGCAGGCTAGGACTATTGCTTGGAGCGCAGGAGGATGAGAGGTGATCATGTCCAAGATCATGAAAGGAATAGGTCAGGAGAATGCACAGTCTTTTGCCCAGAGTTGGGGAATCGAGAACAAGAGGACATAGGTTTAAGGTGAGGGGGAAAAGATTTAATAGGAACCTGAGGGATACATTTTTTACACAAAGTGTGGTGGACATATGGAATGAGCTGTTGGAGGAGGTAGTTGCGGCAGATACTATCAAAACATTTAAGAGACAGTTGGAGAAGTACATAGATAAGATGGGTTTAGAGTTTAAGAAGGAACGGCAGATGCTGGAAAATCAAAGGTAGACAAAAATGCTGGAGAAACTCAGTGGGTGAGGCAGCATCTATGGAGCGAAGGAAATAGGCGACGTTTCAGGTCGAGGTTACGAGACCAAGTGGGACCCATTGGGTCCATGTCACATGGGAGGCCTGGTCCCCCAATGCAACCCATTCCCCCAATGCAATATTCCATCACTCACCCATAGCCCCCAACTTCGCAGGGGCGGCTCATTTCCCTTTATTCCCCAGCACTGCCTCCCCTCCCCTTCAGCCTCCCAATTGCCTTGCTGCCAGGACTTTAAAAAATCATCCAATTGCACTTCCCCTGCCTCCTCCAGCACTCCCTCCCCCCCCTGTTCAGCCTCCCTGTTTTTAACCTTTAAAAACTTGCTGGCAGGACTCAGTGTTCTATGATTGCAACATTGTTGCAGGCAGGGCCAGCATGGATTTGGATCCCTTTGTGACATCATAGTTGTAACTGCCTGTGCTGATGGAAGGAATTTTTCTCAAAGTGGGATTTTGTAAAGTTAAAAAGGTGAATAACTTGTAAAATATAACATCAATCTGAGCGAAACTTGATACACCACACCACAGGACAATTGTGAGTAAGGTGGTCCAAAACATGTAGTGCTATCATGTACCATTTTGGCATAGTTCCGGGATCACGCATGCACACAGAATCACAAAGTTTTAATAATATATAGATGTGGCAGGAACAGGTAGATGGGACTAGTGTAAATGTGCATGTTGGCCTGCATAGGCAGGTTGTGCTGAAGGACCTGTTTCCATGTTCCATGGTCTTTGACTCTACTAGACTAAGTGGGAGCCGTTGGGTCCCAGCTTCACACGGGAGGGCTGGTCCCCTGATGCAATATTCCACCTCTCAACCAATTCCAATATTGATGGCCAGTGGGGTGGGGTGGCTTTCTGGAGCGCTAGTATGGGTGTTGTGGGCTGAAGGGACTGGTTTCCCGAGGGCTGGTATGGACATTGTGGGCCGAATGGATTCTTGAGCTGGAGGATCAGTCACTCAAGGCTGGTGTGCTGGCAGCTCACTCACTCACAGCTGGTGGGCTGGCAGTTGACTCACAGCTATTCCTTGAAATTCCATTTCAAGCAGGGTGTAAGGCCACCAAATTCAAGTGGAGTTTCCTACCATTTCAAGCAGGATGCAAGGCCACCAAACTCAAGTGCAGTTTCCTACCATTTCAAACAGGGTGCAAGGACACCAAACTCAAGTGTAGTTTCCTACCATTTCAAGCAGGGTGCAAGACCACCAAACTCAAGTGCAGTTTCCTACCATTTCAAGCAGGGTGCAAGGCCACCAAATTCAAGTGCTGTTTCATACCATTTCAAGCAGGGTGCAAGGCCACCAAATTCAAATCCAGTTTCATATCATTTCAAGCAGGGTGAAAGGCCACCAAAGACAGTCATGACCTCTCCCTCCCCCATCTTGCAGAGACTGAGCCACGCCCACACTTCTGGGTTTTAGAGTCCACCCCCCTCCCACTGGAAGGGGTGTGGCCTTCATGGCGTGATTGACAGGAGAGAGAATCTCAACATTTTTTAAACACTAATAACTCTTTTACTTTTCATCGATGGAAAAAATCCTCGGCACCTGATGAGCAGCGGGGGACTCTAAGATGGCCAAAAATCACAGCCATACGTGGTAGCGTTTTTCATAAAATCAATATACAGCGCAAACAGGAAGTGGTCAAGATTAGACTTTTAATTATCAATAAGGCAACACCACTTTTCAATAAGGCAAAGGCAACACCACTTTTCAATAAGGCAAAGGCAACACCACTTTTCAATAAGGCAAAGGCAACACCACTTTTCAATAAGGCAAAGGCAACACCACTTTTCAATAAGGCAAAGGCAACACCACTTTTACATTTTCAAGGCAACACCACTTTTCCATTTTCAAGGCAACACCACTTTTGAATTTTCAAACCAACCCACTTTTGCATTTTCAAACCAAGCCACTTTTGCATTTTCAAACCAACCCACTTTTGCACTTTCAAACCAAGCCACTTTTGCATTTTCAAACCAAACCACTTTTGCATTCTCAAACCAAACCATTTTTGCATTTTCAAACCAAACCACTTTTGCATTTTCAAACCAAACCACTTTTGCATTTTCAAACCAAACCACTTTTGCATTTTCAAACCAAACCACTTTTGCATTTTCAAACCAAACCACTTTTGCATTTTCAAACCAAACCACTTTGCATTTTTAAACTACATTTTCAAACTACATTAAGGGCAATCTTGCGAGAGGATTTGGTGTAGGAGCAAATTCATCCAAATCAATTGTACACCAGTGTGCCTCTGGTTTGGGTGCCCACTAGGGGCAACAACTAGTAATGCACTAGTAAAACCACTCACAGTTTAGTAGATATGTGTTCAGTGTTATTCACAGCTCAGACTGAAAGTTGTGACCTCTCGCTCCCCCATCTTGCAGAGACTGAGGCAGTCCACACTTCCGGATTTTATAGTCCCTCCCCCTCCCACCAGAAGGGGCGTGGCCTTCATGGCATGATTGACAGGAGAGAGAATCTCAACATTTTTAAAACATTAATAAGTCTTTTATTTTTCATCGATGGGAAAAATCCTCTTGTCGTGCGCGGCGGAGGTGGACTCTGAGTAAGATGGCCAAAAATCACAGCCGTAAGTGGTAGTATTTTTTCTAAAATCAATATGCAGTGCAAACAGGAAGTGGTCAAGATTTGAGTTCTAATTATATAGATATTGAAAATAAAAGTGTAACCAAGAGAAGGTTAGACCACTCAGGATAAAGAAGGGGATTTTACTTAGGGTCAGCAGGTATAGGAGAGGTACTAAACAAGTACTTTGCAGATGTTTTCACCAAGGAATAGGACATGGAGGACAGTGTGGAGAATACTTATATGCAAGGGTAGTTTGACATTAAGAAGAAAGGGGTGTTGGGGTTCTTGAAGAGCATTAAGGCAGATAAATCCCCAGGATCTGATGGGATTTATACCAGGTTTTGAGGCTGCCATTGGGAATGCCAACAGCATGCAGAAGTCCAGCTTATGTGGCAGAAGTAGTGCACTGCATCCAAAATAACTCATTTACCAACCCCTTCAAATGTCTTGACCCCCCCCACCCCCACCTGTGGCAGAGGCTGCAGCTCACACATAGGCCTCAGCCATTCTGAACTAACATCATTGGAGTGGAAGCAAGTCAGCCTCAATCCTGAGGCATTGAAAAATAAGATATAGTTACCAGATACAAATGCCATGCTTAAAAGGCATGTAGACTGGCACGTGTACTGGCAGGGTTTGAGGGATATAGATCATGTGTAGGCAGATCAGTTTAGTAAAATTTAGGATCTGTGTTATCGCAAACACCTGTGCTCTACTGTTCTATGTTCTAAATGAGCAGCATTGAAAACATGGAACAAAGACATCAATATGACTAAAATGTGGACACAAAGAACTGCAGATTCTGGTTTATGAAAAAAGACACAAAGTGCTGGAGTAACTCAATGGGGCAGGCAGCATCTCTGGAGAACATGGATAGGTGATATTTCGGGTCTGAAGAAAGGTCCCGATCTAAAATGCTACCTCTCTATGGTCTCCAGAGATGCTGCCTGACCCGTAGAATTGATCCAACTCTTGTGCCTTTCAATGTGACTAAAGTTGTGGTAACTGAATCTGCTTGTGCTTATTCTGCTGGACTGAGCTCCATTGATTTTTGTTTCTAACCTTGCGAGAGGATTTGGTGTAGGAGCAAATTCATCCAAATCAATTGTACACCAGTGTGCCTCTGGTTTGGGTGCCCACTAGGGGCAACAACTAGTAATGCAAAGCCAAATGTTGCAAAGTTAAAATATAGCAATCTGAACTTGTTCTCAAAGTTTATGTGGCCACATTTCCAGAGTATTCCAATAAACTGCAGCACGCCGACAGTTATTTTCACTCCTGTCTCTAAACAAAACAATAATGTTCTTAATATAGAAATGGCGAGAAAGCTATCATGGACTGCAGAAGTGTTAGGAACTATGATGAACTATGATGAAATGTCTACACATTTCGAACCATACTGACGGCAGTTCGAAATGTGTAGACGTGGGTACAAGTGCAGGTGTGGAGTGGAAAATATGGTGCAGAACTTCCATGTGGGCTGAATTAACAATTATAGCCGTTTACTCACCCTCTTTCTATGTGAATGTGCCAAGGATTAATTTGCTTACACGAGATAATGCAGGTCGCCTTTTTATTTCTGAAGATGGTATCATGCAGTTTCCAGGTGAAAGCTTTGTACTTCACTTTTTTAAGCTCTTCTTGTCCTATTGCCCCACTATAATATTTAATTTGGGTCTTTGATATAAAAGACCTATTGTCTAAACTTGAAGGAAGGAGAATCTAATTGCAATCACCGCAGATTTCAAATGTTAACTTGTTTTATCTACTTCCTGGGGATGGTGAATTCGTTCTGCTTTTGCAAAAACTGGTAGAAATAGGGATCCTTTTTTGTTATGAAGGTAGACACAAAATACTGGAGTAACAGCGGGTCAGGCAGCATCTCTGGAGAAAAGGATTAGCTGACAATAGACAATAGACAATAGGTGCAGGAGTAGGCCATTCGGCCCTTCGAGCCAGCACCGCCATTCAATGTGATCATGGCTGATCATCCACATTCAGTACCCCATTCCTGCCTTCTCCCCATATCCTCTGACTCCGGCATCTTTAAGAGCCCTATCTAGCTCTCTCTTGAAAGTATCCAGAGAATGGCCTCCACTGCCCTCTGAGGCAGAGAATTCCACAGACTCACAACTCTCTGTGTGAAAAAGTGTTTCCTCATCTCCGTTCTAAATGGCTTGCCCCTTATTCTTAAATAGTGGCCCCTGGTTCTGGACTCCCCCTTTTTTCTATAGAGAGGCACAAAATGTATGTCTGCACATTTCGGGTTGAAACCCTTCCTCAGACTCGATCCGAAAGGTCACCTATTCCTTTTCTCCAGAGATCCTGCCTGAGCAATTTATGTCTATATTGGACGTAAACCAGCATCTGCAATTCCTTCCTACTCCTTTTTTATTATATTCTAAAGTAGAAAAGTTTGATTCATTTAGCTGGAGGAAACCCTGCCTCCAAGGTCATGTATTTTTATACATATATAAAATCGTAAGATTCTTCCTTTGATTGGTCAACTTTTGTTAAAACTGTTCCACAATACTTTCTTATGTTCAACGAATGAAAAATATTTAATGAAATACCCTCAACCTTTCATTCCTACAGAACCAATGCAGGTAAAAGGCAAGAAACATCAGATCTTTATCGTAGCTTTACAACCCACATACTTGCACACATTTGTTCTACGCAGGTATGCCCCACTGCAAAGGTGAATTTGCAAAGGAGAATACAAGTGTAGAATGAAAATACAAATATGACCTGGGAATATAGGCACTTTAGTTCAATTTACTTTAGTATAATACAAACATTTCTGCTTACTCGTTTCAAATAGAAAATGGAATCTGGATGATTTGCTTTCCACATATACAACATTAATTAAGGGCCTGTCCCACTTTCACAAGTTATTCACGAATTCTCCCGAGTTTTCCCCTTGATTCAAACTCGCAGAATGTTTGTAATGAGTCCGTAAGAGGTCGTAGGAGTTGGTAGATATATCGTAGCGGCCCGTTATGCTAGCCGTAGGTACTTGTGGCATCAGGTAAGTCGGGACGTTTTTTCCAGCCCGATAAAAAATGTCCATGAGTTTAAAAAATGGTCGGGATGAAAGAAATTGCAACTTTTTACTCGTAAGGAGGGCATCGAAATAGTCGTGGGAATTCGTAGACATAATCGTAGGAGTTTGTAGGAGTTTGTGAACATAGTCGTGGAAGGTCGTAGGAGTTCGTAGATTACCACAATCTTGATTTATTTTTTAGGTCTAAACTCGGCAGAGGTTTTGAATTAAATCGTGAAAGTGGGACAGGCTCTTACGTAGCCAAGTTCAGAATAGGTGTCAAACAATATGGATGGATTTCATAGAATAATCCAAGAGCAGGTATTAGTGGAAATCAGCTGTGAACCCACCGTTGTGAAGTTTGTAAATGCAAAGCATAATAATTAGAACTGATGTTAAGGAAAAACAACTTAAACCTGAGGCAGCACTCACTTTACCCTTAATGGGACTGTTTTCCAGGACTGACCAGCACACAAGGATGATATGAATGCAAGCTGGGTCCATATTGCTTTCTTTAATCAACACATAAAATTAACATTTTACTGTCACTGTAGTTGTTTATTGATCTTCAATTTCTATAAGTGTACAAACGAGTATAGAAATTTGGACATTGGTAGTGGTTCTATTGAGGAACATAACAAATCACTCATATGTGTCCTCTTTTGGATCAGTCAACAGCGTATTTATTCAACTGGTCCTTCTGCAGACAGAAAGGGTCTGATCACTTTGCATGTGTGGTACTTACCCTCTCTTAGTTTGCATGAAGAATGGTAGTTTTAAAACAGACTTTGAAGCAAAGGTGCATCAATTCCACCAATTCCACCAATGCATAATTCAGTTATCATCTATTAACCAATCCAAAACTAGAAGATGCTTGATCACTCTAACTTACTTTCCACACTTGACCATAACTAACCTGCCTCTAGTTAGTATTCATATAGTCTCATAACAAGATATACCCTTGATTTATTCACTGAATATTAACTCCACATCAAATCCACATCAGATAACTTCAGCAAAGATATCCTGCAACTTTGTTCCAGATCAGACTTATTTTGTCACTAAGCCCATGGAGTCATAGAGTGGAAACAGGACCTTCGGCCCAACTTGCCCACACTGGCCAACAATGTCCCAGCTACACTTGTCCCACTTGCCTGCGCTTGGTCCATATCCCTCCAAAACTGTCCTATCCATTTACCTGTCTAACTGTTTCTTAAGCAATGGGATAGTCCTAGCCTCAACTACCTCTTTTGGCAGCTTGTTCCATACACCTATCACCCTTTGTGTGAAAATGTTCCCTCTCGGATTCCCATTAAATCTTTTCCCCTTCACCTTGAACCTATGTCCTCTGGTCCTCGATTCCTCTACTCTGGGCAAGCGACTGTGCATCTACCCGATTTATTCCTCTCATGATTTTGTACACTACATCTTAAATGGTCACAGGCATGTGTCCTCTGCCAATCAACAATTGGGACATTTGAGTTCCCAGAGTGTCAGTCCTTGCCAGACTAATTTTGGGTGTCTGGGGTTTCTGACCTCAGAAGCTTTAGTCCATCCACGTGAATGTGTTCTTTCCAGCAAAGGTTCTGAAATATTCAAAAGTATCTTGTCAGTAACAATGTGCTCCGATTGTAAATAGTAATTCAATGGAATTGATGTTGGATTTAAAATATTGAAGTAGACTGTCTTTGCAGCTGTTGAAATTGTATTGAATCATCTGCTGTTATTGTTGATCTTAGGAGTATAATAACTCAATATACCTTGAGTTCAAGGGGATTCAACTGAGCTACTTCTCTTGCCGCTCTAATTTAGTATCCTTCCGGTCGGGAAAAGGCCTGACCTTGCGGGAAGATACTAAATTACTTGAGAGTTGAGTTATTATACTCCTAAGATCAACAATAGCAGCAGATGATTCAATACAATTTCAACAGCTACAATGACAAAGTCTACTTCAATATATTAAATCCAACATCAGTTCCATTGAATTACTATTTACAATAGGACAAAGATGAACTATGTTATTAGCGAGCTTGGGCTAGTACACTGGGAGCAGTTGTTATTGGATAAATCCAGGACTGACATTGGGAGAATTGACATTCATCGAAGTTTGGAACTGACATTTTCCAGTTAGGTGGAGGGATAAGAATGGCAAAGCAAGGGAACCTTGGATGACGAAAGAGGTTTTAAATTTGGTCAACCAGATATTATAGTGGCAGATATGATAGTGGCATTTAAGAGATTTTTGGATAGGCATATGGATATGCTGGAAATGCAGCTAGATTATGTGCAGGCAGAAAAGAGTTGGTCTTGACATTATGTTCAGCATAGACATTGCGGGCCAAAGGGCCTTGTTTGTGCTGCACTGTTCTATGTTCTATGTTCTATGTAACTGCACTTATAGAAACATGGTGCTGTACAGCACAGAAACCGGCCCTTTGGCTCAGCACATGCGTATCTATCATTGCCGGGTCTTGTCATTGCCTATTTCAACTGCCATTGTGGAAGATTGTTTTCTCTGCTTTATGCCTTTCAGTTCTGGATCAGGCTCTTTGACAGGCACATGGATATGCAGGGAATGGAAGGATATACAACACGATACGATAGAACTTTATTTATCCCAGGAGGAAAATTGGTCTGCCAACGGTCATAAAACACAACAAGATACATGAAACATGGAATGAAAGTGACGTGGAAAGTCCAGGATTGGGGTGCAAAGATTGGGAGGGGGGAGTCAGTCTACTCCATGACAGAAGGGGGAGGAGTTGTATAGTTTGATAGCCCTAGGGAAAAGGTATCTCCTATAGTGTTTTGTGCTGCAGGTGCTTCTCATGTTGAATAGTGTGTCATGGAGGGGGTGAGCATGCTGACCGGTTGCATCGTGGCTTGGTTCGGCAACTTGAGTGCCCTGGAGAGGAAAAGACTACAAAGAGTAGTAAACTCTGCCGAGTCCATCATCGGCTCTGACCTTCCTTCAATCGAGGGGATCTATCGCAGTCGCTGCCTCAAAAAGGCTGGCAGTATCATCAAGGACCCACACCATCCTGGCCACACACTCATCTCCCTGCTACCTTCAGGTAGAAGGTACAGGAGCCTGAAGACTGCAACGACCAGGTTCAGGAATAGCTACTTCCCCACAGCCATCAGGCTATTAAACCTGGCTCGGACATAACACTGAACTTTATTAGCCAATACTGTTATTTGCACTTTATCAGTATATTGATTCATGTGTGTATATATTTATAGAATGCCTTGTAGTCAAAGCCTACTATGTTCTGTTGTGCTGAAGCAAAGCAAGAATTTCATTGTCCTATCAGGGACACATGACAATAAACTCACTTGAACTTGAACTTGAACTTGATTTTTAACATATTTATTGTACAAATTGTAAAATATTGTACAAATCATACCTGAAATTCGTCAAGAACAAAACCTGCACATATTTTTAAAATATGAGAAAACCTCAAATTTTCCGAGTAGTAATTGTCCAATCGTATTGTATTGTATGGTATTGTATTGTATATCTTTATTGTCATTTCCTGAGTATTCGCATACCCAGAGGAAACAAAAAAACGTTCCTCAACCAGTGTCCATTTCAGTGTGCAGTGAAAAATAAATAGAAGTAAAAATACATATATCATGAACAAATTAACACTCTACTCTACTAAACATCAACAGGCGTTCCGATCGGCAGCGGCACGACAGTGGCTCTGCTGCAGTGTGTCCAGGTTGGTGGTTGGTGCACGATACTTTGGCAGGGGACAAAGTCCGTTTATCAGTCTTATAACCTGCGGGAAGAAGCTGAGGAGCATCCTGCTGGTTTTGCACCTAATGCTCCGGTACCTCTTCCCAGATGGCAGGATGGAGAATATGTGATGCGATGGGTGGTAGGGGTCTTTGATGATGGAGATGGCTCTGCTGATACATCTCTTCCTGTATATGTCCAGCAGGAAAGGGAGTGGAGCACCAATAATCCTGCTGGCGGTCTTCACAATCCTGTCTAGTTGGTCCCTATAAAACGTTCGTAGGTGTGTAGTGGGGAGACCTGCTTTACGTAGTCTTCGGAGAGGGTGTAGTCGCTGCTGGGCTCTCTTGACCAGTGCTGTGGTGTTGGTCGTGGACGTCAGGTCATCTGACAGGTGGAGTCCTAGGAACTTCACGCTGTTGACCCTTTCCACATCAGCTCCATCGATGTGCAGAGGTGTATGGTGTTGTTTTCCCGCCCTCCTGAAGTCAACCACCATCTCCTTAGTTTTTGCCACGTTGAGAATGAGGTTGTGGGATTTGCACCATCCTGTGAGCAGCTCCACCTCCATCCTGTACGCCGACTCATCATTGTCACTGATGAGACCCACCACTGTTGTGTCATCAGCGAACTTGTTGATGAAGTTGTTGTTGAGTCTAGCAGTACAGTCGTGTGTTAGCAGACTAAACAGCAGGGGGCTTAGGACACAGCCTTGGGGCGAGCCAGTGCTCACGGCTATGGTTTTTGATGTCCTACTGCCCACCCTGACTGTCTGCTGCCGTTGCGATAGAAAGTTCAGGACCCAGTTACATGTGCCAGCATCAACCCCCAATAGCTCCAACTTCTCCACCAGCTGCTGCGGAATGATTGTATTAAAAGCAGAGCTGAAGTCTATGAAGAGGATCCTGGCATAAGTATTTTTTCGATCAAGGTGTGACAGTACGAGGTTCAGTGTTGTTGAGACTGCGTCCTCTGTGGATCGGTTGGCTCTGTAGGCGAACTGCAGTGGGTCTAGGTCGGCAGGTAGACTATTTTTGATATGTTGCATAACCAGTCGCTCAAAACACTTCATTACTATGGGTGTTAGAGCCACTGGTCGAAAGTCATTATGGCAGGCTGGGTTTGGTTTCTTCGGGACAGGGACGATGGTGGCACTCTTAAGACAGTTGGGCACTACTGCCTGGCTGAGTGAGATGTAAAAAATGTCTGTGAAGACATCTTTCAGTTGCTCGGCGCAGTCTCTTAAAACGCATCCAGGAATGTTGTCCGGCCCTGCAGCTTTGCGTGGGTTGATGCTGGCAAAGGCCTTTTTAACTCCGGCTGCGGACAGCCTGAGCGACTGGTCACTGGGAGATGGCAGTAGTGCACGTGTCTGGGTGGTGTTTTCAACCTCAAACCGTGCCTAGAACTCGTTCAATTCATCTGGTAGAGAGGGGTCGTTTTGGCATATCCACAGCGGGGCGGGCTTGTAGTCCGTGATGGTATGAAATCCCTGCCACAAGCGACGTGTGTCTTTGTCATTTGCGAAGTGGCTATTAAGTTTTTGTCCATACAGCCTCTTTGCTTCCCTGATCCCCCGGGATAGGTTACTCCTTGCCAGTTTGTATGCTGCGTTGTCCCCAGATTTGAATGCAGCATTCCGGATTCTCAGTAGGGAACACACTTCCCCAGTTAGCCAAGGTTTCTGATTGGCACGCCTCCTGATGGTTTTTACCACCGTTACATCATCAATGCATTTATTGATGTATCCGATGACGGATTCTGTGTATTCTTGGAGGTTGATGCTACTGTCATCTGTTGCTGCCTCTCTGAAAATGGCCCACTGTGTGGTTTCAAAACAGTCTTGTAGTGCTGCGGTAGCTCCCTGTGGCCATGTTCTGACTTCTTTGACCGTTGGCCTGTCCTGTTTCACCCTGGGTCTGTATGCAGGTGTGAGCATAACCGCTAGGTGGTCAGAGTTGCCGATATGGGGGAGGGGGGCTGCTCTATATGCATCTTTAATGTTGGTGTACACCAGATCTAGTTTGTTCTTTCCCCTGGTTGCAATGTTCACATGCTGGTAGAATTTAGGCAGAACGGATGTAAGACTTGCCTGGTTGAAATCAAAGCACATTTGACATTGTTGGACGCCAATTGACCAATCACGCGCTTTGTTTCAGGCTAGTTAGGCAGGGAGCCCACATCAAGTCGTGGGACTAGTGAAACATTGAGAATCAACTGGAACTGAAAGGTCTGAATTAGTGAAAATTAATCTGTATGGACTTAATTAAATTTAATTTCAACCTCTTATAATGTGAAAAATTAGATCTGGAGGCTGAAGTTGAGGGCCTAAACTATATCTATCCATAACAAATTAAATTAAAAGTTGTCACTAATACCAGCTTGTTGAAGTCAAAGAAATCTTCTTTAACATCTAATCTTGTAGCTGCGTGCGATCATTTACTGAGAAAAAGTGCTCCGACTGCGGGGCTAATGTACTTAACATAGTGAAGCCGCGGTCTCCGGTAAGAAGCGGCCGATTTGGGAACTCAGAGCCACGAAGTGTGTTTGGATCATCTCCGCGGGGGGGGGCCTGTACATAGTGCCGTCCGTAGTGGCGACTGCGGAGGGTTCACGGCCCCGACCATGGGAGAACAAAGGAGTAAGATTGACTGCACTTTATTGCCTTCCATCGCTGTGAGAAATGCTCAGAAATGGTGGATGTTTATGTTGAAATCAATTGGTGTATGTGAACTTGAACTTGAACTAACTTATCTACGGTAAGTCTCATTAACATTAAGAAGAGGTTGACATTTTATGAATTGAAGTCCATGCAGACTTAAGTACTATGAGATATTTTTTTCTGTAGCTATTCTGCAGCCTCTGTCCCTCCACTCTTCAGAGACCCATGCACATTCGCACACAAAAGTGTTTTGTGTGGACACGCACTGTAGGCACTGTGCCACATAATGAACCCTAATTTGATCATTTGCTGACTTGCCATCCCATCTACCTGGACATGCGTACATGTATATTTCCCCATTGATATGTTGATATTGTCTTACATAATATAAAACATGAAAAGATGTAAAATACTCCCTGACACATTTTATCCTCTATTATTAGGAGTGTATCCCGGGTTATCATGCCAAGTGATATGTGCCATGTACAGAATTATGTAAGTGTGTTGACTGCAGAAACTCTCTTACTACAAAATATTTGGAATCTGATGAAGAATATTCAGATGAAGATTAGATGGAATGTAAACCAAAAGATTGGGGAAATAAATCTATCTATTTATATTACTAAAAGTCTGATCTTGGCCACTTCCTGTTGTTCTGTATATTGATTTTAGAAAAAACGCTGCCACTTACGGCAGTGATTTTTGGCCATCTTAAGGCCGTGTCTTACCTGTTTGCGGTCATCGGCGGTGAAGCGCGGCGTCGCCGGTAGCGAGGACCGCGCGGCAACGGCGAGAGCGTCGAGCCTATCCACCGGAGCGCCGCATGGATGTTGCGCGGGGGCCGAGTTAATTCAAACACGGCGGGTCCCACGTGCTTGCGGTAAGTAAAAAAAGGGCGGGCCGACTGCGATGACGTCGGCCCCCCGCACGTGACTCACCAGCGGCGGCTGTGGCGGCGGCCATCCTGATCGCGGCGCTGTAGCGGTGGCTGTGCCTGCGGCTGCGCAGCACACGTGCCTCACTGGCGGCGGCACGTGCGTCACTGGCGGAGGCTGTGGCAGAGGAGGTTTGACGCACGGCGCTCGACCCACACTGGCGGCGGCCCGTGCGAGCGGCCGTGCGCACTCGTGCATCACTGGTGGAGGTTGTGCGGTGAGTATAGTGTTTTCGACATTGTCGATTTTATTTTTGCACCGCGCGGTGTTGGGAACACCGTCGCACGGCCCGGGAATTGTTCTTTCTCACGAGTGCGCGGTCTATGGCGGCAGATTCTTCCCGTTTCGCCGCCAATGACCGCAGATTCGTGAGACAGACCTTTTACTCAGAGTTCCCCTCCGCTGCGCAGGACAAGAGATTTTTCCCTTTGATGAAAAATAAAAGATTTATTAGTGTTTAAAAAATGTTGAGATTCTCTCTCCTGAAGGCCACGCCGGAATTCACATCTCTCAGTCTGAGCTGTGAATAACACTGAACACATGTCTACTAATTGTGAGTGGTTTTACTGACCTGTCAGTGCCCTTAGTGTGGTTTGAAAATATAGTTTGGAAATGCTAAAGCTGTGTTCAAAGGTTCAAAGGTTCATTTATTGTCACATATGCCAATCGGTGTAGTGAAATTCAAGTTGCCATTGCAGCACATTAATAAGAATACAACATAACATTATAAAGAAATTTAACATTAAACATAAAAACATCCCCCCACCATTGGGATAGACTAGGAATTAAAACGCTTGGTGACTTGTATGAAACTGGAAAATTACTTTCATTTCAACAATTACAAATAAAATATAAACTCGGAAATAATCAATATTTTAAATATTTTCAAATATGCGACTATTTGAAAAAATATACAAAAGATCATTATAATAACCCACTAGATGTATTGGATGTGGCAATGCAGATAAAAGCTAAATCAGCAAACTTAATATCATATTTGTATAATATTATCTTAAATGTACAAATACCATCTACGGAGGGTATCAGAAGAGACTGGGAACAAGAGTTAGCTATTAAAATTTCAAAGGAAAGTTGGAATGAACACTTATTAAACGTGCATAAATGCTCGATTAATGTAAGACACACTTTAATACAATTTAAAATTTTACATAGATTATATTATTCGAAAACTAAAATTCATAACATTTTCCCAAATGTATCATCTATTTGTGATAAATGTCAATCCCAAGAAGCTACTATAGCGCACTCATTCGTTTTCTGTACAAAAATTCAAAAATTTTGGAAGGAAATTTTTGAAATCTTTACAAAGTTATTTAAAACAAGACTGATACCCAAAGCAGAATGGATTATCTTCAGTATAACGGAAGATGGTCCAGAACTAAATGTGTTTCAAAAGAAACTAATGGACTATGGGTTAATAATTGGAAAAAAGCTAATTCTAAAATTTTGGAAGAAGGCTCCAATACCAACTATAAATATGTGGATTTCAAATATGTTTGAAACATTACACCTAGAAGAGATAAGACTCCTCCTAGGAGGTAAACCAGATCACTTCCACCTGACGTGGTCTGCATTTATAGAATTATTACAAACATAGGGTGCAAAAGTACTTAAAAAAAAAAAAAAAATTGAGGTCAGGTAAGGGGGGATGATAGTTGAAGAGTTGGTAT
>CM075977.1:299156552-299193670 GCA_038087875.1 Malacoraja senta | reverse complement strand
CTTGAATATGTGGATTTGGCAGCAGAAGTTGAGCAGCGAGAATGGAGAGCAAGAGTACATCCGGTAGAGATGGGTTGTAGAGGTTTTACAGCGAGATCGACCAAGTCGCTATTTGGAGAGCTAGGAATTCGCGGACAGAGTTTGCGTCAGGCTGTAAAGGCAGTAAGGTAGTAGGTGGATTCGGTGGAAATGAAATAGTGTCAGATGTGGACAGAAAGGAAATGTATGACATGCAGTATGTGTATGCCTTTGTAATTGTAGTCTGTGCGAGTGTTTCCCGGTCTTATGCAAGGGTGAGATTTGTGGTGTTACAAGCTGATTATGGGCTAGGATTCGTGGGAGATAGGATGTAGGTGTTTATCATTTGTTAGAGTAAACTAATTGGCTGTAGATTCCTTTATTTAGTAGATGCTGATAGCATAGATGATGAGAGCAGGTATTGAGGGGTCGTCAGAGCCAACTGTTGAGCTGTCCTGAGTTGTTGTGGGTTTAACTCAATGAAACCAATGAAGGGATGTGCCAACTTGATAACCACAATGATATACTTGCATTTACAGGAATTTTTTTGTTTGTATATAGAGAATCAATATGTACTGCAAGTAGCTGTTTTATTTTTTGCATATGAGTCATTTATTGTAAGTTGGTTTAATTAGTTCAATAATATTTTGGTTTTGGGCTCTGTTTTCTTAGTTGAGTGCTTATCCTGGAGTTATAGCACAAGTACTTTGTCTTTTAATTGTAATATACATTTGTCTTCCAATAACAATTTCCTTATTAAATGCCTGATAAACCAATATCTTTTAAAAAAAAAAGTATTATGAGGATTGGGCAGCACAGTGGCGCAGCTGGTAGTCATTGCCTCACAACACCAGTGAGGCTTCGTACAATCTCCCTGTGACCACGTACGTGAGTTTCCTCTGGGTGCTCCAGTTCCATCCAACATCCCCAAGATGTGTGGGTTTGTAGATTCTAGGTTAACCTATGATGAGCGTTTGTTGGCAATGGGCCTGTACTTGCAGGAGTTTTGAAGAATGATGGGTCACCTCATTGAAACACACCGAATAATGAAAGGCTTTAATAGAGTGGATGTGGAGAGGATGGAGAAAACAGGAGAATGGTGTCAGGAGGGAGAGATAGATGAGCCATGATTGAATGGCGGAGTAGACTTGATGGGCCGAATGGCTTAATTCTACTACTATTCCTTATGACCTTATTAATTGGCTTATGTATATTGTCTGTAGTTTGTAGGGCCCTAGGGGGTGGGTATGTGGGATAACATTGAATTAGTGTGAATGGTCAGCATGGACTCAGTGGGCCGAAGCTTCCATGAATTAAGTCTAAACTCTAAACTAAACTAACAGCACCTGGCACACCACATTCTTCAGTCCTGAATATTTTATTGATAAAATTAAATGCAGAACAATTCATCATTACACAAATTCCAAAATCGGTCGTCAGAGGCAGTAGAAAACATTCAAGTCATTACTACATGTCCTCCAACTGACATACTGGCAGTGAGTTCTCATTGGAAATTATAAATGTAGGTGCCTCAATCCTGAGTCCTGATCTGCTGAATAATTCTACAATTTTCTCTTTGAATTCCGATTTCCAGCATTGGTGGTATTTTGCTGTTGGAGTCATAAAATACATGTGATTCATTTCAAGGGCCTGGAGTTATGGAGTTTAACTGAACACTAATATATGTTGACTAACTTTTAAATTAATTCCAGTCAAGTTCCATGCAACAAATGTATTTTAAAAAAAGAGCAAAATTATATCCATAGATTGAGTCTCCTTCTCCCACAACCCGTCTCCAAAAGAGAGGGAACTACAAAAAAGCACCAAACCTTATGAAGGCAATGCATAAATCTACAGTCATCAGTCTACAGTTCTGCAAGCAGAACATATGGCACTGAATTATAAGATTAAAGAGATTAGATCAAATTGGATCGGGAGTCCATCCTCAGCCACGTATAAATAGTGCTACATGAATAGGCTTGACCTGTGCCCAAAGAAGAAAGACTACATGATGGAAGTCTTTCCTCACAGACTCTTTGAAAAGCATAGGGCTCAAGACTTTGAATAATTTTTAAGTAGCATATAAATATTTAATAAGCAAGGGGTGAAAAGTTATTGAAGTAGATAGGACTCGAAGAAAAGGCTGCATTCAAAGAATCCATGAACTTATTGAATGGCAACTAGGCCTATTAGAGTCATAGAATTATTGTCATACAGTGAGGAAACAGGCCCTTGGGTGAGTTAACCCTTCCCAACCAAACCACCCCCTCCCCAGGTACCTTCCCCTGCAACCAAAGGAGATGCAACACCTGTCCCTATATCTCCTCCCTCCACTCTATCCAGGGACTCCGACAGTCCTTTCAGGTTAGGCAGAGGTTCACTTGCACCTCCTCCAATCTCATCTACTGTATCCGTTGTTCAAGACATGGATTCTTATACATCAGCGAGACCAAACGTAGAGTGGGCGATCATTTTGCTGAACATCTTCGCTCAGTCCACCTGGACCTACCTGATCTCCCGGTCGCTAAAGACATGAATTCTCCTTCCCATTCCCACACTGACCTTTCTGTTCTCAATCTTCTCCAATGTCAGAATGAGGCTAACTGCAAATTGGAGGAACAGCATCTCATATTTTGCTTGGGCAGCTTACAGCCCAGTGGTATGAATTTGATTTATCTAACTTCAAGTAACTCCTGCATTTCTTTGCCCTCCATCCCTCCCCCACCCAGTTGCACCAGCTTCTTGTTCTCACCCACCAAACAGCTAACAATAGCCTGTTTCATAGAAACATAGAAACATAGAAACATAGAAAATAGGTGCAGGAGGAGGCCATTCGGCCCTTCGAGCCAGCACCGCCATTCATTGTGATCATGGCTGATCGTCCCCAATCAATAACCCGTGCCTGCCTTCTCCCCATATCCCTTGATTCCACCAGCCCCTAGAGCTCTATCTAACTCTCTCTTAAATCCATGCAGTGATTTGGCCTCCACTGCCCTCTGTGGCAGGGAATTCCACAAATTCACAACTCTCTGGGTGAAAAAGTTTTTTCTCACCTCAGTCTTAAATGGCCTCCCCTTTATTCTAAGACTGTGGCCCCTGGTTCTGGACTCGCCCAACATTGGGAACATTTTTCCTGCATCTAGTTTGTACAGTCCTTTTATAATTTTATATGTTTCTATAAGATAACCCCTCATCCTTCTAAACTCCAGTGAATACAAGCCTAGTCTTTTCAATCTTTCCTCATATGACAGTCCCGCCATCCCAGGGATCAATCTCAAGAACCTATGCTGCACTGCCTCAATCACAAGGATGTCCTTCCCCAAATTAGGAGACCAAAACTGAACACAATACTCCAGATGTGGTCTTACCAGAACCCTATACAACTACAGAAGAACCTCTCTACTCCTATACTGAAATCCTCTTGTTATGAAGACCAACATTCCATTACCTTTCTTCACTGCCTGCTGTACCGGCACGCCAACTGTCAGTGACTCACAGGTCTCGCTGTACCTCCCCCTTACCTAACCTAACCCCATTGAGATAATAATCTGCCCCCTTGTTTTTGCCACCAAAATGGATAACCTCACATTTATCTATATTATACTGCATCTGCCACGCATCTGCCCACTCACTCAACCTGTCCAGGTCACCCTGCAACCTCCTAACATCCTCTTCACAGTTCACACTGCCACCCAGCTTTGTGTCATCCTTATACTTCAGCAAGACCAGCTTTGTGTACTCCTTTATAATTTTTACTTTTTTGCATATCTTTCATTCATTGTTCTTCATCTCTCTACATTATCGTCTATATCTCTCATTTCCCTTTCCGTGACTTTCAGTCTGAAGAAGGGTCTTGACCCGAAACGTCACCTATTCCTTCTCTCCAGAGATGCTGCCTGTCCCACTGAGTTAATCATGCATTATACGCTCTCATCCAAATCATTGATATAAGCCACAAACAGCAAAGGGCCCAGCATTTATCCCTGACACACACCACTAGTCACAGGCCTCCAGTCTGAAAAACAACCTTTCACCATCACCCTCTGCTTCCTTCCAGGAAGCCAATTTTTTTATCCAGCTGGCTAGCTCCTTGGATCACATGCAATCTAACCATCCACAGCAGCCTGCTATGCAGAACCTTATCAAATGGCTTGCTGAAATCTATGTATACAATACCTGCAGCTCTGCCCCCATAAACCTTTTTGGTTACATCTACAAGAAATTCAATCAGATTCTTGAGACATGATCTCCCATGTACAAAACTATGCTGACTATCCCTAATCAGCCCTTGTCTATGCAAGTACAATATATCTTATCCCTCAGAATACTCACTTATATTTTTCCGACCACAGATGTTTGACTCACTTGCCTATAGTTCCTATGCTTTTCCTTGCAGCCTTTCTTAAATAGAGGCACAACATTTGTCACCCTCCAGTCTTTAGGCACCTCAACCGCATTTAATGATGACACATAAATCTCAGCCAGGGCACTTGCAATATCTTCTCTAGCTTTCCATGGTGTCCTTGGATATATTTGATCTGGCCAGGGAGATTTGTCTACCTTCATAGGTATTGGGACATTCAGCATCTCATCGACCGTAACACTGACTGTCCTCAAGACACTTCCAATGACAGCCCCAAGTTCCCCGCTCCTTGTGTCTCTCTATGTAAACACAGAGGATAAATACTCATTGAGGACCTTGCTCATCTCCTGTGGCTCCACACAAATATGACACTTTGATTCCTCTCTAGTTCTCCAATTCTCTCTCTAGTTACTCTTTTTTGATAATGTACATAAAATCTATTTGGATTATCTTTAATATTTTCTGCCAGAGCTATCTGCTAGCCCCCCCCCCCCCCCCCCCCCCCCCATTGCTCATGATTTCTTTCTTCAGCGTGCTCCTCAGTTCCCAAAATACTTCCAGGGATACACTTGATCCTAGCTGCCTAAACCTGTTGCCTGCCTCCTTTTTAATCTTGCTCTTAATTTAGTTTAGTTTAGTTTTGTTCGGAGATGCAGCGCGGAAACAGGCCCTTTGGCCCAACCGAGTCTGCATCGACCAGCAATCCCCGCACACTAACACTATCCTACACACACTAGAGACAATTGACACTTATACCAAGCCAATTAAACCACAAACCTGTACGTCTTTGGAATGTGGGAAGAAACCAAAGATATCGGAGAAAATCCACACGGTCGCGGGAAGAACTTACACACTCCGTACAGACAGCACCCGTAGTCGAGATCGAACCCGGGTCTCTGGCGCTGCAAGTTCTGGAAGGCAGCAACTCTACTGCTGCACCACCGTGCCACCCAAATTCATGTTTGTATGTTCACATCTGGAGTTAATGGAGCAGCACTTCAAAGCAGGTCATAACATCCATCTTATGTTATTTTTTGAAAGGTCGGATGAATTATAATACAGACAGAGGCATTTGGCCCAATACCTTCGTGCCTTTTGGAAAAAAGTTGCCCAATTGAATCACACCTTCTGCCACTTGGTCCTTATCCCCATAGCTCGAAAATGCCACATTCAAATGTTTAAATATAATGAAGGTTTCTATCTCTACCACCATTAACGAAAGAGTTCCTGACCCCATAGGCGTCAAATTCTGTTTTCTCATCTCCCCTCCAATCCTACCAACAATTACATGAAAAGTATACCGCTTTTAAAAATAATCATCTGCTAAGATGTCACTCTGGAATATACAGATATGTCTGTCCTATCTACTCCTTCCACATCCTTCAATTTAGTTAACCCATTCCTTCTCTCCAGAGATGCTGCCTGTCCAGCTGAGTTACTCCAGCAGTGTCTACCTTTGATTTAAACCAGCATCTGCAGTTCTTTCCTACACATACTGAAAACACTTAATTAGTAGTTATTTTATATTTAATTATTATATTATATTATTATATTGTATTAATTATATTAATTAATGGTAACTATTAAAATACTTAAAACACCTTTGGCCCTCTCTCTAGTGCAATCTCTTTCTTCTCCTGTTACGTTGTGACCAGAACTGTATGGTGCACTCAAGCTGTGGCCTAACCAGTTTTATTAATGTTTGGACATACCTCCTTTCTCTTAGAAAGCATGCTTCAGCTCAAAATAAATTATCCATTTATTTTCTCAAAAGAAATGATCTCCCAAAATTTGTAGCCTACATAAAAGGCTCATCCTCACAGATAGATCATAATAACATAAGCAATTCCCCAAGCTCCAAAGCCAAGGGTCAAGCTTCATCTGATGACATTCTCTTCACCTACGATTGTCAAAGATATGGGAAGTGTCTTGGACTTCCTATTGAGGAATGCAGGACTGCATTCCACCAGTCCAAGGTGCCCTCTCATCACTTCATATATTAGATCAGCTCACTAAATAGACAGCAGAAGAGCATTCTCTCTCAGTGCCAAAAATTTCCCATTTAATAAAATCCCATGTCGCATTCATTGTGACAGCAACAACCTTTATAGAACTTAACGTTGTGCAACCCAGTACACGGATTAGCAAAAATAGCCACTGAAGAAGGGTCTTGACCCAAAGCGTCACCTATTCCTTTTCTCCGATGTTGCATGACCCGCTGAGTTACTCGAGCATTTTGTGCCTATCTTAGCAAAGATAAACCCTCCTTTATAGCTGAAATTCCAAATACCTGCACAGTTGCAGCCAGCAATAACAATTTGGTGACCACTTCAAGTTAATTACTGAATTAATTATGGGATTTTTTAAACTACTGGCTAACTATGTGAAGGAAACAGCAAGTTAATTAAAGCTAAATTAAATGCTAAATGCTATCAGCAAATCTTAAATTCCAGAATGTAAAATGTTCCTCCATAACATATCCCTAAAACCCCTGTCTCACTGTGCGAGCTGACCCACGAGTGACCCTGAGTTTAAAACAAATTTAAATCATGGTAATCACATACAATTAACGTAGCGGGAACGTCAGAACTCGTGGACGCAACTTAGCGACTCTTGGCGCTAACGGGAGGTACCCGTGAAACTTGTTAACTCTTGAAAAAGTTCAAACATGTTTGTACTTTCCCACGAGTAAAATGTACTCTTGAGGTTAAAATTTGAAACATTTAAACTCGTTGTAAGAACGTAGTGGCCCGTGCGTTTAACTTTGTGACTTGTGATTCTACCGTGAGAACTCTTTTTAGAAACAATAATCAGGGACAGAAATATCAGTTACTTAGACTTTTTAAAGACAAATTCTGTTTAACAAAGTTAAGCAAGTTATTGATAAGGTGACAGAGTGGGTTGAAAAGAAAAAATTGCTTGAAGTTTATATATAAATTTGTGTTGTGTTGTGTTGTGTTGAAAAGCTTTTTGCTGATCCATTTGATTCTCACTGTTTGTTTACTTCATTGCACAATAAAAGAGAGTTCTTTGCTATCAAGATCAAATTGATGTCTGGAAGTCTTCATTTTAATATCACTACAAAGTCTCATGACTTGAATGTAATATTCCTTTCATCATAAAACACAAAATAGAGGAAGGCAAAATATATTCACATCTTGATTCTCACAATCATTTGTGAGATTTAAGGACTCAGCTGCCTCATATGCTGTGCTTTTTAAATGTTTAAAATTGTCCCCTCTCAGTAGATCAGAAAATAAGACAAACAGCACGGTGAATGTGAAACAAAGTCTTTATTCATCTTGTTCAATATAAAAAATGCTTTTTTGCACATATTGAGAAAAGGAGCACCACAGCAAACAACACAGTGGTCTGAAAAAGGGCTTCTCATACATGAAAATCAACAAATGAAGCACAAATAAAAGTATTTCCACTATATACTAATTCAGCTGAGAAATGCACAAGTCTAAATTCAGGCAATAAAAGATACAATGCAATGCGCTAAATGGCAAGTTTTGAGATCTACAATCAGATAAGCAGATGCATGATAACCATGTTTTAAAGGAAAGACAGATGCAATGAAATTACTTTTACACCACAATAAAAAATAAAATCCACACTTAAAGTTAAACAAAGAAAAGTCAGCAGGATTTAAACTAAACATGACATTAACTGGATTTTTCTGCATGTGGGCTCTCCTCATGCAGTGATGTACCTGTGGTCGGCAGCCGCTCAAAATAAGCTGTCCTGCCACGGCACACTGCCCAATTCTGAATTATAGTAGGAGCAGAGATGGTCTCTCTGCTCTTTTGCACTGTTGGTCCCCGTGTTACCTCGAAAACACTGCAGTGGCACCAAAGTCTCGTCGTTTGTACCACTCCTCCACGCACCTAGTGTTATTCTCCCTGTTTGACTGTCCACTAAGTCACCGTCCTGCATGGCTGTTGCTGATCCTGAAGCTGCACCTCTGATACGGATCAGGTTGTGCAGAACACATGCAGCAAACACAATAGTCTCTACGTTCTTTGGCTGGCATGACATCATTTTTTTAACATGTGATGATTTTTCAACACTTCGATATACATTGTTGCCTCAAGATTAACGGGAGAGGAACTTGGTACACTCGGGAGACGAACTTGGAACATCGCAGAAATGAGAAGTAAACGGCAAACTTAGACATACCCGTGGGAACTCGGTTAAACTCTGGATCATAAACTTGTAGTATCGTACGCAACCACGAGTCTTTCACTCGGGGTCACTCGTGGGTCAACTCGCACAGTGAGACAGGGCTTTAAGTAAGCATTACATCATGGAACTGGACTCAACGTTATTTCTTCCCCGACCTGTAAATATTCAGAAGAACTTGTTTTAAAGAATTGCACATGTTCTTACCCTGAGAAATTACTCCAGTTCAAAATTTGCCCAGATCTAAAATCATCCCAGATCTAATGTATTAACTTGCACACAGCCAAAGGGCTGATTCATGTGAGGTTTTTTTTTGGGTGGAACTTGTTTTCAATAGATACATTTTGCCATTTCTTTAAATCCGGCTCTCTTGTTCCTTTCACTATCTAGAATGTCAAAGTAAATGACTCACATTTTCTGTCAGTTCAATGAGAAATAGCAAGTGGAAGAACATCTTAACGTGCCATTACCTCCAATCTTTCTTCCTTTTCTATGGTGAAGTACCATTGCTGAATGCGGAAATTGTTATATTGGAGGTCACGAGCATGAGTCGACATCTCACCGAGCTATCATACACTCTACTACTCCTCAACATACTCGACAATGCAAGCATTTCTTAAATATAAATAAGAGATGAAAATATTTGCCTGTTGGAGCACATGGACTTGCGTTCTGCCTGGTGCATTTGGTAACATTTTTAAGAAAGAACACCCACCCCAAACATAGTTCAAATGTGAAAAGAGAATGGAGAAGGAGGTGGGAGCAGAGCCAATCCCACACAATTCAGAGGCAGGGAGGGATTTGGCAGAAAGATGATAAGCAGGATGGGGTTTTGGTGCAAGTGACCCGACAGTCAAACTTAAGGGCACAAAAGGATGAGATGGAGACCGGTGCAAAATGCATGTCGTCTGGACAGCTAGTGCTGTTTATTCTGTTTCAAGGGAGAATGATCTCCAGGTCCGAATGTCATGTGGAATTATTTCTCATGTTTCAAAACAAATGCTACTCCCAACCATTAGACTTAATTTTATTGTTGGTAGCTACACAATTACTGTGGGCAAATAATAAATGTATCAAAACGTTTATCACCAAGGTGATATGAGTTGAAATAAATTCATGTTTTTTTTCTCCCGAACATTGCAAATTGCATGTTGTCATGTTACCAGGATCATTTCCAGTTTTGTGCTTATGCTACGCTTTTTGATTTTGTGGGGCTTCTACAGCTCACTATGTAACCTACTGATCCATCTGCTGACACATGGATAGGGCGGGTGGAGAGGGAAGACCTAGGGGCCTTTTGCCAAAGGCTAGGGTAATCTCCCCACCCCGTCACTTAATGCTGAGGTCAAACCACTGATCTCAATGGCTTTATGTATACAATATGTTGATCAATACTGCAGAGGCTCATAAGCTTCCAGCAAAAATTCAGAATTTGTATGAATAGTTCAATGGTTTAATGGTTCAATGGTTTCTTTATAATCGCATGTACCAAGGTACAGTGAAATACTTTTTTTAGCATATAGCTCAGCAAGACTATCACCTTACATATGCACAATCTCCCAGTTAGTACTGAATGTACAGAACAGCCCAATAAGTCTATAAGCAAGAGGTGCCATTTTGCTGCCATTTTACAGTCCCAGCTGCAGCTGGCCACAAAGGCCCATTGCAGCCGTCGCACCCATTCCGGTCATCCCGTGACCCGTTGTCTGTCTCCTTGCACAGCTCTCTTCAGCCATTGTTTCCCGGGCGGTGCCTCCCACAGCCGACCTTGTGGGTGCAGAAGGTAAGATCCCCCCAGGTTCTTCTTACCAGGCCTTTATGTCCAGCGTTCACCGCCATCTCCCTCCATCCCCCTCTCTGTGGCTTCCCTCACTAGGCGGGTTCCCGGTTCCACTGTGGGCGAGCCAGGCCTGTCGTTGGGGTAAAGCTGCTGTTCAACAGGATTCCTTACGGCACACGCAACTCGCCAAGATAATGTGCCAAGAATTAGCTCATGGATCCAACAGACATCCATGGACGGAGTGACCATATGTGGCATAGTGACCATATTCATTCCATCCTTACCATTACCTTCAACCCCCTTCTCTTCGATCCCAGAGAAACTTCAATCAAGGATCAAGAGAGTTTAATAACCATATGTACCAATGAAAATAAGAACAATGAAATTCTTATTTTCATAAGAATTTCATTGTTCAAAGAAAAGAACAAAGAAACACCAACTAAACCACAAACCACGAAATCTTGGTTGCCAGAGGGACTAGGAGTGTATGGTTTGTACTAATAACATTTATTTTTAAATGTATTGAACTTCATTTCTATGAAGTAGTCAAAAAGGCTTTTGGCACATTGACCTTCATCAGTCAGAATATTGAGTAAAGAAGTTGGGAGGTCATGTTGCTGTTGTATAAGACGTTAGTGAGATTGCATTTAGAGTATTGTGTTCAGTTCTGGGCACCATGTTACCGGAAAGTTATTGTCAAGCTGGAAAGGGTACAGAGAAGTTTTACGAGGATGTTGCCAGGACTAGAGGATCTGAGCAAAAGGCAGACGTTGAGTAGGCTGGGACTCTATTCCTTGGAGGGCAGGAGGATGAGGGGAGATCTGAAAGACGTGTATAAAATCATGAGAGGAATAGATCGGGTGGACGCAGAGTTTCTTGCCCAGATTAGGTGAATCAAGGAACAGAGGACATAGGTTTAAGGTGAAGGGGAAAAGGAATAGGAATCTAAGGGGTAACTCTTTCACACAAAGGGTGGTGGATGCATGAAACAAGCTGCCAGAGGAGGTAGTTGAGGCAGGGACTATCACAACTTTCAAGAAACAGTTAGACAGGTACATGGATCGGATAGGTTTGGAGGGATATGGACCAAACACAGGCAAGTGGGACTAGTGTAGCTG
The DNA here is from genome assembly GCA_038087875.1 of Malacoraja senta. Lineage (NCBI taxonomy): Eukaryota > Metazoa > Chordata > Chondrichthyes > Rajiformes > Rajidae > Malacoraja > Malacoraja senta. Next base: position 299,182,206 of record CM075977.1, on the reverse strand, counting down.
GGACATGTTGGCCGGTGTGGGCAAGTTGAGCCGAAGGGCCTGTTTCCATGCTGTATCACTCTATGACTTCATGACTCTAATTGTTTATTAAATTATCTGTGTTTACAGATGTGGTAGACTGCTGTGTGAATTTCATTGTTCTGTTTCGGTACATATGACAATTAAATACTCTTGATGGTTGACTCTCTTAGCCATGTCTAGTTTGTCAGCACATTCCAATTCTATGTTCCCGTTAGGAAGAATATGATTTTCACCACAAAGGACAATGTTGGTAGTTTTGTTGGTAAACCACAACCTGTAATTTTTCCTTCCTGTCTTGAAAATATATCATTGCTTTTTTCTCCATCATTTGGTCTAAATCTTAGGACTCCCTATCCAAAAGCACTATGAGTGTACCTTCAATAGAAGGATGGCAACAGTTCAAGGAGGCAGCATCACCTTCTTATAGGCATTGAGGGATGGGCAATACATTCTTGCCTGTCCATTGGTGCTCTGATCCCAAAAAGTGAATTTAAAAATCTGTTTAAACTCCTCCGCATCCAGTAAATAAATTGAATAATCTTTCTTAATATTTATTTTGGAATAGTCAGCTATTCTTTTCATAATCTTACTTTTTTTCTGAATATTACTCATGCCACCAGTTTGCTCCTCCATCCACCACAGAGCAAGACATGCATTCTGGCTTCCTGCATTGATTGCTGAGTTAAAGTTGCAGGTGATATCAGGTGAATCTAATGTTCATATAGGATGAAGAATCACGCGAGAGCTGTTCTTGTACCTGCCCAGTTAATCTAAATAAAGCCAAGAACTCATCAATCTTATTTGCAGACCTCATCCAGTTTCCACCAGCAGGTAAGGTTAGAAATTACATACTGACTGACTGATATACAGGCTGACATCTTACATTGTTATTGTTTTCACTCTTCTCCCAACAACAACGATGGCATTACATTTTACAGATCTCTGAGGCAACGTGAAGTGAGAAAAGGGAATTCACTGGAGGGGCATGTTTACTTTACATACAGTTAGCGATGTTAAACAGATGTAACATTAATATTTAATTAGTAAAGCTTCACAAGAATTAAAAATGAAAGCAGATTTATTTATACATAATGTGGAACAGTGTGCTGATGAGTCTAGAGTCAGTGACAGAGATTAATTGACAATCTGTTGGAACCTTGCATCTGGAAGAGTAGAAATTAAATCCAAATAGAGATGGAGTCATAAATAACATGACTTTGTTTGTTCCTAAATTCCACCCCAGACACAGAGATCATGAGTGGGATCAGGTGATTGTCTCCCTTCTTCTCCAAAGACCAGCGTGCTAAAGAAAGCTGAAGTACAATAGTGCTGCAGATGTAACTATTTCTGTTATAAAAAAACAATTAGTATAGAACGTGGCACATGTCCAAGATTATATGCCATATCCATGTTAAACTGAATTAGATTACCTGGGAGCAATGTATCATTGAATAAATGATGTTCGATCATATGGAATCTGCATATGAATGTCATTTTAACACATTTATCCAATATAAATGCATTGCAAGATCAAACAGCTATTGTACAGTTCAGTTGGGAAATTTGATTGTAATGGCAGGTTTTCACTTTTGAAGAAATTAAAGTGAGTCTTGCTGTGATTTTCTGTGAATCAGATTTGGATTATGAGAGATAAAAGCAATTTAGATGCAGAAATGAAAATCACAGCAAAATCCACAGGGTAATAAATACTTGATAATTTTCTGATCTTATTGAGATACTATTCTGCAACTCCTTTAACTATTAACATGATTTAATAACTACTGTAGAATGCAATAGTTATCCCGAATGTTACAATCATACAGAAATTACTTTTGGTTCATGAAAATTAATCACTAAACACATATATCATCTCTTTCACTAAAAGTAAGATCTTGACCACTTCCTGTTTTTCTGTTTCATGATTTTTGAAAAAACACTGCCACTTACTGCTGTGATTTTTGGCCATCTTACTTAGAGACCCCTCCGCTGCGCAGGACAAGAGGATTTTTACCATCGATGAAAAATAAAAGAGTTATTAATGTTTTAAAAATGTTGACATTCTCTCTGCTGCCCCTGCTGGTGGGATGGGGGAGGGACTATAAAACCTGGAAGTGTTGTGCCTCACTCAGTCTCTGCAAGATGGAGGAAGCGAGAGTGTCACGTCTCTCTGAGCTGTGAATAACACTGAACACATATCTACTCAACTGTGAGTGCCCTTAATGTGGTTTGAAAATGAAAATGTGGTTGCTTTGAAATGCTGCACTGCAAATGGTTGTTGGTGGTGGTGACTGCTTTGAAATGCTGCACTGCAAACGGTTGTTGGTGGTGGTGACTGCTTTGAAATGCTGCACTGCAAATGGTTATTGGTGGTGGTGACTGACTTGAAATGCTGCACTGCAAATGGTTGCTGGTGGTGGTGACTGCTTTGAAATGCTGCACTGCAAATGGTTATTGGTGGTGGTGACTGCTTTGAAATGCTGCACTACAAATGGTTGTTGGTGGTGGTGACTTCTTTGAAATGCTGCACTGCAAATGGTTGTTGGTGGTGGTGACTTCTTTGAAATGCTGCACTGCAATTGGTTGTTGGTGGTGGTGACTGACTTGAAATGCTGCACTGCAAACGGTTGTTGGTGGTGGTGACTGCTTTGAAATGCTGCACTGCAATTGGTTGTTGGTGGTGGTGACTGACTTGAAATGCTGCACTGCAAATGGTTGTTGGTGGTGGTGACTGCTTTGAAATGCTGCACTGCAAATGGTTGTTGGTGGTGGTGACTGACTTGAAATGCTGCACTACAAATGGTTGTTGGTGGTGGTAACTGCACACCTTCTGGTTTGCACTGTATATTGATTTTAGATAAAACGCTACAGCTGTGATTTTTGGCCAACTTACTCAGTCCCCCTCCACTCATCAGGTGCAGAGGATTCTTCCCATCACTGAAAAATATAAGTGTTTATTTGAGTTTAAAAAACTGTTGAGAATCTCTCTCCTGTCAATCACGCCATGAAGGCAATGCCCCTTCCGGTGGGAGGAGGAATGGATTATAAAACCAGGAAGTGTGGGTGTGGCACAGTCTCTGCAAGATGGGGGAGGGAGAGGTCACGACTCTGTCTGAGCTGTGAATCAACTGAACACACTGAATGTCTACTGAACTGTGAGTGTGGTGTTTATGTGGTGTTTTGTGTAGTTTTATGGTGATTTCACCCTGCTTGAAATGGTATGAAACTGCATTTGAATGTGGTGGCCTTGCACCCTGCATGAAATGGTATGGAAACTGCACTTGAATTTGGTGGCCTTGCACCCTGCTTGAAGTGGTAGGAAACTGCACTTGAGTTTGGTGGCCCTGCACCCTGCTTGAAGTGGATGGAAACTGCACTTGACTTTGGTGGCACTGCACCCTGCTTGAAGTGGTATGAAACTGCACTTGAATTCGGTAGCCTTGCACCCTGCTTGAAGTGGTAAGAAACTGCACTTGCACCCTTCGGCCTCCTGAGTCCATGCTGACCATCTATCCCTCATTCACACATGTTCTATGTTATCCCACTTTCTCATCCATTCCCTACATATAAGGGGCTTTCTTTTACAGAGGCCAATTAACCTACAACCTGCACTTGTTTGGGGTGTGGGAGGAAACCAGAACACCCAGTGGAAATCCAAGAGGTCACAGGGTGAACGTGCAACCTCCACACTGAGAGTACATGATGCCAGGTCTCTGGCTCTCTGAGGCAGTAGCTCTTCCTGCTACCTCACTATGCTACCCTTCTTTCCCTTACTGGTCGCACAAATGGACTCAAACTGGTAATATCCAGGTGACCCCTGATTTAAATGGGTATGAACTAATCTTTGTTCATGTACAACAATTTATAAATTTACTATGTGGTTTGGTGGTTAATTGCAGGATTGAGTGATACTATGATAAAAGCTGCAAAAGCCTGCATTAGACTACTACTGAAGTACAATCAAATTAATTGCTACACATCGTAATCATGTTGCAGGTGTAATGAGGCACAAAGTGAGTGCAAAATGATTTATATGACCTCAAAGTGACCAAAATGGTTCGCTGCCAATGGAGAATATTTCACTTTAAACAAACAAAGTAATTTGTATTCACCTGACATGCGACTGTATCTCATTGCCAGCATTTGCCTTGGAATAGGTTGTTGGCTAATGGCTTCTTGAATGACATATTTCTTATTTATTAGGTTGGTCCATACTGCTGTTCAGTAAGAGCCTCCAGGCTTTTGATCCAATAACAATGGGGAAGGGATGAAGACAACGGCTGCAAACCATCTTTATGGCCAGCTGCAACTTGGACTTTGAAAATAGTCTTGTATATGGTGTCAGTGGGCTATTTCTATACACTTTATACTTATCATCAAGTACTTCCCTGGAGGAATTTGGGGAACTAAGGAGTAAACTAAAAAAGGAAATCAGAAGGGCAAAAAGGGGCCAGGATATAGCTCTGGCAGGTAGCATTAAGGACAATCCCAAAAGATTTTATAAATACACTAGACTAAGTGCAGACCCGTTGGGTCTGCTCCCCCAACGCAATATTCCACCACTCACCCATTCCCCCAATGCAACGCTTCCCCAACGCAATTTTCCACCACTCGCCCATAGCCCCCAACTGCACAGGCACAGCTCATTTCCCCTCACCTCCAAGCACTCCCTCCCCCTCCTTTTCACCCACACTCTTCCTTCCCCTCTCCTCCTCCCCTCCGCAATTCCCTCCTAACCTCTCCTTTTCCCTACCCTTAGTCACTCCCTCCAACCCTCCATAACTCCTCTCCCCTCCCTACCCCCCTCCTATCCCTCTATCCCCCACCTCCTCCACTCCTCACCTCCCCTATCCCCGCACTATCCCTCCTCACCTTCCCCACTGCCCTCCTCCCCACTCTCCCACCTCACCTCCACCACTTTCCCCCCTCTCTCACCCTATCCCATCCTCTCCCTCAATCCCCCCATGCTTCCTTCTCACCTCCCCAGGATCTCGAGGTTGTAGCTGTTGGCTTCAGAGCCACGCTCAGTGCCGGGTGACTGACAGCAGATGCAGCCAATCAGTATGGCGATGGTGCAGGAAGGGGTGTCGCTGTCCCGTCTGTGGCGATGACTGATAGAAGAGGAGAACAATCTGCGCATGTGCAGTTTAATTTTTTTTTTAAACCTTAATAAGTTTTAAAATATACCACCTATCGGAACAGAACTTGTTGCACTTGCAGCACAGGAGAATGGCGAGTAAGGTGGTGAAAAATCATAGCGCTATCGTGTACTGTTATTGCGCAAATTAAAAAAAAATCACAAACTGGAAGATAACAAGATGAGAGTTCTAGTTATATATAGATAAGGGGGACAAGGGTAACTAGAGAGAGAGTGGGACCTCTCAGGAATCAAAGCGGTCACCTCTTTGTGTAGCGATATGGCAAAGTCCTAAATGAGTATTTCTCATCTGTATTTACTAAGGAGAAAGACAGTAGGACAGAGGAAATTGGAGCAGTCACTGGAAGTGTCTTGAGAGCAGTCAAGGTTACCGTTGAAGAAGTGTTGAAGGTACTGTCGTGTTTGAGGGTAGACAAATCTCCAGGGCCTGATCAGATACCTCCGAGGACATTGCCGGAAACTAGTGAGGAAATTGCCGGAGCTCTGGTTGAAATTTACGCGTCGTCCTTAAATACAGCAGAAGTGCTGGAAGACTGGAGGGCAGGGCCGGATTTACATATAAGCTAGACAAGCTTAAGCTTAGGGCCTCGAGATCTCGGGTGGCCTCGGCCCGCTTCACCAAGGTGTATAAAACTTTTGATATATTCGTATTTTCTGAGCCTTGTCCTTTCAACAGTCAGGAGTGTTCGAGTCTGTGCGCGGCTGCTAGTTTAACAATGTCAGAACCAGCTCCGACTGTGCCCGACCTGCCTGCTTCAGGGGAGAAGAGATAAGGCTCCGGGCGGGGTAAAGGGTGGGTGGGAACGAGCAGCCACCCGCTACGATAGGCGGAATGGTCCTTTCTATAGTTAACCCTCTTCACAGTTTCTGATGGGGCTGGTTTCCTGCCCACCGGGACCTCCCACGCTTTGCCCGCTGACCCTGGCCACTCCACCGCCCTCCAGCAGCCTGCAGCCGTCACCTTACCTGGAGCCTGGACTCAGCACCGGGCCTGACATTTCCACGCTGCAGACTCCAACTCCCCCAAGTTTGACTGCACTGTGTCCTAATGCCAGTCCCCCGAACCCTGGTAACCTCAGTGGCTGTTCTACTGGGTCTTCCCCATTCCCCTCAAACCATGTGACCCCAGCTCTTCCCCACCCAAACTACAGTCTCATACCCCCCTACCCCCTGACCACCCTAGGTGGGAGGCATATGCAAAAGCCACAGAAGCTATTTTGGAAAGTTACAGTGCTACCACTGATGCCCTCAGTCATTTGTACTCTGATGTGAATGTGAAGGGTGATACCAGGCTTCAAGCTAACAATCGTTTGCAGAAAATGGAAGAACTGGAATTTGTGTTTATGCTGCATTTTTGGACCCGTCTGCTAGGTCATTTCCACAAGGTCAACAATTCAGAAATCCAATCTGTTATTGAGTACTTGTGCAAGTTTGTACAGTTCACTTCAGGATTTTGCAAGCAAAATTAGAGAAGATTTTGATGAGCTTGAGCAACAAGCAAAGGCCATCTTGCCAGATGTTAACTACAGAACTGTCACAGGGAGACGAAGAGTAAGGAAATGGCAAGGAAATGATGGAAGTGCACTGGTCCTGATGCTTTAGATAAACTCTCTTCAAGAGATAAGTTTAGGATAAAATTCTTTATTCCTATACGAGATGCACTTGAAACCAATTTAAAAAGAAGAGGTACTGTGTACAGTGAAATTGCACAACAGTTTTCATTTTTTGCTAATCTGACCGCATCTAAGCAAGAAATTCAGCAAGGTGTTGAACTGTTGATGGAAGCATACCCAGAAGATGTTGACCTGAAACTTACTGATGAACTTTTGCACTTTCACTCGTACATGAGACAAAGCCATAGGCATACAGAAGAGCACTCTCTGTCTCATACAGACCTTTATCAAATAATATACAAGGAAACAATTCAGATGGCCTTCCCTAATGTGGAAGCAATCTTGTGGCTGTTTCTTAGCTTAATGGTCACCAACTGCTCGGGAGAGAGGTCTTTTTCAAGACTCAAAAGAATTAAAAATGAATGAAGGTCCACAATGTCTCCAGAGAGGTTGTCTGCAATGAGCGTTCTGTGCATTGAGAGTAACAAACTTAGACAAACAGATCTTGGTGAACTACTGGATGATTTTGCTGTGAAGAAGGCGAGAAAAAAACATTTTTGCTCAGTGTATTTGTAGTTTCTTTATTTCTTAATATTCCACATTCAATTCAAGAGACACTTATTGTCACATGCACCAATTGGTACAATGAAATTTGGGGTCACCATCCGACGTCAGAATGGGAGAACATTCTCAGCGGCTTGGACTTACGAATTGGCCACTTCCTACCGGAGACCACGGCTCCCGAAGTCCACAGGCTGAGCTGGGCGGAGATTTCCGCTGGTGGCCCTCGACAAAGGGATCCCAGGGCTCCGCCATGTTGAAATCAGCGCGGCCCGAGGCTGGGAGCTCCGCAAACCACAGCTCCATGATGTTGAAGCAGCAGGCCCAACACTCCAGAGCTTCAAACGGCGATCCAGGTAAGGCATCGCCCGCTCCGCGGTGAATCCAATATGTATTTTAAAACCAACTGTTTAATGACAACATACAGTAGGATCTAAAAGTGTCACACTGTCACTGTAGGGTAGTCATGGTCCTCTAGTTGTGGGGGTGGGGGATTGGGAGGGGGGGGGGCCTCACAAGTGAAATAGCTTAGGGCCTCTCTTCATCTAAATCCGGCCCTGCTGGAGGGTGGAAAATGTTTGCCTCTTTTCAAGAAGGGCTGCAGGGAAAATGCTGGGAACTATAGGCCGGTGAGCTTAACATCTGTAGTTGGTCAGTTACTGGAGAGTATTCTGAGAGGTAGGTTATACAAGGAGAGATAGCTGAATGGATATTAAATTGGCTCCATGGAAGGAAGCAGAGGGTGATGGTGGAAGATTGTTTCTCGGAATGGAGGCCTGTGACTAGTGGTGTGCCTCAGGGTTCGGTGCTGGGCCCATTACTGTTTGTCATCTACATACAGGGCAAGATTAGCAAGTTTGCTGATGATATAAAAGTTAGTGGTTTTGCAGATAGTGAAGATAGATTTGTGAAAGATTGCAGCAGGATCTAGATCGATTTACCAAGTGGGCGGAGGAATGGATGATGGAATTTAATACAGAAAAGTGTGAGGTGTTGCATTTTGGGACATTGTAAAATGGCAGGACCTACACAGTAAATGGTAGGCTTCTGAGTAGTGTTGTAGAGCAGAGGTATCTAGGAATACAGGTGCATAGTTCCTTGAAGGTCGATTCGCAGATAAATAAGGTGTTCAAAAAAGGCTTTTGGCACTTTGACCATCAGTCAGAGCATTGAGCATAGAAGTTGGGAGGTCATGTTGCAGTTGTATAAGACATTGGTGAAACCGCATTTAGATTATTGTGTTCAGCTCTGGGCACCATGTTATAGGAGATATATTGTCAAGCTTGAAAGGATTCAGAGAAGATTTACGAGGATGTTGCCAGGACTAGAGGGTGTGAGCTACAGGGAGAGGCTGAGTAGGCAGGGTCCCTATTCCATGGAGAGCAGGAGGATGATGGGAGATCTTATAGAGGTATACAAAATCATGAGAGGAATAGATCAGGTAGTTGCACAGAGTCTTTTGCCCAGAGTAGAGGAATCGAGGACCAGAGGACATAGGATCAAGGTGAAGGGGAAAAGATTTAATAGGAATCCGAGAGGTAATTTTTTCACACAAAGGGTGGTGGGTGTATGGAACAAGCTGCCAGAGGAGGTAGTTGAAGCTGCGACTATTCAATTGTTTAAGAAACAGTTAGACAGGTACATAGATAGGAGAGGTTTGGAGGGATATGGACCACGCACAGGCAAGTGGGACTAGTGTAGCTGGGACATTGTTGGCCGGTGTGGGCGAGTTGGGCCTGTTTCCACACTGTATATCACGCTATGACTCGTTGACTCTATAATCTAGGACTGCACTTCAGTGTGGTAATAATTTACTGAACTGTATGCAAAACAAAGAATTTCATTGCACCTCAGTACACGTGATCATGAAAACCATTGACCATTAGGTTTTGACGTATAACTTTCCACATGTAACTTGGAGGAGAAAGTACTAGCAATGGTATTCCCATGTGATGGTTTCCCCTGTTCTATTAGGTGGCAGGCGTTCCAGGTTTGGCAGGAGTTATGGACGAGTGGCAGTGGCCAAGTGGCAGTGGTGCACATTGGTACACAGTGCACTTATTACAGTAGAAAGGAGAAATGCTCTGGGGGGATGGTGGTGGGGCACCAGTGACGTTGGTTAATTTGTGATGGATAATATCAAGCTGCATTATTGAAGGTGCACTCATCCCGGTGGATGGAGGGTATTCCATCAATATCTGATGTGCTTTACAGATTGGGAGGTCTAATATCAAGTCTAGACACAGGGAACTGTGTCTGTGTCTAGTTCTGGCAGATGCTGGTTTACAAAAAAAAAGGAACAAAATATTGGGGCCACTCAGCGAGACAGGCAGCATCTCTGGAAGATATGGATAGCCGCCTCGTACAAAGGGTTGAGGGCAAGCAGCCCTGCCTGCACCACCCCTACCCAAACTCCTACCTATTTGTTAACTCTTGGTGGCTCTGATTAAATGTCAACTTGCCCTGCAGGAAAGATTGAGTTATGTCAGTGAGCCAAGAATATGAGCAATAAAGTCTGAAGAAGAGTCTCGACCCGGAACGTCACCCATTCCTTCTCTCCAGAGATGCTGCCTGTCCTGCTGTTACTCCAACATTTTGTGTCTACCTTCGATTTAAAGTCCTTTCTTACCGGATTCCTGAGCCCTTTTGTGTCCTTGAAGCTAATTTTCTCATGCATCTTGTGCAGGTATATTTCTGTTCGAGGGTAACCCTTCCTGAGTGGTGTTGGTCACACATTTGATGATGGTAAAATAGTTAAGTGCCATGACCCAATGGTGTCCAACTCTTCATAAATGATCACTACCAGCTCCATCAATTGAAGGGTTGTCTCTGGAGCTGCGTGGCAATGAATCCCTCCCTATAGGCCCGGCCAGAAAGGGACTTTCTCATCACTTCCTCCATTGCTGCTCATGCTCTTACCCCCTCCTCCTAATCTTCCTGCTGCAATCCTGTGCTCAGAGATTGAAACTGCACAATGTCTATATTTTTGGAGGGGAGCGGTGGTGGGGGTTGGAGGGGAGTGGTGGTGGGGGTGGGGGGACGAGGGGGGGGAGGGGGAGTGGTGGGGTGGGGGTGGCTAATAAGCCACCAGAAACTGAGAGGCAACTTTTTGAGATTATACAGGTGTGCAACTTCAGCACAGTCCACAGAATGGAATCATTGTTTCAGCAAGTGAGTCAGGTGGTGACCAGCACTGCAGTTTTCTCCGTGTCTGTTCTGGTGTGTGGGGCGCTCAATGGAGTCAGGAGCAGTGTAGAGGATCAGCCCTTGCCCTAACATCTAGTAAATAGACTGGAGGGCATAGCTGAGTGAATTATGCGCAGTTTCTAGGTATCTAAACTTGCCTTTTAGAAACTTTTGGGGGTGGTACCTGATTACTTGAACCTTGGATTTCATATGCAATCTCTATTGGGAGTGAAGCGGAGCCCTCAACCTGATATGGGTGGCGTCAATTGTTTCTTGAATCATTGCGAAGCCCACAATATGGTTGAATACCTGTTGAGCTGACCAGTCTCACCCTGGTCACTCCGTCTTCTCCCCTCTCCCATCCGGCAAGAGGTACAGAAGCTTCAAAACGCATATCTCCAGATTCACATACAGTTTCTTCCCAGCTGATATCAGGCAACTGAACCATCCTATCACCAACTAGAGAGCGGTACTGATCTCCCACCTACCTCATTGGAAACCCTTGGACTATCTTTAATCGGTCTTTACTGGACTTCATCTTGCACAAACCGTTATACTTTTTATCATGCACCTGTACACTATGGACAGCTTGATTGTAATCATGTACAATTTTCTCACTGAATGGATGGCATGCAACAAAAAAGCTTTTCACTCTACCTTGGTACACATTGCAATAAGCTAAACTAAACTAAGTTTGTAAGACCTGCTGGTTGCTGATGGTTACTGTAGATGATTTATGCATGCAACCAATCACATAGCTACCTCACCACTACTAACCCCGCCTTAAGTATCATTTATAATAACGCCTGCTTCTCCTTCTGCGCAGACCCCTACAAACGGGAAGACCTTCTGGTGCTCGGCGTTGACTTTGTCCCCACTAAGCAACTTCAGTGCCTAGCCGAGCATACTGCCGCCGACCCCGCTCTGCAGCGACTTTCTTCAGTGATAAAAAGGGGTTGGCCGAGTAAGCGCGCCAGTGCGCCCACAGAGACACAGTCTTTTTTCCTGGTTCGCGACGAACTGGTCATCCAAGACGGCGTTATTGTTAAGGGCCACAAGGTCGTGGTCCCCTCCTCCCTGTATGACAAGTACTATAGCGTGGCCCACAGCGGGCACCCGGGCGTTGATGCCACGATCGCCCATGCACAGTGCCAATTCTACTGGCCTGGAAAGGCTAAGTACATTCGGGACCGTGTCTCGTCTTGCTCTACCTACAACAGCCTTGCGTCCCACCAGCAAAGGCAGCCCCTTTTGCAACAACCCGCGCCTGCCCTGGCCTGGACCTCGGTGGCCGCTGACATTTTTGAGTGGCGTGGTAAACACTACCTCGTCCTTGCTGACTCATACTCGAACTGGTTTGAGGTTGACCTTCTGACCTCCCTCACGTCCGAGATGGTCATCCGTAAGCTGAGGAGACATTTTTCCACTTTTGGCTCGCCTGTCCGTCTGCAGACCAACAACGGCAGGCAGTTTACCAGCCAGGAGTTCAAGAACTTTGGCAACAAGTGGAACTTCCTCCACTTCACGAGCAGCCCTGAGTACCCGCAGAGTAACGGGCTTGCTGAGCGGGCTGTCCAGACTGCCAAACTACTAATGGAGCAAGCGCGCCTGGCGAATTCCGACTTTTACCTCGACCTCCTGAACCTAAGGAACATTTCCAGGGACGCAACCCTAGGCTCACCTGCTCAGCGGCTGATGTCCAGAACAACAAGACCACCAATTCCGATTGCTCAACACAAGCTGCTGCCTCGAGTGCTGGAGCCTGCCTCTGTCCAGACGCGCATTCAGGCTAAGCATGACATCCAAAGACGGTCACATGATAGATCGTGCAAGCATCTCAAGCCTCTGCTGCCTGGACAGGCGGTTCGTCTACATACTGCTAGCGGATATTCCTGTCTGGCCACCATGGTTGGCATTGCCGATGCGCCTCGTTCGTACCTTGTGGACTTTGAAGGAACTGTCTACCGCAGGAGTCGTCAGCACCTGCTTGCAGTACAGGAGCCGCTCTCGCAGGCAGCCGGACCTTACGCTCCGCCGCTGCAGTTCCAGCCATCCGCTGCTGATCCCGTTGCCGGCCCCTGCATGCCTCAGTCCCCTCGCGTGTTTTGTTCACCTTCGCGTGGGTCGCCCATTGCTAACCGTTTTCATAGCCCTCCTGCACGTTTGTCCCCCTTGCCGCTTTCTGTTTCCTGTCCGGCTTCGTCGCCTCTGGGTTTAGGTCTTTCTGGTGAAGGGGTGGAAGGGTTGGTCCATACGCGCTCGGGCCGTGTCAGCAAGCCACCTGTTCGGTATGGTGATTTTGTTTAAGTCGTTGCCATAGTTATCCACCATGTTTAATCATGTGTTCATGTTTAATCTTCTAAGGGGAAGGATGTAGATGGTTTATGCATGCAACCAATCACATAGCTACCTCACCACTACTAACCCCGCCTTAAGTATCATTTATAATAACGCCTGCTTCTTCTTCTGTGCAGTACAGTAGCAGACTGGAGTCAGTGACTACTCATGTATGATTTAACTCTGTATACTTATTAAAGACTATTATAATGTCACACGTGTGTAATGACTATTTACATTTTTTTTTTTTTTTTTTTTTTTTTTAAATATTTTAATTTTATTAGAAGTAAGTACAATTGTATACAATCATATTTTCATAATACCTTTTATGTACAGCTTCTTATTTTAAAATTTTTTTGAAATAAAGAAGAAAAAGAAAAAAGTTAGATAATGAAAAATAGAAAAATGTGAGATATATAGTGTGTGAAAAAGAAAAATAAAGAATGAAATAAGAAAGTTGAGACATAGAAAATAGAAGAAAGAGAATAAATGAAAAGAAAAGAAGAAAAGAAAATAGAAGGAGATCATTTATAATCTTGACCATCCGCAGTCACGGATTAGCTTTTACACCTGTTTTGCACCATACGTTTCCAAAAAGACGACAAATGGAGACCAACTCGTTATGAATTGGTCAAATTTATCTATTAGGAGGAATCGCATTTCCTCAAGATGTGCGGTATCCAACATACTTGCAATCCACATTTTGAGCGTTGGCATTGGTGTATTTTTCCAAAATTTCAATATTAATTTTTTTGCTATTATTAAACCATAATTAAAAATTGACTTTTGAGATGAGCTCAATTTGTTCCCGTCTTCCATTACCCCAAATATAATCAATTCATTATTGGGTTCCATTTTTGTCTTAAATAATTTTGTAAATATTTCGAAAATATCACTCCAAAATCCATGAAGTTTTATACAAGAAACAAAAGAGTGTGTTATAGTTGCTTCTTGGATTAAACATTTATCGCAAATGGGCGATATATTTGGATAAAATTTATTTAATCTTGTTTTTGAGTAATATAATCTATGTAAAATTTTAAATTGGATTAGATTATGTCTTGCGTTAATCGAACACTTGTGAATGTATGTCAAATACTTTTCCCATGTAGCCTTCGTAATTTTTATCAATAATTCCCGTTCCCACTCTTCTCTAATTACCTCGGTCACAGGTAAATCTATATTTAAGATACTATTATATAAATATGCTATTAATTTTTGTGTATCAGCTTTTATATTCATTACTTCTTCTAGTAAATCAGGAGTTATTTTTTGATATCCCTGTATGTATGTCTTCAAAAAATTACAAATCTGAAAATATTTAAAATAATGAGTGTTTTTCAGTTTAAATTTTAATTGTAATTGTTGAAATGATAATAAATCTCCCATTTCATACATATCCCCGATCCTTTTAATTCCTAAACTTTCCCATTGATTATATATTTTATCCATCATAGATGGTTTAAATAAAGGATTATTCGCTATCGGTGTTAACAATGATAGGTTTCTTAGTTTTAAGGATAATTTTATTTGTTTCCATATTCTAATTGTATCTTGTATAATTGGATTTTTCTTATATATTGTATTGTTCATTTTTTTCGGGGAGAAGAGGATTGTTCCTATATTACAAGGATAACAATCCTCTTTCTCCATTTTTATCCATTCTGTCTGTTGAGTTGAACTATCCAACCAGTAAATTATATTCTTAATATGTATTGCCCAATAGTAATACAAAAAATTAGGGAGTGAAAGTCCCCCGACATCTTTTGGTTTACATAAGTGTTCTTTTTTAATTCTATGTGATTTGTAATCCCAAACAAAATTAGTAATATTAGCATTCAGTTTAGAGAATAAATATTTTGGTACATATACTGGTATAGATTGAAATAAGTATAATAACTGTGGTAAGAAGCTCATTTTAATAGCATTTATTCTGCCTATTAATGATAAAGGGAGTGTTTTCCAAAATTTTATCATTATATTAAGTTTATTTATTAAGGGTATAAAATTAGCGTTGAATAAAGCTTTATGTTTTCTAGTAATCTGTATACCCAGATATTTGAATTTTTCTGTTGCTATTTTAAAGGGGAATTTCAATAAGTGTGTGGATTCTTGAGGTTTTAACGTCATAATTTCACTTTTGTTCCAATTTATTCTATATCCTGAAAAGGACCCAAATTCCTCTATTAAATTTAATAAATTTGGTATACTCGTTTGTGAATTTGTTATATATAACAAAATATCATCTGCATACAATGAAATTTTATTATTTGAGTCCCTAGTATTATAACCCTGAATATTCGGATGGCTTCTTATACTTTCAGCCAGAGGTTCTATCATAAGGGCAAATAGCAGGGGTGATAAAGCACATCCCTGCCTATTACCCCTTGATAATTGAAATTTTTGAGATAACATGCTGTTAGTTAATATTCTTGCCATCGGTTTATCATATAATAATTTCACCCATGCAATAAAATTCTCTCCCATATTAAATTTTTGTAATACTATGTATAAATACTGCCATTCTACCTGATCAAATGCTTTCTCTGCGTCCAAAGAAATAATTGCTAAGTCTTTTTCTTCCTTTTTATGTGAGTACATTATATTAAACAGGCGTCTCAAATTATTAAATGAATATCTTTTGGGTATAAACCCCGTTTGATCAGGGTTTATCAATTTACTAATATATTTGCTTAGTCTTCTAGCTAAGGTCTTTGCTAGAATTTTCTGGTCGGTATTTAGAAGTGATATAGCTCTATATGAACCCGGTTCCTCTAGATCTTTATCTTTCTTTGGAATAAGCGTAATAGTTGATTCTGCTAATGTTTCAGGTAATTTATTTTCTTTAAAAACGTGAGTATATAAATTAAATAGATAGGGGGTCGTTATCTCATGAAACTTTTTATAAAATTCATTACTAAAACCATCTGGTCCCGGTGTCTTACCATTTTTCAGCAATTTTATTGTTTCACCTATTTCTTCGATTGTAATTTGCGCTCCTAGTTCTTCTTGTTCCAAAAGGTCAAGTTTTGGTAGATTACATTTATCTAAAAAATTTGTAATTTTACTATCTTCTGTTTTGGTTTTTGATGTGTATAAATTCTGATAAAATTGAACAAATCTTTTATTGATATCTTTAGGTAGTGTTAGTAATTCACCATTCTCAGATTTAATTTTATTTATAGTATTTTCCTTTTCCTGTTTTTTCAATTGACGCGCCAACAGCTTATGTGGTTTGTCACCAAACTCAAAATGTTCCTGTTTTGTAATTTGGAATAATCTTATTACTCTTGCCGAGAGAATTCGGTTAAGTTTAAATTTCAGTAGTATTATCTTATTATGTTTATCTATAGTGGGATCTTTAGCATTATCTAACTCTAACTGTCTTATTTCTTGTTCTAACAGCATCTGTTCAGTTTTATTCTTCTTATTTTGAAAAATTTCATATGAAATTATAATTCCTCTAATAAATGCTTTAAAAGTTTCCCATATTAAAGAAGGTGAGGTACCTGGTGTATCATTTATCTCAAAAAATGATATCATTTGTTGTTTCAAATATTGATAACCCTGTAGGTCATTTAATATATATGTGTTAAACCTCCAAAAAAAAATTTTCCCGGCATTCCTTCAAATTTTACTAAAAAAGTCAATGGAGAGTGATCAGAAATACTACTAATATGGTAAGTTGGGTTAATTATATATGGCATTAATTTCCTATCCACTAAAAAATAATCAATTCTTGAGTATGTTTTATGTACCGAAGAGTAAAACGAGTATTCCCTTCCTGCTGGGTTAGCAGATCTCCATACATCTGTTATGTTAGTATTTTTTATATATGTATTTAGAAATTCACTAGTCTTAGATTTTGTATTACTCCTTCTTTGTTTTGCTGATTTGTCTAAGTAAGGATCTAAAACACAATTAAAATCCCCTCCTATTATGACATTTTGATAATTAAACTCCAGTATTATATCTATAATTTTCTCAAAAAATTGAGGGTTATCAAAATTCGGAGCGTAAATATTTACCATAGTTATTGGGGTAGCATAAATTTCTCCCAAAACTATAATATACCTTCCCTCTTTATCTGATATAGTATTCTTTAATTTGAACGGTATACCTTTTCGAATAAGAATAGCCGTACCTCTAGATTTAGAAGTAAATGACGAATAATATGTTTGGCCTATCCACTTCGCCTTTAATCTCATTTGTGTTTCCTGTTTCATGTGAGTTTCTTGCAAGTAGATTATGTCGCTTTTCAAAGATTTTAGGTGAGCAAAAATTTTACCCCTCTTTATTGGTTCATTGGCACCCCTTATATTCCAACTACAGAATGTGATTCCTCCATTCTTTATTTGCCTATCGTCCTGCATTGTATATCAAAGTGATGTTCTTGAAACATATGGTGCAAACAAATACCTCCGTGTTCTGGACGTTGGGTGGTCATTCCAAATTTTTAAGTTTACATTACATCTCCATCTCCAAAAGTGCCTTAGATAAAGCAAGAAAAGTTGTGATTTACAATTAATTAAGTGATTTTTAAAAAAAAGTGAAATTAAGGTATCTAAAAGCAGGTACCTTAAAGACAAATAGCCACCTAAGGTGGCGAAAGAATTATCGACTTCCATTGATGTTATTTTACAGTGAGCCCCAATCCCTTATTAACACCTCGTAAAAAATAATTTAAAAAAAACCTACAAACCATCTCGTTTATTCTTGTATAACTTTATCAAACTAGCGTTAGTAAAATGCCCCCCAAAAAATTAATTTAATAAAAAAAAAAATTAGTAATAATAATAATAATAATAACAAAAATATGCAAAAATAAAATATTAAAGAGTTAAAAAAAAAGAAAACATTAATGTAATTAAACCCCAAATCCAAATATAAACCACAACCTATTCTAATTTCTATAAGTATTTGTACTGTACCAATTTATCTAGCCAGCTACCCTACAAGCAGGTACCGAGGGGTTAACCTCATTCCTGGCTTTTTTCCAAGTTTATGTTGCGTTCCCACTCAAAAAGAAAGAGAGAAAATGTTAGTAATGTTATAGACATTTTGGTTAATTACAATTTATAAGCAATGGTTTATTCATGAATATACATATTTACTACACACACTCACATTAGTTTTGTTAAAGTTAGTTAGTTAATTGTAATTAGCATATAATAGTTAAATACTCAGGTTATCTCGTTCTTTGTACGAGAGCTTTTCATTCAAGGTTAAACAATATTGTCCAATACATTCCAGACAGATAAGCTCAGTAACTGTCTGAGAAATCCGCCGGTTCCAGCTCCATCTTAGAAATTAAAAAGTTCCATGTTCATTCCTTTAGTCGTCTTCTTCTGAAGTTTTGGATGCTTTCCTCATGATATCTTCTGCATATTTAAATGCTTTTTCTGGGTCCGTAAATGAGCGCTCAATTTCCTTATATGTAATTTTCATTTTTGCAGGAAAAACAATACCATATCTGACTTTAGAAATACCCCTCAATATGTTTCTTGTCGGTGTAAACAGGTTCATTCTCTGGACAATCTCTGGAGGATAATCACGGAAAAATCGGATCTTTTCCCCACGATATATCAAATTTTCACCATGAACAATCTTCTTCAGTATAGTTTCCACTGAAGAGATATCAAGAAATTTCACAATTATCTGTCTTGGAGCAGCATTTATGCCTCTTGAGACACGTCCAACTCGTTGAACAGTATCTATTCTTAGTTCTCCCGGCAGTTTAAGAACCTCTTTGAGTAATTCAGTAACGAAAGTACGTGTTTGAGATACATGTTCTTCTCGTCCTTCTCTTACTCCAACAATTCTCAAATTCTGCCTCCTTGATCTCGCTTCCAAGTCCAAACATTTGTCAGTCATTCTTGCCAGCTTTTCTGCTTCATCTTTATTTGATCTTTTCAGACTGTTTATTTCCGTGATCATCTCTTTCATATCACTTTCCATCTCTTCCATTCTCTCGTCAATGTTGTCCATCTTAGCATTTACCCCAGAAAGCTTCTTATTATAATCCTTTTCGACTCTAACAATTTCTGAGTTAAGTTTTTTATCAAACTCATTATGTTGCTTCTTCAGCTCCTTTAACTCATCACAGGCACCATCAATTTTATGAGAAAATATTTCCATATTATTCTCCATACTCTTAATTGTAGTAGTAATTTCTACAAACATTTCCTTTACCTCCATCTCTTTCTTTCCTCCTTTTGTAGCCATTTCCAGCACAACTCCTTGGCTATCGGGCTCCTCCTCAGAACCTTCTTCAGTTGTTTGCAGAGTATCCAACACACTTTTCAGCTGGAGGCTTATAGTAGTTTTTTTTGGTGCGCGTGAACAAGTCCTCTTGCTCATTTAAAAGTCCGTTATCTAATGATGTTTTTGTTATGCAAACCAAGCAGCTCCGTTGAGTTATTTTTAACTTTAAAACGGCTTTTTGATAATTTTTACGGGAGTGAAGCTCACTGCAGCGTCCTCAATGTTCCATGACGCTACCGGAAGTCATGACTATTTACAGTTACCAAGAGGAGAGATCCTTTGCCATCTCCCTGTTGGCATAAAAATGGTAAATTTTGTCTGTAGTGAATCTCAGGTGAAAATAGTTAAGGCCACCGCCACTTTAACAGGCACCAGCAGAGTGGTCCAAAGCAGGAAGAAAGACCTAGGTCTCCCCTTCCAACATTTGTGGTAAGTTATCTCATTCAGTGCTCTTGATCCTCTTCCACTATGAAACCACCATCATTTCTATCAACAGGAGGTCCAGCTAAAGGTAGAATTGAAAATTCTAAGGTTAACTCCACCCACGATACTTTATGTAAGATTGACAGAATACTCATCACTCTAGTGAAGATATGCCACCTGAACTCCAATTCACTCACCAATCAAACTGTGTTATTCAGGTGAAGATAGACACAAAATACTGGAGTAACTCAGCGGGTCAGTCAGCATCTATGGAGAAAAGCAATAGGTGACATTTTGGGTCGAGACCCTTCTTCAGACTGAGAGTCAGGGGAGAGGGAACTGAGAGATATGAAAAGGTACATAGAACAAATTAATGAAAGATATGCAAAAAGACAGATCAAAGCCTGCAACGATGATCAAGACTAGGTAGAGCCCACAATGGTCCATTGTTGGCTGTGGGGAAGGTGATTACGAGTAATACAATCTGAAACTCAGCAGGATGATAGTGAAACTAGTACAACGATTAGGGTGGGGGAGGGAGGGGATACAAGCGTTACTTGAAGTTAGAGAAATCGATATTCATGCCACTGGTTGTAAGCTGCCCAAGTGTTTTTCAGGCTCTCTTTAAAAACTGAGTAGCTGGGGAATTTCTCCTGCTGCTAAATGCCATATTCCCCCGATATGATTAATACTTGGCTGCAGCCGGATCATGGCAGTTGAATTGGTGAGGGCTGGGATCAGTTAGTGTCGCATGATGACTGGCCTCACCAACTGCCCATTGCGTACATCTCCAGCATGATCATTTAGCTAAGGTGCTCACATGATCCACAGCTGTGCTCTTACAACTGGCAGAGCAAATTAGCACTGTACCAGGGGTTAAAAAAAAAGGCAGTTATTTCATGGCCAGTCTGTTTCATCTTTTACCAGTGCCTGAGAGAATTTAACATCTCATCTGTAAAACTCCAACTGCCTCAGTGGGGAGTAGCCTAGTATTTATCCCACTCAGAAGATGCAATGAGCAAGCAGCAGAAATGTTCATTCCTGAACAGTTTGAAAAGTGGCTGACAGCTTGATAAAATCAATTTTGAACAAAAATTGCTGTATGGAGGTTCCATCTAATTTGGGCCTAACAGTAAATTTAGCACAGTTCTCCTTAAAGCCTGTAAAGTATTTGTATAGAATCATTTTAGCAATTAATGGATTTTTTTTCCTGCATGTCAGCTGAATACGTGCATCATTGCATGTACAGTATTGAAACGCGGGAATTAAAAGAAATGCATCTTTAAGCATCAATCATTCAGAAATTCATGAGGTTAGGAAGCATAATCCATGGCTTTAAGCGCTGTCAATTCATACATGGGGATTTCGTACTGGTATTAAATCTTACAATAATTCAAAATCATAATTGGTGACCAGTGCAGGATGCCGAGTTTGCAAAAGCGATGATTTTCCCAGGAAATAAATGAATAGATTTCAGAGCCTGATTCCATTCCCACGGATGATCAATACTCCCAGGAACTGCACTGTGTGCTAAGTGCCAATGATCAGGGAATAAATCCTAACTTATTGAGGGCAGATACATCAAATGTTGAAATCCTCTAAGGATCTAAAACATCCTGTGGGGAACCATTAGCTATATGTGCAGGCTTTAAAGCCAAGTAATCACTCAGAATCCCAGGGTAAATACACCAGCAGTAGATAATCTGAGGCATAATCTTATTTCCCAAATTAAAGGAACATGTTGAAATATTATACATTTCCTGTCAACCTTGCTTTTCTGCAACATAACTGCATTTTGTTATTTGTTTCGGTAGTCATATTCCTATCTACGTTAAAAATGATTATATATTATTCAGAGTGTTGTGTTGTTGACTCATGAAATCATCTACTCATCAACTGTAATGGCCACCTAGTCATAAATTGCCTGCACAATGAATACGCCGCATCTGCTACAGGCACAGATTGAATGCATCCCTAGAGTGATAACAGGCCCAGTGTGGAAACAGGCCCTCCAGGCCAATTTGCCCATGTCAGCCAACATGTCCCATCCACACTAGTCCCACCTGCCCGCACTTGGCCCATAGCCCACTAAACCTATCCTATCTGCAGTTGTACAGGGCCCTAGTGAGACCACACCTGGAGTATTGTGTGCAGTTTTGGTCCCCTAATTTGAGGAAGGACATTCTTGCTATTGAGGGAGTGCAGCGTAGGTTTACAAGGTTAATTCCCGGATGGTGGGACTGTCATATGCTGAGAGAATGGAGCGGCTGGGCTTGTATACTCTGGAATTTAGAAGGATGAGAGGGGATCTTATTGAGACATATAAGATTATTAAGGGTTTGGACACGCGAGAGGCAGGAAAAATGTTCCCGATTTTGGGGGAGTCCAGAACCAGGGGCCACAGTTTAAGAATAAGGGATACGCCATTTAGAACGGAAATGAGGAAACACTTTTTCACACAGAGAGTTGTGAGTCTGTGGAATTCTCTGCTTCAGAGGGCGGTGGAGGCCGGTTCTCTGGATACTTTCAAGAGAGAGCTAGATAGGGCTCTTAAAGATAGCGGAGTCAGGGGATATGGGGAGAAGGCAGGAACAGGGTACTGATTTGGGATGATCAGCCATGATCACATTGAATGGCGGTTCTGGCTCAAAGGGCCGACTGGCCTACTCCTGCACCTATTGCCTATTGTCTATTGTCTATTGTCTATTGTTTATTGTTTATCTATGTATCTGATCAAATATCTCTTAAACATGATAGTACCTGCCTCAACTACCTCCTCTGGCAGCATGTTCCATATACCCATCAAACTCTGTGTAAAAAATGTTAAATGTAAAAAAGGTTCTTATTAAATCTATCCTCCCTCACCTTAAACCTATGTCTTCTGATTCTCGATTCCCCCACTCTGGGCAAAGAGACTTTGTGCCTTTATCTAGTCCCCTCATGATCTTGTACACCTCTATAAGATCAAGCCTCATCCTTCTGTGTTTGAAGGAATAAATTCCTAGCCTACTCAACCTCTTCTCCATAGCTCAGGCCCTCGGGTCCTGGCAACATCCTCGTAAATCTTCTCTGCACCGTTTCCAGCTTGACAACATCTTTCATACAGCATTGTGACCAAAACTTAACACAATACTCTAAGTGCCCCACCAATGTCTTATGCAATTGTAACCTGACCTCCCAACTTCTATACTTAATACTCTGACTGATGAAGTCCAATGTGCCAAAAGCCTTTTTCCCCACCCTATCTACCTATGATGCCACTTTCAAGGTGTTCTATGTACGTGCACTCCAAGATCCCTCTGATCTACAACACTCTTCATAGCCTTGTCGTTTACTATGCAAGTCCTGCCCTTGTTAGACTCCCTATGCGGAATGACATAAAAAATGTTGCAGATGCTGGAATTCTGAAATAAAACTCAACAGGTTAAGCAGCACCTTTGAAAACCGGAATGGATTTATCTTTGTTTCTCTCTCCACCAATGTTGCCTGACTTGTCGAGTGTTTCCAGCATTTTTCGTTTTTATTTCACATCTCCATGTAACAATACATTGGACTACGGGGGTGGAACTTTACAAAACATGACCCTTAAGAAAAACACAGTAAGCCTAAGTTTTTGTGACGCATGCTTGGGCAAGAACAGATATGCAGCAGATGTGCAGAGGAGCTTAACCGCAGGAGCACGGAACGACAAAAAGGAGGCCACCATTTTAATGAGCAGAACTTCCAATCATTCTTGTATGAGGTGTAACAAAGGAGAAACAAAATGGAGGGAAGGAGGGATTGCCCAATAAATAACTCAAATCTTGTATAAGAAAATAGCAAAGCACTAATTTTTTTTAAAGCTGAATGTGGGGCAGTGCAATAAAACACACAATAAATTCTAAAATCTGGTCAGGGACCTGAAATGTTAACTATGTTTCTTTCTCCACAGATGCTACCTGCCCTCCTGAGTATCTCCAGCATTTCTGTTTTTATTTTAGATTCCCAGCACCTGATGCATTTTCCTTTTCAAAAATGTTCAAGGTCCCGATACTGACAGATAAGGTTACATGGTTAATGTAAAGACCAATTTTGTAATAGGGGATATTTTTTCTCATTTGCACTGGATTGAATGCAGAAGTCAGAACGCCAAGACGTCCCTTTTCAAGTGTCTTTCAGAGCTGCCAAATTTCAGCACACCCTATTAATTCAGAACATTTCAACACAGGCACATAAAGTCATTCTCCAATAAAGTTTCTCCACAGGTTTTTCCCGTTCCTCAATGCCATATGTTAGAAAGGGAATATTTTGCTTGGATAACCTTCAATTTTGTTTCCTTCACATTGCATTCGCTCTGTTACTGTCAAGCTTTGTGAACACAAATACTGTATGGTCTTTTTAAGTCTAACATTTAAAAGAAACATCGCACCTCCCAATTCATTTTGATAAAGAATTTCAAAAAATCTCCCAACAATTTAATGTCTATTTATCATGATGAGTTGCAGAAGGCACTACTGTACAGTACACCTCATGGGATAGCACCAGACAGTCAGAGAGCAGGTCGAGTGTCACAGGAAGGAAACCTCACTCAAAAATTGCCAACCTCAACAATTCAAGACATCAATGGTGGGCTGTAAGAGCTGTGTAAAACAATTGCCTTCTCATGGGATTTTTCTAAATTCAATGATATGTATTGAAATATCTTTGTATAATTCTCTAGTATAAAAACATTACAAAGACGTTTGGATAGGAAAGGTTTAGAGGGATATGGGCCAAACGCGGGCAAGTGGAACAAGTGTAGATGGGGCATTTTGGTCGGCATGGGCGTGCTGGGCTGAAGGGCCTTTTTCCTTGCTGTATTACTCTGACTCTATGACTAACGTATGCAATGTGAAATAAAAAGATTGTGAAGTAGTTAATATGAATTATGATGTGCATTATTAGGGCTAGTTTATAGATCTCTCAGGTGCTACTGCTTAACTTTGACAGAACCCATTCCACAAGATCTTCCACAATATACATACAGTAAACTCTTTTCAAAATGGACCATGGATTGGTGTCCATTAGTGCCGATTGTCCGCTATAACCGAGTAAGGGACTATCGTGTACTAGAGTATCATTGTATAAGTAGTAGAAACAAAGAAATGCGGATGCTGGTTAATAAACAAAAGGACACAAAGTGCTGGAGTAACTCAGCAGTTCAGGTAACATCTCAGGAGAACATGGATAGGTGATGTTTCGGGTTGAGACCCTTCTTCAGACTCTCGATCTGGAACTGAACTTGGAATCCAGCGGAGTTGATGGTCCCCCGGCTGGGGGAAGAAGCTAGAAGTGGCAGAATCGTTGGTTGTGACCCGCCGGTGGCCAGAGTGCAGGTAAGGGTCGGCAGTGATGGTAAGGATAGCTGGCGCGGCCTAAAAGCAGACGAGGAAGCTGTCTGGGCTGGCGGTGTCGCCAGTAGGTCTGGCCTGGCAGCAGCCAGGGAGGCGGTGCGGGCCAGGGTTTTTGTCGGCAGCCCGGCATGGAAGCGGCCAGGGATGGCGGTGTACGTCAGGGATGGCGTCGGCATCCCGGCCTGGTGGTGAAGGTCAGTAGGTCTGTCTGCTACAACCAAAATCCTTTACAATCCAGTAACAAGGGTTTACTGTACTGGATTGGAGACAACATTCATCCAAAGAGGGCAAGAAGAAAGTCATTGTTTACATCATCTACAGAGTAAAATTCATGAGACACCATAAGCTTTGAATCATGGCAACCAAAGGCAATGCAAAGAAGCTCTGCAGGTTTTGAGTAGATGAAAGAAGCAATCTGTTCTCCTGACTGTGTGCAGTCAAACTGATTAATGTTGTGGAATATGGTCATGCCACAATGCATCAAATGATCTAGGTGGCTCAGCCATGAATATTTTACATTTAGTTGGAGTAGTTTTCTATATTTTTCAGCACGGGACACAATTTGCCTTTTTTGCCACCTGTGCCAAATGAAATAAGAAACATCGCCTAGGATTGCGAATGGCTAATTATACCTGATTATAGTCAATCAAAAACATCTGAAGAATTATGGTGGGTGTTTAAGGAAAGGCTCCTGAAGAGTTCCTTTTTGCCCTTCAATTCTC
>CM075977.1:299083127-299156352 GCA_038087875.1 Malacoraja senta | reverse complement strand
GGGGAGGCGGGGTGGTGTGGGGGAGGGGAGGTGGTGTGGGGGAGGGGAGGTGGTGTGGGGGAAGGGGTGGTGTGGGGGAGGGAGAGGTGGTGTGGGGGGAGGGAGGGGTGATGTGGGGGGGTGCGGGGAGGGTGGTGGTGTGGGGGGGTGGTGTGGGAGGGTGGTGTGGGGGAGGGCGTGTTATGGGGGAGTGGGTGGTGGTGTCTGGGAGAGGGGGTGGTGTGAGGATGGGGGGTGGTGTGGGGGATGGGGGGTGGTATGGGGAGGGGTGTGGTGTGGTATGGGGTGGGGTGGGGGAGGGGGGTTGGTATGGGGGGAGGGGGTGGTGTGGTGTGGGGGAGGGGTGGGTGGTGTGGGGGAGGGTGCTGGTATGGGGCGGTGGGGTGGTGTGGGGAGGTGGAGGTGGCGGTGTGGGGAAGGGGCGTGTGGTGTGGAGGCGGGTGGTGGTGTGGGGGAGGGAGGGGTGGTGTGGGGGTGGGGTGGTGTGGGGGTGGGGGGAGGGGGAAGGAATGGGGAGGGGTAAAGAGGGGGTGTGGGAGGAGAGGGGTGTGTGGGGAGGGGGGAAGGTGGAAGGGGGAAGGGGACGGGGGATGGGGAAGGGGACGGGGACGGGGGATGGGGAAGGGGAAGGGGGTGTGTGTGGGGAGGAGGGGGAGGTGGAGGAGGGGGAGGGGGAAGGGGGATGTGCGGGGTGTGGGGGGGAGGGGGGGGGGTGTGGGGGAGGTTGTGGGGCGGAGGGACACCACTCAGCAGCCACCTGCCACGGCACCACACAGCGACTTTCCCGACACCACACAGCACCTCCCGACTACATTGCGGCATACCCGACTCCACACAACGACTTACCCGACAACACACAGTGGCTTTCCCGACTCCACACAGCGACTTTCCCGACTCCATACAGCGGCTTTCCCGATTCCACTCTTGCGGACTCAATCAGCACGGCTTGTTTTCTCGGCACCGCCTACGGGACTTTATACTCCAGCGGGTGCCGGAAGGGGCGTTACCTTCATGGTGACCGACAGGCGCAAAGACCAATCTGCTGATCTCAAGATTTTTTAAACCTTCATAACATTTGTAATTTCCCACCGATCGGAACAAAACCTGGTGCGCTTGGAGGAGAGGAGAATGGTGAGTAAGGTGGCAAAAGAATCCCAGCGATAAAGGGTACCATTTTTGCGCAAATATTTTTAAAAGCAAACTGGAAGTGATCAAGATGAGAGTTTTAGTAATAGTATAGATATTTATAGTAATCAAGTGCAGTAACAAGTACTTCAGCCCACTTTGTCTTTATGTGGTTAATTTCTTGAGAGGTTGGATAGTCAATGTGCACTTTGAATGAAAATGAACTTCTGCAATTATTGTAGTTGTGACAATTTGTGCACTTATAAAGTCATAAGTGAGAGGAGTAGAATTAGGCCATCAAGTCTATTCTGCCATTCAATCATTGCTGATCTATCCCTCCCTCCTAACCCCATTCTCCTACCTTCTACCCATAACCTCTGACACCTGTACTAATCAAAAATCTATCTCTCTGCCTTAAAATTATCCACTGACTTGGCCTCTACTTCCTTCTGTGACAAAGAATTCCACAGATTCACCACCCTCTGACTAAATAAATATCTCCTCATCTCCTTCCGAAAAGGACGTCCTTTAGTTCTTTCAACGGGGTCCCCTCTCATTCTTCTGAACTCCAGCGAATACAGGCCCAGTGCTGACAAACACTCATCATAGGTTAACCTACTCATTCCTGGGATCATTCTGGACCCTCTCCAGAGCCAGCACCTCAGATATGGTGCCCAAAACGGCTCACAATATTCCAAATGCGGCCTTACCAGCACCTTATAGATCCTCAGCATTACATCCCTGTTTTTCTATACAAGCTCTCTTGAAATAAATGCTAGCATTGCATTTGCTTTCTTTACTACTGTTTCGACTTGCAGATTAACTTTTTGGGAATCCTGCACCAGCACTCCCAAATCCCTTTGCACCTCCGATTTCTGGATTCTCCCCTCATTTAGAAAATTGTCTATGCCTTTATTCCTACTACCAAAATGCATGACTCCACCCTTTTGCTACACTTTATCCCATCTGCTACTTCTCTGCCCACTCTCCCAACCTGTCCAAGACCTACTGCAGAGTCCCTGCTTTCTCTACACTACCTGCCCTTCCACTTATCTTCGTATCGTCCGGAAAACGTAGCCACAAAGCCTTCAATCCCCTCGTCCAAATCATTTATATACAACGTGAAGAGTAGTGGCCCCAGTACCGACCCCTCCGTACCTCCAACTAGAAAAAGCCACCTTTATTGCCACTCTTTGTCTTCTGCTACCCAGCCAACCTGCTATCCATGCTAGTACCTGCCCTTTGATACCATGGGTTCTCATCTTCCTTAGCAGCCTCACGTGTGCCATCTTATCAAAGGCTTTCTGAAAATCTAAGTAAACAACATCTAATAACTCTCCTTTGACTGCCCTGCTATTTACTTCTTCAAAGAATCCCAGCAAATTTGTCAAGCAAGACCTCCCATCACAAAGCCATGCTGATTTTGGCCTATCCTCCGTAACCTCATCCTTTATAATGGACTCTAAAATCTTACCAATCACCAAAGTCAGACTAACTGGCCTATAGTTTCCACTATTCTACTTTGTTCTTGTGCAATGGGGAAATATTGGCAATTTTCCAATTTTCCAATTTTCCAATTTTCCAATCACAACATGTCATGGGGTGAAGCCTGTATGATCGTGAGTAGTCACTCAAAGAGTTCTACCTTTTTCTGGTCGCCGCTGGATTTTCAACATTTTGACAATTTTCGGCAACCTGCTGCGACAATGACGGGTGTCGGCAAGCCGCCGAAAAACTCACGTAAGTGGGACAGGCCCTTTATTGTCACATGTATCGTGGTACAGTGAAAAGCTTGTTTTGTGGTGTGCTAACCAGTCATCGAGAAGACTTTACATGGTTACATTCCAGCTGTCCACAGCGTACAGATACAGAATAAAGAGCATAATATTTAGTGTAAGATATAGTTTGATAATGTCCGATTACAGATAGTTCAAAGGTCTCCAGTTAGTT
The DNA here is from genome assembly GCA_038087875.1 of Malacoraja senta. Lineage (NCBI taxonomy): Eukaryota > Metazoa > Chordata > Chondrichthyes > Rajiformes > Rajidae > Malacoraja > Malacoraja senta. The sequence continues at coordinate 299,153,277 of CM075977.1, read as the reverse complement.
AGACGGTAGGTTAAGTGCACTCTAGCGGGTGAGAGGTTGTTTCCCTTATTGGATAACTGCTGGGTAAAAACTAACCCTGTATCTGGAGGTGTGCGTTTTCAAACTTCAGTACCACTTACCTGATAGAAAAGGATAGAAGATGGAGTTGATTATGCTGGTGGTCTTGCCGAGGCAGCATGAAACATAGACAGAATAGAAACATAGAAAATAGGTGCAGGAGAAGGAAATTTGGCCCTTCATGCCAGCACTGCCATTAAATATGATCATGGCTGATCATCCAAAATCAGTACCACATTCCTGCTTTCTCCCCATATCCCTTAATTCCGCTAGCCCCAAGAGCTCTATCTAACTCTTTTGAAAACATCCAGTGGATTGGCCTCCACTGCCTTCTGTGGCAGAGAATTCTACAGATTCACAACTCTCTGGGTGAAGAGGTTTTTCCTCATCTCAGTCCTAAATGGCCTACCCCTTATTCTTAAACTGTGACCCTGGTTCTGGACTCCCCCAACATCGGGTACATTTTTCCTGCATCTAGCCTGTTCAATCCTTTCAAATTTGTATATGTTTCTATAAGATCCCAGCTCATCCTTCTAAATTCCAGCGAATATAAAAATGAAGTGTCGGTGAAGTCCATGGAAAGGTTAGTGTGATGATCTGGGCTACGTCCACAATTTTCTGCACCTAGCCCTGACCATCTGAATGGTGGAAAGAAATGATGACAAGTGTGGGCTGAAGTCCAGGGGTTGGACAGGCTAGATGCAGGAAGATTGTTCCCGATGTTGGGGAAGTCCAGGACAAGGGGTCACAGCTTAAGGATAAGGGGGAAATCCTTTAAGACCGAGATGAGGAAAAACTTTTTCACACAGAGAGTGGTGAATCTCTGGAACTCTCTGCCACAGAGGGTAGTTGAGGCCAGTTCATTGGCTATATTTAAGAGGGAGTTAGATGTGGCCCTTGTGGCTAAAGGGATCAGGGGGTATGGAGAGAAGGCAGGTACGGGATACTGAGTTGGATGATCAGCCATGATCATATTGAATGGCGGTGCAGGCTCGAAGGGCCGAATGGCCTACTCCTGCACCTATTTTCTATGTTTCTATGTATCTAAGTCCAGAAAACAAAAATTTGCAAGATTACACCCTTTAAAGCTACAAAAGCAGAAGAAGTGGGTTTTGGAGGTAGTAGCACTTGAGAAGAATGGATAGATAAGAGAATACTGTCACTTCACATTGTTCAATCCTCACCACTGGCCATGATCACAACCATGTATGCCACGTGATGGCAGGACTGCCTCCTACAAAGGGTTGAGGGCAAGCAGCCCTGCCTGCGCCTACCCAAACTCCTACCTATTTGTTAACTCTTGGCAGCTCTGATTGAAAGATGAGTTATGTCAGTGATCCAAGAATATGAGCGATAAAGGTTTAGTCTGAAGAAGGGTCTCGACCCAGTAATGTCACCCCATTCCTTCTCTCCAGAGATGCTGCCTGTCCCGTTGAGCTACTCCAGATGTTTTTGTCTATCTAAAGGTTTAGTTTAGTTTAGTTTAAATTAGAAATACAGTGCAGAACCAGGCCCTTGGGCCCATCGTGTCCACGTCGACCAGCGATCACCCCGTACACTAACACTATCCTACATGCACTAACGTCAATTTTTACAATTTTTACCAAAGACAAATTAACCTACAAATCTGTACGTCTTTGGAGTGTGGGAGGAAACTGGGGCACCCTGGGAAAACCCACGCGGTCACGGGGAGAACGTACAGTACAAACTCCGTACAAATAGCATCCATAAGAAGGATCGATTCGGGGACTCTGCCGCTGTAAGGCAGCAACTCTACCACTACTCCACCGTGCCCCCCCCTCCCTCCCAGCTACGCCACCCTTAGGAAGAGAGATACAGCACGGAAACATGTGCTTCAGCCCACCGATCATCAACTAACCGTTTGCACTAATCTAATCCACTTTGTTCTATCCATATTTTAATCAATTCCACCCAGATTTACTAGTTACCCTGCACACATAACTGGCAATTTACAGCAACCAATGAATCCATTAACCCACACACCTTTGGGAACACCCAAAGGAAACCCGTGCCGTCACAGAGAGTACATGTAAACTCAACACAGACAGCACCCGGAGTCAGGACTGAAGCTGGATTTTTGACACTGTGAGACAATGGCTCTACAAGCTGTGCCACTGTGCTGCCCCCAAACCCCCATGACTGTCATGCCTAACTATTTATAGCCTGTGCATGTTCTCAGAGGTGGGTGTGAAGCTTGCAACTATGCTTGGTGAGTAAGTGTCAGGTGAGGCTGGGAAAGGTATGTACCTGGATTGGTAGAGATCACCACGAGGTGAGTGCTGGTGCTCGAGTACTTTTAGCAGAGCCAGAGGCTGGTGCTGCTGTTGATGGGATATAGCATTTGAAGGGGATTCACTGACTTTGATTGTCCACGTGAGGCCATCGAATCTTTCCAGCACCCTATCCATGTGTGTGAGGCTTGACTCCTTGTGTGGATTCCAGTTATCTGAGTCCACTGTCTATGAGAGTTTATCTAGAAACCCTTCCTGGCCCATTGCTAATAAAGACCGTCCCTCCCTCTTTCCACTTCCTCCAGCCCCGCAGAGCAGCATTGAAAACACAGTGAGATCACTGCATCTATTTCATGGCAGGCTGGCTTCATCATAAATGATAGCTGTCCTCTTGCTAATATCTCACAGTTCTGTATTGAGATTGGTTTATTATTATCACATGTACTGAGGTACAGTGAAAAGGTTTTGTTGGTTTGCAATCCACCTAATTCTGAAGAAATTCTTAAGTCTGAAGAAGGGTCTAGACCCGAAACGTCACCTATTCTTATTCTCCAGAGATGCTGCCTGACCCGCCGCATTACTCCAGCTTTTTGTGTGTATTCCACTTAATTCAGGCCATAGTGTTGATGAGTACATTCAAGCCGTACCCAAGTATAACAGGTAGCGTAATGGGAAAAATACCAGGGTGCAGTATACAGTTGCAGAGAACAAGCCCGAAGAACACAGTGAGGGTACGTTTAGAGCACCCTACTGGGTTGCTCAGTCAACATGGCTAATGTTGGCTCAAGGTGGAAATCACATTGACAGAACAGCTTGCAGAGAGTTCATGGAAGTGGTTGATCCAACAACACAATCGCTGGTCATGCTTTCTTGACTATTGAATTAATTTTTCAATGTCCGTACCTTAAGATTAAATTGCTTGCTACAAGTTTCTTTTATATCTATTATCTACTCGGTAACAGACTCTCTCCATTAATTACACACAGTTCTTTATTGTCTAGTTCTAACAGGCAGAGTCAGAACCAGTGCTTAAATGCAAAACGTGTGAAAGATTCACTAACTTCACCATCAGATGTGCTGTAGTGCTGTATTAACATTACGGTTAGAAGACAGTGGAAGTTTCATTACATTGCTATTCTACTCTTGTGAGATTGCTCTCTCTTCAGAAAAGGAGCTGGCAGCAACTAATGAGAACCCAGTCAGTCATACATTGGTTTCAACAGTGGTGCTACCAAGTCAAATAAAAATGTTAACATTCAGTATGAAGTGGTTAATAAAATCAGCTTCTGAGATGCCCATAAACCTGATCCCAGCCGGCAGCTAATCCTCAGTTCTTTTTTCTATGGATATTGCATTTTTGTTTACCAAGTGAGCTGCATCCCTGACCTATTAAACTCACTATGTGAAACACAACTAAAAAAAATCATCCGCTATGAAGAATGGGTGATAGGAAAAAGAGTAAAAACAATAATATGCAGGTGGTGGTTTACAAAACCCCCCACAAATTCAGAGGGTCAGGCAGCATCTCTGGGGAACATGGATGAGTGACGTTCCAGGTTGGGATTGTTCTTCAGATAAGTCTGAATAAGGATCCCGAAGGGAAACGTCACCTATCCATGTTCTCCTGAAATGCTGCCTGAACCGTTGAATTACTCTTTGTATCTTTTTGTGAGAAGAAATAAGATGGGAGGAATTGGATAGATGAAGCATTCCTACCTGCTTTATTGTATTTTTCAGTCAACCACCAATTTCTTCAGGATCTTCCCAAGCAAATAAAACATTTTCATTATATATCCTGTGTCAAAGTGGACCAAACATTTTGAGCCTTCAAAATATTAGAGTCATAGTGATACAGTGTGGAAACAGGCCCTTCCACCCAACTTGCCCACATCGGCCAATATGTCCTAGCTACACTAGTCACGTTTGGTCCATGTCCCTCCAAGCCTGTCCTATCCATGTACCTGTCTAACTGTTTCTTAAATGTTGGGATAGTCCCTGCCTCAACTACCTCCTCTGGCAGCTTGTTCCATACACCCACCATCCTTTGTGTGAAAAAGTTACCCCTCAGATTCCTATTAAATCGTTTCCCCTTTACCTTAAACCTATGTCCTCTGGTCCTCGATTCACCTACTCTGGGCAAGAGACGGTGCATCTACCTGATCTATTAATCTCATGATTGTATACACCTCTCTAAGACCACCCTTCATCCTCCTGCGCTCCAAGGAATCTTCCTGTGCTTCAAGAGTCCCAGCCTCCTCAACCTCTCCCTATAGTTCAGAACCTCTAGTCCTGGCAATGTCCTGGTAAATGTTCTCTGTACCCTTTCCAGCTTGAAAACATCTTTCCTATAGCATGGTGCCCAGGACTGAACACAATACTCTAAATGCGGTCTCACCAACGTCTTATACAACTGCAACATGACCTCCCAACTTCTATACTCAATACTCTCTGATGAAGGCCAACGTGCCAAAAGCCTTTTTGACCACCAGATCTACCTGCGACTTCAAGGAACCATGCACCTGCTCTCCTAGATCCCATATTGAAAAAAAAAGATTGGATCGCTGCCAAAATAACATAGTCTCAGCATATCAGTACATATGACAATTAAACACTATTGACAACTCTTCACTCTTGGTGTACTTCGGGTTTTGCACTATCATGGTTTATTGTACTGAGAATAACTGATAATTAATTGTAAAAAAAGACACAAAATGCAGGAGCAACTCAACGTGTCTGGCAGCATCACCGGAGAACATGGATAGGTGATGTATTGGGTTGGGTAGGTCCGAACCAGCACTTTGTGTGTTTTTTTTGTAAATCAGCATTTGCTGTTCCTCTACTTTATGATAATTTATTATATATTTTTAATGTTGTTGCATTTAATATGCCCGTAAAGCTGCGGCAGTAATAATTTCATTGTTCGTTCATGTGAAAAAGAAACATTTGAATAATTGTGAAGATATGAATTCTCCCCACTCCTAATTTAAGAACTTTATTCAATACCAAGACCTCTTGCAATATTTATAAATGCTACTAATTCAACTACTAATTTTAAATTAAAGTGTACAGATAAATCATTCAATACACTTGCAGCTTCATCATTTGACTTTGTTTATTCGCTGCTTTGATGGATTAATCTTTGTATCACACTCTGTGCAGTGAGAGCCGATTAGTATGTTCTTAGTACTTGAACTTTTTATTAAACCATTCTCTCTTTCAAGGAGGAGCAATCATCAAGGAGCAATTATGGTAGGAAAACTCAATGGAGATTTTCGGGTGACACAGTGGCACAGCGGTAGAGTTGCTGCCTTACAGCGCCAGAGATCCAGGTTCGATCCTGATTACGGGTGCTGTCTGTATGAAGTTTGTACGTTCTCCCTTTGACTCCGTGGGTTTTCTCCGGGTGCTTCAGTTTCCTCCCGTACTCCAAAGACATACAGGTTTGTAGCTTAATTGGTTTTGGCAAAATTGTAAATTGTCCCTAATGTGTTGGATAGTGTTAGCATATGGGGATCGCTGGTCGACGTTGACTCAGTGGCGGAAGGGCCTGTTTTTGCACTGTATCTATAAAGTTAAAGAGAGTGATATAGACTGGCACCTCTGTGGCCATCGATGAAAATCTGGAATGGTCAGGGTTATGCAAGTTACAAAATGGTTGCAGGCCATTCTAAAATATGGTGGAGAAATAAGCGAGAGTCTTGTTCATATTGGTACTAACAACTGATGAGAAGAGGAATAAGGACTTGCAACACGAATTTAGCAGATTACAGAGCAGGAACTTTAAGATTATTTCTTCCAGTGCCATGTGCCTGCAAGTATAGGAATTGTAAAATAGGTCAAATTAATGTGTAACAAATTATACGTGTAAAAGGCAGACAGGGCTTCCGATTCCTGTATCATTGGGAAGGTGGGAAGGGTACATGGGAGGAATGCAAGGCTGAATTACATATTTTTCAATACAATGATTGCATCATAGAAATTTGATATCGTACAGACATGATTGAAAGAAGGGCAGGACTGAGAACTCAACATTCCAGCGTATAGAATATTCAGTGAGTGTAAAAGAAAAGGTGGCATTGCAATATTGATTAAGATATCCATTAATGATGGAGTATATCTAGCAATGTTACAAATTTTGAGATTTTAAAAATCAAGTCTGTAATTTATCCCATCAGATAAAGCATAAAAAGAAGTTTAATTTGACACCTAATTCACTTTCATATCTTCAGTATTAAAAACGTTATGGCGATTTTCATACTCGGAAATTAGCATCTTGTTCCCTATTGCTTTTCCATTGACTTAACACAAAAGCTGTGATCGAGGACAGTCAAAAGCCCATAACTTTCTTAAAAATTAAGAGAACTGAAAGAAATGTTCAGTTATTATAGATTGAAGCATTCTGAAACAAATATGAAACAATCTTACTTAGATGACATGCTTTAATTTTAGATTTAGATTTAGATTTAGATATTTATTTGTTGTCGTTTGAACCTAAGTTCAAACGAAATTCTGTTTCTGCAGTCATACAAACAATTAAAAAAGACACAACACAATTTACACAAACATCCATCACAGTGAGTCTCCTCCTCACTGTGATGGAAGGCAAAGTCTTATCTCTCCCCTGCACTCCATTCTCCTCCCGATGTCAGAGTCAAAGCCCCCGGCGGGCGACTGTAAACATATCCCGCGGCCACCAAAGCCGCGCCGGGCAATGCCAGATCCCGCTCCGGGTCTTGATGTTGTAGCCCCCGGTAGCGCCAGCAAGTCTCACGGCCACCAATGCCGCACCGGGCGATGCCAGACCCCGCTCCAGGTCATCTTCAACCCCGCAACTCGGGCGGGAGTAGCTGCCGTTGCGGGAGCTCCGAAAAGCGGTCTCCCACCATGGACCCGCGGGCTCCCGATGTTACCGTCCACCAGTCCCGCGGCTGAAGCCTCCGAATCTCCGGGGTCGGGTCGCAGCCGCGCGCCACCACAGCGCCTCCTGCTCCGAAGTCGGCCAGCTCCACTATGGTGAGAAGTCCGCAGGCTCCACGACTGGAGCCCCAGGTCGTTCCGGTTAGAGGCCGCTCCACGGCTTTGGTGGCCGCGGGATATGTTTACAGTCGCCCGCCGGGGGCTTTGACTCTGACATCGGGAGGAGAATGGAGTGCAGGGGAGAGATAAGACTTTGCCTTCCATCACAGTGAGGAGGAGACTCACTGTGATGGATGTTTGTGTAAATTGTGTTGTGTCTTTTTTAATTGTTTGTATGACTGCAGAAACAGAATTTCGTTTGAACTTAGGTTCAAACGACAACAAATAAATATCTAAATCTAAATCTAAATCTAAAATTAAAGCATATAATTAGTTAGTTACCTAATTGTAGCTCATTACAAAATTCAATTACTAGATCTAAACATCTATCAATTTCTTAAGAATAGATTAACATTTTTAAATAGCCTAAGTGTCCAAATAACATTCACACAAGAATTCACAATATAACATAATTTTTTTATCTCATTGTCATGGATTTACAGGCCAAATGGAAGAAATTGAATGTTTAATACCTGTAAAAAATATATATATTTTTTTTATTTTTATTTATTAGAAGTACATTACATTACAACCACATACATTAGTACTCGTCACTTATGTCTTCTTACAATTAATGTACTCCATTTATTTTTTACACTAGAAAAAGAAAAGATTGAAAGAAAGAAGAAAGTGAAGGAAAAAGTGAAAGTGTAGAAAATGTGACAACAAAAAAGGACGAAGACCCTATAAGAGCAAAATTAAAAAACAAAAGAAAAAGAGTTAAGAAATAGACCCTAGAAAAGAAAGAGAAAGAGAAAGAGGAAAAAGAGAGAAACAAATATTTTTATGAGCATTACGTAAATGGGACATACCAACTCTTCAACTAGCATCCCCCCTTACCTGACCTCAATTTTTTTTTAAAGTACTTTTGCACCCTATATTTGTAATAATTCTATAAATGCAGACCACGTCAGGTGGAAGTGATCTGGTTTACCTGCTAGGAGGAGTCTTATCTCTTCTAGGTGTAATGTTTCGAACATATTTGAAGTCCACATATTTATAGTTGGTATTGGAGCTTTCTTCCAAAATTTTAGAATTAGCTTTTTTCCAGTTATTAACCCATAGTCCATTAGTTTCTTTTGAAACACATTTAGTTCTGGGCCATCTTCTGTTATTCCGAAGATAATCCATTCTGCTTTGGGTGTCAGTCTTATTTTAAATAACTTTGTAAAGATTTCAAAAATTTCATTCCAAAATTTTTGAATTTTTGTACAGAAAACGAATGAGTGCGCTATAGTAGCTTCTTGGGATTGACATTTATCACAAATAGATGATACATTTGGGAAAATTTTATGAATTTTATTTTTCGAATAATATAATCTATGTAAAATTTTAAATTGTATTAAAGTGTGTCTTACATTAATCGAACATTTATGCACGTTTAATAAGTGTTCATTCCAACTTTCCTTTGAAATTTTAATAGCTAACTCTTGTTCCCAGTCTCTTCTGATACCCTCCGTAGATGGTATTTGTACATTTAAGATAATATTATACAAATATGATATTAAGTTTGCTGATTCAGCTTTTATCTGCATTGCCTCATCCAATACATCTACTGGGTTATTATAATGATCTTTTGTATATTTTTTCAAATAGTCGCATATTTGAAAATATTTAAAATATTGATTATTTCCGAGTTTATATTTTATTTGTAATTGTTGAAATGAAAGTAATTTTCCAGTTTCATACAAGTCACCAAGCGTTTTAATTCCTAGTCTATCCCAATGTGTAAAAGCTTTATCTATAATAGAGGGATTAAACGAAGGGTTATTAACTATAGGTAATAAAAGTGATAAATTTCTTAATTTTAAATTTTGTTTTATTTGTTTCCAAATTCGGATTGTACTATGAATAATTGGGTTCTTATTATAATTTATGTTATTCAATTTCATTGGAGAAAGGAGGATCGCTCCAATGTTTCCAGAGGAGCAATCCTCTTTCTCCATTAAAATCCAGTCCACTTGCTGGGCGGAGTTATCCATCAGTTGAATCATATTTTTAATATTTACTGACCAATAATAATACATAAAGTTAGGTAGTGCTAAACCCCCTAATACTTTAGGTTTATTCAGATGAGTTTTTTATATTCTATGTGATTTATAGTCCCATATAAAATTAGTGATATCTGAGTCGAGTTTTAAAAAAAACTTCTTTGGTAAGTATATAGGAATCGATTGAAATAGGTATAAAATTTGTGGTAGAAAAATCATTTTTATTGCATTTATTCGGCCTATTAAAGACATCGGGGGCGTTTTCCAGAATTTAATTAGTGTGTTTAATTTATTAAGTAGGGGGTCAAAATTTGCCCTAAACATACCTTGATATGTTCTGGTAATTTCGATTCCCAAGTATTTAAATTTTTCTGTAGCTATTTTAAAAGGGAATTTTAAAAGATGTGTTGAATCTTTCGGTTTTATTGACATAATTTCACTTTTATTCCAATTTATTCTATATCCAGCAAAAAGATCCAAAGTCTTCAATTAAATTTAATATATTTGGTATAGTGATTTGAGGTTTTGTAATGTACAGTAATATATCATCCGCGTATAAAGATATTTTATTATATGAGTCTTTAGTATTATATCCATGGATATCAGGGTGTATTCTAATTTTTTCTGCTAGCGGTTCAATAATGAGAGCAAATAGCTGTGGTGATAATGAGCATCCTTGTCTATTTCCCCTTGATAGTTGGAATTTCGCGGATAATATGTTATTAGTTAGTATTCTAGCTGTAGGTTTGTTATATAGTAACTTGATCCATAGAATAAAATTCTCCCCCAGTTGGAATTTTTGTAATACTTTATCCATATAATTCCATTCTACTTGATCAAATGCTTTTTCAGCATCCAGCGAAATAATTGATAATTCTTGATCTTCAGATTTGTGTGAGTGCATTATGTTGAGTAGACGTCTCATATTGTTAGATGAGTATCTCTTAGGGATAAACCCCGTCTGATCTGGGTTTATTAATTTACTAATGTATTTACTTAATCTTCTAGCTAATGTTTTCGCTAATATTTTTTGATCTGTGTTTAACAATGCTATAGCTCTATATGAACCAGGTTCTTCTAAATCTTTGTTTTTCTTAGGTATTAGTGTAATCGTTGATTCCGCTAATGTATCAGGTAGTATTCGTTTTTATAAGCATATTGGTACATTTTTTGTAATCTTGGTATTATTTTATCATAAAAGCTTTTATAAAATTCATTAGTAAATCCATCAGGGCCTGGTGTTTTTCCATTCTTTAGTGAGTTTATTGTATCTTCTAATTCCTTAATTGAGATTTGTGCACCCAATTCCTCTTGTTCCTTCAGCTCTAACTTTGGAAGATTACAGTTATCCAAAAACTTTGTGATATTATTGGAATCAATTGTCGTTTTAGATGTATACAAATTCTCATAAAATTGCGCAAATCTTTTATTAATATCCTTCGGTGTTGTTAATAATTCCCCTTTATCTGATTTGATCTTTGGTATAGTATGTTCCTTTTCTCATTTTTTTAGCTGGCGAGCCAAAAGTTTATGCGGTTTATCCCCAAATTCAAAGTGCTCTTGTTTTGTAATTTGAAAAAGTCTTATAAGTTTGGCAGATAATAATTTATTTAATTTAAATTTCAAAATTATTATTTTATTATGTTTATCTATTGATGGATCTTTAGCATTATCTATATCCATTTGTCTAATAAGTTCTTCTAACTGTCTTTGTTCATTCTTATTCTTTTTATTTTGAAAAGCTTGATATGAAATTATAATACCCCTAATGTATGCTTTAAAAGATTCCCATAATACAGTAGGCGATATATCTGGAGTATCATTTATTTGAAAAAAGACCTCCATTTGTTCTTTTAAATATATACTCGCTTGTGGATCTTTTAGAATTTGAGAATTAAATCTCCAAAACGATTTATTCTTAAACATTCCTTCCAGTTTTAAAAAGAAAGTTATTGGAGAATAGTCTGAAATCGAATTTGTGTGGTATATTGCGTTAGATGTTTGGGGGATTAATTTTGTATCCAGCAGAAAGTAGTCTATACGTGAGTATGTCTTATGTACCATTGAATAAAACGAGTATTCCCTGCCAGTTGGATTAACAATTCTCCAAACATCTGCTATATTAGTATTGTTTATATAGGTATTGAGAAGTTCCCCGGTTTTCGATTTCACATTCCCTCTCTGTTTTTGGCTTGATTTATCTAAGTACGGATCTAAAACACAGTTAAAGTCTCCTCCTATTATAACATTTTGATAGTTAGACTCTGCAATTATGTTGAAAATTTTATTGAAAAATTGGGGGTTATCAAAGTTAGGGACATATATATTTACCAAGGTAAGTGGAGTATCATGGATTTCTCCATTAACTATTAGGTATCTCCCTTCTATATCTGTTATGATATTCTTTGCTTTAAATGGTATACCTTTTCTTATAATGATTGACGTGCCTCTAGATTTTGAAGTAAATGAAGAATGGTATGTTTGACCTATCCATTTCGCCCTCAACCTAACTTGATCCTGAGATTTTAAGTGTGTTTCTTGTAGGAAGGTAATGTCGGAGTTGTACACTTTCAGCTGAGCTAGTATCTTACCCCTTTTAATAGGTTCGTTAATACCACTTATATTCCAACTACAAAATGAGATTCCTCCTAGGTTCTTTTGTTTGGTGTCATGCATTTTGAATAATTATAGTACCTTTAAATCTTGTGGTGCATCCATATCCCAGGTCTTTGGGTATTGGGGGAACCTTTGAGTTTTTAAGTTTTGTTGGTATGTCCATTTTACGCTTATCACTAAACACAAAACACAAACATGTGATTTTATGTGATAAAAAAAAAACTAAAAAAGTGAAAATACAGTGTCTGATATAGTCGGCACTGTAGCGGGTGTCCCACCTGTAGGTGGGAAAAAACCTTGTTTTGACTTCCATTGCGTTGTTACACAAATAGCTCCGCTCTCTTGGTTAATCATATCATATTAAAATATTAAAACGGGGCCTCACATTCAGATATATAATACAATTTTACCCTGGATATTTCATTATAACATATATATATATCGGAATTTTAACTACTAATTATTAAACCGATACTTTTGACTTCAATAAGAATCAACTGTTGGTTGAAGGGGTTAACGAGACGTGCCCCTGGGCCTAAGCCAGGTGCTCGTTTCTCATCCCCTCCTCCCACTTATAGATAAGGTTTCAATTTATTAAAAATTCATATTAGTATGTTAGTTAGTTCGTTATTTTTTATTTTTGTTTTTGTTAGTATTCTAATCTAACATGCACAACTTATTAAGTTGTTAATAGGATAAGTTCTTACAATTGGTTATAATATTATAATCTAATAAGCAAGTAAATGCTTCTGGTATATACCATTCCCATCCATTCAGCTGTTTACTCATTTTGAACAGAAAGTGTCCTTGATTCAACATTCCAAAGATAACAGTCTAACTATCCCCAGACACAGCATTGCTTAGAATCGTTCAGATCTGCCAAACCCCCCTTTGATTTCTATTTTTCAACGATAGTTTGGGCATATTTAAACGCGTCTTCAGGCTTAACAAATGACTTTTCAAAACCCTTAAAGGAAATACGCATTTTCGCAGGGTAAAAAATCCCATATCTGATCCCTTCTTTCCCTCTTAAAAGATCCTTAACCTTCTCGAATTTGTTTCTTTTTTGCACAATTTCATACAGGTAGTCCCTGAATATCTTAATAGTGTCATTGTCCAGCCGCAGTTGCACACCGTATTTGATTTTGCTCATAACATCTTCCAGTTCTAAAATATCCCGAAATTTCACAATAATATGTCGTGGATAAGTTTTTCCCGCATCAGATCTTTGTTTAAATCTTGGGACACGATGAGCCACTTCGATTTTCGGTTCTCTGGAAAGATTCAGCAGTTGTTTAAGCAAGCCCATGGCAAACTCACGCACATCCTCCCCTTCGGCTCCCTCTGAGACTACAAGAATTCTCAAATTCTGACGTCTAGAGCGAGCTTCCAGGTCCAGGCATTTTTCTGAAACTTTACTGAGTTGAGTCACCATCTGTAGTGAAGTTTGTTCATTTTCTCGCCTCATTTGCTCATGTTCTTGCCTCATTTTCGCCATGTCTTCAACCACTCGAGCCGTGTTTTTCTCCAATTCCGTAATTGTGCGCATACTTGCAGCTACTGTTTCAAGCACAGCCGTGAACTTGTCCGTAGTAGTTTCATCCATCTTGTCCATTCTCTCTGATAGTCCATCTTTCACCTCATCAATTCTTTTATTCATAATGTCCAGTGAATCAATCATATTCTTCTGATTACCAGCATTTAAATCCCTCATCATCTTCTCCATTCCTTCCATCATTTTTGCCATATTTTCCTTCATATCTTCCTTCATATTTTCCTTCATATTTTCTATCATAATTTTATTTTCGTCCAAAATCTCATCTTTCATATTTTTCACTGATTTCTTCCAGTCATCAAACTCTTTCTTAGATCTTGTATCCATTTCTGCAGCCACTTCAGAGACTTCAGAGATTTCAGAGGTAACTTCTGCTTCAGGCTTCTTCTGGTCTCTCAGCAGCTTTTTCACTGTTCTCTGAGGGCTCACAGCTGGAGACAGGTTACTCATTTAAAGGGCTTTAAACCACCGTTTAAAACATCGCGCTTAATGATGACGTCATCAGCGCGGCGACCAGAAGCTCCGGTAAGGTTTTTAAAAACAATCCCGATTTCTGGACCCGTTTTACACGATAAATCGTGGAATTTTTCGGGAGAGGAGCTAGGTGCACGTCTGTTAGTCCAACATGGCGCCACCGGAAGTCAATACCTGTAAATTAATGGGCATTTATATCATCTTGCGAGTGAGGTTTTCTGGAACGCGATCATTTGGAACGTTCATTTGCGGTGAATTTAACCCCGTATTGGCATGAAAATTATTGCCGTTAGTTCGGGGGAAAAAATCACCGTGTCGCATGTAAAAATGTGAATGAAAGGCCTCTTAAGGAGAACGTTTATACATAAAAATAAAGCACTTTCGTTTACCTGTCCCATGTGTGAAATCTGTCCCCGTTGTTGGCGTTGACGGGTTCAGAAGATGGTTTTAAAATGATTCCCGCGTTTTAACCCCGCCCCCCCCTTAAAGGCGCCAAAATCGCGCACACGGCCAGTGACAGAATTACAGCACCGCTGAAGGCAAGTATTGTAACATACCTAGTATATCTTAGAAGGCTCTTCAAATGAGGCCATGTAGTTCAGACTTTAAAACAAAACGGCATGATCGATTTGTTGGGGGTATACCATGAGGTTCAGGAACAGATTTTTTTTTCATATTTGAACAAATGCAGCATTTAAAAAATAAAAAAAAATTTAAAAAAATTAATTTACCTTATAACCTAAATTATGAAAATGAAAAAAGAAAAGAAAGAGAAAACAAGAAAGAAAAGAAGTAGAAAGTGAAAAGATAGATTGAAGAAGAACAAAAGAAAGTCCCCTAAACTACCAAAGCAGTGTAGCAGAAAGATATAGGAATAAAAAAAAGAAAAAAAGTGTTAGCTTGGAACAGGCTTCTGACATACCTAGTGTGATCAGTTTTATATCGGGATCCAATTTAGTTTTAAGTATTTTGGAAAAGATATCAAAGATTCCCCTCCAGAGGTTTTGTAATTTTGTGCAGGAAACAAAAGAATGGGTTATAGTCGCTTCTTGGAGGAGACATTTATCACATATAGGAGAGACATTTTGGAAGATCTTGTTCAATTTGGACTTTGAATAATAGAGTCTATGCAGTATTTTAAATTGTATTAGGGAGTGCCTAACATTAAGAGAACAGTAATATATATAAAAGACTTTCCTCCCAACTATCCTTTGAAATTGTTAAACCCAATTCGTCTTCCCATGCTCGCCTAATTATTTCTGACGATGGGATATGTACATTTAAAAGGGTATTGTAGAAATAGGATATTAACTTACTTGTATCCGCCTTTCTGTTCATGCATTCGTCTAATATATCTGGGCCCATAGAGTGACAATCTTGCATGTGTATTTTCACATAGTCTCATATTTGAAGATATCTAAAGAAATGACTACCTTTCAAATGATATTTCACCTGTAATTCTTGAAACGAGAGGAAGTTGCCCTTCTCATAAAGATCTCCCAGTTTTATTAATTCCTAGGCGTTCCCATTGTGCAAACGCCTTGTCTAAAGTAGACGGTTTAAACGAGGGATTATTGGTGATTGGTAAGAGGAGAGAGAAATTTCTCAATTTAAGGGTTGATTTCAACTGTTTCCAAATTCGTAAGGTGCTATGGATTATCGGATTTTTCTCATACATTGATTTCTTCAGATGTATTGGAGAGAGAAGAATTGCGCCTATATTGAAAGGCGAACAATCTTCCCTCTCCATTTTTAACCAGTTTACTTGTTGGCATGTATCGTCCATACAGTAAATTAAATTTTTAATATTAGTTGCCCAATAATAGAGAAGAAAATTAGGGAGAGCCAGTCCACCGATTTCTTTAGGTTTGCATAAATGTCGTTTATGAATTCTATGAGTTTTATAATCCCAGATAAAGTTTGTAATCACAGAGTCAAGTTTTTTTTAAAAAGTTTTTAGGGAGGTAAATCGGTATTGATTGGAATAGGTACAGGAGTTGTGGAAGGAAAATCATCTTTATGGCATTTACTCTATCTATAAGGGAAATCAGAAGTGTTTTCCAAAATTGAATAAGGGGATTTAATTTGGTGATTAATGGTGGAAAATTTGCTTGAAATAAAGAGGGATATTTTCTAGTCATGTAAACTCCAAGGTATTTAAATTTTTCAGTAGCAATTCTAAAGGGAAATTTTAGGAGAAGGGTCTTGAGGTTTTATCGGCATAATTTCATTTTTATTCCAATTTATTCTATACCCTGAGAAGGAGCCAAATTATTCTATGAGGTTTGGTATATTTGGGATACTGACTTGGGAGTTGGTAATATAAAAGTACATCGTCTGCATATAACGAAATCTTATTAGTAGTATATTTAGTATTATAACCATGAATGCTCGGATGTACTCTTATACTTTCAGCTAAGGGTTCTATAGCAAGGGCAAATAACATTGGTGATAAAGCACACCCTTGTCTATTGCCCCTGGATAATTGAAATTTAGGTGACAGAGTTTGATTAGTCAGTATACTGGCAGTCGGATTGTTATATAACAACTTTATCCATGAAATAACATTTTCTCTTAGTTGGAATATTTAAAAGAGCTATTGCTCCATATGAAGGTACACAAAAATGCTGGAGAAACTCAGCGGGTGCAGCAGCATCTATGGAGCGAAGAAAATAGGTAACGTTTCGAGCCGAAACCCTTCTTCAGACTCTATATGATCTATATAGTTGCTCTATATGATCCTGGCTCTTCAAGATCTTTGTCTTTTTTGGGTATCAATGTAATAGTTGATTCGGCTAAAGTTTGTGGTAACGTCTGTTCTTTAAATGCGTGTATATAAAGGGCTCGTAAACGAGGGGAAATTAATTCATGAAATTTTTTATAGAATTCATTACTGAACCCATCTGGGCCTGGCGTTTTGCCATTATTCAGTGATTTAATAGTCTCTTCAATATCTTTTACTGTAATCTCCGCTCCTAATTCTTCTCGTTCCACCTCATTGAGTGATGGAAGGTTGCAATTGTCAAGGAAGTTTTTAATCTTTATGGTTTCTACTGAAGTTTTAGATGTGTATACATTTTGATAGTATTCTAAAAATCTTTCATTGATATCTTTAGGGAATGTAAGCAGCTCACCTTTTTCTGATCTAATTTTTTGGATGGTGTGATCTTTTTCCATTTTTCTCAGCTGACGTACAAGAAGTTTATGCGGTTTATCACCAAATTCAAAGTTTTTTTGCTTAGTATATTGAAATAACTTAATAACTTTTGCAGAAAGAATTTGATTTAACTTGAATTTGAATACTGCTTTCTTATTGTGTTTGATGATAGATGGATCAGTAGCATTTTCTAAATCAAGATGTTTAATCTGTTCTTCTAATTCCAATTGTTCCGACCTGTTTTTTTATTTTGATAAGCTTGATATGAAATAATAGAACCTCTGATTAAAGGCCTTAAAAGATTCCCATAATAAAGAGGCCGAAATACCAGGTGTGTCATTTGTCTCATAAAATAGTTCCATCTGTTGCTTCAGATACTCACAACAACCTGGGTCGGTTAATATTTGTGGATTAAATCTCCAGAACGTTTTTTTATTATGCATTCCTTCTAATTTTAAGGAGAATGTTAATGGACAATGATCGGAAATAATATTATTATGATATTTGGGATTAATTATAAAAGGGATCAATTTTGTGTCCACCAAAAATAATCAATACGTGTATACGTTTTGTGAACAGCTGAATAAAAAGAATATTCTCTTCCGGATGGATTAGCAATCCTCCATATGTCGGTTATGTTTGTGTTTTTGATGTAAGTGTTTAGAAGTTCACTGGATTTGGATTTTGTATTATATCTCCTTTGCTGTGAAGATTTATCCAGATATGGATCCAGTACACAATTGAAGTCTCCTCCAATTATCAGATTTTGTTGGGTGGAGTCTGAGATTATGTTAATTATTTTATTAAAAAATTGTGGGCTGTCAAAATTAGGGGCGTAGATATTCACCATAGTAAGTGGGGTTGAGTATAACTCCCCAGATACTATAATGTACCTACCCTCCTTATCGGTATGGTGACTTTGTGTTTGAATGGTGTGCCTTTACGAATTATGATTGCAGTACCTCTAGCTTTAGAGAGGAAAGTAGCATGATAATTGACCAATCCAGTTAGCCTTCAGCCTGTTATGAGCTCCATCCTTAAGATGTGTCTCCTGTAAAAATATTATATCAGAATTAATAGATTTTAAATGGGCTGAGACCTTACACCTTTTAATTGGCTCATTAACGCCCCTAACATTCCAACTACAAAAGGTGATTCCTCCAGTTTTCCTAGAAGGATCGTCTTGCATTAAAGCTTACATGGTTTCCCTTGTTTCAAATGGAGTAACACAATATTTAAAATAAGACTTTTAGTTGCTGGGTGAGTGAGCCCAATTCCAATCCGCTGCAGGTATCTCCCAGGAAAAATGCCTTAAAAAAGATAGATGAAGAATGTAGTAGACAAGCTAAAAAATGAAAAAAAACCGTCAAAACCCCCCTGGTGGAATGATTCTTGTAAACTTCCGTAGATGTTAATTTCAATTAGCTCTGCTCCTTACAGAATAATTTAAAAAAAGGACTGAACAGAACAGAATATAGCAAAAAAAGAGGAAGGTCAGTATATAAATTCATCTGGGGAGCCAGATTTCCAACAAATTAGGTATCATTTTATACAGTGAATACTAGATGAATATTTGGTAATTAGATTAATATATAGAACTTATTAACTAGCTTACTGAAATTGAGATGTCAAATAAATAGCTGATTCAAAATCGGTAGACTTAAAGCAATTTGTTACCACCACCAGCAGTTCCGTAGACAGAGCGAGTGCTCTCTCTCCTCCCCTCTCAAACACTCTTCAACTCCCCGACAGCTTCCCCACTCGTTCCAATACAATCTCTAAACTTCCGCACATCTTGCCGCAACTTACTCAGTACCTATCAACACTTACTCGACCCCTCTATCTCTATTAAACTCTGCCCTCTCCCTGGGCCTCCCGCCTTCTCCTATCACTACTTGACTCCCCTAACTTTCCGTAACTTCCTAACTAATTCTCACTAATTCTCCCTTTCGATGACACTCTATAACTCTCCCTGGCTCACTCTTCCATCCTCTACCCCCTAATTCTCTACTGCGTTAACCCTACCCCCCACTTTCTCTACCGTATTCCCTCTCGCTCTGTCATGCAAACTGTCAGGAGGTCTAAACGTCTTTTTATCGGGCGATTTGTAACCGCCTTCTAAATATGAGCAGACTATATGAACGTGACATAAATTTGGTAACTCTCATAGTTAAATATTAAATGTTAAATTACAATACACGACTTAATGCTTGACTTTTTTCTATTAGTATGTTAATGTGTTAATTAAGCTGTTAAAAACTTCAGATTGTTGACACAGCTGCATAGTACAGGGATGAGAGTAATCTCTCTCTCTCCATCCCTCCCCCACAACATCACTGCTCCTCCCCAAGTTTTCACATGCATTCCATTTCTATCTCTAAGCTTTGCCCAGACTTAACAGCCCTTATTTCTATAATATCGGCCATCTTATATGAACATTTTAATTTTAAACCCAGTGTAAATGCATAGTGTAAAAAAATTATAAGCCCTTTGTAAACCCTTATAGCTTTTATAACCACTCTATAAATGAATACAGAAGGAGTGACTTAAACACACAGTATAACTTCAGGGTAAATAAAACATAGCCCTCCTAAGTGGCCTCGTAAAATCAGCTCAATGTACTTTCGTGACAAAGCTATGCAAAATGTTACTTATACTACTTATCCTTTGCAATGTCTTGCGCAAACTTAAATGCTTCCTCAGGGTCGGTGAAGAAGCGTTCAGACCCTTTGTATGTGACCCTGAGTTTGGCTGGATACATTAGGCCATATCTGAGATCTTGTATGTCTCTTAAGATGACTCTCGACTTGGTGAAGAGTGCTCTTTTCTTATCGACTTCAGCTGGATAGTCTCTGAAGATTCGTATGTTGTCTCCTTCAAAAATCAGATTTCTTTTGTTTGCCACTTTCTTCATGATGTCTTCAAGAACTGAGGCATGATGTAGCTTCAAGATAAGCTGTCTTGGTGGAGCTGCAGGTCCTGGTCGGGCTCTCAGAACTCTATGCGCCCTGGTCGAGTTTTGGTCTCTTATCCAGATTAAGTACCTCTTGAAGTAATTGGGCAGCAAAATCACGAGTATCTTTGCCATCTTCTTTTCGTTCCTTCACCTCGACAATCCTTAGATTTTGACGCTTAGAGCAGCCTTCAAGATCTAGACATTTTTCGGTCATTTTGGCCAATTGCCCAGAAACACGCTCCAGTTCCGTCTTCAGTCTTTGTGCTGTCTGGGTGATCTCTGTAGTTGCAGATTCCAGTTCTCTGATGGCATTACTGTGTTTTTTTGAAGTGATAATGATGGGTTCTAACTTGTTGCTGTTATCCGTTTCAACCCTTTTGATTTCTCCCTTCAGGGAGAAATTCACCTCCTCTATGCGAACTTGTACCGTATCAATTTTCTCACATATCTCTGTTCTTCCAGCGACGATATTTAACTTTACAGCAGTAAGTTGCTCACCCAGTTTTGTGTCCAGCTTTTCGAGCTTTTCAGCCAATAACTCTTTAATATCTTGCGCCAGAGCTTGTCTTAGTGTTTGCTCTTGTTCTTGTTCCATAGTCAAAGTAGAGCTTTCTTCCTCAGAGCCTTGAGAAAGTTCCTCACCTTCCTCTTGTAGTATTTTCCCACGTGTTTTAGGTCTTCTAGGAGGTGGGGTGGGAAGGTTCCTTTTCTGGTGCCGTCTACTCATTTAAAATACCGGAGTCGGGTCGATTTCTGCTGACGTCACTTACGCGACAGCGGGCATCTGCCGGTAAGCGTTTTCTTCAGTCCATTTTGTATTTTCGGGTGTTTTAGCACGTTTTGCGAAACGGAGCTAAATGGCGCACGTCTTAGCTCTCCATAGCGTCACCGGAAGTCCATCGTACAGGAACAGATATGAAGGTAAATCACAGAGATAGTAGGGTTATCATAGAAGAAAATTTTAAATTCCTCAATATTCACTGAGATTGCCTTAGTGTGAAAGAAAGAACAAGGGTGGCATTTTTAAAGTGCATCGCAGAAGGCATTTTGAGCCGGTACATAGATCGTCACGTAGTTCCATGCAGTAATTATTTGCTGCAGTGGTTTGTCAAGTTTATGTTTATGTCTAGAGATACAGCATAGTGTTTATGTCTAGAGATACAGCATAGGAACAGGCCCTTCAGCCCACCTAGTCAGCACCGACCATCGATCAAGCGTTCACACTAGTTCTATGTTATCCCACTTTCTCATTCACTCCTTATATACTGTATCAGGGGCAATTTTACAGAGGCCAATTAACCTACAAACTTGCACGTCTTTGGGACGTGGGAGGAAACTGGAGTGTCCAGAGGAGACCCACGCAGGTACAAGGAGAACGTGCAAACTCCCTTTAGTTCCCTATAGTTTTCCCATCTGGAAGGTGTGGTTGGATATCACGAGTAGGCCACAAATATTCCCATTTGTTGGCACTAATTAATGATTACTAGCAATCATTAAACTTCCTGTTCAGGATACAGTTTAAACTGTAAGTGTGTGATGCATAGTTAACAACCTTAGTTCCCTGGTGAACTCTACTCACTTCATGCAGTGTAACTGGATGAGCCAAGATCATTCACAAGAAGTTATTGACCTACTTTTCCCATGGTAAGCTGACAAATAGAAAGTGACACTTTTTAATGCAGTTTTATCCAACTCAGCAGGAAACTTAATCTCGCACTGTTTGAGCACACATATATTTAAATCAGCTAAAAATAGTCTTTGACATCGTCATTAGGTCGTATGAAAAATCAGCTGTCAAAATGTTTGACAGGTAATTGCTTGGGGTGGATAGATTAGGATGATTAACTCATGAACTGTAGATCTTCAGAGGGTAACATCTATCATTATACAGACATAGTTTCTTGGGCCAGATCTTCAATGAATGTGCCCCAACTTCTAAAAGGGCAATGGACAACTTCCTAGGGCTTGTATTTGAAGCAGGTATTACATCGGCAAGATCAAATGTAGACTAGGACATTTGCACTTGGTCCACCTGGGCCTGCTGGATTTCTTCGTTGCCAGCTATTTTAACTCCCCTTCACATTGCCAGACCGACCTTTCAGTCTTAGGCCTCCTCCATTGTCAGAGTGAGGCCACATGCAAACTGGAGGAACAGCGCCTCATATTCCACCTGGGTATCTTACAACCCAATGGTATGAACATTAAATTGTTGGATTTTAGGTAACTCCCCACCCTTTTTATCCCCTCTCTTCCCTGTACCCTACCCTTATGTGCACCCATTTCACCCACCATCCTACCTCCCTTTCTACTTCCCCCACATCATCCCCCTCCACCTTTATCCCTCCATTTAGCTTTACATTTCACCCCTTTTCTCTCCTAATCTGACACACTTTGCCTCTTTTTCATCTCATCCAGAAA
This sequence comes from Malacoraja senta, assembly GCA_038087875.1. NCBI lineage: Eukaryota > Metazoa > Chordata > Chondrichthyes > Rajiformes > Rajidae > Malacoraja > Malacoraja senta. Next base: position 299,130,725 of record CM075977.1, on the reverse strand, counting down.
TATGCCAATCAAGGCTCCCCTCACCTGTGTTAAAGAAGGAACTGCAGATGCTGGAAAATCGAGGGTACACAATAATGCTGGAGAAACTCAGCGGGTGCAGCAGCATCTATGGAGCGAAGGAAATAGGTAACGTTTCGGGCCGAAACCCTTCTTCAGAGTGGCATTGAGAGGGAAAGATATATCAGCCATGGTTGAATGGCGGAGTAGACTTGATGGGCCGAATGGCCTAATTCTGCTCCTATCACATGAACTTATGAACTCTGAAGAAGGGTTTCGGCCCGAAACGTTACCTATTTCCTTCGCTCCATAGATGCTGCTGCACCCGCTGAGTTTCTCCAGCATTTTTGTGTACCTCCCCTCACCCGTATCCACCTATCACTTGCCAGGCTTTGACCTGCCCACTTCTTTTCCAGCTTTCTCCCCTCTTCTACAATCAGTCTGAAGAAGGGTCCCAATCCAAAATGTCACCTATCCATATCCTCCAAAGATGCTGCCAGGCCGTTGAGTTACTTCAGCACCTTGTATTTTTTTAACCAGCATCTGCACTTACTTGTGTGTCTATTAAACCTCATTGATTTGTCAAACATCTATTCAGAGAAACATAGAGTCATACAGTGTGGAAAAAGGTCCTTCAGCCCAACTTGGCCACACCAACCAACGTGTCCCATCCACACTAGTCCCACCTGCCTGCGTTTGGCCCATATCCCTCCATCCATGTACCTGTCTAAATGTTTCTTAAACGAGAATGGGGTTGAGAGGGAGAGATATCTCAGCCATGATTGAATGGCGCAATAGACTTGATAGGCCGAATGACCTAATTCTGCTCCTATTACTTATGAACTTATTTGGAGTATTGTGAGCAATTTTGGGTACCTTATCTGAGGAAGGATGTGCTGAAGGGAGTCCCGAGGAGGTTTACTGGAATGATCCCAGGAATGATTGGGTTAACATATGATGAGCGTTTGACAGCACTGGGCCTCCACTAGCTGGAGTTTAGAAGGATGAGTGGGTGATCTCATTGAAACTTACCGAATAGTGAAAGGCTTGGATAGAGTGAATGTGGAGAGGATGTTTCCACTAGTGGGAGAGTCTAGGACCTGAGGTCATAGCCTCAGAATAAAAGGATGTTCCATTAGAAAGGAGATGAGGAGGAATTTCGTTAGTCAGAGCATGGTGAATCTGTGGAATTAATTGCCACAGAAGGCTGTGGAGGCTAAGTCAATGGATATTTTTAAGGCAGAGATAGATAGATTCTTAATTAGTGCGGGTGCCATGGGTTATGGAAGAAGACAGGAGAATGGCATTGAGAGGGAAAGATATATCAGCCATGGTTGAATGGCGGAGTAGACTTGATGGGCCGAATGGCCTAATTCTGCTCCTATCACATGAACTTATGAACGTTGCGATAGCACCTGCCTCAACTACCTCCTCCGGCAGCTCGTCCCATATCCGCACCACCCTTTGTGTAAAAAAAAAATACCCCTCAGATTCTTATTAAATCTTTCCCCCCTCACTTTAAACCTATGGTTCACAATAGTGCCCGGATAAAGCCCATGTGGTCACAGGGAGAAAGTACAAACTCCATACAGACAACACCCATTGTCAGTATCGAACCCGGGTCTCTTGGCACTGTTGACCATTCCAACAAAATTCAACTGGATTTCAATAATTTGATTAACAGGAACAGATTAATCTGTTCCAGGCCCCACAGTGCAGGGGCTGTCCCACTTGGGCGATCTAATTGGCGAGTTTAGAAGAGTTTTAGGAGAGTTTGAAAAATGTCATGTTTAAGACCTCCTTCGACTATGTAGAAGACCTCCTTCGACCTCCTTCGACTATGTTGAAGACTAGCTTCGACTAGCTACGACTAGCTACGACTAACTTCAGGAAAATTGGACATCGAATAGTGGAGAGTGAAGACGACCTTCTTCGATCTCCTTCGACCTCCCTTCGACCTCGCTTCGACTATGATGAAGACTATTTATGACTACCTTTGATTACCTTTGACTACCGTCGATTACCTACGACTAACATGCCGACCTACTACGACCTACTACGACTAAACCTACGAGTAAAAAAAGTATTGATTTTTTCCATGGTGAACTTTTATTACTCGCGGGCATTTTTCAACATCTTGAAAAATACGCTGCGACCTAGCTGAGGCCTCGAGTACACGAGGACTACTCTCGAGCATGAAAGAGAGTTACGAAGACCTCCTCCGACCTCGTGTCGACCATGCTGCGAGTATGAGTCGAGGGCAAACTCGCCAGAACTCGCGGATTAGGTTGCCCAAGTGGGACAGCCCCTTAACATCGAGAACCATAACAATGCAGGCTGACCTTCTCCCACCCCAGAATATATATGTTGACCCAACATGACATGGCCAATAAATGTCCCAAAAATCCTTGTGATGCTTGCTGTCCACCTGATTTCTGGAAATGAAGTCCCAATTTCCAAAGGCATTAGACTAAATCTTTCGGCACAAGTGGCAGGCAAAATCCCCACTGCACTACAGCAACAAATACATTCTAGCCCCAGTGTAGGTAGTCTTGGGAGTGAATGTGTTAACAGTCAGAAATGTCAATACATTTCAATAGGAATGCACTGAGAAAAGGTAGCATGTAAACACGATGAATTGATTAACAGGAGCCAAGAAAAGAATGCTCAGAAGACAATACAATTAATAGCATCTCTAAAATGTCGTGATGAAAAATTATAATAGAGTGTGGAACGAAGAGATAAGTAATGAAGGGAATATAATCTGTTAGGTGACAGGTTTTTCTTGTTTCCATTTTAGGATATAGAACTGTGCATTATTTTTTCTCAAGGGATGGAACTAAGGCTGACAAGACTAATAATTAATGCCATGCTCTAATTAACCTTGAGGTGGTGGCAGGGAATCACCTTCCTGGCCCGTTGCCATTTGTTTCTTGAAGGCTTCAGAAGTTTAGAGCAACAAACTTGCTGAAGCCTATCAGAGGATGGATACTTTCAGTCTGTAGTCACACGTGGACCAGACCGGATAAGGACATAAGATTGCCTTCCTTGAAAGTCATAGTGAAGCAGATTTGTTTTTACAATTCTTCTGTCTCATGGTTACCACATCAGTTCCTCAACATATCGAGATTGTCATCCATCCAAATTTCAGATTGATCTAATTAGTGAGGTTATTTAAATCCTTTTTAGTTTTAGTTTTAGTTTAATTTCAACCTCTGTCTCTTGTTCTTTTGGCTAGGTTATGATGGTTCTTCTGCAGTAATTTGCAGTAGTTTCAACGTGTTTGAACCTGACCTGCAACCAGTGTTGAATCCTGTAGTGATTCATTAGCAGCTAGAGTGCTGCACCCGATCCATGGACAAAAGTTCAAGTCCCACTAAGGCAACTAGGGAATTTAAATACCCTCACTAATTAGCTAAATCTGTAATCTGGATTGTTCCACTGTCATTTTTCATCACAGTGTTTTAGAGTGACAGTGACAATGACAGTGATTGTGAACCTACCAGATTGTCATTAAAAACAGAAGTATTTGATTTAGCAATAACCTTCAAAGATCTGTCATCCTTCTACAGTTTGGCCTCCTAGTCCACCAATGGTAGACACACAATGCTGGAGTAACTCAGCGGGACAGGTAACATCTCTGGAGAGAAGGAATAGGGAGGTTTTGGGTCAAGACCCTTCTTCAGACCCGACCCTGTCCCGCTGTTACTCCAGCATTTTGTGTCTATTTTTGGTGTAAATCAGCATCTGCAGTTTCACCCTGCTCCAAACCCACCACCTGATTTTTAACAATCTCTTTAATTCTGGGTCAATTACGAATGTTCAGTAAATGTGATATAGCCAGTGATATCCATCTCCCATGAGTAGATGGACATTGCCTGTGCCCACATGTACTTGGTCTTGATGCAAGGAGTCAAACTCTTGGTCCTCCATGCACTTCCGCTGGGCAGTGAGGTCCAGTCTTTGACCAGACCACAGATGACATGATGTAGAGGCCCCACTGAGGGACTGCAACCGTTAGAGGAGGCAAAGCTGAGGACAGAGCTTAGACTCCTGTCAAAGCTCTGACACACCTCAGACTTCTTAAACCTCTGATATTCAGGCATATTTAAAAATTATTCAAACAATTTGTCAATGCACTTACTAAAGTTATTATTATTTTAAAATACATATACATGAACATGGAAATAATTTTTAAGATGAAAAAGTCAGCACAGTGGTAAAGTTGCTGTCTTACAGCACCCGGGTTCGATCCTGACTACGGGTGCTGTCTGTACGGTTTGTACGTTCTCCCTGTGACTGCATGTGTCCAGTTTTGTCCCACATTGCAAAGATGTGCAGGTTTGTAGGTTAGTTGGCTTCAGCAAAATTATAAATTGTCCCTAGTGTGAAGGATAGTGCTAGTGTAGGAGGTGATTGCTGGTCGGCGCGGACTCGGTGGGCCAAAGGCCCTGTTTCCACGATGCATCTCGAAACTAAACTAAACTAGAATAAACTAAAATAAACTAGACTAAACTAAACTTAAATGAAATAATCTTAAGAATGAAACCTTGTTGGTTGCTAATCTGCAGGTGTAGGAAGCCTCATGAAACCAGGTTGCAGATGCTAAATCAGAGCTGGAGTGAGCCGAGAGGTGATAACTTCAGCAAAATGCATATCCCTGTTTGATTCCATATGGAGTTCTATGACAAAGTGCAAAGGCAAGTGTAGTGTTATCTATCAGTCCCTACATTTGAGACCTTCATATTTAGTAATGCATTCTCACAGTTATGGGATTTATTGAATTTCAAATGGCTGATCATCATCAGTTCTGATCAGAATCGCTGACTTCAGCCAGATAGATTCACTCCATTACGTTTTGCTCTCCCCCTGTAATAAATGACATGATTGCTCAGTACCTCTTGATTATATTGTTTTTTATCGTCTTTTCATTCTCATCGATTTCTTACAGTGAACAGTTGGACTGTTACAAGTTATTGGCTTTATTCCAGCTGACAACAAGAGAGATATTGGCACTGTTCCTGTTGCTCACATATCAGCGAATAGCAATAGTCATTTCCTGGTGCACTCCCATAAATTACAATATTTATTGAATTCAACTCTGAAACTTGTCATGGTGGAATCTGAACTCCTTTAAATTTAATTCACTGTTTATAACAAAACCAACAATGATTCAAACTTTTGGATTGGAATCAATTTGTAAATATTTATTTTCTGGATGGTGTGCACAGATTATCAATAGGTCCATTTGGCAAGTACTTGCTGATGATATTAACAGAAAATACTGGAAATATTTCAGATCATATAACCTCTGTAGAAAGAGAAGCAGAGTTATTTTTGCAGGTTGAAGAACTTTGTCATGTTAGGCATAGAGAGAAAATAAACTGTTCTCGGTAATAGAGGACACGTGGGCAGGCAACGTCAGGAGAAGGGAATCTCTCTGATTTGACAAAGCCAGGTTTGCCATGGTGATATGTTATAGACATCATTGGTCAATGGGTTGATAGAAGCAGAGAAAGAGAGTATGAAGAAAATAGGGTGAGATGCAGTGCTACAGGACAAAACCAGCATTTTAAGTTCTGCTCGAGGGAAAAGTCGAACTGTTATAAAAAATGGATGACATAGCAGAAATGTCCAGTTCTGAGATAGGGAAGGAAAATAAATTAGCTGATGTTGTAGAAATGGATAAAGAGGGTGGCATGGTGGCACAGTGCTGGAGTTGATGCTTTACAGTGCCAGCGACCTGGGTTCGATCCATTTCTACGGGTGCTGTCTATATGGAGTTTATCCGTTCTCCACATGACCTGCATGGATTTTCTCTGGGATCTCCGGTTTCCTGTCACACTCCAATGATGTACAGGTTTGCAGGCTAATTGGCTTGGTATAATTGTAAATTGTCCCTAGTGTGTGCAGGATAGTGTTAGTGTGCAGGGATCGCTGGTCGACGCGGACTAGGTGGGCTGATACGATACGATATGATACGATAGAACTTTATTTATCCCAGAAGGGAAATTGATCTGCCAACAGTCATAAAACACAAGATACATGAAACTTGAAATTAAAGTGACAAGTGGAAAGGATTGGGCATGTGCAAAGATTGGGGGGGGGGGGGAGGAGGAGTCAGTCTCCCCCATGATGGAAGGGACAGGAGTTGTACAGTTTGATAGCCACAGGGAAAAAGGGATCTCCTGTGGCATTTTGTACTGCATCTTGGTGGAATCAGTCTGTTGCTGAAGGTACTCCTCAGGTTGACCAGTGTGTCATGGAGCGTTGGGCTGTATTGTCCAAGTTGCTCCACAGTTTGAGGAGCATCCTCCCCTCCAAGACCACCTCCTATGAATCCAACTCCGCCCCCAGGCCGGAGCCAGCCTTCCTGATGAGTTTGTTGATCCTGTTGGCGTCTGCGGCCTTCGCCCTGCTGCCCCAGCACACGACAGTGAAGAAGATGGTAGAACATCTGCAGCATCTTACTGCAGACGTTTAAGGAACGGAGCCTTCTCAAAATGTACAGCCGGCTCTGTCCCTTCTTGTACAAGGCCTCAGCATTCCTGGACCACTCCAGTTTACTGTCCAGGTAAACACCAAGATATTTGTACTCCTTGGTAAACTGCACATCCACACTATTGATGGATACAGGGGACAAGGGGGTTCCTCTCCTCCTAAAGTCCACCAGTAACTCCTTAGTCTTGTCAGTGTTGAGCTGCAGGTGATTAAGCCCACACCACTCAATAAGTAATTAACTACACCTCTGTATTCAGCTTCCATCCCCTCACTGATGCAGCCCACAATTGCAGAGTCATCCGAGAACTTCTTCAGGTGGCAGGAGTCCGAGTTTTTCTGAGGCCCGAGGTGTAGATGGTGAACAGGAAGTGAGAAAGGACCGTCCCCTGTGGGGCCCCAGTGTTGCTCAGGACCATGTCCGAGACACAGTTCTGTAGCCTGGCATACTGTGGTCATCCAGTCAGGTAGTTGGTGATCCAAGAAATGGAGCATCCACCCACAATTTCATCAGTTTGCTCCCAAGCAGTGCAGTCTGGATGGTGTTAAAAGCACTGGAGGTTAAAAAAAAAATACACACAGTGCTTCCCGGCTTATCCAGGTGAGCATAGGAACCATGGAGCAGGTGGATGATGGCATCCTCAACCCTCATCTTTGTTTGGTAAGCAAACTGCTGGGGATCCAGGTAGGGTTTAACCAGGAGTCGCAGGTGTGTAAGCAGCAGCCTCTCCAGGGACGTCATGATGTGTGATGTCCGCGCCACCGGTCTGTAGTCATTGGAGGATCGGGGGTGCGTCCTCTTTGGTACAGGCACCAGACAGGATGTCTTCCACATCACAGGAACCCTCTCCAGGCTCAGGCTCAGGATGAATATGTGCTGTAGTACTCCGCTCCACTGGCTGGCGCACGCCTTGAGTACTCTAGGGCTGACACCATCGGGACCCGTGGCTTTGGCTGGGCGGAGTCTGCTCAGCTCTTTCCTCACCTGCTCGGCCTTGATGGTCAGGTGCGACAAAGAAAGAATAGAGGAAGTGGACCAGGGCAGATTGAGGGGGAGAGTCTGTCGGGGAGCAGGGGGGTGGGTGGGCAGAGGCCCCTCCATCAAATCTGTTACAAAACAGGTTGATCTAGTTGGCCCAGTCCTGATTGCTTTCCCTTCCCAGTCCACTGGTCATCTTGTAGCCTGTAATGCTCTTCATACCGCTCCACACATCCCTCATGTTGTTCTGCTGAAGTTTCAGCTCCAGCCTCCTGTAGTTGTCCTTGCCCTGTCTCAGTCTTGCCTTCAGATCTTTCTGCACCCGTTTCACCTCCTCCCTGTCACCATTCCTGAAGGCGCTCTTCTTCTGGTTGAGAAGGGCCTTATGTCACTGGTGACCCAGGGCCTGTTGTTGGGGAAACAGTGTACAGTCTTCTCAGGGACAACGTTATCCACAGATATTTATGTAGCTGGAAACAAAGTCCACCAATGTCCTCTCCATGGGGACTACAGAGTGCATCCCAGTTGGTGACCTCAAAACAACCCTGTAGAGCATCACAGGCCTCTTGTGACCACCTCCTCACTGACCTTGTGGTCACAGGCAGCCTCTGGACCATCAGCCTATACCTAGGTAGGAGGTGAACCAGGTTGTGGTCGGATCTTCCCAGTGGCGGAAGGGCCTGTTAAAGGACCTCTTTAGCATTGTCATACAGCAAGTCAAAGAAGGGTCCAGAAGGGCCTGTTTCTGCACTGTATCACTAAACTAAACTAAACTAAACTAAACTGTATAAAAATATGGATTCACTTCTAGAAGGCTGCAATGTCCCCGGATGGAAGATGATGTGCTTTTCTTCAAGCTTATGTTGGGCCTTATTAAAACAATGCAGAAGGTCACAGAAATTAAAGTGACAGGCAAAATACATCATAAAGATCATCCCTGTGGAATGAATGAGGACTTCACAAAGTGATTACCCATATGGACTTATCCTATATGGAGGGGACTACCTACAGTATGTCTGGTGACTTTAATTCATGTCTATTATAGGCGATATAGAGTCACAGAGATCTACAAACTGGAAACAGGCCCTTTGGCCCAACTCATCCATGGTGACCAGTGTTAGTCCCTTGCCTATGCCTGGTACATATCCCTTGTTAATGCTGATGGCGATTTCTCTAGATACTCCACCTTCACAACATTCAATATAAATCAATCGCCTTGAAGAAAGCCAAATGCCCTTTTCACTGAGCTAAGAGCAGGGAACAGCTTTAAAATATCACCATTTAACCATATGAATATATATTGACTGAGCTTGATGATGTTATACCAATTTAGCATAAATAACATTGAAGCCCATTAGCTTCATTTTTATTCTGACAGTAATATCTAGGTCAATGATATTTGTTTGGGAATGAGTTTGTCTCAGCCCCTGGACTTTGGTTATCATTAGAGTTGCAGATTTTTGCCACTGGGGATATTGCCCATTAACTTGAATATTCATTATTCTCAGTGATACAAATGATGTTTATTCATTGCTCCACTGACATAAATGTTGCATTTTTAAACATAAAATGATTTCCATTTAATCCTCATGCTCATCTGAAGTTGTCTCTGCAAAGGTAATCATATTAGAAGGTTTAGGAGATTCTATTCTGCCATTAAATTCTCATTTGTTAAAAGTGAACACACTGGAATATTTGCTTGCAAAATCAAGTATGACCCATCGAGGCGGGCAAAGTAATTTTAACCGAGAAACTTGAAAAACATTAAATATAACAGATCAATATCATTTTAAAATTCTATGGGTCCAAAAACATGGAGTAAATTGGCAATGTACTAGGTAAAGAGGCAAACTGGACAGAGTTTAAACATTTTATGTATTGCTACGACAATTTTCATGTCGGCTTTTCTATCGAGGACAACTAGGTATCCCATCATGTTGAACATTTAGTAACTGTTATGAGATAGATGTCTCTACACAGAACAGTCACACAGTCTATGGTCCACATGATCATCTTCTATGCATAAACTGAAGAATTCACCACCTGCAAACCAACTAGTTATTAGAAACAAAGTAGAAATGCCAGAAATGTCCAGCAGGTTGGGCACCATTTGTGAAGAGAGAAACAAACCAAATGCTTCAGATTGATGCCTTTCATCAGAGTGGAGTTCTAAGGAATACTTCCAGTATTTTCTGTTCTTATTTCTGATTTCCAAAATCCATTGCACAGTATTTTAATTTTACGATCAGAAATTAGGCGGAATCAGAATCAGAATCAGAATCACACTTTATTCGCCAAGTACGTTTTGCAACATACGAGGAATTTCATTGGCCAGGTCAGTCATACAATTAAAAGCAACAGATCACTCAAAAACACATTTTAACATAAACATTCACCACAGTGACTCCTACACATTCCTCACTGTGATGGAAGGCAAAATAAAGTTCAAGTCCTTCCCTTAGTTCTTCCTCGGTCGTGGGCTTCCAGCCCCTGTTGACGGGACGATCTTGACTCCCGTAGCCGGCGGCGTTCGGGCCCTCCGCGTCGAGGCGATCAGCTCCAGCATCGGGGGGATGTCAGCTCCCCCGCGCCGGGCGATCGAACCTTTCGTCGGGGCTCGTCGAACCTTCCCCGACGTTGGAGCTCCCCGACTAGCTTCTCCCGACTACGAGCTTGATTGTAAAGTCCACAGTGGCTGCGGTGGGAGCAATCCCAGGCAAGGGATCAGCTCCGATGTTAAGTCCGCACCCCATGATAGGGCTCAAAGTCAGCCCGAGGAGGCTTCCAGCTCCATCGATGGTAGGCCGCAGAGCCCGGAGAATGTGATCCGAAAATTAATCACATCTCCGGCAAGGTAAGAACTTGAAAAAAAGTTTCCCCCGATCCCCTCCCCCCTCCCCCCACATAAAACAAACCGAAGAACATTAAAACAAACTTTTAACACACTAAAAAATAACAAAAAGAATGAAAAAACGAACAGACTGCTGGCAGGGCAGCCATCGCCCCGGCGCCCCTGGTGGTCAATGTGTAGAAAAAAATTTGGGGGCAATTTTGGTTTAGAGATGCAGCATGGAAACAGGTGCTTCGGCCCACTGAGACCACACCAATGATTGATCACACTAGTTCTTTTTAAAAAAAAAAAATTTTTTTTTAATTTATTAGAAGTACATTACATTACAACCAATTACATTAGTACTCATCACGTATATATTATTACAATTAATGTACTCCGTCATTTTTTACACTAATAAAAAGGAAAGGTTGAGATTAAGAAAAAAGAGAAAGTGAAGGAAAATAGTGAAGGTGTAAAAACATGACAACAAGAAAGAACAAAGACCCTGTAAGAAAGAAATTAAAAAGAAAGGATTAAGAGATAGACCCTAAATAAAAAGAAAAAAGAAAAAGAGGAAAAAGAGAAAAACAAATACTTTGTTATACGCATCACGCAAATGGGATATACCAACTCTCCAGCTTTCATCCCCCTTTACCTGACCTCATTTTTTTTTTTTTTAAGTACTTTTGCACCCTATACTTGTAATAATTCTATGAATGCAGACCACGTCAGGTGGAAGTGATCTGGTTTACCTGCCAGGAGGAGTCTTATCTCTTCTAGGTGTAATGTTTTGAACATATTTGAAATCCACATGTTTATAGTTGGTATTGGAGCATTTTTCCAGAATTTTAGAATTAACTTTTTTCCAGTTATTAACCCATAGTCTATTAATTTCTTTTGAAACACATTTAGTTCAGGACTATCTTCCGTTGTTCTGAAGATAATCCATTCTGCTTTTGGTATCAGTTTTATTTTAAATAATTTTGTAAAGATTTCAAAAATGTCAATCCAAAATTTTTGAATTTTTGTACAAAAAACAAATGAGTGTGCTATAGTAGCTTCTTGAGATTGACATTTATCACAAATGGATGATACATTTGGGTAAATTTTATTAATTTTAGTTTTTGAATAATATAATCTATGTAAAATTTTAAATTGTATTAAAGTGTCTTACATTAATCGAACATTTATGCACGTTTAATAAATGTTCATTCCAGCTTTCCTTTGAGATTTTAATAGCTAATTCTTGTTCCCAGTCTCTTCTAATACCTTCCGTAGATGGTATTTCTACATTTAAGATAGTATTATACAAATATGATATTAAGTTTGCTGATTCAGCTTTTATCTGCATTGCTTCATCCAATACATCTGCTGGGATATTATAATGATCTTTTGTATATTTTTTCAAATAGTCACATATTTTAAAATATTTAAAATATTGATTATTTCCCAGTTTATATTTTATTTGTAGTTGTTGGAATGATAGTAATTTTCCAGTTTCATGCAAATCACCAAACGTTTTAATTCCTAGTCTATCCCATTGTATAAAAGACTTGTCTGTAATAGAGGGATTAAACGAAGGGTTATTAACTATTGGAGATAAAAGCGATAGATTTCTTAATTTTAAATTTTGTTTTATTTGTTTCCAAGTTCTGATTGTACTATGTATAATTGGGTTTTTGTTATAATTTATGTTATTCAGTTTCATTGGTGAGCGGAGGATCGCTCCAATGTTTCCAGAGGAGCAGTCCTCTCTCTCCATTACAATCCAGTCCACTTCCTGAGCAGAGTTGTCCATCAGTTGGATCATATTTTTAATATTTACTGACCAATAATAATACATGAAGTTAGGGAGTGCTAAGCCCCCTATACTTTAGCTTTGTTCAAGTGTGTTCTTTGTATTCTATGTGATTTATAGTCCCATATAAAATTAATAATATCTGAGCAGTTTAAAAAAAAACTTCTTTGGTAGGTATATAGGAATCGATTGAAATAGGTATAAAATTTGTGGTAAGAAGATCATTTTTATTGCATTTATTCGGCTTTATTCAGAAGCGTTTTCCAAAATTTAATTAGTGTATTTAATTTATTTAGTAAAGAATTAAAATTTGCTTTGAACATGCCTTAATATGTTCTGGTGATTTCAATACCCAAGTATTTAAATTTTTCTGTAGCTATTTTAAAAGGGAATTTTAAAAGATGTGTTGAGTCTTTCGGTTTTATTGACATAATTTCACTTTTATTCCAATTTATTCTGTATCCGGAAAAAGATCCAAAGTCCTCAATTAGATTTAATATGTTTGGTATAGTAATTTGAGGTTTTGTAATGTACAATAATATATAATCCGCGTATAAGGATATTTTATTATTTGAGTATTTAGTATTATACCCATGGATATCTGGATGTGTTCTAATTTTTTCTGCTAACGGTTCAATTATGAGAGCAAACAACTGTGGTGATAATGAGCATCCTTGTCTATTTCCCCTTGATAGTTGAAATTACAAGGATAATATGTTATTAGTTAATATTCTAGCTGTAGGTTTATTATATAATAATTTAATCCATAAAATAAAATTCTCTCCCAGTTGGAATTTTTGTAATACTTTATCCATATAATTCCATTCTACTTGGTCAAATGCTTTTTCAGCGTCCAGCGAAATAATTGATCATTCTTGTTCTTCAATTTTGTGTGAGTGCATTATATTGAGTAGACGTCTCATATTATTAGATGAATATCTCTTAGAGATAAACCCCGTCTGATCTGGGTTTATTAATTTACTAATATATTTACTTAATCTTCCAGCTAATGTTTTCACTAATATTTTTTGATCTGTATTTAATAATGCTATAGCTCTATATGAACCCGGTTCTTCTATATCTTTGTCTTTTTTAAGTATTAGTGTAATCGTTGATTCAGCTAATGTATCAGGTAATATTTGTTTTTTAAAAGCATATTGATACATTTTTTGTAACCATGGTATAATTTTGTCATAAAAGCTTTTATAAAATTCATTAGTAAATCCATCAGGACCTGGAGTTTTTCCATTCTTTAATGAGTTTATTGTATCTTCTAATTCCTTAATTGAAATTTGTGCACCCAATTCCTCTTGTTCCTTCAACTCTAACTTTGGAAGATTACAATTATCCAAGAACTCTGTAATTTTATTGGAGTCAGTTGTCATTTTAGATATGTACAAATTCTCGTAAAATTGTGCAAATCTTTGATTAATATCCTTCAGTATGGTTAGTAATTCCCCTCTATCTGATTTAATCTTTTGGATCGTATGTCCTTTTTCTTGTTTTTTTAGCTGACGACCCAACTTGCGGTTTATCCCCAAATTCAAAGTGTTCCTGTTTTGTAATTTGGAAAAGTCGTATAAGTTTGGCTGATAATAGTTTATTTAATTTAAATTTCAAAATTATTATTTTATTATGTTTATCTATTGATGGATCTTTAGCATTATCTATATCCATTTGTCTAATAAGTTATTCTAACTGTCTTTGTTCATTCTTATTATTTTTATTTTGAAAAGCTTGATATGAGATTATAACACCTCTAATAAATGCTTTAAAAGATTCCCATTGTACAGTAGGCGATATATCTGGAGTGTCATTTATTTAAAAAAAGACGTCCATTTGTTCTTTTAAATATATACTCGCTTGCGGATCTTTTAGGATTTGAGAATTGAATCTCCAAAACAATTTATTATTAGACGTTCCTTCCAGTTTTAAAAAGAAAGTTAGTGGTGAATGGTCTGAAATCGAGTTTGTATGGTATGCTGGGTTCACAGTGTGAGGGATTAATTTTGTATCCACCAGGAAATAATCTATACGTGAGTATGTTTTGTGTACCATTGAATAAAATGAGTATTCCCTGCCAGTCGGATTAGCAATTCTCCAAACATCTGCTATATTGGTATTGTTTATATAAGTATTTAAAAGTTCACTAGTTTTAGATTTCGTATTCCCTCTCTGTTTTTGGCTTGATTTGTCTAAATACGGATCTAAAACACAGTTAAAGTCTCCTCCTATTATAACATTTTGATAATTAAACTCTGCGATTATGTTCAGAATTTTATTGAAAAAATGAGGGTTGTCAAAGTTAGGCGCGTATATATTTACCAAGGTAATTGGAGTATCATGAATTTCTCCGGTAACTATCAAATATCTCCCTTCAATGTCTGTTATGGTATTCTTTGCTTTGAATGGTATACCTTTTATAATAATAATTGACGTACCTCTAGATTTCGAAGTATATGAAGAATGATATATTTGACCTATCCATTTCGCCCTCAACCTAGCTTGATCTTGAGATTTTAGATGAGTTTCTTGTAAGAAGATGATGTCAGAATTGTACAGTTTCAGCTGAGCTAGTATCTTACCCCTTTTAATAGGTTCGTTAATACCTCTTATATTCCAACTGCAGAATGGGACTCCTCCTAGGTTCTTTTGTTTAACATCTTGCATTTTGAATAATTATAATACCTTTAAATCTTGCGGTGCATCCATGTCCCAGGTCTTTGGGCATTGGGGGAACCTTTGCATTACTAAGTTTTGTTGGCATATCCCTTTTACGCTTATCCCTAAACACAAAACACAAACATGTGACTTTATGTGATAATAATATTAATTAAAAAAAATTTGAAAAAGTGAGAATACAGTGTCTAAAATGGTCGACACTGTAACAAGTGGCCCACCTGTAGGTGGGAGAAAACCTTGTTTCGACTTCCATTGTTGATGTTAAACAAATAACTCCGCTCCCTTGGTTAATCATAACATAATAGGACGGGGCCTCACATTCAGATATATAATACAAATTTACCCTATATATTTCATTATAACATATCATATATATATCGCAATTTTAGCTACTAATTATTAAACAAATGATTTTAGCTTCAATAATAATCAACTGTTGGTTGAAGGGGTTAACGAAGCCAGGTGCTTGTTTCTCATCCCCTCCTCCCATTTATAGATAAGGTTTAGATTTAGCAAAAATTTATATTAGTTATGTTAGTTCGTTATTTTTTAAATTATTTTTATTAGCGTCCGTTACTATTCTAGTTTAATATTAATTACTTGTTAAATTGTTAAGTTGTTAATAGGATAAATTCTTACAATTGGATTTAATATTATAATCTGTTAAACAATTAATGCTTCTGGTATAGTCCATTTTCTTCAGTTCGGCTGTTTACTTCGTTTGAAACACAGAATGTCCTTGAGTTAAAATTCCACAGATAACAGTCTCGCCATCCTAAACAAAACACTGCTTGAAATCGTTCTGAACTCCCGAACCTCCATTAACTGTGGAATTCTAATAAAAAGGAGGGTTTATTCATACCATTCGTTCTCTACTTTTCAACGATGCTCTGGGCATATTTGTACGCATCCTCCGGTTTTACAAATGATCTTTCACGTCCATTATGAGAGATGCGCATTTTAGCTGGATAAAAAACACCGTATCTGACATCTTGTTTCCCTCTTAAAAGTTCTTTTGCCTTTCCGAATTGATTTCTCTTTTGCACGATTTCATACGGATAGTCCCTGAATATTTTGATAATGTCATTTTCCAGCCTCAGCTGCACTCCGTATTTGATTTTGCTCATCACCTCTTCCAGTTCTGAAATGTCTCGAAATTTCACAATAATATGTCGTGGGTGGTCTTTTCCAGCTTGAGATCTCGGTTTAAATCTTGGAACACGATGAGCCACTTCAATTTTTGGTTCTTTGGAGAGATTAAGCAGTTGTTTAAGTAAGCGCATGGCAAACTCACGAATGTCCCTTTCCTCAGTTCCCTCTGAGACTCCAAGAATTCTCAAATTCTGGCGTCTAGAGCAAGCTTCCAGGTCCAGGCATTTATCTGAAACTTTCCCCAGTTGAGTCGTCATCTGTACTGAAGTTTGCTCATATTCTTACTTCATTTGATCATGTTTGATCCTGGTTGAAGACATGGTGAAAATGAGGCGAGAACATGATCACACTAGTTCTATGTTACCACTTTTTCACATCCAGTCCCTACACACATTAGGGGCATTTTTCTTTTATTTACAGAGCCCAATTAATCAACAAACCTGCACTTCTTTAGGATGTGGGAGGAAACCGGAGCACCTGGGAGAATCCATGCGGTGACAGAGAGAACGTGCAAACACTGTACAAATAACACCCGAGGTCAGGAATGAACTGGGTCTCAGGTGCTGTGAGGGAACAGCTCTACCAACTGCACCATTATGCCAATTGTGTGATAATGTTGCTGCCTTGCTCATATCTTGACCAATTTTATATTCTTATTGAAGTTAAATGGAACAGATGAATATAATTTGTTCCACAGCACACAACCAGGATTTAACTCTATCAATAGGAAAACTAATTCCCACTGTAAACAATGTGTACATATCGAACAGGACTGATGGAGGCAGGAATTACTGAATAACAACAAATGAACATACCAGTTAGGAGTAGGAGTTGGCTCACCAGTCGAGCATACTCACTATTCAATAAGATCCAATAAGGTTCATTCATCTGATTGTAACCTCCACATTCTTACCTACCCCTAGTAAACCCCTTTCTTATCAAACATCTACCTAACTCTACCTCAATGATCCTGCTTTCACCACCATTTGAGGAAGAAAATCCAAATTTCCATGAGCAACTGAGAAAAACATTTCATCTTATCCATCTTAAACCCCTGTACGAGTTCATTCCAAGAGTTCTCCGGAGTTTGCCCTGATTCGCTCGGAGATTTACGGTAATGGCCACTCGTCGGTACTCTGGGCTCTCGTGGACATTTTTCATAATGTTGAAAAATCTTCACGAGTCTTCCCGTGCTTACCTGCCATTAGCGAGTATTCCCGAGTACCTGCCGTTAGCGCTAAGGGACGTCCCCGAGCTCTGACGTACCCGCTACTCTTGGAATGAACTCGTACCGTGGGACAGGGCTATTAATGTACAATCCTTTATTTTTAAAGTCTGATCCTTTGTTTTAGCTTACTCACTTGAAAGAATGTTCTCCCTGCCCTGTCCCACTGTACGAGTTCATTCGAGAGTTCTCCCGAGTTTGCCCTGATTCGAACTCAGAGATTTACGGTAATGGCCGCTCGTAGGTACTCGGGGCTCTTGTGGACATGTTTCAACATGTTGAAAAATCTTCACAAGTCTTCCCGAGCTTACCGCGTTTCCTGAATACCTGCCGATAGCATTACGAGCCGCTAAGAGACGTCCCCGAGCTCCGACGTACCCGCTACGTACATTCTATGTGCTTACCACGAGTCTGATTTTTTTTTTTACTCGGGAGAGCTCTTGAATGACCTCGTACAGTGGGACAGGGCTTTTAAGTTCACACAAATTTTACTGGAAATAATTAACAGGTCTGCCAGCATCTGTGCAAAGAGAAACTGTCAATATTTCAGGTCTAGGATCCTTCATCAAAACTAGTTCTTGTGAAGTGTCCCAGACCTGAACTGCTAATTGTTTCTCTTTCCACAAACACTCCCATCATTTTCTGTTTTTATTTCAAATTTCCAGCCTTTGTAGTTTAAAAAAAAAGTTTTTCCTCCAGATTCAGCCTATTAAGACCCCTCAGGATCAAAAGTGTTTCAATGTTTGTTTAAACATTAAAACACATAATATCTATCTCCGTAGTACATCACAGGAACAGGCCCTTCAGCCCACAATGTCCATGCTGAACATGATGCTGACCAAATTCTATCTGCTTGTGCATTCTCCATATTCCTCAATTTCCTGCATATCCATTTGCTTAATCAAAAGTCTCTTAAATACCTCTATTGTATCTGCCTCAACCATCGTCTCCAGCAGCTTGTTCCAGGCACTCACCTCTGTGTAGAAAATCTGACCTGCACATCTCCTGTAACCTTTGTCCCTTTTATCTTAAAGCTCTGCCCTCCAGTATTGGAGCGAGATGCAGCGAGACCTGGGTGTCATGGTACACCAGTCATTGAAAGTAGGCATGCAGGTGCAGCAGGCAGTGAAGAAAGCGAATGGTATGTTGGCCTTCATAGCAAGAGGATTTGAGTATAGGAGCAGGGAGGTTCTACTGCAGTTGTACAGGGTCTTGGTGAGACCACACCTGGAGTATTGCGTACAGTTTTGGTCTCCAAATCTGAGGAAGGACATTATAGCCATAGAGGGAGTGCAGAGAAGGTTCACCAGACTGATTCCTGGGATGTCAGGACTTTCATATGAAGAAAGACTGGATAGACTTGGCTTATACTCGCTAGAATTTAGGAGATTGAGAGGGGATCTTATAGAAACGTACAAAATTCTTATGGGGTTGGACAGGCTAGATGCAGGAAGATTGTTCCCGATGTTGGGGAAGTCCAGGAGAAGGGGTCACAGCTTAAGGATAAGGGGGAAATCCTTTAAGACCGAGATGAGGAAAAACTTTTTCACACAGAGAGTGGTGAATCTCTGGAACTCTCTGCCACAGAGGGTAGTTGAGGCCAGTTCATTGGCTATATTTAAGAGGGAGTTAGATGTGGCCCTTGTGGCTAAAGGGATCAGGGGGTATGGAGAGAAGGCAGGTACGGGATACTGAGTTGGATGATCAGCCATGATCATATTGAATGACGGTGCAGGCTCGAAGGGCCGAATGGCCTACTCCTGCACCTATTTTCTATGTATCTATCTATGTATTTTATTTTTGCATCCGAGGAAGAAGGTTCCCCTTCTCTATGCCTCTCATAATTTTATAGAGGAAGTTCAGCGATAATTGATTGAAAAGAACAATGGGATTTTTCAGAACATTTGAGAATCAGGACTTCCCACAAGGGCTGAGACCTAATGCAGTATTTCAGCTGTCAATTGTAGCAGTTTCCATCCAAGGCTGGAAAGTGAGATTTGACAGTATCGTTATGGTTATGCAGTGGATGTAATGAATATGAGGGTTACAGAATGGCATAGCTAGTGGAGTTACAGCCACAGAGAACCAGATTCAGGTTTAATCCTGACCTCAGGTGCTTTCCATGTGGATTTTGCATGCTGTCCATGTGACTGCATAAGTATCCTCCAAGTACTTTGGTTTCTTCCCAGTCGGAAAGGCATATGGGTAGGCAGGTAGGTTAATTGGCCACTAAATACCCCTTGTGTGTAGGTGTTTGTTAGAATGCAAGTCAATGCGAATGTGTGGAGAATAAAAAAATAAATGATTGTAGTGTGAGGTTAAATGGGGGAGGGGGAGTTGATGGTCAGCACGGACTCAGTGGACCTAAGGACACATTAGCAGTCTGTATCTCTCTAAAACACTACAATGGGTTTTCAAACATCATCTTCTATGCCATACCTCTGGCATTCTTCATGCAGTTACCTCTTTATAGTATGTTGGCTATGGCTCCAAACAAACTTAAGCAAGGTAATCACATTGCACCTTTCATTCAGTGCCACATTTATTGTCAGAATTTGCTGGGTTTGAGTGAATAAAGAATTAATTCAAAACGTTTATTCTTATCTTTTGGCACTAAAATTAGAACTATGTAACCAACAGGGAAAAGCTCAGTCTTTTTACGCTGGCAATTAAAATCACGCTCAGTTGATTCTGCTGTTTCTGCTATCAATTCTCTTGGACATGAAATGTCTCTGAGCAACTCTAACTGATGTTTAGTTTCCAAAGAACTTTGCTCTGCACAAGAGATTTTGTCCAACTGCCTCTGGCAGAGCATCTGTCATTGAATCCCTCCAGACGATGATTGTCCATTTCCCCTCACAAAGGATTTCTGTAAAATCAAAATAAATCTCTGGTATATTTTCACCCAGCGCATTTACGCACAACTCACCACAATCATGATTAAGGTTAAACTCCAAAACAAATCAGGTAAACCTTTGTTATCTTGTTCTGCCTATATTCAGGAAGAGTTTGGCATCCAAGGACCACAAATGCTTTAACAGATGTTCCTTCAAGACCTAACATTTCTGCTCCAAATGTTTCGGCTCAAGCCCTTAAGCCTGTCCCCACAGTAAACTTTTTATGAATTCCTAAACATCATTCCTTTTCAAATTCCAGGTTTCATATTTTAAACATTCCTTCTTTGCCCTTCACAAAGCTCCTGGTCAACTGGATTTTCAGTACTTTAGATAGCTTTCTTCAGCCATTGTCTTTTTTTAATTGGAAAGTCATTGCCTTAGCAAGTAATTAAAAAAAAACTAATGTTTAAACCAAGTTGGAATATTTAGGCATATTTAGACTTTAGACTTTAGAGATACAGCATGTAAACAGGTCGTTCAGCCCATCGGATCCGCGCCATCAGATATCCCTGTACACTAACACTATCCTACACACTAGGGACAATTTTACAACATTACCGAAGCCAATTAATCTACAAACCTGCAAGTCTTTGGAGTGTGGGAATATCCGGAGCACCCAGAGAAAACCCTTGCAGTCACAGGGTGAACGTACAAACTCCATATAGACAGTACCCATACACAGGATCAAACCCGGGTCTCTGGTACTGTAAGGCAGCAACTACCGCAGCGGCACTGTGCAGCCCGAAAGCACAATAGCCCTATGAGCTATGGAAGTATAGTTCTTTAGTCTGTGGCACATTTATTGTCAGAATTCTATTTATTGACACCCTTTTGTGATCTCGACCACTAATCTAAATATATGTTCAAATCTCAATATAATAGTTAAGGATGTCAATTAGAGTAACTAAATAAATCTGGACTTTAAAAAAAAAGACCAAGACAGATTAGATTTGGATTCTTAGATTTGGATTGTCGCACAAATTCCTTTAGTTAATCGTTGTGTTTCAGGAAACGATAGAGGCATCCTTAACCGTGATTCAAAATCGGCCAATGCAAAACCTCTTTCTGAGTCTGGGGGTAGTTGAATTGAATTGAATTGAGTTGAATTGAATTGCATTGAATTGAATTGAACTGAATAAATTTTATTAACCAAATATGTATACATACAAGGAATTTGCCTTGGTGCTTTGCTCACAAGTAACACCATGATACACAGTAGACAATTACAAATAAAACATTATAATTTAAATATGTGAAGAATGAAATAAAATATCAGAGCAAAAGGACGATCAGCCATGATCACAATGAATGGCGGTGCTGGCTCGAAGGGCCGAATGGCCTCCTCCTGCACCTATTTTCTATGCTTCTAAGTGGTAATTGGGGAGGAGTGGTTGCGGGAGGGAGGGGGTACCAAAGTCAAAGTCAAAGTCAAATTTATTCGTCACATACAGTTGAAAAAAAGAACACACAATACACAATAGAATTTAACACAAACATCCACCAGCATTCTTCACTGTGGTGGAAGGCAACAACGTTCAGTCAGTCCTCCACCCTTGTTCATCCATGGTCAGGGCCATAAACCTTCCGTAGTCGCTGCTACGGACGGCCGGATGTACAGGCCCTCTCGTCAGGATGATCAAAACTCCGTCGTCGGGACGGTCGAACACACTCCGCGGCTTGGAGTGCCCAAATCGGCCACTTTCCAACCAGAGACCATGGCTTCAGGAGGTTATAGGCCGCAGGCCGGCGGTCGGAACCCTTCTCCGGTGATCCCCAGGAAGGGATCCCAGACTCCGGATGGGTAAGTCCACGCCCTGCCCGTGGCTAGAAGATCCGCAGACCACATCCCCATGATGCCAAAGTCACCAGGCCAGCGATCGGAGCACTCCTTTCTGGTGATCCCCGGCAAGGGTTCGCCCCCGCTCCACGATGGAAAAGTCCACACTGCGCCCGTTGCAGAATCTCCAGGCCCGACTCCGGGAAAGGCCGCTCCAATCCAAGCTGTTAGGCCGCGAGAGGGGAGGCGGAGAAGCGACATGAAAAAAGTCGCCTCTCCTTCGAGGAAGCGACTGAAATAGGTTTCCCCCTTTTCCCCCCCACCAGCCCCAAAAAAGACACACCGAGAGACACAAAAACATTTGGACCTAACAAAAAATACATATAAAGTCGAAATAACGAACATGCTGCTGGTAGGGCAGCCGACGCGCAGCGCCCCCAACCAAGAAGAACAATAAATGCTGCCATTACCCTCAATGCTTCAATTATGTTCTAAACATTAAGTATAATAGTATTTAACTGCCCATGAAGGGTTTCAACATCTCCTGCTGTTTTGGGGGTTTCAAACTGGAAGAAAGAAATACTCACAGAGCAAACCAGAATTTCCTTCCTTCTTTGATAATGATCCAAATTGAACCTTGTTTTATTCACATCCTGTGCTTATTTCTCTCTGGGACAAGTAGGTGGTTTATATTCTTTACAGGAATATTTCCATAGTTGCCAAGTGCCTGGTGGGTATGTGGCTCTGTGAATATAGATATTTAGTATTTGCACCAAGAGATAGCTCACAAGTTGGTACAGAGCCTTGCAAGAAGCTGCCCCACATGGAAGATGGCAGTTTCATTTTATATCGTAGTCACGTGAGTGACTACGTGAAGAAGCCCGCCAGCCCGTATGCGCGTCAATACGTCTAACGCATGGCGCGCGTGCCGGAGCAGTTAGAACTGCTCTAGCAGATAAGTCAATTTTACTTCCAGCGGGCCGCTCCGATAGCGGGCCCGAAGTAGCTTGTTCATTGATGGAGGCGGCCGGGGTTTGGGCCGCCGTGGAAGCTCCATAAGGAGCTAGAGTTTAATTTTGCGGTTTCTGCCGTTCGAGCTCCGTACGCGAGCAGGCGGGCGATATTCGAGACTGCTGTGGGGCTCCATAGGAGCTGGGATTGTTGCGGCTGCTGCTCGAGCTCCGCACGGGAGCAGGCGGCCGAATTTGCAGGCCGCTGTGGGGCTCCGTAAGGAGCCAGGATTTCATTATTTGCGGCAGGAGGTTTAGGAGCTACCGCTCAGGTAAGCTCAGCTGCCGTAGCACCGAGCAATTTTAACATAGTTACTGCTAACTGAGGGGTTCAGCTATGCTACAGCATCATATAGTGTATGTTTATTTTGAGCAGCTATATATAGAATTGGCATCAATAGCGGTTGCCACTCGGTCACGTTTGTGACTATTGTAGTCGATAGCATTCAACGGTCATGTTTAATTCTTTGGCAGTTTAATGTTATATTTTATCATGCCAATAATGTTTATAGTAAAGGATAATTACAAAGGACATTTTTATCACATACACCAATGGTGTAGTGAAATTGGTCTTGCCATTGCAGTCCAGAGCTCCTGGCTTAGGAAGCCTTTTTTGAGCTGTGCCTATCAGAGACCTGTGGGAGCTGCACCTGTGGCTTCATGGTAATTTCCGCTCACTAGAGGGGACTGTTGGAGATTCTTTTATAAAGAAATTACAACTATCTGCATATCGATAAAGTAGTCGAATCTCTGATTTATGGGGATATGCTTCTTTTAATCATATGAACGTAATTGCCTATGACAACACCTGGCAGGGTTGCAGTATTTCTCCCACTCTGTCTAGCGGACTATCGGGAAGAGGTGACCGATTATAATGCCGGCTCATCCGAGTCATATGGGGGCCAGAGGCGCAGAGTGGGCAAGTATAAAGGTGATACCAACAGAGCACCGATCTGCACAGCTAGTCCCAGTCGGCTGCTGAAGGGAGCAGCCTGACAACCCCGAGTCGGGGCAAAGTCAAGGCCAAGTCTGTGGGACAAGTCTTGTCGAATGATTTGGGACATCTACGGCAGATATGATTGGGCGTCTGTCTCAATTAGAACATCTGATGTATCAGATGGTGGCACAAGCAATGCTCCATGTTACAAAGGCATGTCAGGCAGCAGCTCCTGGCTCAGGGTTGCAATATTCCTCCCATTCGGATGTAAGGAGTGGTGGAGATGGTGCCAAAGTATATGCACACATGCCTGAGGCAGCTCCTGGGTCAGGGTTGCATAAGTCCTCCCACTCGGATGAATGAAGTGATAGAGATGGTGCCAAATATTATGCTACGTATTACGGAAGCATGCACAGGCAGTTCAAGTCATATGCCTGTAGCTACCCTGGTTTCAGGATTGGAATATTCCTCCCACCCGAAAGACTATCGGAGATGGTGTCACAAAATATGCTCTGTGTTATGGAAGCATGCACAGGCAGTCCGAGGCATACGCATGTGGCAAAGCCTGGTTCGGGGTGCAATATTTCTCCCACTCTAAGAGAGTGTCAGAGATCAGTATGGATCTGACTCCGAACATGACCCCGAACATGACTATGTGCCTGAATCCCATGCTTTAATGCATGATGTGCGACAATCGCATAAGGAAGAGCTGCCTGCTCTTGCCTCTAAATTTGCTGTTCCCTCGGGGACAGACAAACCACTACAAGAGGAGTTGGCCAGCAACATCAGCTATCTAACAGATATGACAAGCATGACAGACAAGTTCTGCAAATGGAACCTCGCTGAAGCTCCAACGAGCAAATCAACCCCGGGTCAGAGACGCTGGTAAGTAATGTCTCGTTATTAACCACCGTAAACTCCGAAATGGAGCAGTCTGTCAGCCCAGGTTGGGTTTACTGGCAGCATGGGCTGCCTAGTGGTTTCAATGTCTCTGGGATAGATCAGGTTGATGTAGAGGCATTGGCAGGGTGCCTTGCATAGTAATCTCTGTAAGTTCCAAGTAGGAACAGTTTGGTTACCCTGGTCAGGGTAGACCATCAGGGAACTGACTGGCCATAGGGGTCATAGTGACCAAGGAAGCACTGCATCATCATCTGTGATTGAGGTTATCAGACTGCTCAGTAGAATGAAGTAGTTATAGTCTTCCTCAACATAAGGTTTATTTTCTCCTCAGTTAGTAGAGTTGCTGGTTCATGGGAATCATCATTACCATCCTTTCTGGGATAGGTAGTTACCAGCAGGAAGCTGGTCTGACATATAATATAATTTTATCTGACCTGCAGGTTCATGTTGTGAATCAACAATGTATTGATAATAATCCATAGGCTCTCGATACCAGTATTCCTGATTGAGTGGCGGGTCAAAGAGATTGTGTTGTGCACTCTGGCGACTTAGACATGTGGTTTCAGTCAAAGGACTGTGAGGTAATTTCTGATTCAGCCTTGCATTATACTTATTTCCACTTTGAGGGAAAACGCTGAGTATTCGTGGTGACTCTTAGTCAAGAGTTGACAGGGAACTCATATTCCCACATCAAAGGGAGACTGTGGTTTCAGCTCTAGTCATTAGGTTCTGATTATATGTTATCAGCTAAATGTACGAATAACTAGATAATGCATCTTCCGTGGGTAGAAAAGCCAAAAAATGTCCGTCCGTAGGATCTATAGAGGAACAGGGGTTCCGAGTGCAATCAGTGACAGCTCATCCGAGGATGAGTGGTCTGTCCAAGGACGAGAAGGGTATATTTCAGATACTTCTCAATATTACAGAAATATGGTGCAGGCCGAATCGGGTTAGCATTTGGCTAATCGGATTATGGGTTTACTTACCCAGTTTAAGATGGATGATTGGGTTTCTGCAATTTAACTGATTCAGAGAATCGATCTTGTAGTTGCATACTCTGCCATATCTATACACATGAGGCACAGATTCGGCTGTTTTGATAACAAAGCTAGTGGTGAAGCCTATGCTGCCCTAATCAGATTAAAGGGCATTGTGTCATCAAGTTTTAGGTAATATGCAAAATTGCAGCTGATAAAACTTATGGATTATCGGTAGATACCTTTTGCAATATTACAATTGAGGCAACATGAAATTTAACAGTGACAATTTGCCTATTCATTCGCCATGGTAGGCGGCTGAAGTAACTCTTATTTACTCAGTCACGAGTGACGGCTGGGGCAGCCTGTCTTCTCGGGCAGCTAGCTCTGCACGATTGTATGAGAAGCTTGTGAACAACATATGTGAGTTAATTTTTAAACGGAAGTAACAGAGGTTTTGTGTGGCTTCCAGTTTGAGCCTAGAGAAGCGTTTATGTGATAGCACATTTGACATTGCTTGTGCTGCTTTGTCATTTTCTGTAATACCATAAGTGGGACAATAAATGATTGGTTATTCACCCACTGTTCACTAACGTTATGCAGGGTGCCTTTTATTTGACCACTCTAATAGCCTACACTCATTGTAGTGTGCGATGTATATCAGTACATTATTATGCAAATATTCTTCCATTTCTTCCTAATGGGACCAGTTTTTAAGATAATTATGCTTTCAGCAACTGATCTCAGCATAAAGAACACAGCCTTTACTCAATCTCTGGCTTGCTCTCTACGTCATAACTGACATTAGGGTAGCTTGTTATGGGAATGATCTCATAAGCAAATGAGCAGGATTGCATACATTTGAATTTGACAACATATCCATCAGAGCAGAGATCGGGGATGTCATTAGGTATACAAATGCACTCAGTTTGCTAGTACCTATGAAATGGGAGATAGTTCTTTTGTTATTCAATAGTCTCAAGATATTGCTGATGGCTCATTAGCAGCCAATAGAATGGATTTTCTCTTTCATCATACAGCATGAGGTTTACATAGAGCAGGTTAATAAATTATAAAATTTGATTAAATATGTCTGGGTATTTGCAGATAGAATTCTGCACAGTGTTGCATGAGTTATTATCTAAACTCAACAGTCTATTGGGACTATGGTCCAGTTAAGAACAATGGCCATGTATGCAAGTTAAGCATCATGATATTAATAACTCATGTTTTTCCCACCATTAATGGTTTATCTGTTTAAGTGTTCCCACGCAGATTGGGTCACTGCATGAAACCACAGAGCTTTGAAGTCTTTACGTAGTCACTCACGTGACTTCGATATAAAATGGAAAGATTAAACGAGAATTTACCGTTTGAAGTTTGATCTTTATTTTATAAGAAGTTAAAGTGAGGGATTACGTGCCCTCCACTCCCAACCCTACTTCTCAAAAAGATCATTCGATAGTTCTAATCTCGTTAATCTTCCTATAACTTAGGTCAGCAACTATTCTGTGGTTTCATACAGTTGCTTTGAAGATTGACACGCACGCGGGCTGGCAGGCTTCTTCACGTAATCCCTCACTTTAACTTCTCATAAAATAAAGATCAAACTTCAAACGGTAAGTTCTCGTTTAATCTTTCTATTTTCATTCACACAAATAAATATGCTTAAAATGTTAAAAATCTGAACAACATACGTCCTGGGGAGGATATCACAAGAAAGGCTGATGGAGGTAACACACTTGATGCAGTCAACCTGAATTTTCATCAAAGTTTTAAATTATGTTTTGGTCAGAAATGTAAGAGGAGATTAAGGGAGCGGGGCAAAGTAAAATCCAAAATTAGCTCACAGACAGAAAACAAAAGGTAATTATTCAAGTATGTATCAGTGAGTGGAAGATAGTTTGCCACGTTATTTTGTAGGTTTTAGTGCCGGGTCCCTGACTTTCATTGGCGTTTACCTCGATTTAAATGCAGAGCCATTATGAAGAAGTCTGTGAATTTCATAAATGTCGTTGCATGTGTAAGAATGAGGAAGAACGAAATAGAGCATGCAATGGAGATATCATGCGCTGGTCAATTGGGAAATCCATGTCAGCTAATATGAAAGTGATGGGTTGAATGGCCTCCTTCACTCCCATAGATTGTTATGGCTCAAGGCACAGATGGATTTGTTTATTGTACCTTGAATATATCAGCAGTCGTATTTCACCTTTCATCTTTAAAGCATGTTTATTATTTGGTGAATGTAACCGGGATTTATGAATGAATGAATGAATGAATGAATGAATGAATGAATGAATAAGTTTATTGGCCAAGTATTCACATATAAGGAATTTGCCTTGGTACTCTCGTCCGCAAGTGACAACCCGACATACATTGACAGGAATGACACATAATAATTAAACATTAATAATAAAACATTATTGATTAAACATGTGAATTAAATAAAATACCAGAGCAAAATGCGTGCAAACTGAAAAAAGTTTGCAATGTCCATGATAGCAAGTCAGATTAATGTTTAAAATTAGCTTGAGGTGAAAACCACTATTTAAATGTAGTGGTGCAGGTCACCAGATGAATTGCTAAAATAAAGGATGGAAGGGAAGGAAGCTTGGAGTACAGGAGACCTGGGGGATGTACCTCTTGAAAACAGGTTCACCCTCCTGGAAGGGTGAAGGTGAGCAGCCGGAGGCGGTAGTGCATGTTGGCACAAAAGACGTCGGGAAGAAGAGGAAAGAGATTCGGCAGCGTGACTTTAGAGAGCTCGGAAGAAGGCAGAAAAGCAGGACCTCCAGGGTGGTTATCTCTGGTTTGCTTCCAGTTCCTCGTGCTGGTGAGGGCAGGAACAGGGAGATAGGGGATCTGAATGTGTGGCTGAGGAGCTGGTGCAGGAGGCATGGATTTAGATTCATAGACCACTGGGATCTGTTTTGGGGTAAGGGTGAATTGTACAAAAGGGACGGGTTGCACCTTAACAGGCGGGAGACCAGCATTCTGGCAGGCACGTTTGCCACTGCTGCACAGGTGGGTTTAAACTAAATAGTGGGGGGGAGGGGACAAATTGGAAATACAAGGATGGAGTTAAAGGGAAAGAGTAGAGGAAAAGTTAAGAAAAGCACCAGAATTAACAGGTAAGAAAGCTCACGAAGGGATAGGAGAGTATGGCCAAGTGAAATAGGAATCGACGTGAAAGGTGAGGTTAGCAATGGATTAAAAGTATTATATATGAATGCGCGAAGTATAAGAAGTATACTTCGCGCAGTCTGATCACCTCTCATTGTTCCTGTCTCCCAAAGTACTCCCCACTCATCAGACGGGTTAAACCCACTGTGAGGACAGTTAAAGTCTGGTCAGAGGATGCGGACTCCACACTTCAGCAGTGTTTTGGAAACACTGACTGGAAGGCATTTGCAGCCCAGGCCACCCTTGACTCCCACACGGACATTGACTCCTACACATCCTCTGTTCTGGACTTTATAAACTCCACCATCAACAGTGTCACCTCCCTCAAACAGGTGACCATATTCCCGAATCAGAAGCCATGGATGAACAGCGAGGTCAGGCTACTGCTGAAAGCATGGGACACCGCTTCAGGTCAGGCGATGCCCGAGCCTATAGTTCATCCAGGGCTAACCTGAAGAGGGGCATAAAGAAGGCCAAGCACTGCCATAAGCTCAGGATTGAGGAGCACTTCAACAACAACTCCGACCCCCGACGCATGTGGCAAGGCATCCAGGCCATCACGGACTTTAGACCCACCAACACCACCCCCACATCCAGCAATGCCTCCTTCCTTGAGGAGCTTAACCACTTCTATGGCCGCTTCGATAGGGACAATCTAGAGATGGCCATCAAGGCGGTGCTCCCTGCCGATCACCAGCCCCTCTCACTCACCCCCTACGACGTGTACGTGGGCACTGAGTAGGACTAACGCACGTAAGGCTGCTGGCCCCGACGGCATCCCCGGGCGCGTCCTCAGGGCCTGTGCTTGCGCAGCTGACAGACGTCTGGACTGACATCTTCAACCTGTCACTTGCCCAAGCAGTTGTGCCCACGTGCCTTAAATCCACCTCCATTGTGCCGGGTGCCAAAACACTCCACTGCGGCAAGCCTCAACGACTTCTGCCCAGTTGCACTTACTCCCATCATCGCCAAGTGCTTCGAGAGGCTGGTCCTGGCACAGCTCAAAGGCTGCCTACCCCCCACATTGGATCCCCTATCAGTTTGCCTACCGCAAGAACAGGAGTACAGAGGATGCCATCTCAACGGCACTTCACTCCGCCCTCTCCACCTCGACAACAGAGACACTTACGTAAGAATGCTGTTCATCGATTACAGCTCAGCATTCAACACCATCATACCCTCTAAACTGATCACCAAACTCGGTGACCTGGGCATCGACCCCTCCCTCTGCAACTGGATACTGGACTTTCTAACCAACCGACCCCAGTCTGTTAGGTTAGACAAGCACACCTCTTCAACCCTCACCCTGAACACCAGCGTTCCACAGGGCTGTGTGCTGAGCCCCCTCCTCTACTCCCTCTTCACCTACGACTGCACACCTGTACATGGTACTAACACCATCATCAAGTATGCAGATGATACAACGGTGATTGGCCTCATCAGCAACAATGATGAGTCAGCCTATAGGGAGGAGGTCCAGCTCCTAGCAGCATGGTGCGCTGACAACAACCTGGCCCTTAACTCCAAGAAGACCAAGGAGCTCATTGTAGACTACAGGAGGTCTAGGGGCGGCACGCACACCCCCATCCACATTAACGGGACGGGGGTGGAACGTGTTTCCAGCTTCAGGTTCCTGGGGGTCAACATCTCCGATGACCCTCTGTTGGACCAACAATACCTCAACTCTGGTCAAGAAGGCTCACCAGCGTCTCTTCTTCCTGAGGAGACTAAAGAAGGTCCATCTGTCTCCTCAGATTCTGGTGAACTTCTACCGCTGCACCATCGAGAGCATCCTTACCAACTGCATCACAGTATGGTATGGCAACTGCTCTGTCTCCGACCGGAAAGCACTGCAGAGGGTGGTGAAAATTGCCCAACGCATCACCAGTTCCTCACTCCCCACCATTGAGTCTGTCCAAAGCAAGCATTGTCTGCGAAGGGCGCTCAGCATCGCCAAGGACTGCTCTCACCCCAACCACAGACTGTTTACCCTCCTACCATCCGGGAGGCGCTACAGGTCTCTCCGTTGCCGGACCAGCAGGTCCAGGAACAGCTTCTTCCCTGCAGCTGTTACACTACTTAACACTGTACCTCGGTGACTGCCACTCACCCCCCCCCCCCCCGGACACTCCTCCCACCAGGATTATTAGATTTATTTATTTACTGCTCATATTTATGTCGCTCTTCTAGGGAGATGCTAACTGCATTTCATTGTCTCTGTACTGTACACTGCACAATGACAATAAAGTTGAATTTGAATCTGAAGTAAAGTGGATGAGTTTGAGGCTCAGTTAGAAATTGGTAGATATGACATTGTGGGGATTACAGAGACATGGCTGAAGGAGGATCGGGACTGAGAACTGAATATTCAGGGTTATACGTCCAATAGAAAGGACAGGCATGTGGGCAGAGGAGGTGGGGTAGCTCTGTTGATGAGGGATGAAATTCAGTCCCTTGCGAGGGGGTGACATAGGGACTGACGATGTAGAGTCGCTGTGGATAGAATTGAGGAATTGTAAAGCTAATGGAAGATAATGTAAAGATAATGGTAGTTATCTACAGACCTCCAAACAGTAGCTAGGATATAGGGTGCAAGTTGCAGCAGGAGTTATACTTGGCATGTAACAAAGGTAATGGCACCGTGGTTATGGAAGATTTCAATATGCAGGTAGACTGGGTAAAGCCCCTGTCCCACGATGCGAGTTTACCCAAGAGCTCTCCCGATTTTAAAAAAAAAAATCAAACTCGTGGTACTTCATCACGAGTACTTTTTTTACTCTTGGACATTTTTCACAGTGTTGAAAAAACGTCACG
This sequence comes from Malacoraja senta, assembly GCA_038087875.1. Classification (NCBI taxonomy): domain Eukaryota; kingdom Metazoa; phylum Chordata; class Chondrichthyes; order Rajiformes; family Rajidae; genus Malacoraja; species Malacoraja senta. Next base: position 299,099,060 of record CM075977.1, on the reverse strand, counting down.
AGTTACCGCGTTTTCCCGAGTGCATGACGTTAGCATTACGAGCCGCTACAAGACATCCACGAGCTCTCCGACGTAGCCGCTACGTACATTCTATGTACTTACCACGAGTTTGATTTATTTTTTAACTCGGGAGAGCTCTTGGGTAAACTTGCATCGTGGGACAGGGGCTTAAATCAGGTTGGTTCTGGTCCCAAGAAAGGGAGTTTGTAGAGTGCCTCCAAGATGGATTCTAGGAGCAGCTTGTACTGGAGCCTACCAGAGAGAAGGCAATTCTGGATTTAGTGTTGTCTAATGAACCGGATTTAATAAGAAAACTCAAGGTAAAGGAACTGCTAGGTGGTAGTGACCATAATATGATAAGTTTTAATCTACAATTTGAGAGGGAGAAGGTAAAATCAGAAGTGTCAGTGTTGCAGTTGAACAAAGGGGACTACGAAGGCATGAGAGAGGAGCTGGCCAAGGTCGGCTGGAAAAGGATCCTAGCAGGAGTGATGGTGGAACACCAATTGGCAGGAATTTCTGGGCATAATCCAGATGATGCAGGATCATTTTATTCCAAAGAGGAAGAAAGATTCTAAGGGGATTAAGAGGCAACCGTGGCTGACAAGGGAAGTTAGGGATGGAATATAACTAAAAAATAAGGTGTATAACATAGCAAAGAATAGCGGGAGGCCAGAGGATTGGGAAACTTTCAAAGGACAACAGAATGTAACAAAAGGGCAAATACGGGGTGAAAAGATGAAGTACGAGGGTAAGCTGGCCAAGAATATAAAGAAGGATAGTAAAAGCTTCTTTAGGTATATTAAGAGAAAAAGATTAGCAAAGACAAATGTGGGTTCCTTGAAGGCAGAAACAGGTGAAATTATTATGGGGAACAAGGAAATGGCAGAAAGAGTTGAACAGGTACTTTGGTTCTGTCTTCACTAAGGAAGACACAAACAATCTCCGATATGTACTAGAGGACAGAGGAACGGAAAGAAATTTGCATTCGGCGAGAAATAGTATTGGGTAGACTGATGGGGCTGAAGACTGATAAATCCACAGGGCCTGATGGTCTGCATCCCAGGGTACTCAAGGAGGTAGCTCTAGAAATTGCGGACGCATTGGTGATCATTTTTCAATGTTCTATAGATTCTGGATCAGTTCTTGTGGATTGAAGGGGAGCTAATGTTATCCCACTTTTCAAGAAAGGAGCGAGAGAGAAAACGGGGAATTATAGACCAGTTAGCCTGACATCGGTGGTGGGGAAGATGCTGGAGTCAATTATTAAAGAAGTAATAATGACACATTTGTATAGCAGTAAAAGGATTGGTCCAAGTCAGGATGGATTTATGAAGGATTAATAATTCTGCTTGACTAATCTTCTAGATTTCTTTGAGGATGTGACAAGTAAAATGATAAAGGAGAGCCAGTGGATGTAGTGTATCTGGACTTTCAGAAAGCCTTTGATAAGGTCCCACACAGGAGATTAGTGGGCAAAATTAGAACATATGGTATTGGGGGTAGGGTATTGACATGGCTAGAGAATTGGTTGGCAAACAGGAAACAAAGAGTAGGAATAAACAAGTCCTTTTCAGAATGGCAGGCAGTGGTGAGTGGAATGCCGCAAGGCTCGGTGCTGGGACCTCAACTATTTACAATATATTTTAATGATTTAGATGATGGGATTAAAAGTCACACTAGCAAATTTGCAGATGACACAAAGCTGGGTGGCAGTATGAACTGCGAAGAGGATGCTAGGAGGTTGCAGGGTGACTTGGACAGGTTGAGTGAGTGGGCAGATGCATGGCAGATGTAATATAATGCAGATAAATGTGAGGTTATCCACTTTGGCGGCACGAGCAAGGAGGCAGATTATTATCTCAATGGTGTCAGATTAGGAAAAAGGGAACAGCAAGACCTGGATGTCCTTGTACACCAGCCACTGAAAGTAAACATGCAGGTACAGCAGGCAGTGATGAAAGCAAATGGCATGTTGGCGTTCATAACGAGAGGATTTGAGTATAGAAATAAAGAGGTCCTTCTGCAGTTGTACAGGGCACTGGTGGGACCACACCTGGAGTATTGTGTGCAGTTTTGGTTTCCTAATTTGAGAAAGGACATCCTTGCTATTGAGGCAGTGCAGCGTAGGTTCACGAGGTTAATCTCCGGGATGGCGGGACTGTCATATGAGGAAAGATTGGAAAGACTGGGCTTGTATTCACTGGAATTTAGAAGGATGAGAGGGAATCTTATAGAAATGTATAACATTATAAAAGAACTGGACAAGCTATATGCAGGAAAAATGATCCCAATGTTGAGGGAGTCCAGAACCAGGGGCCACAGTCTAAAAATAAAGGGGAGGCCATTTAGAACTGAGATGAGAAAAAGGTTTTTCACCCAGAGAGTTGTGGAATTCTCTACCAGGAGGCAGTAGAGGCCAATTCACTGGATGCATTTAAAATAGAGTTAGATAGAGCTCTAGGGGCTAGCGGAATCAAGGGATATGGGGAGAAGGCAGGCACGGGTTAATGATTGTGGATGATCAGCCATGATCACAATGAATGGCAGTGAAGGCTTGAAGGGCCAAATGGCCTCCTCCTGCGCCTATTTTCTATGTTTCTATTTTCTAAAGACAAATCTTGGATTTAGTTACTCTCTTTCATACCCTTGAGACATTCAAAGTGTTTCAGGGCCAGGAAGAATTAATACACTGGGTCAGATTGCATTGGTGGCTTGCCAATTGTTCCATTAACGTATTACTGAGTCAAGCAGTAATTTGTAAAATGCCAAGCTGGAGGAAAGGATACATCTTGCATATGGTCCACTCAGCTTTAAGGCACCCACAGCTAGAACGTCAAGCCTGGCACCATTCATTTCAGTTGGGTTTGCCAACCTTCAATACAAAGCTGGAGCCACAAGGAACAGCAGATGCTGGAATCTTGAGGAAAACACCAAGTTTTGGAGGAACTCAGCGGGTTAGACTGCATCTGTGGAATGAATGGACAGGCAACGTTTCAGCTTGGGACACTTCTTCAGACTACAAAGCTAATCCCTTTTCAACTAATTAATATGAACATCTTTTGTTTAATGTGGTTTTAAGTGATTTTTTTAAAATGTTTTAAATTGTTTAAATGTACTTTGACTATTTCAAGGCAGCCCTCATTTTTTCACCTCACGCTGACCATCTTCTCATCGCGTGCCCCGCACGACCATGACGGCTGCTGCCGCCCGCCTCTCCTCCACTCCCCCCCCCCCCCCCCGGCCTGGCTCTGTCACGCTGGCGGAAGCCAAAGATCGGCTGTTCCCCCGCTGCTTTTCGCCGTCCTCGCTGGCGGCCCGCACGCTTGCACTGATCGAAAATCTCGCGCGTCAATGGCCTGTCGGCCCGCAGGCGCATTGAGGGTGCACGCAGCGTCTCGATGGGCGTGCGCAGCGTCTTGACGTCGTACGCAGCTTCTTGACATCGTACGCAGCATCTTGACAGCGTACGCCTTGCCCACAGGCTCACTCAGCATTATGCCCGCCCGCCCACGCCACCCTCCCCCCCTCCCCGTACTCGGGGTCTGAAGCGCCGAGGATGCGAGGCCATGGAGCTGAGGCTCACTCTGAAGCCGACGGCTGCTGGGCGGCCCGAACCCTCTCCTCCCTCCATTCTTAATATAATATCAATGGGGGTGGTTAGTGCGTGTGTGTGTGTGTGTGTGTGAGAGGGGTGGTTAGTGAGTGTGTGTGTGAGAGGTTGGTTAGTGTGTGTGTGACGCCTCACGCCGTCCCCTCCCCTCGTAACCGCGCATTGCGGGGACAGACCCAACGGGTCTGCACTTGGTCTAGTATATATTTAAAACTCACATGTTGGTTTGTCCGGGTTCTATTTCGCGAATATTTGTTTAAGCCGTTTGTGAATCTTCTCCGAAATTTGCAAAAACGGAACAATTTTTACATATTCTGGTAGGGTTTTTCCTGCTCCTCTTAATGTTTGTAAAATTAGAAAATTCGGTTGAACGTTTCCCTGCTTTTTCGGTAAAAAACATAAAAAATTTCAAAATGTTAAAAAAATCAAACTGCTTCTCGCCCATAGAATGTTGGTAAACGTTCCATCGTGTGATGTCACAATGCCCAATGCTCACAAATGTCCAATCGGAATGGATCTCATTTACATATGCCTTTGCTCCAGCCCTAGCCCCTCCCCCCACAGCCTGTGTCAAAGTGCGTGATCACGAGTGTGGGAATAGAGAGATGGGAGTGGGGATGATAGGGAGTGGGGAATAGATGGACTGCCCATACCCTCCCCCTCACACTCTCCCTCCCCACTCTTCCCCCCCTCTCCCCCACCCCTCTCCGCCCTCCACACTCTTCCCCCTATCTCCCCTACCCCATCTCCCTCTGCTCCTCCCTCCCCCGTTCCTCCCCCCCTCCCTCCCCTCCCCAACACCACTCTCCCCCTCTCCCATTCCTCCTCTCCTCCCCCTCCCCCACCCCTCTCTCCTCCCCTCTCCATCTCCCTCTCCTCACCCCTCCCTCTCCTCCCCCTCCTCCTCCCACCTCCTCTACCACCCCCATCCCACTCTCCCCCACCCCTTCCCTCTCTCCCCACCCCCCTCCCCTCTCTCCCACCACCCCCTTCCCCCTCCCCCTCCCCACTCTTCCTTTTCCCTCCACACTCTTCCCGCTCTCTCCCCTACCCCATCTCCCTCCTCCACTCCCTCCCCGCCTCCCCCTCACCTCTCTCCCCCTCCCTCTCTCCTCCCCTCTCTCCTCCCCTCCCCACCCCTCTCTCCTCCCCCCTCTCCATCTCCACACCTCTCTCCCTCTCCTCCCCTCCTCCTCCCACCCCCTCACCCTGTATGTGTGGGAGGTGGTTAGTGTGCATGTGAAGCTGCAGGCCCCCCCCCACAACCGTATATTGAGGGGACGGGACACAGCGGTCTCCCCTCACTCCCCTCTCCCCACCCCGTCTCCCTTCCCCCCCTCATTCCCCCTCTACCCCTTCCTCGCCCTGTGTGTGTGTGGGGTGGTTAGTGTGCGTGTGAAGCTGCAGCACCTCTCCCCCCAGAGAGGTTGGTTAGTGTGTGTGTGACGCCTCAGGCCGCCCCCTCCCCTTGCAACCGTGCATTGCGGGAACAGACCCAGCGGGTCTGCTCTTCGTCTAGTATATATTTAAAACTCTAGTGTTGGTTTGTCCGGGTTATATTCCATGAATATTCGTTTAAGCCGTTTGTGAATCTCTTCCCTCAAAATTTGCAAAATCTAAACAATTTTTTCATATTCCCAGAGGGTTTTTCCTCCTCATCTTAATGTTTGTAAAATTAGAACATCCGGTTCAACCTTTCCCTGCTTTTTCAGTAAAAACATTTAAAAATTCAAGATGTTAAAAAAATCAAACAGCTTCTCGCCCATAGAACGTTGACGAACGTTCGATCGTGTGATGTCACAATGCCCAAAGCTCACAGATGTCCTATCGCAATGGTTCTCATTTACATCTGCCTTTGCTCCAGCCCCAGCTCCGCCCCCCCCCCCCCGTCTGATGTCACAGCAACCTTCCATTCTGTGATGTCACAATGCCATCCCTCACAGATGGCCAATCGCAATGGAACCCATTACATATGGCGTTGCACGATCCCCAGCCCCGCCCCCCGCTGCCTGTGTCAAAGCGCATGATAACCCCTCTCTCCTCACTCTCTCTCCTCACTCCTCACTCCTCTCTCCCCATCTACCTCCCTCTCTCCACCCCCGCTCTCCTCCCCCCTCCTCCCCCTCTCGCCTCCCCCTCTCTCCCCCATTCCCTATTCCCCTCAGCCCCCCTCACCCCTCTCCCCTCACCCCTCTATCCCCACTCCTCTCTCCCCTCTCTCCTCCCCTCTCTCCCCCCCTCCCCTCTCTCCTCACCCCTCTCCCCTCACCCCTCTCTCTCACTTCTCTCTCCCCTCTCTCCTCACCCCACTCTCCTCACACCTCTCAATCTCACCCCTCTCTCCTCACCCGTCTCTCCACACCCCTCTCTCCTCACCCCTATCTCATCACCCCTCTCTCCTCCAACTCTCCATCTTCCCCTCTCCTCACCCCCCTCCCCAATACCCGTCTCCCCATTCACCCTCCCCGCTCTCCTCCCCTCCCCCCATCCTCATCCTCCTCTCTCCCTTCCCCTTCCCCCTTCTCTTACCCCTCTCCCCCTCTCTCCCCTCCTGCTCCCTCCCTCTTCCCCTGTCTCCCCCTCTCTCCTCACCCCCTCTCCTCCTTTCCTCCCCCCTCTCTCCCCATTCCCTAGTTCCACTCACTGGCCCCTCACCCTCCTCCACTCCTCCTCACCACTCTCTCCTCACCACTCTCTCCTCACCCCTCTCTCCCCACCCCTCTCTCCTCACCCCCCTCCCCACCCCTATCTCCTCCCCCTCTCTCCTCACCCCTCTCTCATCACGCCCTCTCCACCTCCCCTCCCTCCTCCCCCTCTCCCTCCTCCACCCTTCCCCTCTCTCCCCATCCCTCTCTCCCCTTTCACCCCTCCCCCTACCTTTCTCCCCCTCCCTCCCCCTCTACCCCTTCTCTCCCCCTCCCCCATCCCCTCCACCCCTCCCCCACCACTCTCACATCCCCTCCCCCACCTCCCCATCCCCCGCTCTCTCCCATCCCCTCCTCCCTCCCCAATCTCTCCCCCATCTCCACCTTCTCTCCTCACCCCTCTCTGCTACCCCTCTCCCCCTCCTCCCTCTCTCCCCCTCCTCCTCCCACCCTTCCCCCTCCCTCCGCCCCTCCTCCTCCCCGCTCTCCTCCCCATCCCCCCTCTCTCGCTTCCCCTCCCCTCCCCCTCCCCTCCCCCTCTCCCTCCCCCTACCCCCCTCTACATCCTCCTCCCCTTCCCCTCCCCACTCTCTCCCCATCTCCCCCTCCCCCTTTCCCTCCCACTCTCTCCCCATCCCCCTCTCCATCTCCCCCTCTCCATCTCCCCCTCTACTCCTCCCTCCGCCCCTCCCCCCTCCCCATCCCCCTTCTCTCCCTTTCCCTCTTCCCCCCCTCTCCCTCCCCATTCCCCTCCCCACTCTCTCCCTATCCCCCTCTCACACACCCCCCTCTCACCCCATCCCCCTCTCCATCTCCCCATCTCCGCCCACCTCTCTGCCCCATCCACTTCCTGCCTCTCCACCCCCTCTCCCTGCCTCTCCATCCCATCTTCCCCCCTCCCTCCACCCCCTCTCTCCAACCCCCCTCTCTCCTCTCATCTCCCTTCCCCCCTCTCTCCCCTCATCTCCCTCCCCCTCTCCCTCTCACTCTTTCTCTGCCCCACTATCTTTGCCCCTCGAGATAGGGTGGGGATGGGGTAAAAGGAGCCAATGAATAATATTAATATAATATCAATGGGGGTGGTTAGTGTGTGTGTGTGTGTGTGTTGGGGGGGGAGTGGTTAGTGCTGGGGTGGTTAGTGAGTGTGTTATGGGGTGGTTGGTGTGTGTGTGGGGGGTGGTGGTTAGTGTGTGTGTGACGCCGCAACTCCCCCCCCTCCGCAACTGCATGTTGAATGGATGGGACCCTCTCCCCCTCTCCCCTCCCCCTCCCCCTCTCCTCTCCCCTCCCCCTCCCCTCTCTTCTCCCCCTCTCCCCTCCCTCCCCTCCCTTCCCCACCTCTTCCCCCTACCCTCTTCCCCTCCCCACTCTCTCTTCCCATCCCCCCTCTCCCCCCTCTTCCCCCCACTCCCCCACTCCACCTCTGGCCCCCACCCCTCTCCCCTCCTCCACCCCTCCAGCCTCCTTCTCCCCACCTCAAAACCCCCTCTCCCCTCCTCTCCCCTACTCCAAACCCCCTCTCCCCTCCTCCAACCCCCTCTCCCCTCCCCTCTCACCCCTCCCTACCCCCCTCTATCCCCACTCCCCCTCCTCTTTCTCCCCTCATCTCTCCCACCTCCTCTCCACACCTCCTCTCTCCCCTCTACTCTCTTTCCCCAACTCTCTTCCACCCTCCTCCCCTCCCTCTCCCCCTCTCTCTCGCCCCTCCTCTCTCTCCCCCTCCTCTCTCTTCCCCCTCTCTCCCCCCTTTCCCCCTCCTCTCCCTCTCCCCCTCCTCTCCCCCCTCTCCCCTCCCTCCCCTTTTCCCACGCCAACCCCCTCTCCCCTCCTGTGTGTGTGGGAGGTGGTTAGTGTGCATGTGAAGCCACAGGACCCCCCCCCCGCACCCCGCAACCGTACGTTGAGGGGACAGGACACAGCGGTCTCCCCTCCCTCCCCTCTCCCCACCCCGTTTCTCCGACCCCCTCCTCACACCCCTCTACCCCCTCTCCCCCTGTGTGTGTGTGGGTTGGTTAGTGGGTGTGTGACACCACAGCCACCTCCTCCCCCCCCCCCCCACCATGCAAACGCGCGTTGGGGAAATAGACCCAATGGGTCTGCACTTGGTCTAGTCTATCTATCTATCTATCTATCTATCTATCTATTATTATATAAAACTCTGTGTGTGTCGTCCGTCTGTACGTCCGACGGCCTGCTTGACTTTGCCGCGCGGCCTTTGATACGGCCCCTGGCCCACGCGGCGCGCGGAAAGGCCGATATTTTTTACCGTTTCTAAAGAGGTTACGTTTATCTTTACATAAACCCACTCCTGATTAAATTCTGACCTGTTTATGTACACGTTTTTTAAATAAAATACCTCTCCCCCCCCCAAACCAAATACTTCAAAATGTTTAAAAAAACAGCTCAGCCATAGAATGTTTGTAAAGATTCCGTGTGTGATGTCACAATGCACAATGGTCACAGATGTCCAATCGGAATGGATCCATTTACATATGCCTTTGCGGCGACCCAAGCCCCGGCCCCTCCCCCCCAACCCCCGCAGCGTTGGGCATTGTGACATCACAAAACGGAACCTTCATTAACATTCTATTGCTGAGAGCTGTTTGTTTAACATTTTGAAATGTCCCCATTCCCTATCACCCCCACACACGTGGCGACGCCCTGTGACACGTGTGACAAATCGAAATGAATCCGTTTACATATGCCTTGGCAGCACCCACAGCCCAAGCCCCCTCCCCCCCAACCCCAAAGCCTGTGTCGAAGGGCGTCGTCACGTGTGTGGCAATAGAGAAAGAGGATTGGGGGTGATAGGGAATGGGAAACAGATGGACTGTCCCTACCCCTCCTACTTCAACTCTCCCTCCCCACTCTTCCCCCTCTCTGCTCTACCCCTCCCTCCCCTCCCACACCCTCTCTTCCCCCTCCACCACCCCTCTTCACCCCCATCTCCCCCCTACCCCCTTCCCCTCTCTCTTGCACCACTCCCCGTTACCCCTCTGCCCCTCACTCCCCACTGTACCCCTCTCCCTCCCCCTCCCTCTCTCCCTCTCTTCCCCCTACTCCTCTCCCCTTCCCCTCATCCCCTCCCCCCCTCCCTGCCCTCCCTGCTCTCCTCCCACTCCCCACTCTCCTCCCCCTCCCTCTCACCCACCCTGATCTCCTCTCCCTCCCCAATCTCTCCCCTTTCCTCTTCCCCCTCTCCCCTCCCTCCCCCTCTCCTCTTCTCTCCCCACCCCATCTCCCTCTCCCCTCTTCTCTCCCCACCACGTCTTCCTCTCCCACCCTCCCCCGCCTGTGTTTGGGGGGTGGTTAGTGTGAGTGTGATGCCGCAGCCCACCCCCCCCTCCCGCAAACGCGCGTTGGGAAAACAGCCCGCCAACAGTCTCTCTGTCTTTAAAATATTAATATAATATCAAGGGGTGTGATGAGTGTGTGTGTTTGTGGGTGCCAGATTCACACCCCGCAACCCTGCTTTGGAGGTACAGACCCAACGGGTGGTTAGTGTGACGTCACAGCCCCCCGCCCCAAACGCACGTTCGGTGTCCAGACCCAACGGGTCTGCACTTGGTCTGCACTCCCCACTCTTCCCCTCTCCCTCCCCACCTCTCTCCCTCCACCCTCCCTCTCTCCCTCTCTTCCTCCTACTCCTCTCCCCTTCCCCTCATCCCCTCATCCCCTCCCCCTCTCATCACCACCCCCCCTCTCCCCCCTTCCTGCCCTCCCCGCCCTCCTCCCACTCCAAACTCTCCTCACCCTCCCTCTCACCCACCCTGATCTCCTCTTCTTCCCCAATCTCTCCCCTTTCCTCCTCCCCCTCTCCCCTCCATCCCCCCTCTTCCCTCCCCTCCCTCCCCTCTTCTCTCCCAACCCCGTCTCCTTCTCTCCCCCTCCCCTCCTCTCCCCAACCCCGTCTCCCTCTCCCCCACTCCCCCCGCCTGTGTGTTTGGGGGGTGGTTAGTGTGAGTGTGATGCTGCAGCCGCAGCCCCCCCCCCCCCCAAACGCAAGGTAAACAAAAAAATGAAGTATAAACTCAGCGGGTGCAGCAGCATCTTTGGATCGAAGGAAATAGGCAATGTTTCATAACAAAACACGTCTGAAGATGGGTTTCAGCCACAAACATTGCCTATTTCCTTCGCTCCATAGACGCGGCTGCACCCGCTGAATTTCACCACCTTTTTTGAGTGTACCAGTCTCTCTGTCTCTCCCCTCTCTCTCTCTCTCTGCCCTTCTCTCTTCACAGCCGCAGCTTAACTCATGAACACCAGCTCAAACACACCCCCCTTCACCTATCTCCAACATCCTCTCCTTCCTCTCTCCACACCCACCTCTCTATCCCCCTTCCTCGCAACCCTTCCTCCCCCCTTCCTCTCCACCCTCCTCCTCCCATTCTTCAATTTTTTTAAATTCTAACATTAAATTTTCACTCTCTGCCCCCCCCCCTCTAGACGCACCTGAGAGGTGAGGGCTATTCGTCAGTGGATAGGGTGGAGATGGGATAAAAGAAGCAAATTAAAAAATTAAGATAATATCAAGGGTTGTTATGAGTGTGTGTGTTCGTGGGTGCCAGATTCCCACCCCGCAACCGTGCTTTGGAGCAAAGGGGGTGGTTACTGTGACGCCACAGCACCCCCCCCCCCCACCCGCAAACGCACGTTCGGTGTCCAGACCCAACGGGTCTGCACTTGGTCTAGTTATTATATAAAACTCTCTGGCTGTCGTCCGTCTGTACGGCTGTGCGTCTGTACGTCCAACGTTCTGCTTGACTTTCCCGCCTTTGATACCGCCCCGCGCTCGCGCGGCGCGCGGAAACGCCGATATTTTTTACCGTTTCTAAAGAGGTTACGTTTATCTTTACGAATAGACGATCCTGATTAAATTTGGTCGTGTTTACGTACGCTTTTTAAAATAAAATACCTCTCCCCCCCTCCAAACCAAACATTTCAAAATGTTTAAAAAAACAGCTCAGCCATAGAATGTTCGCAAAGATTCCGTTGTGTGATGTCACAATGCACAATGGTCACAGATGTCCAATCGGAATGGAGCCATTTACATATGCCTTGGCAGCAGCCCCAGCCCCTCCCCCCAACCCCCGCAGCATTGGGCATTGTGACATCACAAAACGGAACCTTCATTTACATTCTATTGCTGAGAGCTGTTTGTTTAACATTTTGAAATGTCCCCATTCCCTATCACCCCCACACACGTGGCGACGCCCTGCGACACGTGTGACAAATCGAAATGAATCCGTTTACATATGCCTGTGCAGCAGCAACAGCACCAGCCCCTCCCCCCCAACCCCACAGCCTGTGTCGAAGGGCGTCGTCACGTGTGTGGCAATAGAGAAAGAGGATTGGGGGTGATAGGGAATGGGTAACAGATGGACTGTCCCTACCCCTCCTACTTCAACTCTCCCTCCACACTCTTCCCCCTCTCTCCTCTCCCCCTCCCTCCCCTCCCATACCCTCTCTTCCCCCTCCACCACCCCTCTTCACCCCCATCTCCCAGCCACCCCCTTCACCTCTCTCTTGCACCACTCCCTGCTACCCCTCTGCCCCTCACTCTCCCCCTCCCCTCCTCTCCCCACCCCGTCTCCCTCTCCCCCACTCCCCCCGCCTGTGTGTTTGGGGGATGGTTAGTGTGAGTGTGATGCCGCAGCCGCAGCCCACCCCCACACCAAACGCAAGGTAAACAAAAAATGAAGTATAAACTCAGCGGGTGCAGCAGCATCTTTGGATCGAAGGAAATAGGCAATGTTTCATAAAAAAACACGTCTGAAGATGGGTTTCGGCCACAACATTGACTATTTCCTTCGCTCCATAGATGCTGCTGCACCCGCTGAGTTTCACCAGCTTTTTTTGTGTACCAGTCTCTCTGTCTCTCCCCTCTCTCTCTCTCTGCCCTTCTCTCTTCACAGCCCGCAGCTCAACTCATGAACACCCACTCAACCCCCCCCTTCACCTATCTCCCACATCCTCTCCTTCCTCTCTCCACCCCCTCCTCTCTCCCCCTCCTCTCTCCCCCTCCTCCCCCACCCTTCCTCTCCCCCCTTCCTCTCCACCCTCCTCCTCCCCCTCTTCAAATTTGTTGGGGGGTGGTTAGTGTGTGTGATCCCGCACCCCCCCCACCACCCCCACCCCGCAAACACGCGTTAGGGAAACAGCCCGCAAACAGTCTCTCTGTATTTAAGAAGGAACTGCAGATGCTGAAAAATCGAAGGTACACAAAAAAAAAATGGATAAACTCAGCGGGTGCATCAAAATCTATGGATCTAAGGAAATAGGCAACGTTTCGGGACAAAACACGTCAGAAGATGGGCTTCGGCCCATAGCGTTGACTATTTCATTCGCTTCATAGATGCTGCTGCACCCGCTGAGTTTCTCCAGCTTTTTTTTTTGTACCAGTCTCTCTGTCTGTCCTCTCTCTCTCTCTCTGCCCTTCTCTCTTCACAGCCCGCTGCTCGATTCATGCATGCATGCTCCAAACCCTCCCTCTTCACCTCTCTCCCCAATCCTCTCCTTCCTCTCTCCAGCCCCTCCTCTCTCCCCATCCTCTCTCCCCCTCCTCTCCAACCCTTCCTCTCCCCCTCCTCCTCCCCCTCTTCAATTTTTAAAAAAATATAACATTAAATTTTCTCTCTCTGCCCCCCCCCCTCTAGACACACCTGAGAGGTGAGGGCTATGCGTCAGTGGATAGGGTGGAGATGGGATAAAAGAAGCAAATTAAAAAATTAAGATAATATCAAGGGTTGTGATGAGTGTGTGTGTTTGTGGGTGCCAGATTCCCACCCCGCAACCGTGCTTTGGTGGAAAGGGGGTGGTTAGTGTGATGGCACAGCACCCACCCCCCCCCCCACCCGCAAACGCACGTTCGGTGTCCAGACCCAACGGGTCTGCACTTGGTCTAGTATACTTTTAAAACTCTCTGGCTGCCGTCCGTCTGTACGTCTGTACGTCTGTACGTCCAACGTTCTGCTTGACTTGTCCCGCCTTTGATACCGCCCCGCGCCCGCGCGGCGCGCGGAAACGCCGATATTTTTTACCGTTTCTAAAGAGGTTACGTTTATCTTTACGAATAGATGATCCTGATTAAATTTGTTCGTGTTTACGTACGCTTTTTAAAATAAAATACCTCTCCCCCCCCCCCCAAACCAAACATTTCAAAATGTTTAAAAAAACAGCTCAGGCGTAGAATGTTAGTAAAGATTCCGTTGTGTGATGTCACAATGCACAATGGTCACAGATGTCCAATCGGAATGGATCCATTTACATATGCCTTTGCGGCGACCCAAGCCCCGGCCCCTCCCCCCCAACCCCCGCAGCATTGGGCATTGTGACATCACAAAACGGAACCTTCATTTACATTCTATTGCTGAGAGCTGTTTGTTTAACATTTTGAAATGTCCCCATTCCCTATCACCCCCACACACGTGGCGACGCCCTGCGACACGTGTGACAAATCGAAATGAATCCGTTTACATATGCCTTGGCAGCAGCCCCAGCCCCAGCCCCTCCCCCCCCCAACCCCACCGCCTGTGATTACGTTTATCTTTACGAATAGACAACCCTGATTAAATTTGGTCGTTTTTATGTACACTTTTAAAAATAAAATACTTCTCCCCCCCCACCCCAAAACATTTCAAAATGATTAAAAAAACAGCTCAGCCATAGAATGTTAATGAAGGTTCCGTTTTGTGATGTCACAATGCCCAATGCTCAAAGATATCCAATCAAAATGAATCCGTTTACATATGCCTTGGCAGCAGCCCCAGCCCCAGCCCCGCCCCCCCACCCCGCAGCCTGTGTCGAAGGGCGTCGTCACGTGTGTGCAATAGAGAAAGAGGATTGGGGTGATAGGGAATGGGTAACAGATGGACTGTCCCTACCCCTCCTACTTCAACTCTCCCTCCCCACTCTTCCCCCTCTCTCCTCTCCCCCTCCCTCCCCTCCCACACCCTCTCTTCCCCCTCCACCACCCCTCTTCACCCCCATCTCCCCCTACCCCCTTCCCCTCTCTCTTGCACCACTCCCCGCTACCCCTCTGCCCCTCACTCACCACTCTTCCCCTCTCCCTCCCCCACCTCTATCCCTCCCCCCTCCCTCTCTTCCCCCTACTCCTCTCCCCTTCCCCTCATCCCCTCTCTCCACCTCTAACATCCCCTTCCCCCCTCCCCCTTCCTGCCCTCCCCGCTCCCCTCCCACTCCCCACTCTCCTCCCCGTCCCTCTCCCCCCACCCTGCTCTCTTCTCCCTCACCAATCTCTCCCCTTTCCCTCCTCCCCCTCTCTCCTCCCTCCCCTCCCTCCCCTCTTCTCTCCCCACCCCGTCTCCCTCTCCCCCCTCCCCCCTCTTCTCTCCCAACCCCGTCGCCACCTCCACCCTCCCCCACACCTCTCTACCCTTCTCCTCGCCTTACCCACCCCTCTCTCCTCCCCCTCTCCATCCCCTTCTCCGCACCCCTCTCCATCTCATCCCCCTCCTCCTCCCACCCCCATTACTCTCTCCCACATCCCCCTTCCCTCTCTCACCCCGTCCCCTTCCCCCTACCCCTCTATCTCTCTTCAACCACTCCCCCTAAACCTCTCCCCCTCCCTCTCTCCCACTTCCACCACTCCCCCTACACCTCTCCATCTCCCTCCCCATTCTTCCACTTAACTCCCAAACCCATCCCCATCTCCCTCCACAACCCCCTCCCCCACCCCTCTCCCCCCTCCCTTCTCTCTCACTCCCCACTCTTCCACTCTCCCTCCCCCACCTCTATCCATCTCCCCTCCTTCTCTCCATCTCTTCCCCCTACTCCTCTCCCCTTCCCCTCATCCCCTCTCTCCACCTCTAACATCCCCTCTCCCCCCTTCCTGCCCTCCCCGCTCTCCTACCACTCTCCTCCCCCTCCCTCTCCCCCACCCTGCTCTCTTCTCCCTCACCAATTTCTCCCCTTTCCTCCTCCCCCTCTCCCCTCCCTCCCCCTCTCCTCTTCTCTCCCCACCCCGTCTCCCTCTCCCCTCTTCTCTCCCCACCCATCTTCCTCTCCACCCCTCCCCCCGCCTGTGTTTGGGGGGTGGTTAGTGTGAGTGTGATGCCGCAGCCCCCCCCTCCCGCAAACGCGCGTTGGGAAAACAGCCCGCCAACAGTCTCTCTGTCTTTAAGACAGAACTGCAGATGCTTGAAAATCAAAGGTACACAAAAAAATGCTTCATAACCTCAGCGGGTGCAGCAGCATCTATGTATCAAAAGAAATAGACAACGTTTCGTCAAAACCCGTCTGAGGATGGGTTTCCGCCAAAAGCATTGCCTATTTCCTTCACTCCATAGATGCTGCTGCACCCGCAGCGTTTCTCGAGTTTTTTTGTGTGTACCAGTCTATCTGTCTCTCCCCTCTCTCTCTCTCTCTGCCCTTCTCTCTTCACAGCCCGCGACTCAACTCATGCACGCCTGCTCCAACCCATCCCCTTCACCTCTCTCCCCATCTTCTTCTTCCTCTCTCCACCCCTCTCCTCTCTCACCCTCCTCTCTCCCCACCTTCCTCACAACCCTCCTCCTCCCCCACCTCACAATTTTTTTTTCTAACATTAAATTTACTCTCTCTGCACCACCCCCCCTCGAGACGTACCTGAGAGGTGAGGGCTATTCGTCAGTAGATAGGGTGGAGATGGAATAAAAGAAGAAAATTAAAATATTA